>JAVGVS010000085.1:885000-1485000 GCA_032718565.1 Distichodus sexfasciatus
TTGAGGACGTGTCTGTAGTGGATCTTACGTTTGTGTGCATATAGCGTCGGTAGTGTGCGCAAGTGTGTGTGTGGGAGGGTGTGTGTAGTGTCTGTAATGTGTATGCATGTATGTGAAGGTATGAAGGGTGTGTGTGTGTGTGTGTGTAGATGGGCAGTACGTGATCATGTGTAGTGTGTGTGTGTAAAGGCTGTGGCGTGTGTAGGTTAGTGGTACGTGATTATGTGTAGGGTGTATGTTTGTGTGTGTGTGCGCAAAGGCTGTTGGGTACGTAGGTGGGGGGTATGTGGTCATGTGTCTCGCGTGTGTGTGTTTTGAGTGTTTTGTCATGCTGCTACAGTCTGGTTGCCGTGGCGCTGCAGGACGTAAATATTTGCCGGCAGTGCTGTGTGTGCCAGTGCGGTGAGAGACTCCACACAAACCCCGCTGCCGTTTACACACACACACACACACATACACTCACAAACACACACACACACACTGCAAGACCAGGAGGAAGAGGAGGAGGATGAGTTCGATGCTCACCAGCCGATGACTGATTCTTTTATTCTTGACTTTACTGAATCAATCAAGGCAGTGTGTGTGTGTGTATGTGTGTGTGTGTGTGTGTGTATGTTTTCTGAATACTGAGTATGTAAAGATTAGGAAATCTGAAAAATGATTCTAATACTTCTGATTCATTCTTTCTGACTCTTTATTTAAGTCCTTCCACTGAAAAATGTATTACTAAAAGTGACTTTCGCAGAAATTCATTCATTCATTCATTATTTGAAACGCTAAATGCCAATTGGGCAAGGACCGGGGCCTATCACAGGACCCCCAGCACACCGCAAGGCACACACTCACATAAATACACTCATGTTCACACCTTACAGAGTCAATTTAGAGTCAGTAATCAACCACAAGCACCTGCTTTTGGACCGTGGAAGCTAAACTCACATCAACAAGTGGACAGCACACAAACTCCACACAGAAAGGTATCACGTCTGCACCTCCTCCCTGACGCCTGGTCTCGCCAGAGTATTAATCCTGAGGTTTGATGAATCCGTGTCTGGGTGGTGGTGGTGCGTGTGTCTGTGCCTTAAAGGAAAACCCTCTTAGTCACTTCCTGGTGTGTCGTGTTTATGGGTTGGGCTTCACTTCCCTCATGTGTCCCACTGTTTGTAGCTCGTGTGTGTTATCATGGTTTGTAGCTCGTGTTAATTACTTATTTTGTATATATATTCTCCGTTCCCGTCAGTCTTTGTCCGGTCGCCATCATACTCACCGCTCTTTGTCACTCCAGCTCAGAAACCTTTCAGCACCGACCAAGGCTAACCGCTATGCTACATGAAGGCTAACTGCTAACCGCTATGCTACATTGAGGCTAACCGCTAGCAACGTCAAGGCTAACCTCTATGCAACACAGGGTGCCGTGCCCCAGGATTCGGCGAAGAAGCTAGTGGGACTGGCGGTGCCTTTGCGGAATTTGGACTGAACCGGACCCTATCACATTACAGAGTGTGGATTTATTCGAGCGGTGCCTGCCTTGTTTTAGCGTGTGAGTGGAAACATGACAAAACGCCCCACGACCAATTAGGGCATTGAACCCAGGACTGTCTTGATGTGAGATGACAGCACTAGCCTCCGCTCCACCACACGAAGAAAAAGTCAGAATAACAAGAAAAACAAATAACAACACTTGGGGCAGTTGGTAGTGTAAAGGTTAGGGAGTTGGTTCTGTGATCGGAAGGTGCAAGTCTTGACTTGGTAAAGGTATCAATAAGGTGTTCATGAGCAAAGTACCGTCCCCAAGTATTGATCTCTGGCCACTGCGGGTGTATTCACGTTGACAAATAATCGCTCACACTGGAAACCCACGCAAATACGGGGAAACCTGGTGCAAACTCCACACTAGCACACCCTATGGCCAACCCGAGGATCGAACTAAGGACCTTCTTGGCGTGACATGGCAACACTAACCACTACTCAACCGTGCCGCCCCAGAGTAGTTCAGTGGACTGGAAATGTAATAATAATGTGAAATAACACCCATGAAAATCTATGGTGAAAATCTGACCACACTTTTGACCTTTGCTGAGAGTAGAGAAGGTGAAAACAAGGGATGCATTACAGTTTTTCACAAGAAAATTAACAGCGCCCACATGACCAAACCTGTAGAAAGAAATGACATTAACCGTATTGTCTATTTTTGTCACTTTGTTTTTTGAGTGCAGTATTTAGTGAATAATTGTAAGCATTTATCAAGTGACCATGTTGGGTTAAATTTGTAATTCAGTTACCTTGGTGATCTGCTGATATTTGAGGCTTGACAGTGTGTATGCATTTGTTGCAGTTCTGTGCAGAATAATAAATCACTGGCAAATAATATAGCTACATTTTCTATGTGAGCATCCTAAAGGGTGGATCTTACTACTGTTTAAATTGGCATCCATCTAAAGACATATTGCTGGTACAAATTTTGTGTAGTGGTCAACACCCCAAACACACACCACCACTACAGCAACCACCAGGTGGTATTGTCTTTGAATGACAAATCTTCATGTAAATACAGTCGGCCGCTAATGTTCCACTCTTCAATGCCATTCATTTCACTGCCATTTGGGTCTGACCTTGTGGTTTTGTTCCAAGGAGAATGAGATCAAGGCCAAAACCCTCAACATATCCAGACAGGGGAACTCCAGAACAGAACAGAACATTTCAATATATAGAGAGACGAAGATAAAAATGTTAGATTTACTGTTCCATTTTCACATGACATTTTAAAATGACAGATTGCTATACTTAATAGTAGATATTAACATTTTTTCCATAAAAGAAAAAAAAGAGATCTGTCTGAAATCTATGCACGGCATGTTCTCTTTTAACTTTGCTATGGCAACTTGCTGGCATTTTTCTGCCTAATAACGGAATTTAGTCTGGAGTGTTTGAATGATGTGATACTGCTTATGTGCAGGACAATCTTCTTAGTTTTAAGCAAAGCAGCACCATATGGATATAGTATATATAATATATAGTCGTGCTAATTAAGAAGAGGCTGAGTGTGAGTACTTGATATCTTGTTTGTAATTTTGTACAGTGTGTTGTTATGGGTAATGTTGGGTGCATGTTTATTGGTGGTGTTATAGTGTGGTGTAGTGATCAGTGTGTCTTTATGGGCGGTGTTACATGTGAAGTGATTACTGTCATTGTGAACACACCACAACGAAAAGTGATCTCTGATTTTGACCCATCCTTGAAGGATCATTGTTCAGCTGACATGGGCAGTGCCCAGGAGCAGTGCCAGGGGCCAGTATTTCTCTCATGAGTACTCCAGTGGTACCTTTGCCGGGCTGGGAGTTGAACCAGTGACATTCCAATCATGAGGCCAACTTCCTAACCGTTATACTACTGACTGCTGCCTAAAGGCATATGGTGTGGCAGCGATTTGAACCAGCACTCTTCAGTTCCCAAGTCTAGACTCTTACCACTGGACCATGTGTCAGGCAAAGTGTGGCTATTTGTGGTGTTAAGACTTTATTTATTGTGTGCTGTGTAGGTTGATGAAATTTGTGCGGTTTTGGGATGGGTTGGTGTGTGGTTATAGATGCTGATATGTTTGTGGTTACAGTGTCTTTACAAGTGGGGTTTGGAGTGTGTTGGGATTGTGTTAGGTGTTGAGATTTATGTGTCTGTCGTTAAGGGTGAGTGTTGTTATGTATGTAATTACAAGTTTAGCAAAGTGTGTTTACAATCAGTGTTTGGCGTGAAGCTTTGGCTGGTGATATTTTTGTGGTTATCAACAGGATTTGATGTTTGTGGTTTTGGATGGCAGAATGTGTAATCATGGGTGGGCAAGAAGTGACTAGTTATTTGCAGTTGGTAGCATAAGACTTAGGGTGTGTGCCCCGTGATCTGAAGGTCACAGGTCCGAATACCAGGCCAGTAAAGGTACCACTGAGGTACTCATTAGCAATGTACTGTCCCTAAGCACTACAACCTGGTTACTGTCCATGTTACCTGCCCACTGCTCATTCATGGATGGGTCAAATACAGAGGTCACATTTTGTTGTAGTTCACTGTGTGCTGTGCTGTGGTGTATTCACAATGACAAATCACTCACTTTCACTTTTCAAGGTGTGTTTCAGGTATTCCAACTTGTGTGGTTATGGGTTATGTAAAGTTGCAGTGGATGAGTGGTGTTAGGCGTGTGTTTCTGGTAGTGTTAGGTGGACGTTTAATAATTGTTGATTATGCATTATTGTACTACATGTAGAGTCATAAATGGGCAACATATGTAGTCACAAGTGGTGTTAGGTGTGTGTTTATGGACAGTATTATGTGTGTAGTTTCTGCTGGTGACGTGTGTGGTTATGGATGTGGCTAGCTGTTTAATAAAGGGTCGGGCTAAGTGTACAATTATGGACAATCTTGGGTTTGTCATTATGGTTGGGGCAAGTTGTGTGGGTATGGACTGGTGTATATTCAGGCTGCATGGTTTGAACCTGGCAAAATCTGTAAACACTGTAAACACTGAATCTGTAAGTGAGTGAGAGATCTGTTCAAATAACCATTGACTTTGCAGTGTCATCTTTGGTGCTCCAAGGCTGCTGCCCCATGATCCAACCACTGGACTAGAGATGCTTTCTGATGCTTTCTCTTTCTTTCTGGCTCTCTTTCTCTCTCGCTTTCACATTTTCATTTTCTGTACATTTCTTTCAGTTGATCTTCTCTTTTTCACACTCTTCCTCGATACCACCTAAGCAGTGCTCACCTTAGAACATGACATCGCTTCTTTTCTCCTTCGTTTAATTGCGTCAGATGCAGGTTTACTGGACCAGACTCATCGCCTGCTCTGGCTTCCATCAGTGCCTGTTCCAGTCTGGGTGTGGGCGACATTAGCACCGCCGCTCACATTGCATGAAAACGTGTCTCTCTCAGGGCATTAGCACCAGTGACGGATGACACAGTAGCTGGAGTGATTTGACACCCGGATCAGCAGGGAGCAAGTGATGGTGCGCATGTCAAAACAACTGCAAAGAAAAAAGCTTGTTAAAGCTTTAAGAGCAGGAACGCGGTGGTGGCAAAAGCGCTGGCAAAGATGTCGTTTAAGTGGGTGGAGGAATGTGGGTGAGTGTGTGTCTCTGCGTGTGTGTAGTGGGACATATTAACAAAATAAACAATGCCCCATTCATCCACCAGCTATAAAAATGTTTATCCGACGTTGACAGCTGTAAGAATGTTAGGTGTGCGGTTATGAATTTATGACTTGTGGGCAAGGTTTGGGTGAATCATAGTCAGTATGAGTTGGGCTCATTTCTGTCATTAATGTGTAATTTCAGCTGGCGATAGGGGTGTACAGTTCTCACACCACAGCACAGCACGCAGTGCACCACAAGGAAATACAACCTCTGCATTTGATCCATACAAGAAGGAGCATGGAGCAGCTCTACCAGTGCCTGGGGAGTAGTACCTGGGGACAGTATCAGCTCTTGAGTACCTCAGTGGTACCTTTGTAAGTCCAGGACCTTGAACCGGCAATCCTCCAATCACCAGATCAACTCCCATAACCGTTACACTACCAACCATTGCATTGTGATCATGTGAAAATGATGATCACAACGATCATTGTGAAATTGATGGAATTTAGGGTGCCATCATGGGGGCAGGGGTATCTATGGGTTTGGGTAAGGTTGGTGTGTGGTTAGTAATGGAATTTGGTTTTGACCCATCCGTAAATGTGCAGTGTGCAGCTGATATAGGCAGTGCTTGGGAAGCAGTGCTTGGGGATGTTACCTTGCTCATGAGTACGTCAGTGGTATCTTTACCAGTCCGGGATACGAACTGGTACCCTTCTGATCACAAGGCGAACGCCCTAATTTTTGCGCTACCAACTGCCTCTTAATGGTGCCAGCTGTGTAATTTTGTCCAGGGGTTGGTATGCAATTGTGGGAGGGGTAATGTGTATTGTTATGAGTGGCATAAGGTGTGATGTTTTAGCCAGGTTTTGGTGTGTATTTATGGGAGATGCGTGTTTTTGGTTGGGGTTAACTCTCATTACCTGGCAAACATCCCTTTATATTGAGAGCAATGACATGTGTGTCGCTGTGCATATAAACAAAATAAACAATGCACCACCCGGCCGGTTATAAAAGCGCTAAGAGAGCGTTTATATGCCGTTAGCAGCCATGAGAGCTTTTCTGCTCTAAAACAGCAGACCTTTATTCTCTAATAAGAGCATTTAAATGGGAATCGAGCTCCGCATCATCTCCTCTCGTCCTCACTCAGGAACAAACGCCCATCAGCGGGACTTTCAGCAGCGTGAGCACCTCAAGGACATCGTCTACTATGTGCGTTTGTGTGTGTGTGTGTGTGTGTGTGAGAGAGAGAGAGACAGAGAGTGGGAAGGACGGGAGGGAAAATGGGCCTCTCGTTGCTGTTTGTTGGAGAGAAAACAGTGTTTTAATCGGAGGCTCATTCCCATTAGGGAGCTGACAGGATTCATAACAGTTTAGCGTGTTGGCCCCGGGGGCCCCGAGGGTCCTGATGCCTCTAAATTGCCTTTTTTGGTGGATGTGTATTAAGGGGGACGGCTGACCTTGTGTCGGAAATAGCAGAAAGGAGCGCTGCCTTGGTGGCGGTGATCGGCCTGCGAGGCGCTGCACCCATCACACTGTCAGAGACGGAACATGTCACCAGAGAGATGCCCAACACACACATACACACACATGGTTGTGCCTTGCTACCTTTGTGAGATCGTGCCATTGACTCCTATAATGACTAGATCATAAACGTTCTCATGAGAACCAGCTTTCACGATCAAAAGTGCTCCAAGCACTTCCTGGACAAAATTTCTGGCAAAAATGTCCTCCACAAATCTGAGAAATCTAAGGTTTTCCTGCCTTTTTTGGAATTGCGTCCTTACAAAAACAAAGATTTTGCTTACACACCCTCATTTAGATGTGCTGTGCTATCTTTGTGAGGTTTTTACCCTGACTCCCACAATTACCAGATGATAAAAGTTCCCATTGGCCCCTCATAATGAAAAATGTCTTCAAAAAATCTAACAAATCTCAGGTATTTTGCTCAGGATAATTAATTCCTTAGAAAGACAAAAATATTGCTTATACACATACACACTGTTGCACTTTGCTACACTGGTGAGGTGTTTACCCTCAGTCCCACAATTGCTAGATCATTCTCATCAGTTCTCATGAGTAAAAATGTCCTCAAAAGTCTAACAACATATATGACCAATCTGAGATTTAACTAATTTTCAGAGACAGTTCGTACAAAGACAAAAATTTAGCTTATTCACACATGCTTTGTGAGGTCTTTCCACTGACTCCTATAATTATTAGACCATAACAGCTTACAGCGGCCCCCTCAAAAAATCTCAAGTTTTTCTACATTTTTGGAAACAATTAAGTACATATTAAGTTTAATCTATACTATACTGACACTAACCACCAAAAGCAAAATTTCAAAATTCCTTTATTCATTGAAAATTAATCTGTAATCAATCAATAATCAATTAATCAATAAGTGAAGTGAGTGATTACTTGTCATTGTGAACAAACCCCAGCACAGCACACAGTGCACCACAACGAAATGTGACATCTGCATTTGACCCATTCGTGTAGGAGCAGTGTGTAGCTGACATGGGTCCGGCAAGCAGGGCTTGGGGATGGTACCTTGCTCATGAGTACCTCAATGGTGTCTTTTCCCATCTGGGATTTGAACCAGCGAACTTCCGATAATGTGGTGAACGCTCTAACCATTGCACTACCAACTGCCCCTCTAAGGTATTTCCAATTGTTGTCTCATTGTATGTGTAAAACTGAGACCTCACAAATATCCACAAGATACATACACATGCATACACCAAATAATTTCAGTTTTGCATTTCATTTGCCATCATTTTTCAAGCTTAAACTTGAATACACTAACAAAGGTGCAGATGTAGGAGTATGAAGAAAAAGATATCAGCTCATACAATCGCACGATTATATACCACACATGGCGTAAGAGACCGTATAAAAATAACATTATAAAAGAATAGCAAACACACACACACTCACGCACACACACACACAACACACATACACACACAGGGGACAAAATGAAAAATGCTTCCATTATCCAGTCACTCTCTCTCTCTCTCTCTCTCTCTCTCTCTCTCTCTCTCTTTCGTTCTCTCTCGCATTCTGCATTTCTCGCTTTATCTTTCTCTTGTTCTCTCTCACACACACAAAATGACGAGGCATTGTGTTTGTGTCAGACAAACTGAAGCTTGTTGCCAAAAATGTTTCCATCCTCAGCCAAAAAGTGGTAAAAGCAGAAGGACTTTGAGAGAGAGAAAGAGAAGAGAGAAAGAGAGAGGGATGACGTAGGGTGAGAAAACCCAAACAATTCACTTTTTTCTCTGAGAGCTACTGCATTAGATACAGAGCGGAGCAAACTACTAATTGTTGGGATTCATCAGCGTCAGGCGACTTGCTGGAGTAGAACGACAAAATGAGAGAGTGAGTGATGGAGAAAAAAGAGAGAGAGAGAGATGGAGGGAGAGAGAGAGACAGAGTTGAGTGAGTGTGTTTTGTGGGTGTGTGTGAGATCTGTCAAGTTTGCAGAGCAAATGGGAAATGAACTGAGTGCACTGAGTGTAGGGCATGAGTCCAGACAAGCATCGCAACAAACACACCACCACACACACAGACACATTTCAGCACTAATATTGTGATGTTCAATTATAATATTGCAAGACAACTTGATGCCAAGAAACATGAATAAAAATATAACATTATTGTTTAAGTTATTCCTATTTTTATAACCTTTTCCATAATCAATAAGAGAAGAGTGTCACAGCTCTTCCCCAACCGTGCTCCACTCGGCCACTGGAGGGCACCCCTGTCCTGTCTTGCATCTTTCTAGTGTTGTATGTCAGTCATTTCCCTTTGTTCTGCCCACTGTGTGTCCTAATTGGTTAGTATTTTCTAATTATCTGTTACACCTGTTCTTGCTTACTCATTGTTCCCAGTTAAACTTGATCTGTTGTTTCATTGGTTCCTGTTTAGTTAACAACCCAGTTAGCCCAGTTCTGTTAATCTATTGGTTCAGCATTTAGTTTCTTGTTTGGTTAAATTAGTTAGCTTATTACTTGCTGGTGTTTCAGTTTAGTTAGTAGGTCTGTTGTCCCCCAAGTAGGCATGCAGTATTTCATATATTTTGAAGTAATAGAAGTTTTCAGTTTATTGGCCAAAATGAGTCCAAATGGGCTTAAAACTACAAATTTTGAATAATTTTGAACCAATTTGAAATTATTTTGGCCTATAAAATGAGCTGCTTTTGGCATTAATGAGAAAGAACTATATTTCCCATAATCTCCTGCATGTCACTCGGAGCCGCCTCACAATAAAGCGACAGACGGATGTTCCAGCATAAACGCTGAAAATCTCAATAAATGCCTGTATTGTGAGTAGAACATTAGTTGTTGTGGTTAGTTAGTGGTTCGGGCATGGGATATCTCACAAATACTTTCACATACAGAGGGATCAGGTCTTGCCTTGATCGCAGAACTGAAAACCTTGTTCGTCACTAATAAGTGTCCGTGTGAAACACAAGCGGAGCGTGCTCTAGGCAGTGAAAACAATTAAATGAAGCTTCGATTCTAGAAAAATTGCGTTGACCATTTTTTGTAATCAAATTATATGAGTTATTAGAATAATCGTTTCAGTCCTATAAACAGAAAAGGCAAAGAACCTACTGGATGTTAGAGCTAAGATAACAATCTACTGAAATCATACCATTATCATGGTCCAAAAAACGCAATACATACTGAACCGTGGGGACACTGAACCGTTGCATCCCTAATATACAGCTCACCGTGAAGCTTGGACATTAATAATTCATCAACTTTCCCTCCCTGCTCACACTCACACATCATGCCCTGGTTAGTGTGTGTATATATGTGAGTATGTGTGTATGTGTGTGTGTGTGTGTGTTATCAGTAGCAGTTGATTTACCCCTCTGTCTTCGTCATTTCGTCCTTGATAAAGGCAGTAAAAGTTTCTCTCGGTGCTAATGATGAATGAAAGTGAATGAGGACATTTAGCACCAGCAGTCGCTTCATTAGCTCAAATCAGATATAATAATAATAATAATAATAATGATAATAATAATAATAAGAAGAAGAAGAAGAAGAGGAAGAATATTTTCAGAAATAACAGCCATGGTGTATTCATTAGCGCTGATGAATGAGTAGTGAGGGCTCTGCATGTGTGTTGTGTGTGTGTGTGTGTGTGAAGGTGATCTTTGAGTTAAGGTTTGTTTAGAGGATAATTATACCATTTTCAGAGGCCTGTGGTCACTGTAATTACATCTGTGATGTCATCACTGTGCGCCTGCTGAGAAGGCCTGACGGACACACAACAATCACAAGATTCATTATCACCCGCACACACACACACACACACACACACACACACACATACATCTCTTTCTCTCTTGCTGGACAAATGAAGAACACATGCAAAAAATCTTGTTAATTGCAATGGAACCGATTGTATGATGTTGTACCTGTGTGTCTATGTAGGTATGTGTGTGTTTAGGTGTGTGTTGATGTGTGTGTTGGCACCTGAGTACCAGGTTTGGCAGGTAAATGTTTTGCCTGTTTTTTTTTTTTTTATTCAAAGCATTTTTCATGGTTTGTTGGGACGTGGTTTCCCTCTGACTCTAATCAAATTGTTTGGCACTGAATTCCAAGCAGTAGCTGAGAGAGAGAGAGGGAAGAGAGAGAGAGAAATCTTTTAAATGTGATTACTTTTCTACTCTCTCATTCGGATTCTCACAACTGCAGTCTTCACAGCTTCATTGATGATGTCTGTAGAAGTGATGTAAAAGTATATGTACACACACACACACAGTGTAAATATTTTATTTTTGCTTCTACACATATACAGTATGCAAAATATTTATATATAATTATATATAAATATATTTAAAGAATGTGATATATTTGTATTTACAGTACTTTATTTAGTGGTATATGTAAATGAAGTATACATATTAAATATTAAGTGACTATATACAGTATATGGTTACATAATATTAACTACAATTTGTAGTTTACTCTATACTATATATAATAATGTATGTAATATTTTAGAAGTCTTGAGCCATTTCTGAAAGAAGCACATCTACAGGTGTTTTTGATTAAAACATGCACATTTTGCGTATCTGCAGGGTGAAGTAGACAGAGAGAGACAGGACTATAGGCAGAATGCAGTGTTTGCATGTTAATTGGAAATATTCTGTTGTGCTTCTCTCTGTATCCTGTAGGTTTCTCCAGCGGTTTCTCATTATGTGGCTGCTCCTTTGTCATCTTCTTCTTGTTGCAGCTTCTTTCCAGCTTATCCTCCTTCCAGCGGCGGCCTTGCAGTTGCTGCAGTAAGCTTCAAGTCAGCCACTACCAATCCTTACACACACACACAACCTGTAAACATCCCTCTGACCAGGACCCTGCCACCTTTACATTACCTTTTTCTCTGGTGAAAAAAATAAATAAAATAAAATAAAATAAAAATAATATATGAATAGAAGAAATAAAAGAAATAAATATAAAAAAAAAAAATAAAATAATAATAATAATAATAATAATAACAAAACATTATTATGTCTAAATTAGCTGATTTTATTTTATTTTTTGGAAATGATTTATAATTAATTTAAAGAACTTTAGCTGCATTTTTATGTTGAAAAGGTGCATAGAAAGGAACTAATAATAATAATAATAATAATAATAATAATAATAATAATAATAATAATTATTATTATTGTTATTAATTCCTTTACCTAAAATTTGACTCAGATGCTAAAGGCATCTACACTTGTAAAATATTTGATGAAATTAGAAAACTAACCAGGAGAATGAAAAACTATATTTTGAATTGTGTAAAAATGAATAAAGACATATTATTTAAAGACTTTCGTCCTGGAAGAGTGTGCTATCAGAGCTCTATTAAAGGCTAACGATCCCATGAACTGCAGTGATGAGCCTGGTGTGAGAGATACAGTGCTGGACTGGAGAATCTGGGTTTGTGCAAGGTGTAATGTGAGTGTGAGATGAGTACAGAGTGATGACAGAGGATTTTGCAGATTTATCACGAGCTGCGAACTGCAAACAGCAGAGAGAGAAGCGAGGTGAGAAGAGCAACAGAGCTTTATTAAAGTCTGATATCTCTTCATCGTATTGGAGAACATGACTTCCTCCTGGGAGGGAGAGAGAGAGAGAGAGACTCGGTGTGTGTGTGTGCCTGTGTGTGTTTGTCCTGTGGAGATGTAGGAACAGATGATTCATGAGATGAGTGACAGTTCTTCCTTCTGTCTTCACTGCTGCAGAAACTCCAACAAACCCGAAGTGAAAAAGCTTTGAAGTTCAGCACAGACTCAGTTTCAACTCAACTCTCTCTCTCTCTCTCTCTTGCTCTATCCTCTTATTCCTCTCTCTCTCTCTGCCCCATTCTGAGTATCATTCTTTTGGTGTCTTTTTCTCTTTGTCTGTCACTCCTTGTCTTCGGCTCTCTCTTTCTGTTTCTCTCTCTCTCTCTCTCACCCTTGCATCTATCTATCTATCTATCTATCTATCTATCTATCCCTGCCTCAGTGTCTATATTATGTGTGTCTTTTTCTGTGTCCTTCTCTTCACGCTCTCTCTTTCTGTTTTCATCTCTCTAAAATTCTCTTTCTCTCTCCATGTGTGCTCTGTCTTTCTCTGTGTTCTTACTTGTCTCAGTCCTCTTCAGTTCTTTTTACTATTTGTCTTTCTCTTCATTCTATTCTTTTCTTTTCTCACTCTCTCTTACTGTCTCTTCTCTTCTCTACTTTCACCTGTCTCTCTCCTTTTTCTGTCTCCCATTACTCTCTTTCGCCCCCCGTTTTCTTTCTTCCCCAATCTTTCTTTCTTTCTTTCTTTCTTTCTTTCTTTCTTTCTGTTTGTCTTTCTTTCTCCTATAATTAATTTAATGTATTTTAGTCGAATCTTCTCTCTCTACAACTTTCTCTCCTGCCAGTTCTCCCTCATTCTTCTCCCTCTACCGCTTTCTCTCCCTCTCTTTCCTTTCTCGAATGCTTTTCTTTTTCCTCCATCTCCCTAATTCCTCTCTTTCTTTCTGTCTTTGTCTATACCTCTCTCTCTCTCTCTCTCTTCTTTTTCTTTATGTCTGTCTCCCCCTTTTTGCCTGTGTTGCTTCACACTTCCTTCTTTCTTACCCTCCCTTTTTAATTCTTCTTTTTTTCTCTCCTCTCCTTCCCTCTCTCTTTTCTCTCTGCATCCATTTAACATGAGTAAGAGTGGATGGTAAGTTGTTGATGCATGAAGTAAAATGTTTAGTGACACTCTGGCGTCTACATCTGCATCTATCATTTTTATTAAAAGGCACTTAACAAATCTCTCTCTCTCTCTCTCTCTCTCAAGCCCTCCTCTCTTTGGAGTCGCGTTTAATGCACCACCACTATCTGACTTAAGCGTCGCCTTCTCCAGTGCCGTTCTAGTGCTTTGAAGTGAGCTCAAAATTTATTGTGTTTACTGGCTTTATGTTTCACCCTTCTCGTTTATTTTCCTCCTTTCCACAAGATTTTTTTGCTGTTTACTCCCCAACCCCTTGTCTCCATCCCCCAGTTCCAAAAATGCTTCTCTGTAAGGCTCAGCCCAAATCCAGACAGACTGCCTGATCCAGACCTTTGGGCCAGGACATTACAACAACACAACATTTATTTGATTATTTCTCATTGTGAACACAGCACAGAGCACAGTGCACCACAACCAAATGTGACCTCTGCTTTTTGACCATCCGTGAAGAAGCAGTGAGCAGCTTTTGGCCCGGGGAGCAGTGCTTGGGGACATTACCTTGCTCATAAGTACCTCAGTGGTACCTTTAACAGTCCCGGGATTCGAACCAGCAACCTTCAGATCACAGGGCGAACTTTCTAACCGTTACACTACCAACTGCCCCAAACTGTGTTCACAATGACAAATAATTACTCACATTCACTTGTTTTCTATGACGTGCAGCATGTGGGGAGGAGTACTTGGAGACCAGACTTTGCTCATAAGTACCTCAATGTTTATTTGATATTTAGTACAGAATGTATGGCACTTTACAACGCCAATTCAAAAAAGGTTGGGACGTTGTACAAATTGCAAATTGTAAACAGGATTTTAGTTGCTTAATTATCCTAGGTCTTCCGTGTCATATTTTTCGTCTTCATGATGCACCAAATTTTCTCAATGGGTGAAAGATCTGGACCGCTGGCAGGCCAGTTCAGTACCCGCACCCTTCTTCTAGCAACCATGATGTAATTGATGCAGTGTGTGGTTTGGCATTGTCCTGTTGGAAAATGCAAGGTCCTTCCTGAAAGAGACGTCATCTGGATGGGACATATGAAGCTCTAGAATCTGGATATACCTTTCAGCATTGATGGTGCTTTTCGAGATATGCAAGCTGCCCATGCTATATGCAGTAATGCACCCCATACCATCAGAGATGCTGTTGTATTGAGCACTGATAACACGCTGGGTGGTCCTTCTCCTCTACAGTCTGGATGACACAGCATCCCTGTTTTCCGAAAAGAATTTCAAATTTAGATTTGTCTGATCACAGAACAGCTTTCCACCGTTTTAAATTAGCTTTGGCCCGGAGGCATTAAAGTAACCCTACGGATGATGTTCAAATACAGCTTCTTCTTTGAATGATAAAGTTTTCTGAAAATATTTCTGAGCACGCTTAGTGATGTCCATTAAAGAATCATGCCTGTTTGTGATGCAGTGCCGCCTAAGGGTCCGAAAATCACCAGCTTCCAGTGTGGTTTTCGGCCTTGTCCCTTACTCACAGAGACTTCTTCAGATTTTTTGGAATCTTTTGACTATGTTAGACTGTAGATGATTATATATTAAACCTCTCTGCAATTTGATGCTGAGGAACATTTCTGAAATTCCTCCAATATTTGTTGATGCAGTATCAGGAGAATTGATGATCCTCTGGCCATCTTTACTTCTGAGAGACACTGCAACTCTAAGATGCTCGTTTTAAACCCAATCATGTTACTGACCTGTTGCCAACTGTCCTAATTAGCTGCTAAGTGATCCTCCAGCTTTTGTTTTTATTTTGTACCACTAACTTTTCCAGTCTCTTATTGCCCCGTCCCAACTTTTTTGAGACTTGTTGCTGTCATTGAAATTCAAAAATTAGCCCCTTGTTCGTAAAACTGCAACATTTGATATGATTTCTGTGTTCTAGGTTTGTAAGATTTCCAGGTCATGGCATTCTGCATTTATTTACAATTTGCACAACGTCCCAAATTTTTTGGAATTGGAGTTATACATGTTATTATAATTCCAAATACTGAATTATTATAATTATTAAAAATTAATATTATTAAATGATTGGAATTACTTTTTATTAAAATAGCTAATATTTATTACTGTAAAATTTAAGTTTTTGGAATTACCTAATATTAATATAATATATAATATAATATTAATATTATAATTCGAAATATTTATTATGGTTAAATTATAGTTATTGGTCCCGTATATCTTCTAGTAGTGGCCCGTCTCTTATTGACGCCCATTTCCAATAAACGCGGGTTTGAAGAGATGTAGCGACAAATAGGCGCTGATATCCAACAATGCTTGGGTCTCCTTTAAGCGCCCGTCTGTATTAAAGATTGCAGCTGGTGGCATCATTGGCAGAAAGTTCAGTGAGCGTCTACTGTGCCTGTTTTTCATGCTTCTGGGTAATAAACGTATACTGCTTTAATAATCCCGTACTGCTGTACTGATAATTTCATTAAATCCTGAAATGTTCATCCGGTGTTGTTGCCTACATTTTGTGGCCATAAATACGGTACCATACTGTATTTTACTGCCAAATGAACCTCATTTACCCACCACCATTCCGTCTGCGAGGCGAATCATAGCCGGTCTCCAACAACCGCTGGTCTTTTTTAATTTAATTTTTTGAATAAACGCCGTGGCTACTATTGGAAGATATACGGTATTATATATTATTACATGTTAACTACTGGCAAAATTATTCATTCACTCATTCATTATCTGAACCACTTAATCCCAACTGAGGTCGTGTAGGGAACAACCCTGGGCAGTCGCCAACACTCCGCAGGGCACACACACTCACACAGTCACACTCTCATTCACGCCAATTAACCTATATTGCATGCTTTTGGACTGTGAGAGGAAGCCGGAGCACCTGAAGAAAACCCACACGAACACAGGGAGGGAATGCAAACTCCACACAGAAAGGCCCTATGGCCGATATGGTCAAACCCAGAACCTTCTCGCTGCGAGGTGGCAGCGCCAACCACTATTCCACCTTGCCGCCCCAAATATGGATTCCTTTAAAATTATGTCTTTTTTTGTATCGTTACTTGCAAATATCTAATCTTTCATAATTATAAATACTTATTAAGGTAAAATTGAAGTTATTTGAATTGTATGGTATAAGGATTCCACATAGTCATTATGGTTAAAGTTATTAGAATGTCATTATACTATACCAAATACTTGTTATTATGTTCTAATTAAAGTTACTGTAATTACATGTTATTATTATTCCAAATATTTATTTTTTTTATATTAAAGTTATTAAAATTCCAGGTTATTACATGTATTATGCTAATATTATGGTAGAGCAAAACATTTTTTGGGAAATTTCCTCGGTGTTGCTCTTTGAACGATGGCCTCAGACAGAAGGAGGCGAACAGGAGGGAGGAGACAGGGATGCGGGGATGGAGGGATGGAGGGATGGAGTGGGGGGCAAAGTCAGACAGATGGCGCTTCAGATCGAGTCGGAGGGGGCCCTCGGCGGGGTTTTATTTTTCAGGGGAAGGGAAAAGGGCCCAAAAAAACCACCCCCTAAAAAAACCTCTTTCCACCAGGAAGGAGGGAGATGTGCACAGACAAGCGTGAGGAAAACGAGAGAGATTTTCTGTGTTTGTAAATAGGCCAGTTATGTATGGAAATCCTGTGAGAGATTTTAATTATGAAGAGAGAGGGGGGGAGGGAAAAAGAGAGAGAGATAAGGAGAGAGAGAGAGAGAGAGATTGTTCTTCATCTCACTTTGATGTTGAGTTGCGTCATCCTCCTCTCAGCTAACCTCTGATGTTTCCAACCATCACCACCACAAAAAAAGTCACTTTTAACCACATCTCCTGCAACAGCTTGCTGCAAACCACAAACAAAACTCACTCCAGCTACGACTAAACTGATATTTTGTAGAGTTCATGTTTTTAATGATAGTAGTACCTTAGTACCAGCAGTACTTTAAGTTGTGAACCTTCACTGGTCTCACGATTAGATTTGATTACGATTATCATGTCAATGATTTGATACAATACAATGATGCATTCCGACAATTTTCTACATAACATTGCACACAGACTCGGCATGGATCACAGATTGGGCAGCCATAGCTACTACAGGGATATTCCTTTTAACTAGAATTTTTATGCCACAGCCAGAAAATCACTAAGCAATATCATTACGATATAATCCAGGGGTTTCAACTGCTTCTGTCCCAGGGCCAACCATTTCGACTAAGCAGTTGGAAGTATTTTTCTTCTGTTACTTTTTAGATATTCATAAAGATTTCATGTAACAGACCACCTGCAATGCCGCCACGGACCACCAGGAGACAGTGAATCTGGTTGAAAACCCCTGAAGTAATAGATTATAATCTGTCACTGCACTGATGCAAAATTGCCCGTGTCTGCATCAGGGTGATGGGTGATGATGGTCTAGGCTTATTGCCTCTGGACCAAAAGCTCGTTGGTTCGAATCCTACCTCCAGCACTATCACCACTGGGTCCTTGAGCAAGACCTTTAACCCAAAGTTGCTTTAGGGGAGACTGCCCGTAAAATTAGGAAATGGAAGTTGCTTCTGAAATGCAAATGTACTGAATATACAGGTCACTATAATGAAATAGCTGGAATCGGAACCGTAACTGCTCGGGTCAGGTCCACTCCGGGTTTTGGTTGCCCAACGGCGCCCTCTTCAGGTGGAGTTAGTTTACCAGCATTCTAAACAAGAGCAGTCTGCCCAGGTGTAATATTTTCGTCATCCCTGCTTAATGCCGGCTGGGCGATAATAAGCATATGGCAGATGATTATTTTATAAGCTGTTGATAAGGATTTGCGCGCCACGTTCAGGCATCGCCGCGGCGGCCGCAGCTCAGGCATCACGACACGATTAAGTGTGTCGGCGGGAAAAATGTCAACTCGACGCGGCAAAAAAAGAAATGGAGAGAGGAGAGAAAAGAGAGGGAGATTAAAAAAGAGGGAGGTGAGAGAATGAGAGAGAGAGAGAGAGAGAGAGAGCGAGAGAGAGAGAGAGAGAGAGAGCAATGAAGAGATGAAAAAAGAGGAATATAGAGAGATAGACAAAGAAAGAGAAACAGAAAGAGAGAAAGAGAGAGAGTTGAATAAGACGTGATAAAGAGAGAGAAAGAAAGATCAGCAATGATAGAGAAAAGAAGAAAAGGAAAGGAGACAATGAGAAAAGAATACAGAGATAAAGACCCAGAGACAGATGAATTAAGACAATGACAGAGACAGAAAGAGAGGGTTTCAGAGAGAGAAAGATAGCAATAGGTAGAAACAGATGAATGAAGAGAGACAGATAAATAGATAGAAAGACAAAGAAAGAGATGAATAGAGAGAGGGTTGGAGAAGTTAATGAGGTTTCCAGGTGTGCAAGTGAAATGGATACAGCAGTAATTTTGCATGAGCTGAAAAGAAGATAAAAGTTTGGAATTTGTGTGTGTGTGTGTGTGTGTGTGTGTGTGTATCCCTCTCCTCCACTTTTCCCAGCAGGGAGAGGTAGACAGATGGTGTATCTCAGGACCATCCAAACGCAGATTAAAAATTTAATATCGATTTGAAATCTTTATGATGATGTAAAAATAGATTTGGGACGAGCAGACACCTGTTTACATACACACCGCTGTTTCTGCATCAGCACCCACTTTTACACACACACACACACACACACACACACACACACACACACACACACACACACACACAGTCTTGTATTACTATCTTTGTGAGGTTCTTCCATAGACTCCCATAATGACTAAAGTACATCATTTTACACCTACACCTAATCCTAACCCTAACCTTAACCTCAGTAACCAAAAGCACATCTTTTACCTCTTTTAGCTTCTCAAATAAAACAAGCACATTTTCTATAAAGTCATTTCTCCTCATGGGGACGTCTCAAATGTCCCCACAAAGCCCAAAAAAACAGATAAAAGTGATTTTAGGGGACAAAAGGTCCCCACAATGCGATAAATACATATTCACACACACACACACACACTGTAAACACAGCCTGGATAACCGCGTATTCTCTATCTGTTTCTAGAAGTTAAACCTCTGTTTCTCTCTCTTTTTGATTCTCTCATTTTTCTTTTTGGCATCCTTCTCTGTCTTTTCTTCTGTCTGACTTTTTCTGTTTCTAAATTTTTCTCTCTGTTTCTATCTAGCTATTTCTGTCTCTTCATTTCTCTCTCTATGTCTTTCTTTCTGTTTCTTTCTCTGTTTCTCTCTCTCTCTCTCTCTCTCTCTCACATCTACATCTCCTATTGACCTCCTCTCTTCTTCACCTTCTCTTCTCCACACCTCCTCTAGACCTTCTCTCTTCTACACCTTCTCTTCTCCACACCTCTTCTAGACCTTCTCTCTTCTGCATCTCCTCTTCTCCACACCTCCTCTAGACCTTCTCTCTTCTGCACCTCCTCTTTTCTACACCCTCTCTTCTCTACATCTACTCTTCTCCACACTTCCTCAACTACACCTCCTTACTCCACTATATCACCTCTATACCACCTCTTCTCCACAAATGTGAAGGATTCCCAAAACCTGGCGAATCCGCCAATCCATCTCAACCTCGTTCCCTTGGGAACAATGCAAGTCAGATTCGGAATTGGAGTCTCACAGTTGGAGTGACTCTCCGGGCCAGAAACTAGAAACTTCTGTGTGGTGAGGAACAGCCTCCTCCTCCTCCTCCTCGCTCGGGACGCAGCACTGCCTTCACCTTGGGGAAGCTGCTCTCCCAGAGGAGTTTGTTCTTCAGGATCTTGGGGGATGAAAAACAGCATGTCTTACGAGAAACTAGGACACACACGCACACTAACACACACTTACACACACATGCACTTTTGTCACTTTTCGGTTTCAGACGTTAGAAACCTCGCGGAAGCAAGATGAGAAGATTGTAAAACATGTCGGAAATTAAGATTTCAGGAAAACGTCTTCTCATCACACTGCAGTGTAAAATTCGGAGCGTCAGACGGAACACATTGGAAAGAAGCGAGTACGGATCACCTTCGGGTCCAGACACCAAACGAGACCCAGATTTGGGGGAGACAGTTTGGTTTGCAGATCTGTTTGAAACTGTCAGCTCATTATCATGACCTTCACACACACTCTCACACAGATTTACACACACACTCAGAGTGTCTCTGCACTCTGTAGTGGACGAGCAATGTGGCAGCTTTTTTTAGTCCACTGGGAAACCTAGCTTACTGAAAATCTCTCTCTAATTCCCTTTCTCCCTCAGTCTGCCTTTCCCGCTGCCTCCTTCTCTCTTTCTCTCTCTCCCCATCTCTCTCTCCATCTCGTCATCATTCGTGACCTTCTCTAGCAGGCCCTGAGGCCTCCACAGCTGCTACTGGGTCTGTTAAGGGTCACAGAGTAGGCGGAGTCTGTTGCTGTCAATCAAAAATCGATCTGAAGATATTTTGTAAATCACAGGAAGAGAGAGACACAGAAAAGGAAAGAGAAATACTGAATAGATGAAGAGAGGAACAGATAGATAGATAGATAGATAGATAGATAGATAGATAGATAGATAGATAGATAGATGGATAGATAGATAGATGGTGGCATAACAGTTAGGGTGTTTGCATGATCAGAAGGTCATCTGTTGAAATCCGGTTCGAGAAGAGAGAGAGAGAGAGAGAGAGAGAGAAAGAGAGGCAGTGACATTTCGCTGGGAAATAGACTCGTTCTCTCTCTCTCTCACTCTCTCTCTTCATTTCTCTCTCCCTCTCTAAATATTGACAGGGCAGAGGGCTGCTTTGTGAGGGTAATCTCCCACACTTTGTAAGTCTGAATAATTGATAAAGTGGTGTTAGAGCAGGTCGAATGCTTCTGGAAGGTGTGTTTGTGTGTGGGAGGGGAATGAGTGTGGGTGTGAGTGTGTGAGTGTGTGTGTGTTGGTAATGGCCTCAGGGCAGCTATTAAGTATGCAGATACTGTGCATGACTCTCGGCGAGTGAAACACTGATTTTTAATTGATATATTAAACAGACAAACAGATTGCACATCCTCAGGACACACAGACAACAAAACACTCCCCCGAGGAGCTCACACTCCTCCTCTATACTTCCTCTACTCTGCACCTTCACTAGACCTCCTCTTCTCTACACCTCTGCTATACCTCCTCTACTGTATACCTCCTCTTCTCTACACCTCTGCTATACCTCCTCTACTGTATACCTCCTCTACTCTACACCTCCTTTACTGCATACCTCCTCTACTCTACACCTCATCTACTCTACACCTCCTCTTTACTTCTTCTACTCTACACCTCATCTACTCTACAACTCCTCTGTACCTCCTCTACTCTATATCTTCTCTACTCTACACTTCCTCTATGCCTCCTCTACTATTTACATCCTCTACACCTCCTCTACTCTGCACCTCCTTTACAACTGATCTTCTCAACACATCCTCTATACCACCTCTACACATCCGCTATGCTTCCTCTACTCTACACCTCTGCCACACTGCACCTAATTTACAACTCATCTCCTCTAAACCTCCTCTACACCTCCTCTCTGCTTCTTCCACTCCACACCTTATCTACTCTACACATCCTCAATGCCTCCTCCAAACCTTCTCTACTCTACACCTAGATTCTTCTACACCTCCTCTCCTGAATCACCTAGACTGTTCCACACCTCTTCCTACACCTAGACTCTACTACACCTTCTCTCCTATACACCTAGACTCTTCTACACCTCCTCTCCTCAAACACCTACACTCTTCCACACTTCCTCTTCTCAAACACATAGACTCCACCAAACCTTCTCCTAACCCTAGACTCTTCTACACCTCCTCCTCTCAAACACCTAAACTCTACCACACCTCCTTCTACACCTAGACTCTACCACACCTCCTCTCCTCTATACCTAGACTCTTCTACACCTCCTCTCCTCAAACACCAGGACTCTACCACACCTCCTCTCTCCTCAAACACATAGACTCGTCTACACCTTAAACAGTTAGACTCATTTTCCTCCAGCACTTAGACACCTCTACACCTCCTTCCTCAAAATATAGACTCCTCTACACCTCTTTTTATCTACCCTTCCTTTCCCAAACAAATTGACTCTGCTACATCTCCTCACTTCTCCTCTGCATTTAGACCCAAACAAATTGACTCTACTACATCTCCTCACTTCTCCTCTGCATTTAGACTCTTCTACACTTCCTCTTTGATTCTAACTCCTTCCTTCCCTTGTCTCGCCTCTCCACTCCACTCCACTCTTCTCCTTACTTCTCGCATTTCGCCGTTCAGACCCTCCAGCCTAAAAGTAAAAAAGTAAAGTGACTAACAATGACCGAAACCTTTTGGGACGCCTCCTGAGTGACGGCTCCACTTTTGGCATAACAATGTCATCATCTATTATAAATTCATGAATTCATAATCATAATTGACACGTTTGGGCCGTTTTACGTCGGGTCGGGTGTCATTTATTTATACAGACGGAGGTCAGAAGCGCTCCCGCTCTGTCTCTCTCTATTGATTTATTTCCCCATTAACCTTCTCACACCGAATGCGTTGCATCTTAATGGCAGTGTTTATTCTGCGTTCGGCGTGTAATCTCCAGTAGCGCTAAAGCTATCTTTAGTCCGCTGCTAATTACACGTTAACGCGCACCAGAGTTTCTGCTTCCTGCACCTGAGGAAAAGCTCTTCAGACTTTTGTACGGTGTTTAAGAGCTTGTGTTATATATATATATCTTTCTTTTAGATGTTAAACGGGGAAGTATTTGTAGTTTGGCATAGCTAATTAAAATGATTTATACTAGGCGTGACTTTACTGCTAGGCAACACCACCAACGCTAGCAAATAAAAAAAGGCTAAATTAATTAATCTAACCGCCAGAGAATGCTGAATGCTTTTCACAGACGCTCCCTGAACCAGCAGGAGCCAATCAATATGAATAATTAAAATATGGGGAAGTAGCGAATCTGGAAAGGGAGGGAGGGAGGGAGTGAGTGGAGGGGGTGAGTTGATTGGCTTTTCCTCAGGTTGTGTATGTGTATGTGTGTGTGTGTGTGTGTGTGTGTGGAGGCTGGCGGATTTGAAGCTCCATTGAGAGGATGAAGTCTTTTCTCCGGCTTGCCGTAATCCCTCTTTATAAAACATAAACATCGCCAGGCCTTCTGCTTTCACGGCAAACGGCTCTTAAGTGGCGACGATGGCGTGATATTTAGCATGGCAGCTCCCCCAGTGCTCACTCACACACACACACACACACACACACACACACTAGCATAAACACACACACATTTTTTCAAAATTTTCAACTTTCACTGAAAGAGAAGAGGCTATTTATAGAGAGAGAGGTGAGAGATAAATTGGCAGAGAGAGAGAGAGAGAGAGAGAGATAATAATATATAGAGAGCAGTGGGTGGGTGTAAAAAAAGAAGATGGAGAAAAAGGGAAGGATGAAGGAATAAAAGATTTTTGAAAATCTTTCACCTTCATTGAAAGACGAGGGCCTATTTAGACATAGATAAAGAACAAAGAAAAAGATGGGGGGATAGGGAGAGAGGGATAAGAAAATGTAGAGAGAGCTGGGTTGAAAAGAAAGAGATATTTAAAAAATTGAGGACGGAGAAAAAAGGGATGGATAAAGGAATAAAGATTTTGTTAAAAATGTTTTTACCTTCATTTTAAGAGGAGGGCCCATTTAGACAAAGAGCGACAGAAGGCAGGCAGAAACAGACAATAAGCAGACAGTAGAATACAGGAACAAATAGAGAAAAAAGAGAGGAAAAGAGAATGGCTGAAATGTGAGAAAGAGAGAATAGAATAGAGGGAGAATGAATAGAGAAATAAAGGTTTGGATAGGGACGGGGATAAAGTGAAAGGGTGAAAAAAAGAGGACAGATAAAAAGAGATGGGAAAAGAGAATACAGTAGAAATAGTACAGGCAGGTAGCAGAACGTAGCGATTGGAAGGAGAAGACAGAGAGAGAGAGAGAGAGAGAGAGAGAGAGAGAGAGAGAGAGAGAGAGAGGTATAAAAAAGTTAGGATAGAGGAAGAGAAAAAAGTGAAGGATAAAGAGAAGAAAAGAAATATAGGGGGGAAAGGTGGGTGTATACTGAGGGGTGTAAAAAAAGAAGAAGAAAGAAAAAGAGATAGATAAAGAGAGAGAAATGAATGAAGAGAGAGACAACAGCAGATAGCAGAGCGTAGGGATTGAAGAGAGAAAGAAGGAGAGTAAGAGAAAGGCAACAGATCAAGAACTCTCTCCTCTCTCTCTTTGTTTTTTGCCCCTTGTTTTTTTCATCCTGTCTTTTTTTCTTTTGCTTTTAATGATGAAGTTTGTTTAGAGTTTTCACACTTTGGCTTCAATGTGGAAATTAAGCATTGGAAATCTCATTAACTACCTTCGCCGTGTGTTGACATTTCATTTGCATCAGGCAAGATGCACCACATCACAGATTTCACACCCCATCCATCTCATTTCCTCCGCAGATACGTTTTCTGCCTCCCAAGGAAATAACATATAACGCTCATTTCCCGCAGCCTTTTATTAATGCACAAAACAAAAAGATATCACAATTACTCCGCCATCGTTTTTCCATTCGTTTTGCATTATTTTTCCTCCTGTTCTTCATTCTGACCCTTGGCTTTGGTCACAAAAAATCTTGTATACGGGTTAATCTTATAAACAATTTCCATACATGTCTTTTTAAAGGAGCACGAACTCTCCCTAGTTGGGTAAAATCCTGCCTGAGCACAATCTTCCATAGTTGGTGTGTTAAACCGGGTGTAGATTGTAGTGGTAACCATGGATATGGATGATGGTTGATGGAGGCACGAAGGATGCGATCATGCGAGTCACATCTTAAACCATGGAAGAGGACAAGCGTCAACATTTATACTGAAGTTGTTTTCATGAAATGTAATTTTTATATGATTTTGACACAAATTTGTTTTCTTGAGACACTAATTGAGATTCAAGACAGCAGGTAAAAATGTCTCCAACATCGAACCTTTATACCAGGCGTCGCCAACCCATCGATCACATTGACCAGTTGCTGTACTTTCATAGTAGCGCGAAAGAGAAAAATGCTCTTGCTGCAGATATTAGGCTCTAAAACATACTTAAAGTATAAAAGTATAAAGTACTCTTATTAAGGACAAAACCACCATGTTAGGGCAAAACTGACTGGACTCCATGTCCGAGCATTATGTAGAATGCAAGCAGAGAAAAATATAGCAAGATGAATACATAAAGCTCTGTTAGCCATTACCATCATTGTACATAATGATTGCCTCCATTCTAAACACATGCAAAAATATTATAGTGCTGTTAAGAACGCTATATAAATAAACTGAACTGAACTGAACTTCATCGAGCTAAGCTTCTTTCAGCCACTACAATCACCATATCATTTCCCACCGAGTTGCTGCCTGCTTTAAGTTTCTTTTTCTCGCTTCATCGAGTTGTGTCATGTGCAAAGACAAATAGATAGTATTTTCTGTGCTTGTTTACTATGTTTTTAAGCCATAACCAGTCAGTCACATTGTCTGGATGTTGCGCATTATTGATAAGGAATAAGACAAATGCATGAAAAAATGGCCTAGTAAACCCCATTTAAATTAAACAAAACAAGAGTCATTTGAAAATGTTTGAAATAGAAAGTACAGATATTCATGATAAAAATGTATGTACTAAACGTTGGCCCAAATATAAATAGTCAAGATACAGAGTAAAGTTATTAAATAGTAAAGTACAGATGCCTGAAAATTCTACTTAAGTACAGTAACAAAGTATTTGTATTTTGTTACTTCCCATTGCCATCCACTGCTATATACAAATGACGTATTTATTTTACGTCTCTTCTCTTCTGTCTTTGTCTAAAATTTGATAGAGGGCCAGCATAAACATTATTTTTCTTCTTGTTTTCTGAGATTACAAGATATTTTTCTAGTCATCTCAACTTAACAACAGTTGTTTTCTTTTGACCTTGATTTCTTGGGATCATTAATTTCTTGACATGAAAGTAAAAAGAGTGATTATTTTTATTTTCATCGTGAACACACCACAGCACAGCACACAATTCACCACAACAAAATGTGATCTCTGCATTTGACCCATCTGCGAAGGAGCAGTGGGCAACTTAGATTGGCAGCAGTGAATGGGGACAGTACCTTGCTCATAAGTACCTCAGTGATACCTTTACCAGCCCTGGGATTTGAACTTTTGACTTATTTTAGCTTTATGTAGTATAAAAGTGTTTAAACTGTAGATATAACGACTAAAAATAGTAAGAACCGTGTCTATTTATTTTCTTGTTGTCTCGAGATCATGAATCATTTATTCATGTGCTCAACATAATGAGTTGTGTTCTCAAGAAAGCTTTTCCTGATCTCAGCATGACAAAAGTTCGTTTTGCAAGATCTATTTTCCTGTTGAACTCCACAAGATCATAAATGATTTTACTTGTGATTTCAGTATAAAAGTTGTCTCAAGAACACTATTTTTTCATGATCTCATTGAAAGTCATTTTTACGAAATCATGACTTATTTTTCTTGTGATGCTGACTGCGATCGTTTTCTATTTTATAACATGAAGGTTTTCTCAAGGTCAGGTTTCTTTTTTTCGTAAACACAACATAACAAAAGTTGTTTTAGAGCTTTTGTTATCTCAAGTTCACAAGAAAAATAAGTTGTGATCTCAAGATAATTGGATAAAAAGCAATGTGACGTCTTCTGTCAACTTTGGTCAGAGAAACTAGGAGAAAAGCATGAGATCACCATTTTGCCTTAAAAAGTGGTATTGAACATTTCAACGTTAAAATCATATTGCATTTGCCAAGAAAATATCTAGACAAAAAAGTAAAGGTCTTAAATTTTCAGGTTGTAAATACATGTATGCGATGCTCTTGTGCAACAACAAAACAAATTGATTGCAATCAAATTTTGCACAAATTAGTATCTAGCTTGCAATGTACACAAAATGCTTCAAACTAATTATTGATAATTATTCATTACTATGCCATACACCAATTAGAGAAAAAAAAAAATCAACAACAATTATAGCATATTTTGTAAGCTAATTCTTCCTTGTTACTTCAGGTTACTTCTTCACCCGTCTCTCTCTCTCTCTCTCGCTCTCCCTGGTGTCTGTCTGGCATTCGCCATTCTGATAAATCCGAGAGCATGAGGTGGGAATTGGGAGCTGAGGCCTTGCAGTAGTTGTGGTTTGTTATCGCGCAGTGTACAGAGCACTTATGCAGCAAAATCGCATTACTTTGGCGCCAACTAACAAAGCAACAAGCGGCCAGCGTATTGTTTACTCTGCTAAATGAAACACGTTAACTCCAGCTACATTGATGCTTTGTCTAATAATCAGGTGCCATCTCAATGCCCATTTTAGTTTGGGGTGCTAACAACCAATGGATTAGCAAGCTCATTAGTGCAGGGACTTCAGCAGCGCTTTGATTTATGTCATTTTGCGTAGGACATGGGAACTAAGAAAAACTAAAATTTTCCAACTAAGAAAAATCTACTCCTTAACTCTGGAGTGATTTTTAACCCAGAGTTTCTGTGATTTATTCTAGTTTCTTTGCCAGTTCATCATGAATGTTTTCACAGTAAAATACAACTTCAACACTAAAATTCTCCATGTGCTAAATTGCCTTCAAAACATTTTGCTGGTCAAGAACATGCTTGGAAATATTTATGATTTTATGACATACTGTATTTGATAAATGTGAAGTGACATGAACAATAGCCAAAAACAAAGGGAAAAGGGATAGAGACAAGGAGAGAGAGGGATGGAGACAAGGAGAGAGAGAAAGAGAGGGGTAATACGATAAAAAGAGAAAGAGAAGAGGTGAGAGAGAGATAAAGAATGAGGCAAAGAAAGAAGAAGAGAGAAATAGGGAGTGAGACAGAATAGCAAGAGGGAGTGATGGAGATGGAGAGAAAACAGCAAGAACGAGGGAGGGATAAAGATAAAATGAGAGAGACGGTGGGAGAGACAAATATGGAGAGCTAGACAGAGTGCGAGGTAAAGAGAGACGGACAGAGGGAGAATAGAAAGAGAGAGAGAGAGGATGAGGCAGGGAGAGAACCAAAGAGAAATAGCAAGAGGATGAGAGAGGAATATATATATATTAAGAGGTGAATATAAAAGAGGGAGGGAGAGAAAGAAAGAGAGAGAACAGGGAGAGAGAAAGAATGAGGTAGAGAGAGAAAAAGAGAGAAATAGGGAGTGACATAGAAAAAAAGAGAAAATGGAAAGAGGAAAAGAGAAAAAGTGAGAAAAAGAGGCAAAGAATAAGATATAAAGAGAAAGAGAGACAGGGAGTTAGAGTAAGGTGAGAGAGTAATAATATATGAGAAACATGAGAAATAGTGAGTCAGGGAGAGAAAAGAGAGAAATAGGGAGTGAGCGATGAAAAAAGAGATGGAGAGAGAAAACAGAAAGAAAGAGGGAGGGAATAAAATAAAAAGAGAAAAGGAGACAGGCAATTAGAGAAAATGAAAAGCGGCAAAGAATGGAGGTAGACAGAAAGAGGGAGAGACACATATAGAGGATGACAGAGAGAGCAAGGTAGAGAGAGAGAGAGAGAGAGAGAGAGAGAGAGAGAGAGTAGGATATAGCGAGAGAAAAAGGTGAATACGTAAGAGGGAGGGAGAGAAAAAGAGAGAATAAGGAGAAAGAAAGAATGAGGCAGGGAGAGAAACAGGAAGTGAGAGATAGAAAAAGAACGAGAATAGAGAGAGGAAAGGAGGAAATAGAGAGAAAGAGAGAATGAAAGAGAGACGGAGTTAGAGAGAGAAAGAGAGAGAGAATAAAGACAGCAAGGTAGTCAGAAAGAGGGAGAGACAAATATGGGGAGCAAGAGGTGGAGAGTGGGAGGATAGAAGGAGAGAAAGAGAATCGCTTTTCCCTCTTTTCAGTCACAACCATCTGGGACTCACTGATCCAGAATTCAACTTTTCTTTTTCAGCTCAAAACCATCTCTCTCTCTCTCTCTCTCTCTCTCTCTCTCTCTCTCGTTCTCTCTCCATCTCCATCCCCCCATTCTAAATCATGTGCATCCTAGTCAGAGTGGAACGAATGGGATTTCGCTTGTCTTTGATCTTTATTTTCAGACGACGATGCCATCTGCAAGCTTCGGCGAGCTGCTCCTCGTGTTGACAAGCGCCAGCCATTAATATTGAAATGGGAGCAATTACCCAGAGAAACGCCGAACACACGTGTCTCCGGCGCCGCCCGGGTTACCTCCAAATTCTATTACAGAAAGTGGAATTAACCTCGGCAAAGCGCCAAACTGCCGGCTTTACCGACGCTAGGCGAGATATCGCGCTCGGCCCAGTATTTTTAGAACCTCATTTACAGCAAATATGTTTAAATATTATAATTACCTCCCTCATAACATTGAACTGCAGATATCTGAAGCAAAGCGGACACTTATATATTGTTTATTAGATAAGTACGACTAACGCTTTAATTGCTTTTGGTAAAAGAAAGAGGGGAAAAAATTAAGTAGAATATAATTCATACATAATGAGAGTTTAATGCTTTTAACAGAATTTAATCAACATTAGGTTGGGAATTAAAGGAGAAATTAAAACGCAATGTAACAGTTGAATAAAGTTTTATTCTGTAGAGGTTGAGGGACGCAATATTCATTCACAACAGTTTTCTATCAGAATTCCCCCAAGGATGCTTTTTTACCAGAGAATAAAGTGCATTCCTCCAGAGAAGCTCTCCCTATTCCCTTCATTTTACATTAAAAAAAAAATATTATTATGCCAATGTTTAATGTCACACCTTCAGTGACATCAGCTTCCTTGAAAAAGATTACACATTCAGCATGTTAATGTGGAAATATTCACTGTATGTTATGGAACATGTCTCCCTCTTTTACATTTACCACACGTTATTGGTACATTCTTTTTTAAGGTTTAGAAACAACATTTAAGTTTACTTTTCCTGATGCTATTTCTCTGTTAATGCTGCAACAAATGAAAGTGAGTGATTATTTCTCTTTGTGAACGCAGCACAACACAATACACCATGCCACACCATGCCACAACCAAATGTGGCCCAGCCATGACGGTGCAGCAGGCAGCGCCCAAGGAGCAGTGCTTGGGGATGGTACCTTGCTCATGAGTACCTCAGTGGTACCTTTACCGGTCCATGATTCGAACTGGCGACCATCCAAAGCTAGGGACAATACCCTAACTGTTATGCCACCAACTGCCCCATAATGAATATTTTAGCAGTCAGTTGGTCTCGGTTTAGGTGGTCTTAATCCCAACTCTACAGTGTCTTACTCATGAGTACCTCAGTGGCACCTTTATCAGTCCGGGATTCGATCCTTGATCCTTCCGATCAAGGGTTCTGTATATGTTTAATTGTCGCTCACAAAAAAATTGATCTCCGCTTTTTGAACTGGTATAGTTAAATTCGGATATTCTCAAATTCGTAAATTGTCCTGACAGGCCAAAAAGACGAAAAAAGGCCAGAAGAGCGAGGGAGGAGGAGGAGGAGGAGGAGGAGAAGGAGGAGGAGAGCTTCTTTCGTCTTTCTTTTTCCATCGTCCTTTTTCTCTTGACCCCCTTTTTTTTTGATGTTTCAATTATTTTCCCCATCACAGTGTCAGTTAAGATGCCCTGTTTCTCTCTCTTTCTCCTCCCTCTCTCCTCTCTTCTATCCTTCCCAGCATCGACTTTTAAGTTCCCTCTTCCCATTTAACGTTAGCATGGAATTAGAGTTTAATCGAAAGTGCCAAACGAGACAGAAGCTGCAGTTTGACACGATCATTTTTTAACATGAAGTTTGATCAGCTTGTGTTTGATCTAATTAAGCTTTAATTATGGTGGAAAATGTCAGCGAGCACAGAGGTGGAGTTCATGATCGACATTCTGTAAACACGTTCATATCGAAGGGGGAATTAAATGGTGGCAAGAGTAAGAGAAAAAATAATCACGAAATCTCATTATATTGTACAGGAGTCAACAGAGGACGTGTTAATGTTTCTTTTCTTCTCATTTATCTCAAGATCACAAATGATTTAATGGCCACAAGGTCGAGATTGTTTTCTCAAGATCATAAGTGATTTATTTCCTTGAGATCTCGATATAACAAAAATCTTTTTTTTCAGTATCACAAGTAGTTTTTGAACAAGACCTCAACATAACGAAAGTCTCTTTCTCAAGATGACTACTTATTTTTCACGTGACCACAAGATAGCAAAAGTTGTTTTCTCAAATTGACGACTTATTTTTTCCTTGTGAGCTAAATATTACAAGTATCACTCGAGAGATGAGATCACAAGTTGAGATCTATGTGTGTTACAACACCCTTTTAACCTGAAATTTAGAGCTATTTTTTAAATTGAGAAAAAAATCCCGAACAACGCAAGACCTTTGGCACATGAGAAAGATGGTGCGAATAAAAGAGCTATTTCCCGCAGAGTATATGACTTCTGTCATTATGCTACACCACATCGCCCTCCACTGGTTGTAGAATGAACTGCAGTAAACTAAGTTGTAGCGTTTTACAATGCCGAGTCCTACTTTCACAATTGTGGTGACAGTAACTCAAAATAATGTAGGAGTCGTGTAGCACATTACACTTCAGACACAGTAATATTGTAATGTAACCAATTACTTTGAAATTAGAATAACTAGTCATCTATAATGTATTACATTTACATTGATCAGACACTGTAAGCCAGAGCCATAAGAAGAGGAAGACATGCATCAAGACTCTTTGCTGTGCTGGCTCCTCAGTGGTGGAACGAACTTCCTCTTGCTTTAAGAACTGCTGTCCCTTGCTGTCTTCAAACATCGTCTGAAGACATACCTCTTCAAGGAGTATCTAGGGGACTAAACAATATTCATATTTATTGGTTACATTGTATTTTTCCCCTAAAAAAAAAACCCCAAAAACCCACTAGCATACAGTACTGTGCAAAAGTTTTAGGCAGGTGTGAAAAAATGCTGTAAACAAAGAATGCTTTCAAAAATGGAAGTGTTAATCATTTATTTTCATCAATCAACAAAATGCAGTGAATGAACAAAAGAGAAATCTAAATCAAATCAATATTTGGTGTGACCACCCTTTGCCTTCAAAACAGCATCAAAACAGCATCTTCTAGGTACACTTGCACACAGGAACTCGGCTAGTAGGTTGTTCCAAACATCTTGGAGAACTAACCACAGATCTATAATCCTATAATCCTACAAAATAATATAATGACTATAATCCTACAAAATCCCTGACTTTGTGCAAGTGTACCTATAAGAATTGATGCTGGTTTGAAGACAAAAGGTAGTAACACCAAATATTGATTTGATTTAGATTTTTCTTTTGTTCGCTCGCTTTGCATTTTGTAAATTGATAAAAATAAACAATCATTATTTATATTTCTGAAAGCATTCTTTGTTTACAGCATTTTTTCACACCTGCCTAAAACTTTTGCACAGTACTGTATGTCTGTAAACTCTCTAACTGTTACGCTACCAACTTATCTAACTGGCACTGACGTACATCTAAAATTCTTAACCTGTTTCGATATAAAGGATGAAAATTGAATCCTGATCTTGAGAAAGCAATTTTTATGTCAAGATCACAAGAAAAATAAGATGCCAGTCATGTCAGTAAAGGTTTTGTTGTTTGATTTTTCATTTTGTTGACATAATTTAAGTTTCCTTCCCATGATCGTAAGTAATTATTTCAGAGATCACCAGAAAAATGATGGAAGATCTTAAAATAAGCTTCGAAACAAGGTTGACGTGTCTGTTTCTACAATAACTCTTTCTAATAATGCTATTAAAAACAGTGCAAAAACTTCTGTTTGACCAGCCCGAGTGGAGCGAGCTCCACTCGCCACAGCTCATTAGACGCTGATGTGTTTTGATTCTGTTCTGCACATGGCAGTCGTGGTTCACTTTGTACAGAATTAAGATTCACTCTGGATTTCTCTCTGACAGAATAATGAGCTGCACCAAATCTGCGCTCGAGTACGTTTTCCTCTCTCGTCTTGTTATCACTCTGTTTCTATTTCTAGTGAAGATGTTACCTTTCACATTTCACATCCAATTCACATCTATGTCCAAAGGGGGTTCCGGAAAAAGACCAAGAAACATACTAACTTGTGCAGTTAACATACCTTTAATTTTTATCATTTACATTGCTTATAGATTGTTAGTTAACACATTTTTATACACGTATGGACATTTTATATTTCAGCCTTTATTATAACTTGCTCATAGCACTTCTCTAGTCCAAGTTCCTCCCAGAATTTCAATCTTAAAATATTACCTATTTAGATTTAAAGGGATTTAAGTTAGTAGTTATTTAAATAAAAAATACATTATATACGTAGCTATTAGAGATAAAGTTGAAGGTTTTGTATAAGTTTAACAATTCAGAGTTCATGGATAGTAATTACCATTTATCCCAACTTATTTCTCTAAAACACTGCATTATAAGTAACTGTGAAATAACAGATGGATTTTTAGTTAATTACTGTAAAATGATGATGTTGTACCATCTCTGGTAGGAACAGTAGTTCAACTTCTGCTAAGTTTTCCCAATTTAGAGAGCAGTAAATTAAAGGTATTGGTAAAGTAAATGGCCCTTTTTTACTGTATGTGCAACTATTTATGTTTTCGCTACCTTAGCATGCTGGAGGCAGTTGGTTTTTAAACAGCTGAGTTGTGCTAATAAGTCAGATATTTACTAATAGATTTAATTAAATTCAGCTAACCATCTGCATTTTATCTCATAACTGCACTGTACACCAAGAGTAGAAGAATCAGTTTCTTTTATGAATCTTTAATGCACAGTGTTCACTTGAGTGGACCACCATCGTTACTGTAGGTTTTGACTTGGATTAAAATTCATATCTGCAAGGAAAAAGCCTGCATGTTCTGCATTTTAATTCTCACTAGGCCATCACTACATTGTTTACCACGCCATACTTATGCATAAACTTACATATGCGTAAGTGCATAAACTACTATAGAGACATCTACTATAGTGAGTGATTATTTGTCATTGTGAACACTCCACAACGAAATGTGACCTCTGCATTTGACCCATCCATAAAGAAGAAGTGGGCAACTGACATGGGCAGCATCCGGGGAGCAGGGCTCCTCATTTCAGACAAAATGTTAAATTATCAACTTTTGTTAACATGCTATTACCTTTTGTCACTGTGAACACAGCACAGCACACAGTGCACAACAAAGAAATATGAGCTCTGCATTTGACGCCTCCGTAAAGTAGCAATGGGCAACATTTTATGGCAGCGCCAAGGGAAAAGTGATTGGGTATGGTACCTTGCTCATGAGGACCTTCTGATCATAGAGCCAACTCCCTAACCATTACACTATCAACTTCCCCAAAAGCATCTGTGATCTTGCTAAATATTGAGGCCGCATCAATGTATGTCAATAGTTATAAAGTATTTATTACTGCTTATAAAATCTACCTACAATAGGGCGTCATGGTGGTGCAGTGGTTAGCCCTGCTGCCTCACAGCGAGAAGGTCCTAGGTTCAAGCCTCGGGTCAGCCGTGGGACCTTTCTGGGTCGGAGTTTGCGTGCTCTCCCCATGTTTGCATGGGTTTACTCCTCATGTGCTCCAATTTCCTCCCACAGTCCAAAAGCATGCTATATAGCTTAGTTGGTGACTCTAAATTAGCCCCGTAAAGAGCGACTGTGAGTGTGATTTTGTGAGTGTATGTGCCCTGCGGTGTGTTGGTGCCTGACCAGAGTTGGTACCCGCCACGCGCTTGTAGTTCCTGGGATAGCCTCCGGTTCCCCCGTGACCCCAGTTAGGATGAAGTGGTTTGGATAATGAATAAATGAATGAATGTGTCTACAATCTAATTAATTAATTAATAACCTAATTCTTAATCATTATAAACCCTTTATAAGGGGAGTCTTATAGTTTCCCTATATAACTAATATGAACATTTCATTGTTTGTGATTATTGTCACTTCACAAGGTATTGCTGCTACATATTTAGTCACAAAGTTGCCACTGGTTGATTGTGTTTTTACGTTTTTAACATTTTTTGGGGGGTTTGCAATGTTTTGTATCTACACATTTATTTTGTGGTGGACAATATATTTGTTTGCAAATTTATTTCTGAATGCATCAGTGAAAGATTTTTACAGCAGTCTACATTTATCAAAGTGTTTCCTTTTTTTTTGTTGACACATTATATAGGTGCCTAAGTATACATGCTGTATATAGTGTGTATACTCAAGTATGAAATAATATTTTATTGAATAATGCTTAATATTACCCAATGATGTTCTTTATGACTTAGAATGCACTCAAATTTCAAATCAGTGATGGCGGTTAATTTCTGCTTTACTTAATTGTATTTTTTTGGTGTGTAGTGCTCAAACTTTTTTATGAGGCGAAAAATCTATGTTTGGGTCAGCAATGTGGCTGCTTTCCTGCTCTTTGTGTAGAAAAAGTTTATGGAGTGAGACAGAGTGCTAAAGTACAGAGGTGCTACAGTAGACAAAGAAGGCTGGAGAAATGATGACACAAGCACCTTTAGCATCAGACGTTCCCACTCAACATAGTCTCACAGTTGCAAATCCTCAACAATTTGCCAGCTCAGGTGAAAAGTTCTGAACAGTTAGCGTAAGACTTCCGGGGTGAGGTTAGATGTGCAAGTGTGTCCTCCGTTATATAACATCCTGCATTTCATATGGAATTTAGCATATGAGATTAGTCAGCTGATTAGGAGAGAGGCGGTAAAGGGGTTGAGAAAGAGTTTTTGGGAGTTTTAAAAGCAGGAGCTGCCTCATTTGAACAACAACAGCGTGAGGCAGTTTGTTTGATGATTGAACCCCTGTGTCGGTAAACATAAGATTTGGGGTTAAAGTCTCAGTAGAACCTAAAACTGTTGAATTGCCTATTGCATTTGGTAGCTTAATGGTTAGGAAGTTGAGATTTGTTCTTATGTGAGATGTCACGTTCAGCTGGGGTAACCCCCTTGTGAGAGAGGACGCAGAAGCAGAAGTTGACGAAAAACATTACTCTTCTTTGCAAAAGTTCAAAACAAACCAGCAATCCCCCACAACACAAAGCTTAGGCTTGCGTATCTAATTCAAAGTCCTCTAAGCAATGCAGGTCAGACATAAACACATGGTATGACCCAAGCTTCAGCTTGTGTCTTGCACTACCCATCTATGTAGCAAATGCCAATTGGGTCTGGCCGAGATCTATAGCCTCTCAGTGCAGCTAGCATTCTGCACTCCATGTCCACTTAGCAACAGCAAAACCTAAAGCCAGTCAGCTCAGACAGAGATCCAGGGCCTCTCAGTGCAGCAAAATTTCAGGAGTTGTGCTTCCGGGTTGAGTAGCACGAGCCTAGCTGGCTGTGGTAGCCAAACTCAAACACTCAATCAAAGGTAATCATAATGATGACCAATAGGACCAACACCCTAACCATTACTCTACCAATTGCCCTAGCAGTTTTTAGGAAAGAAGCCCACTACACCCCTCTGTACGTTACTGTTCTCCCTGCATTGAATGTGTTAATCCAGCAACTGCTTATTTTAGACGCAGTAAGGGTTGGGCTGAGCGTGCTGGGAGCAGTGAGGATGCTAACATATGTGGAGCAGAGTGGGGAACATTTTAACTCCGCCTGTTACTGTTGTAACTGCTCTCCTGATGAAATCTTCACCATAATCAGTGTAAACAGGTGCTCAGGAAATGAAAGAGTATTAGTGCCCCATTACAGCCAGAGTCTTTTTTTAGGAAGAGCTTTAGATAGTCAGACACAAATGCAATGGGAGAGTAATATAGAGAAACAAAATTGCCGGCGGTGCCCTGAAAATCAAATAAAAACAGAGCAGCACTTTCACTCAGAACACTTCAGAAATATTGAAGTCAGAACAAACCATTTTCCAAAATGAAAATAAAATACACAAAAATCTCCAACCTAAGTTGTACACCAACCTCGCTATTGTGCGAGGGACAGGGAGTTACTTCATTGCGAGAGGTCGTGAATTCAAATCCTACCTCCGGCACTACCCTGACTGGCTCCATGAGCAAGATCCTTAACCCCAAGTTGCTCTTGGGGAGACCGTCGCTGAAATTGCAAGTTGCTCTGAATATGCGGTGCTCGGGGGTGGTACCTTGCTCATGAGTACCTCAGTGGTGACTTTACCGATCCTGGATTCGAACCTGTGACCTTCTGATCATGCACCCTAGCGTTACACCACCAACTGCCCCAGTTTTGAACTGAGTTGCCTACTGTTAAAGTTTATTTGCTGTTTACAGGTTTTTTGCCTTTTTATAATGGTTAGGGAGTTCCCCCTATGATCGGAAGGTTGCTCTTTCGAACGCTGGACCAGTGCAAGTACCACTGAGGTACTTATGAGCAAGGTACTGTCCCAAACACTGCTCCACGGGCATTGTCTATCGCTCCTTCACGGATGGGTCTAATGAAGAGATCACATATGGTTGTGGTGCACTGTGTTTTGTGCTGTGCTGTGTTCACAATGACAAATAAACACTCATTAATGACTTGCTGAAGCCAGAAACTCACTTAATTACGTGTTTTGCATTTGCTTAATAACTTTGTGTAGGAACAATGTACATACATGTCATCTGATTTTCGGGGCAGTTGGTAGTGTAACGGTTAGGGAGGTGTCCTTATGATTGGAGGGTCATTGGTTTTTGGGTTGATGATGCTCAAAGCAGAAAAAAAGAGAGAAGGATGAGGAGGAGTAGGAAGAGGAAGAGGTGGTTAATTGGGCTCGTCTTCGTTTGGCATGCATCAAGTATTAGGTTAAGTACCTTTTACAGATAATTGGGAAATGTAAATTGAGTGTAATTGCAGTGCCGGTCGTTAGCGCGTCCATTCACGACCCCATTCGGGAAAATGAATTCAGCAGGACTTTGTGTCTTTTTGGTGTAACTCGGGGCGACAAAAACTAACTCTTTTAGGAAATAACCTTCAGTGGAGAAATAACGAGAAGAAATGAGATAAAAACAGAGGATGTTTGTGTGTTTTAGAGAGGGACAAAGCAAATGCACAGAGAACCAAAAAAAGGTAAAGAAACAGAGAGATGGAGTGAGAGAGAGTGTATGAGAGAGAAAGTGTGGAAATGGACAGCTAAAAAGATAAAGCTGGAAAAAGATGGGAAGTTGGAAAGAGACAAAAGAGATAAAGAGTGAGCGATACAAAGCAAGAAAGAGTTGAAGAGAGATAGGAAGAGACAAAGAGAGAGAGAGAGAGAGAGAGATGTAAAAGAAAGAGAGAGAATATTTATATATTTTTGACATTTTCTTCGATGCTGCTTTTGACTCTACTTCTCATCCCAGCTTCTGATTGGCCAGCTCAGGCTCGAGCCCTTGAACATATTTGGAGGGTAACGTCAAATACTCAGTACCTCTCCAATACCATCACACCTCGACACACAACTTCACATGACAACACACTTTTAGGGCAACTTCTACTGATGCCAATCCAGTGGTGGCCTTCTGATCACAGGGCTAACTCCCTAACCGCTACGCTTGGCATAAATTTTCGGTAATATTATACTTATTACATATTTTCTGTGTATGGCTACAGTCATTATGCTACGCCACACTGCCCTCCACTGGATGTAGAATGAACTGCAGAAAACTACATATTAGCATTTGACAACACCAAGTCCTACTTTTACATTTAGTTTGGTGAAAGTAACTCAAAAGTAATGCAAGACTTGTGGGAATTATTATAATTTTATATATTTGATAAATTATGATTTAATAAACAGTTAAATAAAATAAAGCTGTTTTTATTTTTATTGTGAAGTGCTCTATGAGCATGAGGCAAAATGAATGTTTTATTTTCTTTTTTTTTTTTTTGGATTTTTAGATTATTTATGACTGATTACAATTTTTTTTTACCATTTAATTACATTGCTGCACTTTTTAATATATATTTTTTTATAGTTATTTTGTTCAGATTAATTTTCGTCTCCGTCATGTAACACTACCCAAAATATTTGCCCACTACTTGGCTTTCTTTCCTCTCTAATAAGACCAACAATTTGCACACATTCTTATTTATTTATTTATTTTTCCTGTTAAATCTTTTGAAATGCATGGAAATATAACCCGACTCGCAGTTTGACGCCGAACTCTGAAATTGGCCACCCGTTGGCAAAATGCAAGTTTGATTCCCTTCAAAGCATCAGAAAAAACACTCCTCCCTTGGCAATGGACTTTAATCATTTCTGCCTTTTTTCTGCTGTTTGAGAGCTACTTACAGTGATTAAATAATTCAACGCCTCAAATTGTTATCTGTAAATATTAGTAAGGGTTTTAAAATTTGTGTTGTTGGTGGTCGCCAGGGTTGCCATGAAGAAATGTAATAATTTACTGTATAGGGTAAAGTATGTTGTTTTAAAAAAATATATAACTGCATATTGCCAAATATGTTCAAATTAAATGTATTCTTTTGCGTATTTTGGCATTGTGATGTAAGCATTTAGAAAAAAATAAATAAATCAATGATTAATATATTATCCTTGTAAAGTACACAAAATGCAACACTACTACAAATATCTTTTTAAAATGAGGTAATATGTCATTTTAATATGTAAATATATTTTTACAAATAAACTGTAATATACCAAAGTGGCAACTGTTTGCATTTTTAGAATTCACATTTAAAATGGATTGGTATATGGGACATATTTAGGGCATAATTTTATAATAAAATTAGTTTCTTTTAAACAAAAATGTATAAAATATAATGTTTTGTAATTTTTAAATAAAACATACAAATATTTTAACATTTATTAATTCAGTTACATCATAAGTACATCATAAATATATTACAGACATCCATGTAAATGAAAGAAAAATACAAAATAAATGTAATAAATATACTTAATACAAATACAATCATATATTTATAATTATGTATTTGTATAGAATTATATATTGCATTTATAAATGGATATATCCATATACATAGGTATATATACTTTCTCCACCACCTCCAACTCCGGCTCCATGTTTATTCAAATTCCTCTCCTTTTTGCATTACACTCGGTTCTCGAGAGTCTCTCCGGAGGATGGAATGTCGCCTTTGATGCCGCATCTTTTCATCATCATCATCCGGCGGTTAGGCCTCGCATTTACTGCGTGTGGCATTTTTTTTTGCGAGGAGAGTTATAAAATGTAAACGACCGCGGCACACCGAACCAAGCAGGAAGACGTCAAAAAAGAGAGAGCAACATCTGCTGATAAAAATCTGACTTTATTTCTTTTTAAGTGCCGTGGTTAGTGCTGATGTTTGCTGGGTAATAACTTCCATTTCCATGGCAGCATTAGAGGAAAGCTTGTGTTTTTGACCTTGCACTCCCTCTCCCTCTCTCTCTCTTGTTTTCTGGAACGCTGTTCAGCCTTTTGAGCTCGTTTTGCTTGTGAATGTGAATCAACAATAAATTAATGAATAATCAGAGAAGGGAATTATTACTGCGGCCTCATCAGTGTTTCAGAGGCCCTCCATCTACGTTTCCTGCCTCAAACACACACATAATTATGGTGGGTCAAAACACTTACTTAAACGCACTCATACACACCTAGTTATGTCTTACAATCTTAACCCTAACCTCATAAAGTCTTTTGATTCTTTTTCTTTCCAAATAATGCTTGAACTTTGTATTACAAGTATTTTCCCTTATAATCAGTCATCGTTTACAAAAATGTCTCTACAAAGTCACACAAATCAGACAAATCTCAGGTTTTTCTTCTGTTTAGGGGGCAATCAGACCCTCCAAAATACCTACTTACCTAACTTTTAACCCTAACCGTAGTGTCAAAGATAAAATCTGCAACTTTTCTATGAAAGCATTCTTAAGAGAACTAGTCCGCACAAAGCCACACAATACTGACCAATGCTAAAATTTTCCTGTCTTTTAATGAGCCATAATGTCCTAACAAATACTGTCAGGTTTTTCTGTTGTTTATGGAACAATCACAGCCACAAAAAAAGGTTGTAGGTTCAAATCCTTCCTCCAGCTCTACCAACATTGGATCCCTGAGCAAGATTCTTAACCCCAAGATGCTCCAGGGAGACTGTCCCTGAAAGTATGAAAATGGAACTTGTTCTGGATAAGAGCATCTGCTAAATACCGTAATGTAAATGTACTATCATTGAGGCGTTCTCACAAGTTCTCACAAGCACTTGTAAACCTGCTTACAAAGCTACAAACACCAAACAGCATGAACTTGAAACAAAGACACCACACTGAACGTGAGCAGTCACCATTCCCAAATTTTTCACAGGTGATGCATGTAACCAATCAGACTGTCCGTTCCAACTTCCATCAGAGCGTCTCTCCATCCGTTCCCGTGACACAGTACAAATTGAAGCTGGTGGAACTTCGGCACCTAATCTAATTCCCAGCTGAAGTCTTCACAAAAAAATTCTGGACTAACAGGCCAGTATCAGCAGTGGCATTAAACATGGCTCTTGTTTCCCAGACGATACGATCACACTGTGAAAATATAAGTTCTCAGCATCGCAGCTGGGGAGAACGGAACGCCATCGGACGGAACGCTTGTAACAACGTCACTTTGTGTTAAGTGTTACAGCAGGTAGAAGAACAGTGGAGGAGAGAGTCTGAACCAGCGGTGTGGATGAGCCTGCGGTGTGAGATGAAAACAGTCTAAAAACAAAAAGTCTTGGAGAAATATAGATTTCACCAGATATGTGCAAACTTTCTGGTTGTGTGTGACTCATGTCGAAGTGGCATTTTTAAAGAGGCTAGACCGTAGAAAAGTTGTTCTGTTTGAGAAGGATTCAGAGATATTCCAATCAATGGCATACTCAATTCAATTTTTTTTTGTGTAATGCTTTTCTCAACAGGGATATAATGAGCAGGTCAATGCTGATGTCATCCATGAGGTTACTTCAAACAACAGATTATTTTTGTTGGACTGGGAATACTTAGGGACTGTAGCTTGCTTACGGCTATCTCTAGGGTACCTTTACTGGCTCGGGACTTGAACTGGTAAAGGCCCACTGAGCTACCTGTGGGCAAGGTATCCATTTAAGTAGGATGAGAAGTACTTGGACACAGTACCTTGTTCTAATGAGCAGGTCAAAGGTGGCATCCATGCTTAAGGTTACTTTAAACAATGGTTACCCATCTTTGTAGGAATACTTGGGGTCAATACCTTGCTTGAACTGATAACAGACTTGAACTGGTAAAGGTATCACTGAGGTACCCATGAGCAAGTTATCAATTTCTGTAGGATCAGGAATATTTGGGCTCAGTATCTTGCTTATGGCTATCTATAGGATACCTTTATTGGCCCAGGGCAATTGAACTGGTATCAGTGAGGTAACCTGTTGCAAGGTACCCATTTGTAGGATTTGTAATACTTGAGAAGCGCACCTTGCCCATAGGTATCTAGGTGGTACCCTTACTGGCCTGGAACTTAAACTGGCAAAGTAAAACTGAGCAAGATACCCAATTGTGCAGGATCACTGTTGCGTCAAGGACGCCTTTACTGGCCTGGAGCTTGAACTTGATCTTGAACCTGTGAGAAAGGTACCCAATTGTATGGGATGAGGAGTACTTGCTCATGAGTGTCTTAGTGGTACACTTACTGGTCTGTAACTTGAAACGACAGCCCTCCGATCACAGAATCAACCCTCTAACAATTACACCTTAGGCTACAACTCTCTATAAATTAGGCAGGCAAGTCTTGCATGCTTTTGGAGGCTGATCGCCTGTGCTGGCATTTTGACCCCTGGTTTTGGGTCCTAATTCCATTCTGACCACCTGACCATTTCCTTGAACCTGACATTGACTTGGGAATATATAAAAACTGTTTTTCAGCTAGAGACTGCATTTTGTCCTAGCTTAAACAGTCACTAACAGGGGGCTCTTTCCTATGGGAGTAAGAAAAAGAGAGAAAAAGAGTCTGTGATGAAGTGATGAAGGGCGTTTGTTCAGGTCACCATCTCCACTAAAACATATGCAAATTCTCTTTCACTCAGGCTTCTTGTGGGAATATGGGAATTATTCCACTTATGGGACTTGGGGGGTATGTGGGAACTTCAAGCCCAAACATCATACACAGATTTTACTGCCTGCAAAATATAAAATGTTGACATGTTTTAAAAAAGAGACAGGGAAAATAAAGTTATTCCTGTATATTCAAGAGCGTCTTCAGGCTTCTCTCTCTCTCTCTCTTTTTCTGGAATATTCCTCAGCTTATCGGCCTCATTTTTTTAGCGGCTTGTGAATGTGAATCAACATTAGATTAAAGAATAATCAGGGATGGGAATTATTACTGTGGCCTCATCAGCGTTTCAGAGGCCCTCCGTCTACGTTTCAGCCTGCTGCCTCACACACCGCCGTAATTATGCTGGGTCAACACACACACTCTTACACACACTCATACACAACAAACACACACATGCCAAACAGCAGGTAGAAGAAACACAGCGTTTTCTCTCTCTCTCTCTCGCTGTGAAACCTGCATGATGTTGTAAGCTCCTTATTAGGATTTGGAGAAATGTGAGATTAGTGTTGACTCTCATAAATGTATTATTTATGGCTGCTGTAGAGTTTGAGGTTTTCCTCCTCAATCCTTTCAAGGTTAGTCTACCCTTAAAACCAGACACAAATACACAGCATTGTAAACACACACATATACACACATTCCCGCACACCCATAAAAATTCCAGTATCAAGACATAGAGGCAAAAATGAACAGCTGAGTGATAAAGAGAAAAGACAATTTACCAAAACAATGTCAAAACAATATTAAAAATCACATTATTGCTGCAGTATATGTATTTCAGTGTTGCCTTGTGCCTAATTCACATTTTTTGGTGGAGTTGGTAGTGTAAGGCAGCTGGTTCAGATCCCGGTCCAATAAAGGTACCACTGAGATACTCGTGAACAGGCACTCCTCCCCGTGTGCTACTATACAACTGAGTGGTTTTGGGACAGTGCCTTGCCCATGAGTACCTCAGTGGTATTTTTACCGGTCTGGGACTTGAACTGACGACCCTCCAAGTATGAAGCCAATTCCCTAACCATTATGCTACCAACTGCCCCATGGTTTCAATACCTACAATACTTTGTAAACCCCAACAATATAATAAAGACAGTACAACAATGTTAACATTAGGGTGTGACAGAAACATTACAATACATTTTTTTAAACACTAGTGTAACTGACATCACGCCCACTGACATGGCACAGAGAACGGAGGCACCAGTGCAAAACATCACTTTTATTCAAATCTTCTCTTTTATTCAGACATCCAACATAGAGGTATAATGCAACAGGGGACCTACAGACACAAAAGGGAGAGACATGCTTAATTCTGGAGCTAATTAACCTAAATACTAAGCTAACTGATTCAACTAAACAAGATACTACATGCTATGCCAATAGATTAACAGAATTTGGCTAGTAAAGGGTGAGAAACTAAACAGGAATCGATGAACAAACAGGTTGGGTAACACTGAGTACAAAGCAGAAGAAGTAAATGACAGACATATCACACAAGACAGACACAAGACAGGATAGTGGTGCCCTCTGTTGGCCAGCTGGGGTAATATCTGGAGGAAGTAATGATGTAATAGTACAAAACAAATAGACCACAATGTAAAATTATAGTGTGACAGAAACATTACAATAGATAGACAATGCAAAAATAGTGTATAAATGAAACATGAAAATAATAAATTATTAATATTAATGTTAGGCACTTTGCCTCAAATCAACATGCTTTATTATTTGCTACTCAATGGATCCTCAGTTAAATTTTCTTTTTGCAACAGTGCTGGATATTGGATTATTATTTCCTGATTAAACGTGATTCTTCACAGTCACAAGATGTAATCTTCAACAAAACCAATATTCAGATTGCTCTTGAGAAAGTCTCTTGTTTACTAGATGTCACTTCTGATTTTTCTTCAATATTTTGCTCTAAATTTCACCTCGCAAACACACTGCCTGGACTTCTGTTACCTGCATGAGAAATCTTATTCCTCTGATCTCTTGTAATACTATTTTGACCCTGTTCTATTTTTTTAAGGCTTTTTTGCCTTTTGTTTTCAACTGTCTTTTCTCTGATTTTGTTATTTTGACCCCGTTTTAGCTGTGCTCTGACCCCGTACGTGGTCTGTGATTTGGATTTGTTGAATAGTCACTGGATTGTGTTTGTGTGCACTGGCTGTAATTTCTGAATATCATATTAAAAACTCTTTGTTTTCTGCTATGCATTTAGGACTCTGACATGAGCAGCTACCAAAAGGGGTCACTTTCATGAGAGAGAGAGAAAGAGAGTGAGGAGGAGAGAGAGTAATGAAATGATGAAGGGCATTTGTTCAACTCACTAAAACATGCAAATTCTCTTTCAATTGAGGTTCTTATGGGAATATGGGAATTATCCCACTTATGGAAATCATAGCTGTGTAGGAACTTTTCCAAGCATAAATATTAGCACTAACAGTTATAATAATTTATGTTGCAAACATGTCTCTTAGAAGCTACAAATAATATACACTTAGATCTGTAAGTATTAGGACAAATATTTTTAAAGACAGAAAAAAACAACATTATGTGTTTAAATGACACAAAAGTAATATGATATTAAGAATGTTTTTATGAAATGAAAGAAAGAATGAAACATTACATTTTACATAATATTTTAAAATGTGTTATATGACTGCATATATATTGCACATAGATATGTGCTATATACATGTAAATTTTATTTTACTACTTTACAGTATTATAAAAGTGGAATATAAGATACATTCATTCAGTCATTATCCAGACAGCTTAATCCCCGACCAGACCATATAGAGCATTTTATATCATATTACATTATTCAGTTTATTTAAAAGTATTATATGCAATATGTTATAAATAATATATGTAACAGTTGTTGCTTGTTTGTTACTTTTCCAGCCTAAATTGACTTTTTGTACAAATACTGATTTCTGAAATCGCAGTGCAATACTATTGTGAAACCTTTGAAACTGAAGCTGAAAGTCTAGAATTCTTTCACATCTCGAACGCTTGACTTCAAATCCTTTGCGGAGTTTTACTGAGAGAAAATTACCGAAATTGCATCAATGTCCGAATACTTATGGGCCTGGATGTATGTTGAAATGAAGGTTTTTACTCTGCAGTCTCCCGGCTCGGTGGGACTCGTCTCTGGTCTGGTCTGATGATGTGTTTTGACAGGTCGAGTGAGTTCACGTCTGAAAGGAGTCTCTCATGCAGACTACAGAATGTAGCTGTCCAGAAATATTTTCACTCTTGGTGTGACGTTTGTTGGACAATGCAGAGGAAAAGCCTTTTTTTAAATCCCAGTTATCAATACGGCCAGCTCGTGTTTGGATTGGTTCATCTCTCCGTGCACCAACCGAATGTCCTGTAGCAGATCAGTGCCATCTGAGAGCAAGACATAATCTTTGTTTTGAATTTCTGCTGTTTTTTTGGGCTAGCAATAAACATTCATTCATTCATTATCCAAACAGGTTAATACCAACCTGGGTCGTGGTGGGGGACCGGAGCTATCTCGAGAATTACAGGCACAAGGCAGGGACCAACCCTGGGCAGTTTTTATCATTTAAAAAGAATAAGTTGTTATATTTGATTGTTTATTGATTGATTAATTAATGCCATATGATGAGTGTTAAGGTCCAAGGACTGATTACTGGTAAAAATAAATGAAAACTACGAAAGCAGAAATATAAGATATACACTAGAGATGGTTCTGAAATTATGATAATGAAAATGCTTTAACAATGTAATTGTCTCCATTTCTAGATAGACTATATTGCCAAACGTATTACAGAAGCTATATCTAAGAAATTTTAACCTAATATGTCACCAGAGATTAAAGAACCATCTTAATTTGAATTACTGATCTCACTGACAAAATTAGCGCAGCCAGAATATTTGCTGCACTAATTTTAAATTTTAATTTACAGCACACGAATTGTGTTTATGTTTTGGATTCATGTTTTGTCCTGTAGCGCCACCCACCGCTATCGGCCAATCATGAAGTCAGTAGCATTACAACATCCAGGTTGCCAGTTACCATTGAGCTGCAGCTACAAGCATTCTGGATTACAAATGTCTGGTGTTACTAAAACTAAAAGACCATGCTATGATTTTCAAAAATGTTTTGACCAAAGCAGAAACAAAATGAGGATCAGCACAGGCGATACATTTCACTGCTTGTTGTACCTGTATAACTTGCACGTGACAAATAAAGAATCTTGAATCTTGAATCTTGAATCTTGAATGCATTGGAAAGATGCAGACAACTGAAAATGGAGAAGAAATTGAAGATAGATGTGGCTAATTTTATACTGAACAGGTAAGATTTAGCTGAAGTTGGCAAACTTGTGTCACCACTAGACTAAGTGATGAATATTTCAAATATTTTCAGCAACTGAATCACATTATTTATGTTCAGTCATAGACTGTAGCCCATGTGCAGGTGAGTAATCAAACCGACTGAATTGTTTGAGAAACAAAACTTGTGACGGCTAACAACAGCGTCACGTTATGCTGAGATAGTGTGGTAGCAGCACACTAAATATTAGCATGCTAATTATGGCAATACGATTTTGCCAGTTTTGGCCACAATCTTACATACAGCTCCTTTAAGGCATCTGCCTTTACGCACACATAAACTTTAATTAAATCACATTCTTCCTCCATAGTCTTTAATATGGAGTTGGTCCGCCCTCTGCAGCTATAAAAGCTTCAACTCTTCTGGGAAGGCTGTCCATAAAGTTTAGGAGTGTGTTTATGGAAATTTCTGACCATTTCTTCAGAAGAGCTTTTGTGTGATGAGCCATTGATGTTGGATGAGAAGGCCTAGCTCACAATCTCCGCTCTAATTGATCCCAAAGGTTTTCTATCAGGTTAAGGTAAGGGAACAGGAAGGGGCATCCAAAAACAAATTTGGGACAATGAAATTATCCAAAATCTCTAGGTGTGTTGAAGCATTAAGAGTTCCTTTTAATGGAAGTAAGGGGCCAAACCCAACCCCTGACAAACAACCAATATTGGAACACCTGAATTCAATGATTTGGAGAATTGTCCCAATACTTTTGGCAATATAGTGTACAGATGACCCTTTTTGATACTCAGAGTGTAGTTGTTTTTAATGAATTATGGTCTGTTCTAAATTGACAATCTTGCATGATACGTTCAATTCCTTCAGGGAAGATTTTCATTAAAACAAGGATTTCTCATTTCAGAGAGGGAGCGCCATCCAAAATAGATCAACATTATCCACCGCATGCATTCCGAACATGTACAGTTTGGTAATAAACCTCCAAGAAATTGGGAAATATGTCTAGATAATGTAGTATCTACTTCACTAGCGTTTCCTAGAGGAATAGAGGAATAATTTCCCCTGGCTGAAGGAGAGCCAGCCTTTACCAACCGATCCTTTAGTCACCGTCCGGCTCTCACACATCAATGAGGATTTGATCCCACATCATGTTCTGTCTGCCGGGATCTAAAATTTTTAATGTATAAATTCATATAACGTCGTGGCTTCTTAGCCTGGGCTCCTGAGGCAGTGTTCAATTTTGTTGTGTGTATACGTCTGTGTGTCTATGTGTGTGTGTGTGTGTGTGTGTGCAACATTGAATGATCATTTTCAGAATGCCGGAGGGCAACATCATTGATCTTTGCTCATCCGTCATACACACACATACGATATTTCAGCTAATCAATAATGAGTAAGTGTGCATATCATTCACATCATATAGGCAGGTCCCATGAAAACATGAAATTGGTGTGGAGTTTGCATGCTCTCTCCGTGTTTGTGTTATTTTTTCCAGGGTGCTCCAGCTCCCTCCCACAGTCTAAAAGCATGCGATAGAGGTTAATTGGCGACTGTAAATTGGCCTCGTAAGGTGTGAATGAGAATGTGATTGTTTGTGTGCTCCACGATTGGTCCCCGCCTACGCCCATAGTTCCCAGAATAGGCTCCGATCCCCCTGCGACCCCAGTTGGGACTAAGCTGTTCAGATAATGAATGAATAAAATTGGTATGATCACATTCACACAGTCGCATGCCAAGTTATACAAGTAAAATTTGCAAGTAAGTATGTAAATAAATATGAATATAAACTCTCCAGGGTTTGATATATAAATGGATTTTGGATAGATATAATTTAATTGAAAGTTATACTTAGAAATACAGCTCAAGGCTTTTGTACAATACTGTATAACCTCACATCTTTAATGAATGTTGGTCCTCACAAGGTTATAAAATTGTTTGTGTTGTATTTACCAAATGCCATTTTACAAGAAAGCAAATTGAGAAAAGTGAGTGGGTAATTTGGGTCATTTTTGTCACTGTTTTCATTTTAAACATGGATGCATTTCTAAATGCAATCTAGAATGTGTTATTTGTATGTACAGTACAGGGAAAATGAGCCAACTCTTATATTGTCATCTTTTGCTTCAAAAGAGCCAGAGTTTCCTGTGTTTTTAAATGCAATCACGCAAGTAGCAATAAATCCCAGAATCAGAAAATATACAGAAAGTAGGGGTGATTTATTACATGTGAAAACACCGTAAAAAGCACAAGAAAATCTGGTTCTTCGGAAGCAAAATATGACGAAATGAGAGGTGGCTCATTTTCCCCGTAAAGTACATACAAATTGTAGATTCCACATTACATCTCGAGATGTAGTTTGTAGAGTAGCGGTTAGGGAGTTCACCACGCGATCAGAAGGTTGCCGGTTCGAATCCACTGAAGTAAGAGCAAGGTACCATCCTCAATTGCTGCCAAAAGAAGCTACCCACTGCTCCTTCACAACTCGGACAAATGCAGAGGTCACATATGGTTGTGGTGCACTGTGTGCTGTGCTGACAAATAACCACTCAATTTCACTCTCAAATGTATTGATCTTTAAAACAACAGCGACAAAAACAACAGCATTTTCCAAATTTCCTGTTCCATTTTCTTGTTGTAGCTGTAAATATGTGTAGTTAATTCTCAGATAGATAGATAAACACACACAAAGCTCATTTTATCGTTCTCAAACAACTTTATAACGTGATTCATTGAATCTTGAGCTAATTCTTATTTCATGATATTTTGCTTCCAAAGAGTCGGACTGTCTTGTGTTTTAAGGTGTTTTTGCATGCAACAAATCACTGTCTCTGTTGTTTCATTTTGCTGATAAAATAAATTTTATGTGCAAATAATATGCGTGGCTCAAGACCTTTGAACAATACTGCATGACTTCACAACCTTAATCTATGTCCACAATAAAACTGTGTGTATTAGGGTGTGTGAGTGGGTTGCGGATTTTTAGGCATTTATGAGAACCTGACTGCCATCTAAAAGCCATTTGTAGGGTTTTGTAGCTTTATAGAAAAGTTGCACCCAAAGATTGCAAGACGTGACCCTGCAGTGTGGGTGTGTGTTGGAGTGTGTGTGTGTGGTCACAGCTCTGTTTTAAGTGGTAAAAATGATACTGCAGATTGTTTCCGTGTGTGACATTAATGGAAATCGATAGAGATCTGCACTTAAGGCTTTTTCATTCATGTTCAATAGCAAGTCGAGTGTAAAGAAAAAGCACACATATCGAGTTTCTTCTGGTGTGAAAAAATCAAGACATGCTATATTGGGTCAAGATGTGTATGTGTGAAGAGAAAGCCTGAGACAGATGACTGAACAATCTGTGGTGTGCAAACTCATCTTCCTGAGATGGATTTTAATAAGAGAGCGCATACGAAGCGCATACCATTAAACCACATCACACACACCAACGCTCACCCCGAGGCTTTATGCGTGTGTGTGTGTGTGTTAGAGTGAGTGTGTCTATACATGTGTGCGTATGGCTGTGTTTGTGACATGTTCAGTGAATTTCTCATATTCGGGATGCAACGTATGGCAACTCGAGATCCAAGGGTCAGACTGAAACGGAACAAACAAATCTGTGTAGGATAGATTCCTTTTTCACATTAACACATAAAAAACAAAAATCTGGTGCCACAAGATCTCACAATATTAAAAGCTGATGATATTGAAGTAAAATACTGCCTTGCAAAATAGTATGGCATTCATTTTGTGTCAGAATTCTAAGCATGCAGTGAAACTTTCACCAGCAAAATCTGGCGTTTGTACACGCTTAACTCCACCTTCACGCGCACGTCACTTGGTACTGTGTTATAATGTGCCAAAAAAAAAAAAACCCAGCCAATCACAGGCTTGGAGAAATCTGATCGACTGATTTGTTCTCCAGTCAGGTGTCTAATATGGTTCCCACTTCATATAGTGAATAGCAACACACATTTTTCCAGCATGACACCAAAAGCAGCAACAAGAAGACGAGTTGTGAGTTATTTGAAGACTTTGAATGTGATGTGTTCAGCCAGTATCCTAGTCTAATTGTATCTGTTAATGTTCCCTAAATCTATTGATTGTGCAGGGATTACATCTCTAACATGTTGAATGTAGATGGTGATTTTATAATGTACAATCTGAAAATTTAATGAGATGATTTACACTTCAATTAGAAGTTGAAGTTGCTGATGCACAGTAATGCTGTGAAGAGATGATGCACTAAATACACTGCAATGCACTTAACTTCTAATCTCTTTCAGTCAAATAAAAGACCATATTCCAGTCATATGTTTCGGCACTAAAGTCAGCTGGTCAGCCATTACCTGAACCGCTTAATCCCTATTGCAGTCACGGGGACCAGGGCCTATCCCGGGACCATGGGCGCAAAGCTGGAACTGACTCTGGTCGGGCGCCAACACACCGCAGGCCGCCATCACTGAAGTTTTCTTCAGTGTTCAGATCTAGTCTTGTCTCATTCTCATCAAGCCAATCTCATGTATTATCTTGTGAGCTGAGGGTCTCATCACACAGCCATATATAAATATACATACAGTTTGGTCTTAATGTAAAGAATGAATCAATGAAAAATACACAAATTGTTCCGGAATATACTGAGTGTGAGAGCTTACCGAGGCATGGATGAGGTTTTGTTTGTCTGTCTGTCTTCCTGTCTGGAGACTCCTGTCCATTTTATCTTTCTTTACACACTCCTTCAGTTGCGTTGAGGAGTGGAGCGGCGTCATTTTTTGAGATAATTACGGAAAGTTAATTCGATATGTGGCTCTCTCTCTGCACTGCCAAGCACAGCTCTCTTATCTAAGCGCACTGGCACAGGGAAGGCAGAGGATTTAGAAAGAGAAAAACACAGTCTGTGCTTTTAACACGGCCAGCCAAACATCTCCCGAGACACACACATTTACACACACTCACATATGAAGAGAACTTTATATCATTACTGTATATGACTAAGAAAACCATGCAAGAGTTAAGACAGATATTCGATTTGATTCAAAGTCTCCACAACATTTCACAACACATACAAACCTGAGAAACTTCAGTTTCTTTGTGTTCTGTAATTGTGAAAATCATATACGTTAGAATTTGGTCACAGCTTGAGATTTTATTGTTCACTGTTAAAGTTGCATTATGTATCATTAAAACAAAATTCTTGTTTGAGATAAGTGCCATTTTACAAGATATAAGAGTTGCATTTTTAAGACATTAACATTTTGTTGCAAAGTTAATTCTAAATGCAACAGTGAAAGAAGTCAACATTTGCCAGAAATATAGGCAAAGATACAGAAGTACGTTTATGCATTTCAACTGTGTTTTTTTGTGTTTGGGTCGTGACTTTTCCAATCATGTTACTGCTTTTGCTTTCATGGTTTGGTTTTTGCATTTCAGTTGTAGCTCTGGCAGTCATGTTGTTACTTTTGTGTTTCTATAGTGACTTTTGCCTTTATGTTGTAGCTTCTGCTTTTGATTTGTAGCTTTTGCTAAATATGTTAGGGCTTTTGCATTAATGCTTTGGTTTTTGCATTTCAGTTGAAGCTTTTGCATTTTCGTTGTGGCTTTTGCATTTGGGTTGTGGTTTATGGATTTTCATTTTGACTTTTGCATTTATGTTGTAGCTTTTGTCTTAATATAAAGGCATTGCATTTGTGCTATGGCTTTTCTATTTGTGTTGTGACTTTTGCATTCATGTTTTGGTTTTTGCATTTCCATTGTGGCTTTTGCATTTGGGATGCGGCTTTTGTCTTTTGTTACTTTTGCACTTCCATTGTGACTTGCATTTGGGATGTGACTTTTGTCTTGTGTAACTTTAGCACTTCCATTGTGACTGTTGTATTTGTGTTGAAGCTTTTGATCTTGATTTGTGGCTTTTGCAATCGTGTTACAGCTTTTGCATTCATGTTTTGGTTTTTGCATTTCTGTTGTGCCTGTTAGTCTTAGCGTTAAGGCTTTTGCATTTGGGATGTGGCTTTTGCCTTTGCATTGTGGCTTTTGCCTGTTGTTACTTTTGCATTTCAATTGTGACTGTTGCATTTATGTTGTCGCTTTTTCTCTTGGGTTATGGCTTTTGCAATCGTGTTACAGCTTTTGCATGTCCGTTGTGCCATTTGTATTTCCATGGTGGCTTTTACTTTCATGTTGTTGCTTTTGTGGCTTTTGCATTTTGCTGTGCCAACTCGGTCACCATAGTCATGTTGTGTCAGATTCCAAATGCTCTACCCTCTAGTGAACTTGGCTCATAGCCAAAAGTGATGACAACAACAACAAGAACAACAACAACAACAAATTCTGTGATTACATGCTACTTTGAAAACGAGATTCTTCTTCATGGATTTGCATAAAAGCGAGAGAATAAAACATAAGGGGCATTTAGGAATAATCAAAGCAAATTAGTCATTACGTGAGTGTTAGTGCCTGCAGCTAACAGGTGTGTGTGTGTCTATGCCTACTCAGCATGAATTATGCTGGAGGTCCGTATCTCTTTTCTTCCCTCTTGTCCTCTCTGTTGGTCAGTGGAGAGTCTTATCTTTGAAAGAATCAAACACCTGCTGTTCTGGATTTGAAACACACACACACATACATACCACACACACACCACACAAACATAATTATCACACTCAATCATGCAAATTCAAAGTCTAACGAACCATTTTGCACACACACACACACACACACACAGACACACTCTGAGATTTGGCTGGGAAGAGGAGTCATCAGTCCACCGTGGTGAGGAATCAAATACTCTAAAACCTGGGCCTATTTCAGCTCGGCTGGACGCTGGCCCAGTCACACAGCGCAACGCCGCCAGCTCGCTTAATCAAGACCAGTAATTAAGCAAGACCTCGGCGCCCCTTCTCTCTTTTTACTTTGTTTTTTTTGAACAAAAAAAATGCTTTGCACATTTTAAACTTGACTTCCTAAACCCTTTTGGTTGCACCAACTCTTCAAAAAGTTTTGACAAACACAAATTCCCTCCAGACTCGTTCCAGGCTGTCAAAGGAAAATCAGATGCCTTTGTCTATAGTTATGAAAAATAAGTCACAATCTTGAGAAAATAGCTTTGGTCATGTTGAGATCACCAGAAAAATAAGTCATGTTCTTAATGAATATGACATTTTGCCATGAGATTGCAAGTGAAATGTGTTATGATCTCAAGAAAATGACTTTCATTTTGTCATGATCTCCAGAAATCAACTTTCTTTAGGAAAACTTTCATTATGTTGAGATCTTGAGAAAAATAAATTGTGATCTTAAACTAACAACTTTTATGTTGTGATCTCAAGAAATCTTGTAAGATTAAGTCGAGATCAAGCAAAATAAGTGGTGAAATCTAGAAATTAACTCAGAGATATCAGGCAAAAATAAGTCTAATCCGATAAAACGACTTCCGCTATGTTGATATTGCAACTTGTTTGGTTGATAAGATAATGAGAACGAAACTAACGCTTGCATTACATCTGCATTACAAGGCCTCGAACACTTGAGTGTCATTTTATTATTTTTTCACCAGCTACGGGATGACAAGCATAGTTTTCGACTGGGAGGTTGCGGGACTTGAGTAAGCAGTTTCCCTCTCTCTGTGCCAGAGACTTTGGGTCGGTGTCTCTCTCTCTCTCTCTCTCTCTCTCTCTCTCCCTCTCGTTCCCTCTCTTCCTCTCTCTTTTTGCGCCGTCCGTCCGTAATGAGCCAACACTAATTATTCTCCAGAGACTCGGTGCTAACCTTGGGCTTAGCAGCCAAGGACTTCCATCAAACTCCCCCGGCCAAGAATCGCAGAGGAGGAATCGGCCTGCGTTAATGAGCCAATAGTACTACATTTCGTGGCTGGTGCTTAGACATATTTAAATATAGGGTAGGTACTGTGCAAAAGTCTGGAGCCGACTCTCATTTCTTTATATTGTGCAACATGTGCAGACATACAGTAGATGCAAACCCTAGGGGTGTAACGATACATCGTTTTACATTGATGCATTGACTCAATGATGAATGAGCCCATAGCATCTATCTAAAATAAACACGTTCACCAGACACCACACATATAAAAGCATCACTTCATATTTAACAGGAGATCTGTTTTCTTTTTTAAAAGGGAAGATTGTTTCTCATATAAACATTAGTTTGAGGGCGGCATGGCAGCATGGTAATGAGAATATCCCTGGTTCGATTCCCGGGTTGACCATGGGTTCTTTCTGTGTGGGGTCTTTCATGTTAGGTTAGTTGGTTACTCTAAACTGCCTCCCTTAGGTGTGAATTTCAGTGAGTTTCTGTGAAAGTATGTACCAATTGGTGGGTCCCCATCTTGTGCCTGTAGTTCCAGGATAGATTCCAGTTGGAGGGTCGCTGGGTGAAACCCCAGACCAGTAAAGGTACCATTGAGGTACTCATGAGCAAGGTACCATCCCCAAATACCGCTCCTCGGGTGCTGCCAAACGCTACCCACTGCTTCTTTAGAGCTGGGTCAAATGCAAAGGTCTGGTAGCATAACGGTTAGGGAGTTGGTCTTGTGACCAAAAGGTTGGTGGTTCAAGTCCCAGACAGGTAAAGGTACCACAGAGGTACTCACAAGCAGAGGTACTGTTTCCAAGCACTGCTCCCAGGGTACTGCTCCTTCATGGATGAGTCAAATGAAGAGATCTGGGGCAGTTGCTAGTTAAACGATTAGGGAGTTGGCCCCAAGAGTCAGGGGGAAACTCTGGCCTTATTGATGAGTTGTAAGGTTTTGGTGTCAAGTTTTAAAATATGCGAGATGTCAAAAATAATTTAATAAAACTTTGCCGGAGGCTCTCGCAGGTCGGCTCGACTCGGCATGGCAAAGCATCGTTAAACCTTGCAAAGTGCCGTCAAAATCCCAAGACTGAATCCCAGTGACGGTTATTAAATTGTAGATCCAGAAACAAAATGGCCCTTTGATAGAGGATGTTGTCAAGTGTGAAAACATGTTCTTTTTTTACCTTGTGAGTGCATTAAAAGGAAATGACTGGGGCAGAAATTACCAGGTGGATGCAACCAGCCTTCATCTGTCCATCAAAATAAACACAGGTCTGCCTGGCTAAATAACCAGGCCTGTAGAGACTAGCTGAACAAAGAACAATAAATGAATATGAAAATAAAAGCTTGAATCTTGTCATTTTTGCTGGGTAGCTTTTGTGGGACCTGGCCCTCTAGTGGTTGGAAAGTCAACGTTTATGTTGGAATTGTTACAAGCGTGCAATTTTTTTTACAATGATACAGCTATTTTTAAGTGTAAATTCATCCTCAACATCTTCTCGAGTGAGATATGCACTTGCTACACTACAATTCAAATGCAAATATTAAAGATCCCGTATTATACATTTTTTCAACAAGTTAAAATAGGTCTATGAGCTCCACTAAATATGTCTTTGCTGAAAATACCTCTCAGATTAGGCATTTTTTACCTGCCTTTTACCCCTCTTTCAGTCCCTTTCAGAACAGTCTGGAACTAGGGTGTAGACAGCACAGCAAGAGTTTACCTCACATGAAAATAATCAACATGGCTGCTGGTCACAGATCATCCATACAGCCATACATGTTCAACACAACACTCCGCTGGTAGACTTCTTCATTGTGATTCCTACACTAGCGCTTGCAAGCAAACATGGCGGATCAGGAAGCGCTAGCGGGTCTATCTGGTCGGCGGAGGTTCTCAGATAGGAGGGTGGCGTTCAAATGACTCCTACTGTGTTAATAATAATAATAATAATAATAATAATAATAACAATAAATATTTGTAGATGTAGGGGAGAAATCTGAATGGCTTGTTTAAACACACAATTTCTAGCATTCATAAATTAATACTAACAGAATTCATAATTTTTGTCAAACTTACAGTGTGTTTAGAGGCAGTACAGACACAAATGGATGTCCAAAGAACAGAATAATATGGGACCTTTAAAAATCTGTATATCCAAAAATGTGATTAGTGATTAGTTATGTGATTTAGTGTCAGCATTTTCATTGAAACTGTACAAGTAGGTTTTAAGAGCAAATTTTGAATTTTACAATTTTAACTAAAGATAAAGCTAACCTTTAGTCAAAGTTAACGTGGTTCCAGTTTTTACAGTGCAATAAGAAATATGGAACAAAGAACAAATAACGCACATGGAGTAAACAATATACAACCCCAATTCCGATGAAGTTGGGACATTGTGTAAAACGTAAATAAAAATAGAATACAATGATTTGCAATTCTTTTCAACCTATATTCAATTGAATACACTACAAAGACAAGATATCTAATGTTCAAACTGATAAACTTTATTGTTGTTTTGCAAATCTTCACTCATTTTGAATTTGATGCCTGCAACACGATCCAAAAAAAACTGGGACAGGGGCAGCACAAACGCTACCATGCATTCTGCTGGATCGAGTCCTGATGCTGTGATGTCTGCCGGATGGGAGGAGTGGAAAGAGTCCATGTGAAGGATGTGAGGGGTCGAGCACGATGCAGGAGGCCCTCCTGATGCAGCATTTGTAAAAGATGTCCTGCAGTGGCAGGAGAGACAGATGTTGCCAGCTGCTCTGACAATCCTTTGAAGCTGCCTGTTATCAGCAACAGTGCTGTTACCAAACATGACCAAGATGCAGCTGGTCAGGATGCTCTCTATGGTGCCCCTGTAGAATACAGTGAGGGTGGGAGAGGGGAGGTTTGCTCACTTCAGCTGTCTCAGGAAGTGGAGATGCTGCTGGGCCTTTTTGGTGATGGAGGTGGTGTTGGTGGTCCAGGTGTGGTCATCTGAGATGTGAACTCCCAGGAACTTGGTGTGTTTTACAGTCTCAACCATCGAACCGTGGATGCTGAGTGGTGTGTGGGTGGAGTGAGTTCTCCTGAAGTTGACAATCATTTCTTTGATTTTGTCCCCATTCAGCGACAGGTTGTTCTCACTGCACCAGGCAGCCAGCTGCTGAACCTCATCTCTGTACGCTGACTCCTTGTTGTTGCTGATGAGCCCCAACATGGTCATGTCATCGGCGAATTTGATGATGTGGCTTGAGCTGTTCAGGGTGGTGCAGTCGTAGGTCAGGAGTGTGAGCAGAATCAGTGCAGTCTCTCAGCACATGACCTGGAATGTTGTCTGGACCGGCAGCCTTTTGTGGGTTGACCTTAGTGAAAGTTCTTCTCACGTCAGCTGCAGGCAGAGAGATGATCTAGTCGGTGATGGGAGGCATGGCTTTTGTCGTATGTGTGTTGTTCAATGCATCAAACTGTGTGTAGAACTTGTTCAGGTCCTCAGGGAGTGTGGCATCCCCCCTCACAGCTGCTTGGTGCTGGCTTGTACTGGGTGACAGCCTGGATGCCCTGCCATAAACTGTGAGAGTCTTTTCTGTTGTTGAAGTGGTTCTGGATCTTTTGTGCGTGTCCTCGCTTTGCTTGTCGGATGGAGTGAGAGAGGTTTGCTCTGGCTGTTCTGAGAGCAGCTTTATTCCCAGACTGGAAAGCAGCATCTCTCTCTCTTAGTCGTGCATGCACTGTGCTGTGAACCAGGGCTTCTCATTGGCTCTAGTGGTGATGTTCTTTAAGACAGTAACATTCTCTATGCACTTGCTGATGTAACAGGTCACAGATTCTGCAAACTCGTCCAGATTCATGAAGCCGTCGTACATCACTGCCTGTATGAACACTTTCCAGTCTATGCACTCAAAGCAGTCCTGGAGTGCTGAGACAGCTCCACTGGATCACACTCTGATGCTTTTCCTGGCAGGTCTTGTCTTTTTCAGCAGCGATGAGTATGCAGGCAGCAGCAACAGCGTAGCGTGATCAGAAGAGCTGATGTGGGGATGCGCTGCTGCTTTGTAGGCACCACTCACTTTGGTGTAGACTTTATCCAGGCAATTCTCCCCCATGGTAGCAAAGTCTACATGTTGGTAGAATTTGGGGAGAACTGACAGATTTGTGTGGTTGAAGTTGCCGGCAATGATGAAAAATCTGTCCAGGTATGAGGTCTGGAGCTAGTTAATAGCCTTGTACAATTTGGCTAGTGCCAGGTTAGCATTAGTGCTAGGCAGCAGATACATGGCTACAAGTAGCACCACATAGAATTCTCTCAGCAGGTAGAATGGGTGACACTTAAAAACAACTAAAAACTATCTGTGGTGAGCAGTGGCGACTCACTTCAGCAGAGTTTGTGCACCAGAGTTTGTTCATGTAGACGCACAAACCGCCTCCACGGCTCTTACCAGACAAAGAAGATTCTCTCTCTGCTCGGTAGCATGCTGGCCCATTTAGCTGGATAGCCTAGTCCACAATGTCTACGTTCAGCCATGTTTCCATGCAAATAAAGACGCAGCAGTTCTTTATCTCATGCTAGCTTTACTGCTGGAGCCACATATGGTCCATGTTGTTGTCCAGTGAGCAGACGTTGGAGAGCAGGACAGATGGAAGTGCCGGTCAGGCCGGGTTAGCTTTTAGCCTTGCATTAGCAGTGGCGCACTTGCCTCGCTTTTGCTTATGTGCACAGCGCTTGCGTTTCGGCCAGCTGCGCCTCGCCGTCTCGCCCAGACTCCGTAGTGTCTCCGACAGCAGATTTGGCTGTGGAATTGTGCATTTTTTGCCAGTTTCGAGCAGGATGGGTCTGTCGTAGGTGATACACATTGTAACTGAAAGTAAACAATACGAACAAAAATTGCAGTATAAACACTGAATTCGCTGGAGCGCTGTTCGCCGCTGCCTGCTTGTGGTGCCGCCAGAAGTACGGATAACTTAAGATAAAATTTAACTATAAGAAGAGCCTAAAATGTAATTATACCATTACCATTAAACAATTATGATTTCCCATTACACATTGTATGTCTAAGTGTAAAATAGTGTTTTTAAAAATGCATTTTGCTCAAATTAAAGAGTTCTAAGTTTTAGTTCAGTAAGTGCAATGACAGACGGGAGATGTTCAGCTCTTTTAAAAGGTTAAACAGCAGAACTGGCATTTACAAAGGCTTTAAGTGGTTAACTCCTGTCCTGCTGAATCAACAGAACATCCTGTATAATGTGTGTTATTACATAATACAGATCTTTGTTCTTCTTTACACGAGAACTTGATACAGCACTCATGCAGCCATGTAACACGACCTAAAAATCCATAGAAAGTGAGCTCGAGATCTAAATCTGTTGTGGCTGTTTCCCATTGGAGGGTTTTCCTCCTTCCAGTTCTCGTTTTGTAATAGTGTCACATGTGCGCTCAATAGAATTGTTATATTAACATGACACAATTAATGTAAGTTTTTTTTTTTATGCAAATGAAGATGTAGACTATTGAAAGACTTCCGTGGATGGATATAAAGGAAATTATTTCTTTGCAAAATGAAAAAAAACAGGCTCAAACTCAGTTTAGACAAGGGATGGGCAGTTCCAGTCCTGGAGGGCCAGTGTCCTGCAGATTTGAATTTGAACATATGAATTTAGTCTGTATAAACTTTTAAGTTTTTTAATTTAGCTAAAAAAATATCCCTTTTTTGCAATATTATTATTTGTTTTTGTAAGGCAAATGTAAATACTAAATCTTAGGTTGTACACAGACACTTTTACACCCACACTTTAAATGCATGAGCACAATGCAGCCTGGTCCAGAGGAGGAGGAAGATGAGGCTTCTTCAGTTTTGGTTCTTCTCAAGGTTTCTTTCTGTTTACCACAGAGGGAGTTTCTCCTTGCCCCAGTCCTCCCAGACTTACTCTTTGGGGCATCGAACATGTGCAAAACATGAAATAAAACTGAAATTAGGTTTTGAACAAACTGGCCTGTAGCAGAAAAAGGTCAGTGCAATTCAACGTGTAAAAAGTCATATTAAACAAGTTGATGATGCATGCATGTGAGAACACACTTCAAATTCATGAACGCTACACAGATTCTGAAAACAACATCGAAATGTCAACATGTGCACCACATTTCAGAATCTTGTGTACATTTACAGTTTGGAAACACTTTAGAAATGCTGCGAACAGCCATAACCCAACAACACAATTTTTGCTGGTTATTCTTTTAAATGAAGCCAATGTCGATTTAAAGTTGAAGATTTCTAGTGCCAAGGGTCCCCTAACAAAAATTTTGGCTTTTGGCAAAGAGTTGCTGTTAACCATTGGCAATGTTGCCACAAATTTGCAGCACAGTCATGTGTAAATTAGGTTTGTGCCAACATTGTGGTGGACCTCCAGCAAACTTTGTGGGAAGCTTACGCATCTGGCAAATTTGTCACCAAAAGTTCCTTACAGGCAAATTGTTTTGGCAAATCACTGGCAAATACATTTACTATCAAGTGGAAATTTCTCATTGTTGTCAAACAATTGCGGCAAGTTTGCCACTAGTGACTGACAATGGCAAACTTCATTGATTGATTGATTCATTCATTCATTCCTTATCCAAACTGCTTAACCACTGCACTACCGTGCCGCTCAATGGCAAACTTGTCACAACTTGTCCCGTGATCGGAAGGTCAAATTCTGGACAGATATCACTGAGGTACTCATCAGCAAGGTACCGTCTCCAAGCACTGCCGCCCATGTCAGCTGCTCACCGCTCATTCACGGATGCGTCAAATGCAGTGGTCACATTTTGTTGTGGAGCACTGTGCTATGCTGTATTCACAATGACAAATAACCAAAATATACTGTGCATTTTGACACAGCTTTTTATCTTTTTATTTAGGTTTCAAGTAAAAAACATTTCTTATGTTTTCACATATAAAATTCAGTCAAATGGCTTTGACTCATGACCAATTCTTATGTATTTTTCACGTGAGGTCACAAACACTTTTTCCCTTCCATTGTCCAGCACCGACCGGAGCTTTTCATCTTGTTAAATTAGCCGTCCAAAAAACTTCAAACAATCCGTTGGCGCGGCTGAGGTTAAATTCTCTAACCCAGTGTTTCCAGTGACCTCATAGATTTTTCACTCATGAATTAGCACATTAACCTTGAGTCAGCAAGGCTACTCATTAATCTGAATAAAATGTTAGTCTGCGTTTTCTTATTGAAATAACTTCATGCTTGGCATAATTTTGATCTTTGTGTTTTATTGGTATTCATGAGAGATTATTTGTAGGCAACACAAATTCCAGCCAGGTCCACCAGAATCACAAATTAAAGCTTTTTATAGAAATGTTAGATTGGTTTGGAAAACATAGTTTTGTATGATAAGTTTTGTACCTTTTTTTCTAAAGAAGTTAGTATTCTAAATGTCCAACATTACAGTATTTGGGATATGAAACTCACTCTCTCTCTCTCTCTCTTTCTCAGCAGACCTACAGAAGCGTTATCCAGTATTTCCCAGATCCAATCTGTCGCTACAATGGGACTTCTTGTCATGAATGCGATAACGCTTTCCAAAACTTCAAAAAATAGAAGATTCTCTTTGAAATCTGCAACTCGATCGCGGTTAACCGGCCCTCTTATGCATTTAAGATCCTGCAGATGCCAACGGCCGACCCTCGTCTCCCCGTACTTCAATTACTTTGAGGTCTCAACTGCGATGTTCAATAACGTTTTAATCAATAAGCACGTCATTTCATTTTCTTCATATTACAGCTGGGCGATAAAACGCAGCAGGCACGTCAGCTGGCATTTCTGACAGAGCGGGACGCCAACGCCGCTCAAGCTGTCGGTGCGATAATTACAGGCTCAGGACAAGATTCCTGTCAGCACGAGTTGGTAACTGGTATGTCATAAATTTCAATAAATATGGCCACAGTTTCACCAAGGTGGACTTTATCCTTCCACTCCATCTCGTCTTGTAATCCTAAACATTTTAGCGTGCCTTGAGATTAAAATTACTGTGTTCTCAAGGATCTTTTTTGAACCTGTCAATATGAATATTTTATTTGTCTAACTCTTATGGCACCAACTCACATACAGGTGCAGATTATCGCACAGGCTACATATAGCTTGAGCCTAGGGGCTCCCATGTGTGCCAGCCTGCCAGGGCCCCCCGATTGGCCAGTAAACATATAAATTCATTAACATAAGCCTGGCGTGGGGGCAAACAGAAAATGTAGTCTATGGGCCCATGTACACCTCAACCTTAACACCTTAACCTGCTCACATAACATTATAGTTAAAAATATGAACGCTTTACAACATATAAATCAGAAACTTTGATGAACTATAAACTTTTAGACTACATACTTTCACACTGCAGGAACTTGGCCTGGTTCTGGTTCTTGTAGCTAGTTTTGGGATTAATTTTTGTCCAAAAAGTTAGGTACAGTATAATTCTTAGTGTTAAAGTGAAAAAAGCTTATTATATAAAATTTACAGCACCAAAGATTAAAGATCACTTCACTGGAGCAAAATGAAGGATCATGTTCAGGAACCGAGTGACGATAGTGCTAGGGTTTCAAAAGTGATTCAAATCCACATCCTGTTGGAACAGAGGCAAGTATCCTGACTAGTAGACCACCACCACCATTTCAAACCACATTGTAGTAAAAAGTAGTCATCATCTGGGGATCATGCAACAGTTAGAGCGTTTGCCCCGTGATCAGAGGTTCGTCAGTTTGAATCCCAGTCCGAGGTGCTCATGAGCAAGGTAACGCCTTCAAGCACGGCTGCCCATGTCAGCTGCCCACTGCTCCTTCACGGATGGTTCAAATGCAGAGTTCACATTTCGTTGTGCAGCACTGTGCTGTGCTGTGTTCACAATCACTCACTTTCTTTTATCTTATCAAAAATATACATTTTGACACAACTTTGTCTTTTTATTGTCAAATGGTTGTCGAAAAACATTTTTTGTCATACCTTCCATTAACAAAATATGTGAAAGCAACACACTCATGCATCAAACAACATCAAAAACCTATATATAAACTATAAACTAAAACTATAAAGTTTAAACTATAAAGCCAGGAATCGGGCTGAAAAACCTCTGTCTAAATCCAGGAGATGCAGCAGCATTAGACCAAAATTTTATCATTAGATGTGAAGGAAAGTAAGCCACACTTCAGAGAAGCCTCAGATTAAAAAGAGGCTCCAATAAAGATTTCAAGCTGTAAAATGAAAATTAATTGTTAATTTTCACCTCACTGGAGATCTGAAACCAAGCAGAGAAGAAGAAGAAGAAGAAGAAGAGAAACCTCCTCACCGGTCTCTCTGGAGACTCTCTGACAATGACCTCGATGTCGTCTGTCTAATGAGAGAAAATGACATTTTTCTCCGCAATATTTCATCATGACCCTCCGTTGCATCAGGTCTTTGCTTGAAGTGAGCCGGCGAGCCGATACTCTCTCGCCGAACAACCAGCTCAAACAAATATCAAACATTCCTTCTTCGCCATCTGACACGTCCACCATTAACTCTGGCCTTTGCCTCGACCTGTATCGGCTTTTTATAACAAGCGCAAATTGGAAATCTCTCTGGATCCCGCTGTTTTACCTTCTGTTCGCTGCTGGCTAATGCTCGTAAAGGCCCTTGGCAACCGTGGGTTTATCCAAAGGAATTTCAGACTTTACGATTGCATAGAATTATTAGAAATGGGTGGGTTTTGATTTTTTCTGGAAATAATGGCATTTGGGGATTTATGCTGAGGTTAATTTAACTCGAATTAACAAAGTTTTTTAAAAATATCATGAACTATACAGCAAGGTATCAACTGGAAGAAAGTTTATCTAGAAGGCATAGAAGACTTTTTGGAACTAGTAACTTTTGAATCTATTTACTGGGCAAATTATACACAGAAATCTTTGTATGCATAAGAATGAATGAGAATGCATAAGAATGAATGACTTTCATATAGATTTTTACCATTTTTTTGGCTAGTACCATCTCCCATGTACTTACCTTCATAGGCAACATTTGTAACTCGGTGAATGCATGTAACAGTATTTAGTTTACATGAATATTCTCTGCATAAATCATTATCTGAACCGCTTAATCTCAACTGGGGTTGCAGGAGGACCGGAGCCTTACGGCTCAAGGCGGGGAACAACGCTGGGCAGGCGCCAACACGCCGCAGGGCACACAATCACACAAATTCGCACCTTACAGGGCCAATTTAGAGTTGCCAATTAACCTATATTGAATGCCTTTGGACTGTGGGAAGAAATCGGAGCTCCCGGAGAAAACCCACACAAACACAGGGTGAGCATGCAAACTCCACACAATATTTTTCAATGGTAAAATGGAAAAAATGGGGTTTTAGAGCAAATTCCTTTTCAAAAACTGTTGGTTAAAGAGGCCCAAACTTAATTTTAAATAAATACAGTCTTCATGTTTAATATACACTTTTAGTGTTGTTGTACTCAAGACCAGTTTTTGAAAGTCTCTGTCTTGTCTCGGACTCGGCCGTATTTTTATTCTTTATCCAGATTGATACCAAATATGATGTGATCAGTTTGGATAACTGCTTCCAGTGAAGCGATTTCCTCATTATAGATATGCAAGAGCGAAATATTGAATAAACATGTTTACTGTTGCTTAGGCTTGGCGTGTTCCTCTTATTTGTCATACGTGTTACGTGTTAGTTAGCAGATTCTGTTCTTACCTGAGATTGAATCCCAAGTAGGAAAACATTGGCTAATGTCAGAATTTTCATGAAAGGGGGTTTTAGGAATAAATTTCTTTTTATGTCCATGAATGAGGCCCAAAAACAGAAATGCAAGTGTGTGTGTGTGTGTGTGCGCAACATAGCCATCTCCTCTGCCCTTATCGTATTGATAGCCGAGCCCAGCTTCAGCCTCCAGCTCCATTCTGGAATACAGATCAGTCCGATTTCAGCCACCTTCATTTCGCCTCTTTCTATTTATTTGGACGTCCTGCTGCCCCCTCGCTCAAACGCCCGCATGCCCTCATCCCCCAGCCCACTCCACTTGCCCCCGTCTGCTTAGCCCAACCTCCCCACCGCCCTGCCCCGTTGTTCCCCCCGGTGCAATATGACTTCAATCTGTGACCAATTTTCAGCTCCAAGTCCAATGCACAATTACTGCAGCCACTCTAAGTGAATTTTTGCACCTTGGATCACAGCATACATATGGAAGAGGTTTAATACAAATCTGGGCTCTGACCTAAATTCGGCAGCGTCTCCTCCTCCCCACCAACCACACTTTCCCCCCCACACACACACTCCACCCCAACCCCAAAAGCGCGAGTAGCACAGTTTCCGCTTCTGCTAGATATTTACATCAATTTCACAATTACCCCCTTAACAGACATAAACAGCATGCTTGTGAAATTAAATTATATCAGTATGTATTTGTGTCACATTGCTTGAGAAAGGAAATAAGACCCTGTTCAAGGAAGGAAGGAAGGAAGGAGGGAGGGAGGGAGGGAGAAAAACAGAGAGGGAGGGAGGAAGGGAGAAAAAGAGAGAGAGAGTCTAAATTGGTTATTGGAGACCACTTGAGGCAATTACTAAAACTGAAATCATTACATAAATTTCCATGTTTTCACCCCCTAAAGATGTGATCGCATTAAACTGAGTCGTTGTGTCTATTTCTGTCTTGTGCACACACACACACACACACACAAAGGCATGCATATATATCTACAAGCAAACTAAACACACGCATACATATGCATAAACACATGCATAGACACACACTTGCATGCATAAGCACACACAGATGCATAAACGTGAGCACACACATACACAACTGTACACTTGCACATGCATGCAAGATAGATAGATAGATAGATAGATAGATAGATAGATAGATAGATGGACATACAAAAGCATTCGCACATGCGTACATTTACACACTTGCATACACATGCACACACATGCAAACTGAACATACACAACTACAAACATATGCACACAGATAGACACCCATGCATGTATATAAGGCCTGCACACACACTTTCATACACATGGATATACACATGCACACACTCACATAAGCATGCACACAGACATATGCATATATGTGCACAGACACACACACACACACTTGCCCTTGTGTACATACGCACACAGAAATACTCATATGTACACACACACACACACTCACACATACATACAAACGCATGTGCACACATGCATTCGAATGCACAAACACATACATGCAGACACACACCCACGCACACAGACATACACACGCGCACACATGCACAAGTGAACACACACGCACACAGCATTAGTAGGTTATTTATTACGTGATATACAGAGCCTTTCCGGGGCAAATCTCTGATGAATTAGGTCAGGAAATGTGTAATTCTCAAACAGTTCCAAGATTATACCATTTGTCAAATCCTACAAGTGCAAACATATCTACACTGTGGGTCAAAAGAGGGACCTCTGGCAAACATTGGCAAAACGTTGGCTGATTTTCAAAAATCTTTCACTGTTGCATTCTGCAACAAAGTGACTGTATATTGCCGAAAACACCTTCAGTGTGCAGCTACAGTACCACCAAAATATACTATTTTCAATTTGCATCCAACAAAATTCAATTTTTTTCGATTTTCAGATGCAACAATGAGACTACTTAATTTTAAAAATGTTTTTAGTATTTAAAAAAATAGTTACCATGACAACCATTTCTGTTTCTGCTCAAAAGTAGATGGTATTGTAAACATTGCATAATCACAGCTAGAACAACACAAGATAAAGATAGTTTTCACCACTTTGGGCATTTTAAACATTCTTTGTAAGTTGTTTTAAAAAATGACTGCTGCTTTTATTCATAAACTGACATTTTGTTATTTACTGTTAAGGTTGTCATGCATGTTAACAAAATAATAGTTTATAATGATTGTCAATTTCATAGGGAATTGTAGCTACATGTAGGAAGTGTAATGGTTAGGGAGTTGGCCCTGGAATCGGAGGGTTGCCGGAACAAATCCCAGATCAGTAAAGGTACCACTGAGGTACTCTTAGGTAAGGTACTATCCCTAAACACTACTACTTGAGCGCTGCCTAAAGCTGCCCACTGCTCCTTCATGGATGAGTTGAATACAGAGGTCACCTTTCATTGTGGTGCATTGTGTGCTGTGCTGTGCTGTGTTCACAATGACAAATAATCACTTACTTAGATTCACTAAATTCACAGAACACCACAAAAAATATGTGAAGTAGCTGTGGGCAGAAGAAATGCACCACCCAGTTAACAGTGCTTGGGGACGGTACCTTGCACATGAGTACCTCAGTGGTACCTTTACCGGTTCGGGACTTTAACTGGTAAATGTACCAAAAGGCTTCCGATCACAGGGCTAACTCCCTATCCCTTTCCAAATGCCATGATTAAGGTGTAGTGGGTGATATAATACTCACTTGCAATTTAAAATTTGAAAGGATTTTAAAAATCAGTCAACAATGACCAAAGTTATGGACAAAAATACAGATGTCATTTTTTTGACTCAACTTGCACAAGCAGATTTATTTGATGAAGTGTTATTACTTAGATGAAGACATAAATGGCAGTTGCTCGTCAAACAGGTGATTAGCGCCCGAAATGTCAAGTTGATGAAAGCCATCAACTTGAGGTAATTATATCCTTTCAGTTTAGCTCAACATCGCCCCCGTGGATCCCGGCGGTAAACTGCCAAGTAAATGAATGTTTATCCGATGAATTGGACTCTCACAGGGTTCCTCTTTCCATCTATATTGCTGGCTGCTGAGGTGCACATATGCTTATTTATACCAACACACTGACTCACGTCATAGTTTTAAAGGGGCGCTGAGCCCAAATATACTGCTGTGACTAACAATGAATGAAAGCTAATGGGGGCGCATGCCTATTAATACCAGCCGTAAAAATACGCACATACTGACTCACGATGAGCTGAAAAACACGTGCTGCCTGAAGGAGTTAATGTTATTGTTAATGCTAACGCTAATAGTGAATGAAGCTAATGTAGACATGTATCTGATTATAGCAGAATTACAAAATGACAGATAATGGCAAAATGACAGACACTGCACTTAAAGGAACATTCCACACAAATATGCTGTTACCTATTATTGATTATCACATATACATATAATCCATACTCTATAACTACTGTTTAATTAAAATCCCTTTGTGAATTTCTTTATTTATTTCTTTTATCTTTTTTGATCTATCTATCTATCTATCTATCTATCTATCTATCTATCTATCTATCTATCTATCTATCTATGCATTTGTTGCCTATGTCTGTCTGTCTGATGGATCTACCCATCTTTTTTCTATCTATATATTTATTTATTTATATCTTTATTTTCTATCAATCATTCTATCTATCAATCAGTCTATAAATCTCTCTCTCTCTCTCTCTCTGCATTTGTTGCCTATGTCTGTCTGTCTGATTGATCTACCCGTCTTTTTTCTATCTATCTATCTATCTATCTATCTATCTATCTATCTATCTATCTATCTATCTATCTATCTATCTATCTATCTAGTCTTGCTATGGCAAATTGAAAGCTCATGAAGACATTTAACACAAGTTTCACACATGAAGACTTCACACAGCACAAACAGTCACATTATCAGTCGTATGGCATCGACGTCCTGCTGAGCAGAAAGCTGAAGCTTCTAAATTGCAGAAATCCTGTTTGAAATCAAAGTTAGGAAAAAACACCTACACAGGATGCCGTTGCTGCTTATTAAAGGCCTGATGCCATGATTATTAGAGCAAACATGCAAACAAAAGCAATCAATCAAAAATGCTGTGCTGCTGTGTTGGTATTCCTAGTATATGCAGCACTAGCACTGAACATCAAAACAGTTAGTGCACTTAAGGAGGCATGTGTATTAGTAAAAATTTCAGTCTTTATTATCTAACATATTAATTGGTACACTTTTGCACTTAGTACTATAACCATACATTTACATAGGTTCTGAATGGGAGCCGGAGAAAATTTGCCAACTAGATGATTCCATGAAGATGCACTGGGCATTTTTTGGAAGCACATTGGGAGCATTGCTTGGGGACAGTACCTTGTTTATGAGTACCTCAGTGGGACCTTCACAGGCCCGGGACCTGAACCAGTGACCTTTCGATCACAGGTCCAACTCTTTAACCGTTATGCTACCAACGATCCAATAAGAGAGGATTGGCTGTTCTGTTATTCACAAGAAATGAAACAGTCTGGGTCTCCTCAGTGAGCTGAAAACTTTGTCATGAACTGTATCTCTGTGACAAAAATGATGGAAGGAGAGAAAAGTGGGAACAGGAGACCAATGGGAAGGAAAAATGAAGGAAACAAGGCGATTGCTGGCACTCAGCAATTATGTTTAGAGATATGGGAACGATTAGCAGGCAAGGTTTTGAAAAGAGTGATGGTGGCTGATTTATTAGCAAGACATTAGTGTTCCACTTCTACTCTTTTAGAATGATGGTCAAAGATCTTTTATGAGCTCAGAAAGACAGAATATTGCAGGACATGGGGCTGTGGGATAATTACAGACCACAGGGTGACGCCCCCTGCTGGACCCACCAACACCTGTATCAGTGGTTCAGTTCAATTCAGTTAAACAAATTGTTCTTCCATCTCAATACAATGCTTAGGCTGGGATTAATGACATTTTTACAACAATAGAAAGTTTTGAATGAATCTCTGGCTCTATGGTTGGAAAAAAAGAGTAAATCTTTCATATGTTTCCCAGAAAACTTTTTATGATAATTCAGTCAATGTACATTTGTGGTTTATTTTGTGTTTCTTTATATGTGTAATAGAAGTAACGCATAGTAGCTCCACCGTTTTATCACCAGACAAGCACATCATACTAATATGAAATGCATTAGCTTCCATTTTCTAAAAGTAGCTTTGTAGCTGTAGTCAAGACATATAGAAGCAGCAAAAAACCTGGACATTAGACAAGCCTCGTCTGTCTGGCTGCACTTAAAGTAAATGAGAAAAACAAATGTATGGAAATTAGATTTCCCCCCAAAGCCATCCCTTTATGCAGTTATGTATGCAATATTAATGGTTCCTCCATTAAAAAAAAATAACATAAAAGTTTCAAGTTTGCACCATTCAGGAATTTTCCACATTTGAGCTTTTGAGTCTTTTTTGCAGCAAAGCTCGATCTGAGATGTAGGTTACACGAGTAAACAGGCGTCAGTGTGGACTCGCTGTGCCGAGCGAACATAAAACACAGGCTAACAGCAAGATCGAGTCACACCGGCTGAAGGAAATAAAGTGATCTTATTTGGGAAAGAAAGTTATTGTGTTCTATCAACACATCAAGTGAGTTACTTGCCTGAGGACATACAAGTTTAGTGAATATCTCTCATTGCTTGTTCTCTCACTCTCTCTAAAACGCTTTCTCACACACACACCAACACTTCTGTGCCTGGCTACTGTCTCTTTGTAAAGTCCTTCCTTTCACTACCATTATGACTATAGATATCACAAAACTGGGGTGATTGTGAGAACACCTTCTGTATATCCTGACGAACCTATAAAGGTAGTAAATCTGGCATTTGTCAGATTTGTCAGATTAGTACATTTTTTTTTGTATTTCCACCAGGGTAGAAAGCTTCACATACAAAAATGTCCTCACAAACCACAACCTGCAAAAAAGCCTGTCCACGAACACACACACACAAATCACATAAAACCTGCAATTTATCTATAAAAGCAGTTTCTTCCTTAAGAAAAAAACGGTTCTCACATACACATCCTCACATAGTTAAATAATTCTGAGATGTTCCAGGTTTTGGGGCACAACGGGAGCCTCATTTTTATACAAAAGTGTTTTTTTTTTTCCATTTGAGGACCAGTCCTCTCAAAGCCACAAAACTTCACATTTGTCAGATTTGTAAGGACATATTTTGTATGCTCTCACAAAGCCACAAAGATAGGAAACCAGGAATATCTCAGATTTCCTCATATTGCTGACTTTCTTGTGTTTCAAACTTCCTAAAAGTGTCCTCACAAAACAGAGACTTTCCTGTGTTTTAGGAGATAATCAGACCATCACTTTTCTACAACAGCAGTTATTCTCCTGAATGTCCTCTCAAAGCCACCAAACCTGGGATTGTCTGATTTGTGAGAAGATTTTTAATATATCTTCAAAAAGCCACAAAGACAGAAAAGCAAGGATTTGTCAGATTTTTTATGGCTCCTTAAGCAGACAAATCCTAGATTTTCTCTCCTTCACGGGACAAAGAGGAATTCACAACCAACAGAAAAAAAATCAAAATGTGTAGATGTTAGTTAGTCTGATCAAGTATTCAAAAATACAGTTAGCAAAGAACTAAACCAGATCTATATGGACCAAATTTAGGAATCTCCGTAATGAATATATGCCCACTTCTCGCCAAAATAGGGAATTCCAGTCTTAGTGTTGACACCCTCTTCTGGCCAAGGGTAGGGCATGACCAGACCATTCTTTCCCTCAACTCTTGTTCAATTGGATTCTGGGATTGCTTTTGCCTCTAAAAAGAAGAAGAAATTATGCTACAGCGGGGTGGTATAACAGTTAGGGAGTTGTTTCTGTAATTAGAGGGTTCTGATCCTGAAAGGGTACCTACTGAGGTATTTGCTATTAAGGTACCACACCCAAGACCTGCCACATCAGATTCACACTGCTCATTTACTGACTGGTCACATTTGGTTGTGAAAGTGAGTGATTACACCACAGCATAACGTCACAATGAAAGGTGACCGCTGCATTTGGCCCATCTGTGACGGGGAGCCCAGTGAGCAGTGTTTGGGGACAGTACCTCAGTGGTACCTTACTGGTCTGGGATTTGAAACAGGTGACCTTCCGATCCCAGGGTGAATGCCTTAACCGTTACGTTACCAAAGTTACGTTAGTTGTGGTGGTGCACTGTGTACTGTGGTGTGTTCACAAAGACAAAAAATGAAGGCAAGGGTTTTATGGCATCTTCCATCTAGAATTGCTCTCGTTTCAGGGTGTGTGCAAATACTCAAATTTTCTGTCCATAGATTTTGTCCGTCTGCGTAGTCCAGAACGGAACGCAGAATGGGACTCTGTGAGTCTTCCTTTTTGTTATTATGTGATGACACATTCTCTCTTTACCTGCTGCAGGCAGGAATTTTTCTCTCAGGGTTGAATGTATGTACCACTGTCAGACGAGATAAGGCCTCTCTCTCTCTCTCTCTCTCTCTCTCTCTCTCTCTTTCAGTCTGTTCCTCTTTCATTCTTTCATAGATCCTTCTGGAAGAACAGTGCAATCACCCAGGATTTAATTAGTCCAACTAATGTCATTTCAAACTCAATGCATTTCTAATCCCCCACAATTACTAAACACATCAGCACACTCATTCCCGCCCGCTACTGAGACGCATTACCCAACCATGCAAGAGAGAGCGAGAAAGAATCTCCCAGAACTATACCAGAAACTAGAAGGATCTGTTGGAACAGAGGATGCCTATATAGTCCACAATCAGGTTTCTGACACAATTAAAATTTCTTATGTCAGCAGACTACCAGTCTTCCAAATTTTTTGCATTTTTCACAATCATGTACACAAAAGCTCAGTGACACTTAGTAAATAAAGAATGCTAGGAGCTAGATAACCACAAGAAAAGTAGTAGCATGGCTCTCCTTAATAGAGATGATATGCCAACATGATTCCCAAAATAGGGAATTACAACCTTGAAAGTGAACCAAACATAGTTAATACAGCCACTAAGGGAACAAAATTTCTTTGACCTCAAAGGGGAAAAAGGGGTTGCAGTTGAGCTACTGACAAGAAGGTTACCTAAGGTTTCATTGAGAATTCCTGAAGTCCTGCAGTCATAAATGTTGTCTTTATGACAAACACTAAATGAGTTAAAAGAATGAAAAGCAGTAAGAAGAAAGAAGGCATAATGTACCCAGTGATTACACTGAGAGGTAAGGGACGACTTGTCACCTGAGTGATGGCCACTGTGAATAAAACTACCAGTTCTAGAAACATGGCCTCTTTGGCAGGAAAAGTAGAATTTTTGGAAACAATGCCATCGCAGCTGTCATCTCCCAGGAGACCATGGCCATGGCTAAACGCTTCGGCGCCCGCTAATAAGTGGTCGTGTCACCTCTCTGTGTGGTTTTGCCAGATGTACAATCATTTGGTCTTGGAGCAGATTCCTGGGACGAGGCCCACTGGGAGTCAAGCTGGACCTCCCTCAGGCCCTCTGGGAGTCAAGCTGGACCTCCCTCACATGGACTTTCGCCACTGGGCACTGTCTGCTTTTGGCAGTTTTAGGGGCTTTGGGATGCACATGGAACCTCGGGTGCCCAACGTTTTCTCCCTGCAGGGGCACTGGACCCCTGAGATTGGGCGATGTTGCCTGTAGGGCGGCCCTCTGGGTGTTTGGTGACTGAAAGTCAGCCATGTTGGCTCTGAGGCAGCCCTCTGGGTGCATGCTCCTGGGAGTCGGCCATGTTGGCTCAAGAGTTGGCAGATTTCAGGCTAGCAGCAGTTATTGCCCTGTTGCTGGGAACAGCCAGGGGGGAATTGTTAATATGGCAGGCCACCGATGACCAACCGGCAAATAAAAAAGAGCTGGTGTGGAGTCTGGGGGCAGGAATCTGTCTGTGTTTGTGTTGCTGTGATTGTGTGGCCTATTAGCAGAGTGTTCTAGCACTTGTTTTATTTTTCACTGGTGCCTGTTAATGTTTTTCAGTTCACAGAAAGAAGAAACCTATAGAGATCTGTGATAAAACAAGTTTACAGTGGAAAACTATAGGTTATGGGATCTTTTAGGCTAATTACTTGTCACAATTGTTGTTTACTAAAAAAAATGGCTCACTTGCATGCTAACTTAACTCCTGACTTTTACTTTGATGGGGTTTGTTAAGGTGTGTAACCTAGCTGGCAGTGAGCAGCTGTTGATTTAAGTCTAGTTTTAGAGGTTTGAAGAACAGATGTGGAGTACAAAGCATGTTGCTCTGAATGACTGCTAAATGTAAAAGTAATGCTCGCCTCTGGAACAAGAGGTTGTGAGTTCAAGTTTCCTACCTTCAGGAAAAGTAAGTTGCTGTGGATGAGACCATCTGCTAAATGCTGTGATTGTAAATGTAAAGAGAATTACTCCTTTTCTAAAACAAACTGTGATGGTGGTCTTTTGGCTAAATACACATGAACCAAGTGGTAATGGGTTCAAATCATGTTTTCATTTAATCCTAAGCAAAATAAATAGAGCTAAAGTTTTTTTTAATGTTCATAGCAATAGCTACTCTTCCGCCAGGCATTTTAGTTGCTGAAAACTTGTTACATTTGTCAGAAAATTACTTGTGCATTAAAGTCATTCATCTGATTGTGACTGTCCAATCAGCAGTCTTCAGGCTTCTCGCTTCATCTTTTGGTCTCTGTGATCTGCGTTTTTAAAGAGTGGCAGAAAAGTGAATTGGAAAATCGATATTGAAACACTTCAACACTTCATTGCTGTCCTTGGAATAGAGCTGGTTTATGTAAACCTGTAAAAACTCCATAATATTATATATTCAATGAACTCACATTTCTCTGGAATTAATTAGCTGAACATACACAAAAGAAGCAAGGATACAGAATAAATGAGTGAATAGGAATGTAGTAAAACATCAGATGTCAAGTCTAGTTTATTGTCACTTGATACAAAAGTACAGATGAGTGAGATTCTTATGTGTGAGTTCTGGAGCATGTAAATGAGAGAGAGAAAGAAAAGACATTAACTACTTTAACATAGTGGATTTTATGCAAAGTATGCCAAATAACACAGTAACATCCCTAGATATGCATGAGTAAAATAAATATTTGTATTTATATATTTCATCATAGTTCACATTTTTAATTAAGCACCTATTACCAGTATCAAAAGCATTCTATAAATTCAGAATATTTCCAATCTATTTCTAACCTTACCAGAGAACTGTCTATGAAAATCAGTTGACGTTTTTAAATATATGTGTGTGTGTGTGTGTGTGTGTGGACATGTATTTATCGCATTGTGGGGACCTTTTGTCCCCTAAAATCACTTTTATCTGTTTTTTTTGGGCCTTGTGGGGACATTTGAGAGGTCCCCATGAGGAGAAATGACTTTATAGAAAATGTGCTTGTTTTATTTGAGAAACTAAAAGAGGTAAAATATGTGCTTTTGGTTACTGAGGTTAAGGTTAGGGTTAGGATTAGGTGTAGGTGTAAAATGATGTACTTTAGTCATTATTGGAGTCTATGGAAAGATCTCACAAAGATAGTAATACAAGACTGTGTGTGTGTGTGTGTGTGTTTATAAAACTATTCAACAAATCCATTCTCATGGTGAGAGAGAATAAATGGCACTGTGAAATAGAGAGAGAGAGAGAGAGAGAGAGAGGAAGCTTCAATTCTATTCCCTTCTTTTGTCGTGCTCTTCATTCAGAGATCTCCAGAGCCAGCCATCTTCATCCTCTTCATCAGTGCTGAGCTTGGGGCAGACCGGAGCTGCATCTAAATTCAATTATTCCCGCATAAAAAGCTCAATAACCCACCCAGGAAATCACTTGAAAGGGGGACGTTGATGCAGTGTTTTTTTAAGACGTTAGCGTGAGGTAGCCGTCAGGGCTGGAAGAGTGTTTACGGCATTGAGCGCTGCTTTATAGAGTGTAAGAAAAGCTGCAGCATTTTTATGAAGTTCCACCGCTCGGCCTCTGAAGCTTGCCGGGGAGCATTTGTTCAGGGGAAAAAAGAGGGTGTTGAGAACTGTAGCTTTGGTAAAAGTTTGGTCTGTAGATAAGAACAGCTTGCATCTAAATTCTTCTGAACTGTTCTCTTCATTGTTTCTTCTTCTTTTTTTCTGATTTCCGGAACGTAACATCTTCCACAGTTTTTGTTGAAGAGACACTGTCCATAGCTTAAATTTGTCCCGGGTTTGCCGATTTTTCAGGTCAAGAAGCTTGTAATTCCCTATTATGGTCACAGGGGGTGCCACCATTATGGTTGTCGTTCCCTATTTTAGCCACAATGGGATTCTCCATTAAGAAAAAGGGTACTATTACTTTTCTTTGTGGTTAACTCGTTCCTGACAAGAGGTTAACATTAACCGAACAGGTCATAGTGTAACAGCTATCTTAACTATAATCCGCAGAAACATCTATTAATCTATGTGGTGATGTTGGTCTAGTGGTTTGGATATTCACCCCTGGATAGGACAATCTTAAGAAACAAATTTATACATCTATAAAATGTTTTAACTTAATCACACTTTTATTCTTTTCACATGTTAGTACACAGCAGTCACTTCAGGAATTGTCCAATGAGTTTCATTTCAGAAATAGAAATTTTGTCTATTGAGAAGGTTAACAGTCACTATGAAGTTTATAGTTTCTTACATACTTACAATGCCAAATCTGTTTGTTATAGGTTCTATAATCACTATATACTTTGAATTAGAATAAAATAGAATATTTCCTGGAGAAAAGGATGCGAGGAAAAATGTAGTAAATAATAAAGTAGGATAAAAGTGGTTCAGTGGGATGAAAAAGGTCAGCTCCCTAACTGTTACGCTATCAATTGCCAATATTATAAATAGTATAAGCCAATATTAATTGACAAGATGACTTGTCAGTTTGGGAAGAAGGAAGAAACTAAGAAGGGAAAAAAGAAGGATGTAGTTGAGATATTATCAAGCAAAGTAATAGCACACTGCTTGTGGCAAATATATTTTTATTTTAAAAACCATATATATATAGTAAGTTAAATCTTCCTGAACAAAAATATTTAGCTTTCAAAGTTAAGGTTTCAAGTACAGTAAATCAGTGGAAAAGTCTCAAGAAGACACTAATTTTGTGTGTGTGTGTGTGTGTGTGTATCTGTGTGTTCATTAGAGGTCATAGAGAAAGAAAAGTTCTCCACCTAAAATACTTTTAGTGTAAAATCTACATTAAAATAGGAGCCTGTGAAATTTCTCACTTTCATACATATACATACTGTATATACAATATATTTTTTTCCTTTCTTTTCTTCCTTTCTTTTCCTTTGTGTTATTTTTTTGATCTTTTGCAAAAACGAAGCCAAACTGCACTGAAATATTACCATTTGGAATTCAATTATTAATCATGTCAACTTCTACACGGGGCCGAGCTCGTTATGCGCCCGAGAGCCGGAGCCGAATACATTAGAGAGCCGAGCTGATCACAGAGCAGCGGTAGGGAAAGCGGCCATGCGCCGAGGGGTTTGTGTATGTGTGTGTGTGAGCGTGTGTGTATATGAGTGCATGGTTGTACCCTTTTTAGGGGTTTGTGAGGACCTGGCTGTACCCTAACACAAAGATTTGGTTTTAGATGCTGAGGTTAGGGTTAGGGTAAGGTGTAGCTGTAGTATTATTTACAATTAATCATTTTGGAAGTCAATGGAAGGACCTCAAAAAGTAATACAAGTATGAGTGTGTTTATGAGTGTGTTGTCCCCTAAAACTATGATATGTCCATTTTTATGTTTTATGGGGAGATTTTTTAGTATGTAAGGACTGTTCCCTATAAGGGAATTTGGTTACATATAATTAAAAAACTTAAATAGGTAAAATTTTTACTTTTTGATACTCAGCGTTAGGTTAAGGTTAAGGATAGGTTTAGGGTTAAGTGTAGCTGTAGTATTATTTACATATAGTCCAAATGGGAGTCAATGGAAGGACTTCAAAAGGATAGTAATAAAAGTGTTGGTGTGCGTATGATTGTGTGGTTGTGCATTTATTTAGGGGCTTATGAGGACCGGGCTGTCCCCGAAACAAAGATTTTACCATTTTTTTGGGATGTGAGGACTGCTCCCTATAAGGTAAAATTATTTTATTTTATTTTATTTTATTTTATTTTATTTAAAAACAACAAGGGGCAAAATATTTGCTTTTAGTTACTGAGCTTACGGATGAGATTAGGTTTAGGGTTAGGTGAAGCTGTAGTATTATTCATATCTAGTCATTATAGGAGTTAGTGGTAGGACCTTTTTATTAAAAAAACAACAACAACAACAAGAACAACAGTTATATTTGAAAACTAAAAGAGGTAAAAGATTTGCTTACTAAGTTTAGGGTGTTAGGGTAAGGTGTAGCTGTAATATTATTTACATCCAGTCATTACGGGAGTCAATGGAACAACCTCATAACGATCGTAATACAAGTGTGGGTGTGTGTGGGTGTATTAAAGGATCGTACATCCTTAGGGCTCATTTTAAAGCATGCTAATATGCACCGTTTCGGACCCTCCCTCTCTCATTAATATACATCTTTTTTTTAAGTGCAGATTATAAATCTTCATGCAAATCAGCTCTGGTTTTTCAGATTGGGATCGTGAGATTCTGTAATGAAATTCCCGCACACATTTAACGTCCACCTTAGGCCAAATCGAAGCCTTTTTACCCTCCCGCTTTAACCTAATTACTCGACAAACATTTAAAACTTCAAGTTGAGGATGATGGTGGGGGGGAGGCGGGGATCAGCGTTCTGTGTTTGGGGTGAGAAGTCTTGATGACCTGCAAATCTAGCCTCATTAAACAATGCACTGAGGAGAGAGAGTGTGGGAGGGAGGGGGAGGGGGTCGCGATGGGGGTTTAGCCCATATTTTTTGAATTTTTCCCGCTCTGATGATGCATGAAATGAGCCCTAATGGTGCTGAGAGGGTAGGAAATGGACCTGTGCTAACCCTTTTCTCGTCACACACAAACACACACACACACACACAGTCTTACACATATTTAAACAGTGGCAGCCCCTATAGGTTACATCTGGATTTACACCACATGACATACTATGAAAATAAACTTTTCTATATTATATTACATTATATTATATTATATTATATTATATATTATATTTATATTATATTATATTATATTATATTATATTATATTATATATTATATTATATTACTTCATTGCTTACACACTTTTCCTGGGTTCAATCCCTGGTTAGACATATGACATTTCTATGTGGAGTTTGCATGCCCTCCCCATGATCACATGGGTTCCTCAGTTTTCAAGCATATGCACTGTAGGTGGTGGTGAATATAAATTGTCATGTGAATGGGGAGTGTGATTGGCACCTGGGGGCCTGAGGTTTGATCCCTGCCTTGCACCGTAGTTCACAGGAAAGGCTCTGAATATTATTATTATTATTATTATTATTATTATTATTATTATTATTATTATTATTATTATTATTATTATTATTATTATTATTAATACAAATTAGAACTGACCAACTAACACTGAGAATTAATTTACCAAAATTTGTAAGTAAAGTGGTTTAAAATGCATATAGATAGATAGATATAGATAGATAGATAGATAGATATAGATAGATAGATAGATAGATAGATGAATGAATAGATATACTACACCACTTACAAATTGTGTACCAATTCTCAGTGTTAGTTGGTCAGTTCTAATTTGTAATATATATATATATATATATAAATTTTTAAGAGATGTCGCTGTCGGTGGTGTCTGCAACTTGGCCACAAATAGTGCAGCAACAACAACATCTCCCGGTACTAAGCTCCCTGAAATGCACAATTAAGATCTCGCAGCCCAAAATAAGTGTCTTTACTTGGGTTTGCCCCCAGTCACACTCGCTGCTCTCTCTCTCTCTTTGCTGTGTTTTTTGGGTTTTTTGCTGTGTGTCTCATGGTGTCTCTGTGTCTGTGTTTACACAGGATGCTCAGTCCAGTTGCCATAGTAACGGGAAAGTGGGGTTTTGAGGTCCCCGTTGCTAACCTGTCGCCCCCGGCGATGGCTCTTAACGCTCGATCGCTTCCCATCATCCCCCGTGTTTCTGACGGGCCGCTTCAGAAAAGACCAGAAAAAAAGATGTCAACCAATCAGAGAACTCCATACTGAAAATACACACAAACAAACAAAAAGAAACAACTCGACTAATCTGTCTCGCCCTTCTCTCCCTCCCTCTCACTGTCTCTCCCTCTCTCTCTCTTTTTCACACACACTCACTCGCTTTTCCTCTCTGTCAGTCTCTCTTTTTATCTCCCTCTTCCTCAGTTGAACTCTCACTTTTCTCAGTTGTCTCTTTTTTGAGACAACTCTTTTTCTGTCGGTCTCTCTCTAATGCATTCTTTCATTCTTTTTAACTCTCACTCTTTATTACTCTTCTCTCTCTCTCTCTCTCTCTCATTGCTACAGGAAGCACTGTATGAATATTTGATGATCTCCATATGAATATTGAAGTGTGTGTGTGTGTGTAGAGTGGGAGTGTGTGGGAGTCACTGTGTTTCGCTTCAGCTCGGCCTTCTGTCCCTCACCGAATGAGGGATTCTCCTCCATCCGGGTTCTGTTCATCATGAAAAAGCTCACAATTTGGAAAATCTCTGTTTCTCTTTTTCATGTTTTCTTTTGCTCTATCCTTTTTTCTCCCTCTATATTTCTTTTTCTGTATGTCTCTTTCTCCCTCTCTACGTTATTCCTTCTTCTGCATCTTCTTCTTCTTCTCTCTGTATCACACTGTTTCTCTTGATTTCTCTCTATTTTTCCATCGATCCATCCATCCTTCATCCATCCATCCACCCATCCAACCATCCATCTATCTGTTCATCTCTCTCTTTCTCCCTCTCTTTTCTATCCAGCCATCCATCCATCCATCCATCCAGCCATCCATTTCTGTCTCTTTCTCTCTAACTCTCTTACTGTCTGTCTCGTTTCCTTTCTTTCTTTCTTTCTTTTTTTTCTGTTTGCTCTCTCTCTTTCTCTCTCACGCTCCTTCTCTCTCTCTCTGTTTTACTCTGTCTGTCCTCTCGCTCTCCTCTTTCCTGGTGTATATCACCATCTGTCTTTTTCTTCCTTCCTTCACATCCCTCCTTCACTTTTTTCCTCTTGTTAGACTCACAAACTCAGGTAGTGAGACTTGCTTAGAAGTCCCTGCTGTTGTGTGTTCTTCCAGTGACATGTCGGACGAGTTCCAGTCCAAACTTATCATCAGCTGTCCATCACACCTGCACTACTCCTCCTCCTCCTCTCTACTGCTCCACCACTCCACTCCTCCTCCCAATCCACCACTCTGTCACTCCGCCAGATTCCTGCCTCTTCCCATTACACTCCAACTTCAGGTACCCACACTCACACACACTTTTTCTCTCTGTCTATCTCTTTTTGTCAGTGTGTGTGAACATGTACTGATATTTTTATGGTTTGTGGGGACTTTTTAGTATGTTAGAACTGATCCCCATCAGGAACAAAAGATAATGCCCATGATTTATTTGCAAAACTGAACAAGGTTACTAAGGTTAAGGCTAGGGTTAGAGTTGAGTTTAGGTGTATTATTATATATTTATTTTATTATGTATTTAGTCATTATATGTCAATGGAAATACCTCACAAAAATAGTAATACTAGAGAGTGTCTTTATATGTGTGAACATGGATTTACAGGGTTTGTGATGAACTGGTTGTAACTTAATTTTTTTTTACTGGGTTTATGGTTTTAATAGTTTGTGGGGACATTTTGGTATGTGAGGACCAGTCATCGTCACGAAAAAAATAATAACTCATGAAAAATGTCTATGATTTACTTGAAAAATTGCAAGAGAAAAAATATTTGCATTTGCGTACTGAGGCTAGGGTTAGGTGCAGCTGTAGTATTATATACATCTAGTCATTATGAGAGTCAAAGGAATGACCTCACAAAGATTGTAATACAAGTGTGAGTGAGTGAGTGAGTGACTGTGTGTGTGTGTGTCTGTGTGTGTGTGTGTGTGTGTGTGGGCGAGAGAGCGAGTGTCAGTCAGTTTGAGTAGATCAGCAGGCTTGATGGTGAGTGACAGCTAAAGCTGGGCTCTTAAGTCCGTATTGACTATATGTTGATGAGTTGTGGGTTTTGGGCAGGGCGGCTGGGATTAGGGCCACTTTTCCCTCGTCTTTCTGCGTGTTTATCTGCATTTGTGTGAATGACAGAGACAGAGAGACGAAGAGGACGAAGGAGAGAGAGTGAGAGAGACGGGAGGAGTGTGCTTGTCAGCCTTCGCTCGCTCTTATTTGGGTGATGAACGTTCTGCGAAATCTAACGTGTCTCTGTTCTGGCTCTGTAGACACCCAGTGGACATGGCAACACCCAGACCCCGATTGGGCCCAGACTTTCACAACAATTAGTGTTGTTTTATTGCCCAACGCGAGTTTCGTTTTTCTTTTGTCTGAGTTGTTTGAGCTATACAGTGGATGTGAGAATCAGGTGGAGAATTTGGAGTTTATTTATTTTGGAGGCTGCAGGAGAGTGTATTTACAGCTTTTGTGTTTTACAGAAATCTCTTGAATATTAGTGATTTTCTCCTTCTCTATCTCTTCCCTCTTCTCTATCTTGTGCTCCCTCTTTTCTTTCCTTTAGATTGGCTTCCTCATGTTTCCTTGTCTTTCTCTCCTTCTTCTTGTGTTCTGTTGCTCGTAGGGTCTATCCATCGTTCCCCCCCCTTTTCCCCATGCTCATCCTCCTTTCCCGGGGCATATTTAAGAAGTCACATTTGACAGTGTATCACAATAAATCCAGCACGCAGAGGAGTGACGCCTTTTTATGGCCAACTCAGCATTTACTGCAGCTCCTCTCTCTCTCTTTCCTTCTCTCTCCCTTTCTTCTTCTTCTTTCTTTCCTTCCCTCATCATCCATCACTCTGTCTCTCTCTGTTCACCATCTTTGTCTTCCTCTCCTTTCTTTCCTTCCTTCACTGTTTATCTCTCTCACTCTCTTTCCCTCTGATTTCTTCCTTTCCTTCTCCCTCTCTCTATGTTGTCTGTCTCTTTCGCTGCTCCCCATCTTTGTCTACCTCTCCTTCTTTTCCTTTCTACTCTGTTTCTCTCTCTGACTCTCTTTTTCCCTCTCTTTCTCTATCACCCCCCTCATTCACTTTTCTCCCACTCTATCTTATCTTACCCTCTTTCTTCCTCTCTAAAATGCTTTTCTCTCCCTCTTTCTGCTCTTTATCTTATTATTTCCTCATTCTGATCTCTTCCTCCTTTTCCCCTTTTCATTCTTTACGCTCTTTCTGTTCTCCTCATCTTTCTTTCTCACAGTCTTTCTTCATTCTCTGTTTCCGTCTCTGTCTCTCTTCTCTTCCTCTATCTCTGTCTCTTCTCCCTTTTCTCTCCTTCTTCGTCCCTCTGTCTCCCTAGCTCTTTTTTCTCTTCCTCTCACTCTCTCTCTCCTCTTTCCCTCTCCCCCTCTTTGACTGTCTCTCTTCTCTTTCTCACTCCCTCCCCCTCTTTTTCTCTCCTTCTTTATCTCTCTTTCTTCCTCCTTCTCTCTCTCTGTATTCAAACTACACCTCCTGAAAAGAGGAATCTCGCCAGCGGTCACTTAGCGCCATGACAACAGGGGAGGAGGTGGTCTCCGCAGAGATCCGTCACTAATGAAACCATGACTCTGCTTTTTCGAACCTGGGGCCGACGTTCGCACCAAATGTCAAACGGACCCAACGCGTCTGCTGTTTGGCGATAAAGATAACAGAGCATAAGGAGGTGGAGTGTGACCAACCGACTGTGTGGTGTGAAAAAAAAACACACACACCTAAGCTGTAACACACAGACAGGCAGTGTTAAGGAAGCTACATCTGAACAAAAGTACTAAGCTATATCCAAGCTTGTGTATTAATAGTAACCACAGTAAGGGTAATCAACCGACTGCATCTTGCAGCTGCCAACAGCGTGATGTGATGCAATGAGTGTGGCATGATAACAAATCATATGTCCTGCTGATTGAAAATACCTGTTTTATTCTTTGTCTTTTTCTTTTACTTTCTTCCTTCCATCATTCTTGTCTTTTTCATTTGTCTGTCTTATATTTATCTTTTTCTACCTTTTCCTTTCTTTTCTAGCCATCTTTTCTCTTCTCCTGTATTTAATAAATAAACTTAAGGAAAACCTCTCCTGGAGCCGACACCTTATCGTGGTGGAGGGGTTTGCATGTTCCAATGATCCCAGGAGCTACGTTGTCTGGGGCTTTATGGTAGGGCCACCCAAGGCAAACAAGTCCTGGGTGAGGAACCTGACAAAGTGCGGCTCAATAGACCCTTTATGAGGAACAAAATGGTAGATACAGTTTCCCTCGCCCGGACACAGGTCACTGGGGCCCCCCTCTGGGGCTAGGCCTGGGGGTGGGGCTCAATGGCAAACACCTGGTGGCCAGGCCTGCACCCATGGGGCCTGGCTGGGCACAGCCCAAAGAAGGAATATGGGTCGCCCCTCAAATGGGCTCACCACCTGTAGGAGGGGCCAAGGGGCTCTGGTGCAGTGTGAGTTGGGTGATGGCCAAAGGCGGGGACATTGGTGGTCTGATCCTCGGCTGTAGAAGCTAGCTCTAGGGACATGGAATGTCACCTGTCTGGTGGGGAAGGAGCCTGAGCTGGGGCACAAGGTTGTGAGGTTCCAACTAGATATAGTCAGGCTCACCTTGATGCATGGCTTGGGCTCTGGAACCAGTCTCCTTGAAGGGGGTTGGACCCTCTTCCACTCCAGGGTTGGTCATGGGGAGAGGTGCTGAGCAGGAGTGGGCATACTTATTGCCCCCTGGCTGGGCACCTGTACATTGGGTTTACCCCAGTGGATGAGAGGGTAGCCTCCCTTCATCTTTGGGTGAGGGGATGAGTCCTGACTGTTGTTTGCACTTATGCACCAAATGGCAGTTCAGAATACCCACCCTTTTTGGAGTCCTTGGAATGGGTGTTGGAGAGTGCTCCTCCTAGGGACTCTCTTGTTCTGCTGGGGGACTTCAATGCTTACATGGGCAATGACAGTGAGACCTGGAGTGGCCTGATTGGGAGAAATGGCCCCCCTGATCTGAACCTGAGTGGTGTTTTGTTATTGGACCTGTGGTCATTGTGGATTGTGCATAATGAACACCATGTCCAAACACAAGGGTGTCCATTTGTACACTTGGCACCAGGACACCCTAGGTCGCAGTTCGATGATTGACTTTGTGGTCATGTTGTCACACTTGCGGCCACATGTGTTGGACACTTGGGTGAGGAGGGGGCGGAGCTGTCAACTGATTGCCACCTGGTGGTGTGTTGGCTCCACTGGTGGGGGAGGAAGCTGGTCAGGCCTGGCAGGCCTAAGCATATAGTGAGGGTCTGCTGGGAATGTCTGGTGGAATCCCTTGTCAGAAAGAGCTTCAACTCCTACCTCCGGCAGAACTTCTCCCATGTCCCAGGGGAGGTGGGGGACATTAAGTCCAAATGAGCCATGTTCCACACCTCCATTGTGGAGGTGGCTGATCGGGCTGTGGCTGTAAGGTGGTCAGTGCCTGTCACTGTGGTAATGCTGATGCCATCAAGCTGAAGAAGGAGTCCTATTGGGCCTTTTAGGCTTGTGGGACTCCTGAGGCAGCTGATGGGTACTGGCGGGCCAAGCGGAAAGCAGCTTTGGCAGATGCTGAGGCAAAAAATCGGGTGTGGGAGGAGTTTGGTGAGGCCATGGAGAACGACTTCTGGTTGGCTTTGAGGAGATTCTGGTACATCATCCGGTGGCTCAGGCTGGGAAAGTCGCTCAGCATCAACACTGTTTATGGTGGGGATGGGGCGCTGCTGACCTCAACTAGGGATGTTGTGGGTCGGTGGAAGGAATACTTCAAAAACCTCCTCAATCCCACCGACACACTCTGAGGAAGCAGAGTCTGGGGACCTGGGGGTGGACTCCCCTATCTCTGGGGCAGAGGTCGCTGAGGTGGTTAAAAAGCTCCTCGGTGGCCAGGCCCAGAGGGTGGATGAGATCTGCCTGGAGTTCCTTAAGGCTCTGGATGTTGTAGGGCTGTCCTGATTGACACGCAATTGGGGGCAGTGCCTCTGGATTGGCAGACTGGGGTGATGGTCCCCCTCTTTAAGAAAGGGGACCAGAGGGTGTGTTCCTACTTTAGGGGATCACACTCCTCAGCCTATTCAGGGGTCCTGAAGAGGAGGGTCTGTCAGATTGTTGAGCCTCAGATTCAGGAGGAGCAGTGTGGTTTTTGCCCTGGCTGTGGAATGGTGGACCAACTATATACTCTCAGCGGGGTAGTGGAGAGTTTGTGGGAGTTTGCCCAACAAGTCTACATGTGCTTTGTGGACTTGGAGAGAGCATTCGACCATGTCCCTCAGAGAGCTTGGTCCACATTGATGGCAACAAGTTGGACTTGTTTCTGGTGAGGGTTGGACTCCAAGGCTGTCCTTTGTCAACAATTCTGTTAATCACTTTTATGGACAGAGTTTCTAGGCACAGCCAGGCCATTGAGAGTGTCCAGTTTGGTGACCTCAGGATTAGGTCTCTGCTTTTTGCAGATCGTGTGGTTCTGTTGGCATCTTCAGACCGTGACCTTCAGCTCTCACTGGAGCAGTCCACTGCTGAGTGTGAAGTGGTTGGGATGAGAATCAGCACCTCCAAATGCAAGGCTATGGTTCTCAGCCGGAAAAGGGTGGAGTGCTCTCTCTGGGTTGGGAAGGGGGTCCTTCCCCAAGTGGAGGAGTTAAAGTATCTCGGGGTCTTGTTCACAAGTGAGGGAAGGATGGAGCAGGAGATTGACAGGCACATTGGTGTGGCATCTGCAGTGATGCGGGCACTGCATTGGTCTGTCATGGTGAAGAAGGTGCTGAGCCAAATGGTAAAGCTCTCTCAAAAGAATGAGATCGTGAATACAAGTGGCTGAAATGAGTTCCCTCCGCAGGGTGGCTGGGCTCTCCTTTAGAAATAGGGTGAAAAGCTTGGTCATTTGGGGACTCAGAGTAGAGCTGCTGCTCCTCCGCATCGAGAGGAGCCAGATGAGGTGGCTCAGGCATCTGGTCAGGATGTCTTCTGGACGCCTCCCTGGTGAGCTGTTCCGGACATGTTCCTCTGGGAGGAGGCCCCGGGGAAGATCCAGGACATGCTGGAGACTATGTCTCTCAGCTGGCCTGGGAATGCCTTGGGATTCCCCCAGAAGAGCTGGACAAAGTGGCCAGGGAGAGGGAAGTCTGGGTTTCCCTGCTTAGGCTGCTGCTCCATGACCCGTCCCAGAAAAGCAGTAGATAATGGATGGATGGATGAACTTAAGGAAAAAAGATCCAAATCTGACCTCTGTGTTTGATCCATCCATGAAGGAGCAGTGGGCAGCTGATGTGCAGTGCCCAAGGAGCAGTGCTTGGGTATGCTAACTTTTGCACTGGTACCTCAGTGGTACTTTTAATAGCCCGAGACTTGAACTGGTCACCCTCTGATCACAGGGCCTCTGATCAACTCCCTAATCATTACATTACCAACTCTCCCAAGAGTGTGACTGATGCTTTTTCTCCACTGCATGCTTTTCTGATGCAAACTTACTAAATGTAAAGTACTTTGTTCATGAGTACTTCAGTGTCACCTTTACCGGTCTGGGATTCAGACCTAACCATTACGCTACCAACTGCCTCTGTGTATGAAACCAATTTAGATTGCCAGTTAACCTATATTGCATGCCTTTGGACTGTGGGAAGAAACCGGAGCACCCACATGAACACAGGGAGAGCATACAGACTCCACAAAGAAAGTCCCTATGGCTGACCCAGGGATCAAACCCAGGACCTTCTCAATGTGAGGCGCTAACCACTGTGCCACTATGCCACCCGCATCATGTTGTGAAAGTAAAAAGCACTGAGGTGGTTTTCTTGAAGGAAGACAAAACAAAGAGGTGTAAAAAGCAAAGGAAGAGACGTAATGGAGAGTAAATGGCTAGCTGTGCAGGAAACGGCACATGGTTTCAACTTTAATGATGGGGTTGGCTTGATGGGGGAGACTGGTAAGGCATGATTAGGAGAAATTAGGGCTTGGTGCTTGAGGAAACCATTGTAGCATGTGGACAGTTAAAGGGGCGCTGTGCAACTGTTAAGCGGTACTAGTACTTTTTCTAGATATAGTAAATTTTTTTTTACTTTCTATAGTGTGTAAATATTGGTATTTAGGCATGTCACTTCCATTTCCACTGTGCGATAGATACTGCTGCTTTCTCTACATTAACCCAATTGTTTTTATTGGTGCAGCTGGTTGGTACTGCGATCCAAGTCCTGGACCAGTAAACGTACCATTTAGGTACGTGAGCAAGGTAAAGTACCAAAGCACTGCTCCCTGGGTGCTCCCAAAAATCAGCTCACTGTTCTTTCACGGATGGGTCAAATGAAGAGCTCACATTTCATTGTGGTGCACTGTGTGCTGTGCTGTGTTGTGTTCACAATGACAAATAATCACTCGCTTACGTTTTTATCCAATCCTGCCTAACCTTAGCAAACCAGTTATAATCCACCTCATTATTCGGACTTTGCTTTGTAGCTAAATCGACTAGATGTTTGAGACAGACGGACGAGGTAAGAGGTTTGCCACGCTACATCACCTCTAGAGCACATAGAGATTAAGTGTTCCAAACGATTTAACTCTCAAACACACACACACACACATAGACACACACACTCACACTCACACACAATGAAGTCCCCTCAGTCCTTCACAACAGATCAATAACTCTGTTTTTTACTTACACGGACCTGCTGTCACCAGATGACTGGGTACACACTCCGGCACACACCTCAAAACACACGATAATACACACCGAGCTCACACCAAAGCAGTAATTAAACATACAAAACTGCAGTAATTACACGTTATGACTCATAACTTTGCTGTTCTTTAGCACCCTTGGCTCACTAATAGGGCTAGGCAATTAATTGAAACCAACATTTAGAGCCTCTAATTGAAACAATTGTCTTCATAAATATTATTTTGATTACGTATAAAATTATCTTTACACTTTAAAAAAACAGAATTAATGTTAATAATTTTCCTAGTGTGCGTTCATGTACTATCCTCTTTAAAACCATGCTAGCGTGTGTGTGTCTGTGTCTGTGTTGTCACGTGACTCAGCCCCATTTAATCTGTTAATACATTGTGGATGTTTATTTATTTTAAAATCACAGCTAGGCACTTGTTTATTAGACAAAATATCCCAGCTTTAAAGCTTTAAATTTACAGCGCAAACCTTCTCAGTGATATCTGAGGGCGAAAAACAAAACCTAAAAACCAAATAATTTTTTATTAATCGCAATTGAGGCAAAATTAATCGAGATATTGATTTGAGGTCATATCATCGAACCCTATGTGACAAATCTATGGGGGTTATTTATTAGTATATTATGTTCTTAAGCAGCAAATCTTAATAAATCTGCTAGTTCTTGTTTTTCAGTTATTCGCCATTGAGTTTGAGTGGAACACGGTGCTGTTTGGGAGTTGGCCTTGGTTCAATGACCTTGTAATCATAAACGTACCACTGAGGTATTCATGAGCAAGTTACCGTCCCCGAGCATTGCTCACCAGGCACACCCCCAAAAAGCCGCCTACTGCTCCTTCACAGATGGGTTAAATGCAGAGGTCACGTTTCGTGGTGGTGTATGTTCACAAATAACCACTGACTCAGCTTCCCAAACACTGGGTTTGAACATCCAGATATTTGAGTCTGCTCACCCTCTCCACTGCAGTCCCATTGCTGTTGAAACTAATAAATTGGCATTCTTGATTATATGATTAAACTCGGGTCCAAACCGTCACCTTTCGTCTCTCTTTCAAGTCTTTCAAGGTTTTCTTTTCGCTGCCGCCTGGAAACGTTCTGTGGTTGAGGTTTTGTGAGGACAGTGCTGAATAATTCTACATAAAAGGGAGGCAGGTAGAAAGGTCGAGTAGTTTCTATATTGCAGAAGTTTTAATGTTTTGATGTTCTAACATCTGACAGGTTTTAAGAATTACAGACTTTCAGTAGAGGCAATTGAAAGTTTTACTTACTTCACTGAATATTGTACCTAGATTATCTGGGGGGGGGGGGGTGCGAGTGCATGTGCATGTAAGTGTGTGCTGATGTGTATGTTTGTGAATGTATGTCCCTGTATGCATTCCTTGTGTGTGTTTTTTGTATGTGTGTGCATATGTGCACATGTGATTGTGAGTGCAGCTGGTGAGTTTATGAGTCTAGATGTGCGTGAATATGTGTGTGCATGCATGAATGTGTGTGCACCTATTTGTACGTGTATGTGCATGTGACTTTGAAGTCATGGTGGTGGGTCTATGGGTGTGTGCATGTGAGTGTGTGTGCACATGTGATTGTGAGTGGGTGCATGCTATGAATGCGTGTGCAAGTGCATGGATTAATGCTTGTGCATGCATGTGTGTGTGCATGCATGTAGATGTGCGTTTGTGTGTGCATGCATTTGAGTGTGTGTGAGAATTGTTGTGGGAGGTGTGCATGTGTTTGAGGTGTTGGGTGCATGTGTGTGTGCATGCTTATGTGTGTGGGGGGGTGTGTGTGTGTGTATGAATGTATGCTGATCTGTGTATGTGTATGTGCTGTTGTGTGCATGTGTGTGGGTACAATCTGCTCCTCTGTACATCTGGGTTTGTGTTAATGGGAATCTTTACGTATCAGAAGCCATTGTTCTACATTGACAAATATTGTTTGCTTAATGCGAGCAGCTGATTAATGAATTTTTCCGTGCCGCTGTCACACCGAAAGCGCCGTGCTTAGTAAAATTGATGGCAGCGAGACTTGCGCAGACAAAGCGGGGTCAATGGCTCTGCTCCTTCCTCCCGAAATACCCAGTGCCGCCCCGTAAGGAAGCACACGAGTCCCTGATTTAGTAGTTCCGCGCCGTCTTCATTTATCAACCACGTCCTGGAAAAAATATGTAAGATCTGCAATGCATTATCTGTTGATTCTCCGAGCTGGGGCCATGAAGTATTCTGGTGATGGAATTTTGGCCGGTGGGGGTCTGAACGTATGTGTGTGTGTGTGTGGGTGTTTGTGCATGCATATGCATTTGTGAGTACATTTCTATGCATGTGCGTGTGCGTGTGCAGGTGTGTGGTTGAGTGTGTGAAAATATGTGTATGTGTTGGTGAGGCTGTGATTGCCTGTGTATTTGCTTGTGTAGAGCTGTGTGTGAATGCATAAATTTGCTAGTGTAGCTGTGTGTGTATGTATCTGAATCCATGCTGGTGCATCTGCACACTTTGTGTGTGTTTGTGTGTGTGTGTGTGTGTGTGTGTGTGAGTGTTCATGTATTTATCGCATTGTGGGGACCTTTTTGTCCCCCAAAATCACTTTTATCTGCTTTTTTTGGGCTTTGTGGGGACATTAGGGGGGTCCCCATGAGGAGAAATGACTTTATAGAAAATGTGCTTGTTTTATTTGAGAAACTAAAAGAGGTAAAAGATGTGCTTTTGGTTACTGAGGTTAAGGTTAAGGTCAGGTGTAGGTGTAATTATGTACTTTAGTTATTATGGGAGTCTATGGAAAGACCTCACAAAGATAGTAATACAAGACTGTGTGCATGGGTGTGTGTGCGCATGCGCATATGCATGCATCTGTGTGTGCATGCACATACAGTATGAGCATGGGTGTGTTTGTGTGTGCATGTTTGCATGTGCGTGCATATGTGTGTGTGTGTGTGTGTGCATGCATAAATGTGCATGTCTGAGTGTGTGCACCTATGTGTAAGTACAAGTTTGTGTATGTTCTTGCTGTGTGTGTGTGTGTGTGTGTGTGTGTGCACAAGCTGGCGTGTGTGCACCCTTGTGTGTGTATGTGTGTGAGTGTGTGATGTCTTCTGCCATCCTCATTCATCAACCCCATCTTGGAAAAAATAAGGAAGATCTGCACTGCATAATCTGTTGATTTTTCTCCAAGGCGAGGTGATGAAGAGTTCCGGGGAAGAATTCCAGTTGGTGGTAGACCCCCATGTGGACAGGGGTAAAAAAAATCACACCACCTCAAACCTTTAATTAAAAAGGCACAGCTGGGCTGCGTTTGGTGGGGTGTGGGGGATGTGGGGTAGATTTTGGGCTGAGCTCGTTGAAGGAGGTAGCGGAGAGGTAGTGATGAAGGAAGAGAAGGAGGAGGAGGAGGAAGAAGAGGAGAAGTGTAGAAAGTGCAGAGTAGCAGATTGTGCAGTGAGACTATAAAGGGAAGCGCTGACGCTGGAATAACTATCGCGAGGGTTAGGCATGACCCTGGCCCTACCCGTGTGTATGTGAGAATTTGTTTATGTGGCACATTTTTCAAAAAATTATGTACGCTAAATATCCGCAATATGTTAGAAAACGAGAAAAAATGGCCACTTATAACCCTATTGTTCAAAACTTGCTTTGCATTGTTCTGTGAAAAATGGTTTTATGGACAAGTTTTTTCTTTTATGCCATTTATCAGACTATCTTCCAGAGCACCATATGTTTATTTAATTGTGGGGCATTGGGTAGCATAACGTTTAGGGAGGTGGCCCCTTGATTGGAGGGTCACCGGTTCAAGTCCCAGACTGGTAAAGGTACCACTGGGGTACTCATGAGCAAGGTACTGCCCCCAAGCACTGCTCCCCAGCTGCTGTCAAAAAGCTGCCCACTGCTCCTTCATGAATGGGTCACAATTAGTTTTGGTACACTATGTGCTGTGATGTGTTCACAAATCATCACTCACTCACTTCAGTTAATTAAAGGGATAGTTTCTGGAGCAATCTTGGGGGTCAAAGATCTGGGCTTCAGGGCCCAGTTGTTGTAGCATTGAAGGTAGTGCCTGGGGATGGTACCTTGCTCATGATTAACTTTACTGGTCCAGAACCTGAACCTATGACTTTTCAGTCATGGGGCTGAATCCGCAAGGGAGAACTGTTAGAGTAACAGTTAGGGAGTTGACCACGTGATCAGAAGGTTGCCATTACAAGTCCTGAACCAGTAATGATATTACTGAGGTACTCATAAACAAGTTACCATCCCCAAATACTGCTCCACAGAGCCGTCACTGGGGCAGTTGGTAGCATAATAGTTAGAGAGTGGGGCATGTGATCAGAAGGTCACTGGATCAAGTCCCAGACCAGTAAAGGTAGCAATGAAGTACTCATGAGGAAGGTACCATCCCCAAGTACTGCTCCCCAGGTTATCTGAGACTAAGGGTCTTGCTTGGGGGCCGAATGGTGGTAATGCTGGAGTTGGAAAAGAGATCAACTTTATCTTCTTGGACCATAAGAAAGTCTCCTAAAACTAGACAACGACCACCACCACCACCACCTAGCTCAGGGGGCAAAAGGGGAAGTGCTTGAGGTACAACATAGCCAGACTATTTTTCAATAGACAAAGTAGTAGTAGTCTTGAACTCATGGACATCACCAAATGCTGGGTTTCCTCCTTTTTAATGCTCTGCCAGGCCTTTTCTGCAGTGGCTTTCAGTTGCTGTTTGTTTGCAGGCCTTTCTGTCTGAAGTTTAGTCTTCACCAAGTGAAATGCATGCTCAATTGGATTAAGATCAGGTGACTGACTTGGCCATTTAAGAATATTCCACTTCTTTACTTTAATAAACTCCGGGGTTGCTTTGTCCATCTGTATTATGAAACGCCGACCAATCAATTTGACTGCATTTTGCTGGATTTGAGCAGACAGTGTCTCTGAACACCTCAGAATTCATTCGGCTGCTTCTGTCCTGTGTCACATCATCAGTAAACACTAGTGTCCCAGTGCCACTGGTAGCCATGCACGCCCAAGCCATCACACTGCCTCTGCCTTGTTTTACAGATGATGTGGTATGGTTTGGATCATGAGCTGTTCCACACCTTCTCCAGACTTTGTTCTTGCCATCATTCTGGTAGAGGTTGATCTTGGTTTCACCTATCCAAAGAATGTTTTTTCAGAACTGTGCTGGCTTTTTTAGATGTTTTTTTTTTTAGCAAAGTCTAATCTCACCTTTCTATTCTTGAGGCTTATGAGTGGCTTGCACATTGCAGTGCACTCTCTGTATTTCTTTCATGCAGTCTCCTCTTTATGGGACACTTGGATATCAATATCCCTACCTCCTGGAGAGCATTGTTAACTTGGTTGGCTGTTGTGAAAGAGTTTCTCTTCACCATGGAAATGATTCTGCAATCATCCACCACTGTTGTCTTCCGAGGATGTCCAGGTCTTTTTGCATTGCTGAGTTCACCAGTGCTTTCTTTCATCCTCAGGTTGTACCAAAATGTAGATTTTGCCACTCCTAACATTGTAGCAATTTCTCTGATGGGTTTTTTCTGTTTTCACAGCTTAAGGATGGCTTGCTTCACCTGCATGGAGAGCTCCTTTGACTGCATATTGTCTGTTCACAGCAAAATTTTCCACATGCATGCACCACACCTCAAATCAACTCCACGCCTTTTATCTGCTTAATTGCTAATGACATAACAAAGGAATTGCCCACACTTGCCCATGAAATAGCCTTTGAGTCAATTGTCCAATTACTTTCGGTCCCTTTATAAAGAGGGTCGCACATGTTAAAGAGCTGAAACTCCTAAACTCGTCATCCAATTTGAATGCGGATACCAAATGAAATACTCAAATGAAAGATCAGAGTCTACACATTATGTCCATGTCCATTAAATAACTATAATTGGAATATGTTTCAGTAAACAGGTACAACAACCAAATATTTATGGACCTAACTGTATATCTAACACTTGCGATCTGTGGCCTTCAAAACGGTATAATAATAAATCTGTTTGTGTGTCTGTGTGTGTGGTGGGAGGCACTGGTGAACATAATTTGTGTTGTCACACAACAACTTGCTGGAATCATCGCAGCTGTTATGCTCTTCGCGCTTTACTATTCCTCACGGCCTTTGTCTGGCCAGAGGATAGAGAGAATCTCAAATGTCATGGCTGAGTTGTTCCACCCCAGTGAAACCCAGGCACATCAAACCCTGCTCCCAAAATGCCTCAACGCCCCTCCCCTTCCCCAGACAAGCTCCCCATTATCCCGCACCCACACACACACCAGCTGGGCCACCTCTGGACTCTAAACCCAAGCACTCTTTATAATCTGTCCCAGCGCAGATGTTTCGGGCAGAGATCACGGACTTGTTTCTGCCCCAAACTTACCCGAAAACCACAGCTTTTTAGCATAGAGATTTTTATTTATGTTATGTTATGCAGTGGAAAATTGTTGAGTTCACCACCCTAGGGTGGCACTATGGTTAGCGCTGTCACCTCACAGCAAGTAGGTCCTGGATTTGATCCCTGGGTTCATCATGAGGTCTTTCTGTGTGGAGTTTGCATATTCACATAGGGTTCCTTCAGTGTGCTCAAGTTTCCTCCTGCAGTCCAAAAGCTTGTGCTGTAGCTTGAAGTGGGACTGTAATTCACCCCCTTAGGGTGATTGTTGGTTTACTCTAGAGGAATTTGTTAGTGTAGGGTGTTCACCCCATAATTGGAAGGTCGCTGGTTCATACCCCAGGACTGATGAAGGTACTATTGAGATACCGCCCCATGCACTGCTCCCCTGCATGTTAGCTGCCCACTGTGGTGTACTGTGAGTTGTGCTGTGGTGTGATCACAATGACAAACACTCACTTTCTTCTTGCTACTAATGGTACTCAAATATTGTAAATGTATTTGTTAGCAGTTTTGGACCTCATTCCACCGGCCAATATAATTTCAGACTAAAATTTCAGGGCATCGCTTTTTAGCATTCCCCTGTTCAGTGGTTTTATGGTAATGTGACCCTTCTGCCGCATCATGCCCCAGCCAAAACGTTGGCCCCAAGCCCCGGGGGTGAATTGGAGGGGGAAAATTTTTGATGCATGGGGAGGGGAGATCGGTGGCACCATCAGTTCGTTATGCGCCACTCGAAAAATACCAAAAAAAAACACAACGGGAAATCGATTTGTATTTGCCCGGCCAAAGGGCCCCGGGGGCTTGTCGTGACTTTTTCGCCCTGCCGTCATCCGACTGAGCCTTCTTTGTTTGTCGTGTTGCCGCGTCAACACCACCTCTTTCTCTCTTTCTTTCTCTGTCTCTTGTGGTGTTGGGGAAATATCGCTAAATATTTGCATTTGATAACATTTGGACAGCATGTTTCCCGGCGCGTATCTCCTGTTTCTGAGGGCACCGCGGCAACTGCAGCAACAAGCATCCTTTTAATCCCCACCGAGCCACCGGAAAGTTTGCCGGAATCGACGTTCGGGGTAAACAAAGATTAAAAAGGGTGTAGAAGGTGTAGATGCTGATGGAGAGCTTGAGCAGGGGAGTGAGAGGAGAAGGTGGTTGAAAGGTTTGCCACGGCAACACCGCCTCTTTCTGTGGTCCAGCCTCCCTCTACCCCCAAAGATGCTCAGTCAATACAGCCGGTGGGCTGCTCTGAAAGGCCTGAGGATTGGACGCAGGGGGTTGTGAGGTGGTGGGGGAATTTGGGGGTGGGCAAGTAGACAAGGGAGGGGGGCAAGAGGAAGGCTTGGCTTCACCCCCGGCCAGCATCAGCTCTCCACAAAAGGGCACTTCTCTGACATTTCATCCCCGCTCAAGTGATTCAGGCGCCGTCTGCCTTGTAGTGGATCCCTGCTGTTATTTAATTTTTTCATAAAGGTGAAGCATTATGAAGTTGTTTTTCCTGCCACACACCCTCTCCCTCCATTTATCCATCCATCCATCCATCTTTCTCTCTCTTTTTTGTGGTCCATGCATTGTGGCCGGAGCAGGAATGTGACTCGTTTGTTGTGTTTGCTGGAGATGGAGGAAAGGCATTATGGGTGGTGGCATTCTCCATAAATACCTCGACAGATTCTGATATTTCTGATATTTCATTGCGCAGCGCCGACCGGGGGGGATGACATTTCGGCCGGGCGTCCGGCGAGACCCCCTGATGTTACGCCCCCTCGTCACATTTTCCTTCCCGCCTTTTTTATTGCCGTTTTAGGACCATGTGGGGTACTGTGCCAACAGCCTACTGGTGGCGCTTTTTGAAATTTAAGATTTATTATTAGTCCCACAATGAGCAGCATCTGTTGAAATAAGTTTAGATTTACAGGATTGCCAAATTTTAAAGTGAAAGTGAAAAAAAGTGAGTGATTATTTGTCATTGTAAAGACACCACAGCACAGCACACACTGCACCACAACGAAATGCAACCTCTGCGTTTGACCCATCCATGAAGGAGCAGTGGGCAGCTAACAAGGGCAGTGCTGGGGAGCAGTGCTTGGGGACAGTACCTTGCTTATGAGTACCTCAGTGGTAACTTTACTGGCCCTGGATTCAAACCTGCGACCTTCTGATCATGGGGCGAACACCCTACCATTATGACACCATCTGCCCCTTAAGACTATACTCTTACAGATTAAGTAATACTGGATTAAATTGCTCTGATGTACTTAGCTATTTTTACTTCTGTAGATTGTAATATAGCTGTTATATTAAAATAGTAGCTTGTTTGTAGCTAAGTTACTTTTAATTAATAGTATCTAGCATTTTGAAAAGCAATTGTTTAAAAGTAGCTTTCCCAACACTGGGTAAACCTATGGAAAAGGTATCATAATTTCGTAGTCAAAATCTCTCCCTTGTAATCATTGCTCAAGTCATGTCCAGCACAGCTAATCCAGCCACAGCTCAGGAATTAACGCTTCATGTCAGTACCTGACGTCTCGTTGTGACTCCCTATGACTCCCGGCCATCGCTAATCCTCTTTTACACCACACACATTGTGGGAGCGCCTCAAAAACTAGCAGGTCCTTTGCTCCCATCGCACTCGCAATCAATCTGACAACTATGTTCCCATGCTGGGTAAACACTAGCGATCTCCTCTTCTGTACTAGCGTCAATGTGAGCTGCACAGACGTTATTAATAATCAATAAGCCTCTGGCAGATGAGAAGCGACCTTCAAGCCGTTCGGACAAGGACTCCAGCCTATTTGATGTCGTATTGTCTCAACTCGTCTCCGTGAGACGTCTCATCTCCCGGGACCCGAGGCCTCATTGGCGTTCAGATAAGAGAGAATATTTTAATGATTCGGCCCAGATTATGTCATCACGACTCACTGCTCGACGGGGTGAAGATTAATTCATCTCAAAAGTGAGCTGCTGTATTACAACCGGTGAGTCCGACCACCCGAACACAAGTCGAAAATCTAAACACTCTACCTTCAAAACGGCATTAAAAAGTTAATGTGATTTGACATTAGGTTCATAAAAATGTGAAATTTTCACATTTCTTTTAACATCATGTTTCACCTTTTTAAATTAGTTTGCTTTAAAACTATCATACTGGGTATTTCTGGAAGAAATAGCTATTAATGGATGAGAGAGCTTGGATGTAGTTACTTTTTCTCTGTACTTTGTGGCATAGCTAACTATGATATAAAAACAGGAGCTTGGCTGTAGCTTAGCTACTTTAAATCACAAGTAGCCTGTATCTTGAAAAGCTTCCATTAAAAAAAAGTAGCCTCCACAAAAGTTGGGTCACTGGCTGTGTAGATTAATTTGCTTTTTATGCTCAGAGTATTAATTAGCTGTGTTGTTTGTTTGCTCTTATCTGTTTATTGCAACAGTTTTGTAAACTAGTTTTAATACTACAATATCTACTATATTAAAACAGTAGATTGGCTGTAGCTTAGCTACTTGTAATCATGAGTAACTTGTAGCTTGAAGATTTAAAAAGTAGCTTCCATAAAACATAGTGAATTGGCTGTATAGATTAATCTGCTCATTATCTGCGTAATGAAATGGTTTAGTTTGATTAGTTAGCTTATTGTCTTGTTAGTTTTTTATTGGCTGTCATTGAGTCTACTCTTTATCTGTTAGCATACAAGTTTGAAAAATAACTTTGCATGTGCGACCCTGGTTGGGGTTAAGTGGTTCAGATAATGAATGAATGATTACTTTCATTCGTTCATTCATTCACTCATTCATTCATTCATTCATTCAACAGTGGATCAACCCTGAGCAGGCACCAACACACTGCAGGGGGCACACACTCACACAGTCACACTCTTATCCACACCTTGCCAATTCAGAGTCGCCAAGTAACCTATATAGTAGGCTTTTGGACTGTGGAAGGAAAGCGGAGCCCATTGCAGAAACTCATGCGAACGCGAGGAGAGCACAGAAAGACCCTACGGCCAACCTGAGGACTCATTGACATTTGTGACCCTCCACGGCAAAACCAGTCGCTTGTCGCAACGGAGGTTTCCGAGAAAAACAAGCGTTTATGTTGCATGGGGTAAAATTTTGGATTTTTAGTTTTTAGTGTTTTGAAACAGTGGAAGGTCTGTACTGTACTGTTGTGAATAAATTTCGCTGAAAAACGTACCCTTTCCATCCTATAAACGTGACTTTCTTGAGGTGAGGAATTCAGTACCAGCAGAATGTTAAAAGTTTCGGTTTTGCCCGCTCTACCTCAATGTTTACGGTAAATCCACTCGTTGACTAGCGAGTCTCCCGAGGTCAGTTAACCTAACGCAGGTAGGCTATCCGTGTGGCTGTGAATGCAGGGTAGGCTACCGTAAATACAAACGTAGCCGCGACCGCACCAAGCGTCTGTGAGTGCTACGGCGATAGTTAACTTCAAAGGCAGATTTCTCCATTTCTCACTTGGCATGACAGGAGAAACCCGACTCCTATGAATGTTGATATTTCAGTCATATGTTGTCCGATTCATTCGATATAGGTGTCCTTTTGAAGGTTAATTTATGCCCTTTCATGAACACATAATTACTCAATTTTGAAAATTTGCGACAAGCGACTGGTTTTGCCGTGGAGGGTCACATTTGTGTAAAATTGATTTTTTAAATAATCTAGCCCGGATTATGTCATCATGACTCGACTCTCGATGAGGTGAAGATTAATCCAAGTTAGAGTTGAGCTTCTATATTACAAGCTTTAATTACAAGCTGCCCAAACTGGAGTCATCGTTGTCACCCTTTACTATCAAATATTTCTCAATGTTAACTAAATATTAACCAATGCTTCCGGATTCCAGAAAGAAGTGGGGACGAAACGCTTGCGAAAAAATATATAAATAAATAGAAGATCCCTTTAATTAGATTGTTTCCTATGATCTACCAGTCCGTTTCTAGTGAAAATCCACAAAAAAGAGTGTTCTTTTTAAAAGGGGAGTGGGTTGGAGTGAAGCGGCTGAGTTGAAGACGTGTGGAGGCTAATCTCTGGATGCTCGACGACGCTCGACCGGACCGTCAGAGGCGGTTGCCGAGTGAGGAGCAGATTGAGAAGAAGCACATTCATATCAAATCCTTCCTTACAAAAGGGCAGAGAGAGAGAGAGAGGAGAGAGATCTGAGGAGGGTTTAGATGGGATTTCATTTCCATGCAACATATTCTGATGAAAATGTTCTCAGATAAGTAAAAATAAATGAAAGTGACAAAAAAGTGTCAAAAAAAATGGGTTAAAAACCTGCATGTAAATATAGCTGTTTTGAAACAGTAAATAGTCGCAAGGAAAAATCATGACAAATATTAACATTTACATTATACCATTTAGCAGATGCTCTTCTCCATAGCAACTTCAATATTCCTAATTTCCGGGACACCTCAGGGACCCAATGATGGTTGTGCTGGAGGTAGCATTCATACCCACAACCTCTTAGTCCTAACCAGTAGACCACCAACACCCCCTTTGGTGCCACTGATGCACCACAACAAAATGTGACATCTGCATTTGACCCATCCTTGAAGGAGCAATGGACAGCTGGCATGCAGCACCCGGGGAGCAGTGCTTGTGGATGGTATCTTGCTCACAAGTACCTCAGTGGTACCTTTACCAGTCCAGGACTTGAACAGGTGATCACAGGGCTAACTCCCTAACCATGATGTTACCAACTGCTCCAACAATACAAAATCCTTGCAAGTCCTCTTGTAAATTCTTGAATGGGTCTGGTAGCTGATTTTTAATGTTTTATCCCTCAACGTGCAGCAAACCATCATGGTGGTGAGTGATTTCTTCACCTCTGTGTGTTGGCTTCAGGCTGGCAGGTGTCTAATTGGGCTCAGGTCTTAACCGAGACTCACATTTACTGCAATTATTCCAGCTCAGATCCCATCTAAAGCATCCAACACCTCTCTCCAGGTTGTCACAGAGAACCGCTTTGAAGTCGTCTTTAATCGGGAATGGCTGTCTGTAACGACGAGCTACTCATGTTATTAACCAATCATATTGATATCACTGCAAATTGAATTAATTTTAATCCAATTGTTGAAGTAATGTGACATTCACAAGCTCATGAGAAGGTCGTAATTGTTACATCCCCATTGCCGCTGGTGATTCCGGTTCCTGGATTTCTGAGCCTGGATTTGTTTTCTCCTTTTTGCCTTAATTAGTTTAAGTGTCTGCTTAATTAGCTCACTGTCTGTTTAGTGTTGGGGAGTAAGTAAAAAGAATTAACAATGCTACTTGTTTCAGTAACTTTCAATTAATATGTTTATTAGCTAATCACTAGCGAAACTATAGTTAACTATAATAGCTAACGATTGTATTGCAACTAATGATGTATCATGGCAAACGCTACGTCACTACAAAATAATCTATTATTCAAGGATTTTCTGATTGGCAAATTAGCAAAAGTGGCATCTGATTGGTGACTGTGTCACACTCATTGCATCCCAGCACGACCATTGTCAAGATGGAAGCCAGAATCTATAGCCGTATTCATCAAAATGTATGACCATGTAACAGAACTTACACATTTGAGTGTAGTTTATACAAGCCAAAATGTCATAGAAAGATATTACTCCCTCTTTTTCTCTGTAACAGTTAGGGAGTTGACCTCGTGATCGGAAGGTTGCTGGTTCAAATCCTGGACTGGTAAAGGTACCACTGAGGTACTCATAAGCAAGGTACTGTCCCCAAGCAAAAAGCTGCCCACTTCTCTTTCATGGATGGGTAAAATGCTGAGGTCACATTTATAGTACCCACATACAATAGATTTGTTTATGAGTTTATTCTATAAACATGAATTCATTTCCAAAGTCATTTCCAAATCTTCCTGACGACCCAACGAACAAATATAAACTTCAAACAAAGCAGTGAATCAGTCAAACATCTGTCAAACATAACAATCAGTTGAAAAAAGCATGTGCTTGCTGGCATCTCCAAACTTCCAACACGCCTCACTAAACAGCACAGGTGAACCATTTAACCCTTTATGCTCTGAGCTCAATGAAGCCCAAAGTTAAAGATTCAGCCAGCAGTAGTGGTTAAATTACCTGAAACACAAACAGTTTTTACACATTGGCCCTCTTATTGGTACCAGCTAAATAGGTACAATAATAAACCATTATTGAATATTGAGCCATTACATGCAACATATAACCTACACAAGAAATCAATCAACCAATAGGTACTCACTTAAATATCTCAATTTTATGTCCATTGGTTCGAAGATCCCTTTGTAAGACAATCACATGTAAGAAGGCTGGACATCTAAGACTACAGTATCTAATGTCTGCACATTCGTGCATCAACAGTACCTAAAACCTAATAAAATATTCTGAAGCAGATCAAAACCAGCAGGAACAGAATTGTGAGTGAAGCTCTAGTTAGAGAAATAGGTAATGATGTAGTAACTGCTTCGTAATGGAGAGCGCTGACACCCTGTTTACTCTCTCTCTTTCTCTTTCCCTTTTTTTTATTCTCCTGAATGATTACAGGGCACAGACAGGCGCCATTTCGGCTCAATCGTACGCATAATGACTCTGTTTGTGTTTGTGCGCTCGGGAGAACCAAGGCATACAAATGGGAGTATTAGCACGAGGTGTCTGAGGTCCCTGTTCGCCCCTGAAATACATCCCGGCCTGACAGTCTTTCTTTCTTTCTTTCATTTTTTTTTTCTTTTTTAATCTTTAATATGGAAATTGGCTTCAAGAAAGGGTCTGCTCCCTGACGTCTAGCAACAAAAAGCAAATAGCAATACGAAATACGGCAGTGGCAGGCATGACAGAGTAAGAGAAGGATGCACGGATATCAAAGATGGATATGGAAAAGTAAGAGAGATAGAGAGAGGTTGAAATTGAAACTGAGTAAATCTGGCAAACGGTACGCGTTCCGGAAAACCGGTGCTGCCGGAGGGGGAAGAGTTTCTATTTTAACCAAATGTCCCTTGATGGGTTCAACAGAGATCTCTAAAGTGGCACATTTGCCCTAGTAGGGAAGGAGTATGTGTGTGTCTGTGTGTAAATGTGTGTGTTATGTATGTGTGGAAGCACGTGCATGTTGGCATGTGCATTTGAGATCTCTTCAGATGTAGAAATTCCCCCTCTTCCTAAATAATAGATTTGGAGCATCTGTCTGCTGTTCCAAGGCAGGGATTGATCAGGAATGAAGGGAGAGAGAGAGAGAGAGAGAGAGAGAGGAAGCTTTCAGTCTGTACGTGTTCGCTTCAACCCCTACAGGCTTTGTCTCTTCCTTTTTCTTCCTTTCTCTCTCTCTCTCTCTCTCTCTCACTTTCTCTCTCATGTCTTCCGTCTCTGTTTAGCCTTCAGGCCAGGAGACATGACATATCCGCCATTTGTGGCAAATTGACAAACAATCTGGATCTAATAAGCGTGATGATCGTCTGACATTTATTGTTGTCAGTGTGTGTGCTCATGCATTTAGGGAATTGTGAGGACCTGGCTGTCCCCGAAAAACATTTTCATCTATTTTTATGGCATTGTGAGGACCCCGTGTTTTGTTTGAGAAACTAAATAGGTAAAAGGTTTGCTTGTGTTTACTGAGGTTGATGTTAGGGGTAGAGTTAGGGTTTGATCTTCAATGTAGCTTTATTATTATTATTATTATTATTATTATTACCATCCATTTACTTTGGGAGGCAATGGAAGGCAATCACAATCATAGTAATACAAGTGAGCGTGTGTGTTTCTGAACCTAGGTTATTTTTGGGGATATTTTTTGAGGATCTCCAAATTGGATACCTTCTGGGGACAAAAATGGCATTAAAATATGAAAGTTTGATTATTTGTGATTGTGAACACACCACAGCCCAGCACATAGCGCATCACAACCAAAAGTGACCTCTACACTTGACCTATCCATGTAGGAGCAGTAGGCAGCTGACATGGGCAGCCCTCTGGGAGAAGTGCTTGGGGACAGTACCTTGCTAATGAGTACGTCAGTGCTACCTTCAACGCCCTAACAGCTATGCTCCGAACTGCTTCTTTATAATACAAAAAATTGTTTGTATTAAAAAGGAATGCAAGAAAAATACTGAGGTTAGGCTTAGGGTCATATTTAGACACAGTTATAAGCTTATTTATGGTTAGAGTTGCCGCCTCACAGTGAGAAAGTCCTGGGTTCGATCCCTGTATAGGGTCTTTCTGTATGGAGTTTGCATGCTCTCCCCGTGTTCGCATGGGTTTCCGCCGGGTGCGCCCATTTCCTCCCACAGTACCACAGCATTCAATATAGGTTAATTGGCAACTCTAAATTAGCCCTGCAAGGTGTGAATAGGAATGTGATTGTGTGAGTGTGTGTGCCCTGTGGTCTGTTGGCGTCTACCCAGGGTTGTTCCCTGTCTTGCACCTGTAAGTTCCCAGGATAGGCTCTGGTCTAGCTGCAACCCCAGTTGGGATTAAGCGGTTCCGATAATGAATGAATGAATATTAGTTATTATGTCTACAAGCACACTGAAGTAAACTTTGTAGGTTTTGTAGGTATGTGACGAGATCTTACGATATTAAAATGCGGCGATACTTCTCATCAAGGTGAAAAGCTGATAGTATTAATAGGATACATTTTAGTGTACAAGTTTTTTGCTGATTTGTAAAGAGCTGAGGGTCTCATTATGATAGAAAAAGACTCAAGATTTATCAGGCTTTTCCGGATTCATGACATTTTTGTGGGTTTAGCATGAGGCCTAGTCCTAATATTTAAACAAGATCATTTAATTCAAAGCTTTCATATCTTGATTTGAAACAATTTTATTTGTTTCTGTGTTTTGCTGAAGTATGTGTGTGTGTGTGTGTGTGTGTGTGGTCAGATTAAACACACATCATCACAATCTTGCATTCTGGCCAGCAAACATTTAAGGAAACATTCATCGTCCATCACTAGTTCCATTCCTCCACTCAACAACTGATCTTGGATGATATCACCCTCTTCTCATCTCATCTCATCTCGTCTCGTCTCGTTTGCCAAGAACCATCCGGACCACCATCAGCTTTCGGCTCGCCTTCTGCCTAACAAGAGCATTCCAGTAAATTACGTCAGAAAGCTTCCAGCATTTGCAACTATGTTTTTATTTTATTTTTTTTCTTTGAAGGACCATGGGAACCTAATGAAGAGTCGTCGTCATCACGGTACGTATGTTACCACCGCGTTAAAGCAGTAGCAGTAGCTGGCGGCGCATGACGTGAGTTGCTACGCTCCCGTATGTTGCGTATAATAGAAAATGGATTGTCACCCTTTAATGGCTTTTCCTCATCGAAATTCATAACCACTTTCAAAACGTGTAACAATGAAAAATATCAAAGCTCAAATATATTGACATTCCCACGCACAAAAGAATTAAAAACAGAACCCAAACCCACTGCCGGCACTGTCTCCGCAGGAAACGCTTGTTCTTTTATTTTTTGGGCCCTGGAAACACTATGGCAACCGAGAGTCCTTTTTTTTTTTTTTAACGGGATGTTTAGGTCACGTATGTGCATGTGGGCACCCACTTATTTGTTTCTGTGACCTTGTGGTGTTATTATTATTGTTACTCTTTAGAGAATGTAATATATTATTAGTTATTACTTTATTATAAAAGTAATATACTGTATGTTGTGAGCAAAAAATAAGGACATCTCTACCTTTACCTTTACCTTTAAGCAAGCTGCTTGAAAAATAGATTATAGATGACTTGTTACTGTTATTTCAAAATAATTGGTCCTAATACAATATTACTGTTTCTTAATTGTAAAGCATGACACGATTCCTGCATTATTTTTCAGTTATTTTCATCAAAATAAGAGTGAAAGTAGGACTTGGCATTGTAAAATGCTACAATGTAGTTTACTGCAGTTCATTCTACATGCAGTGGAGGGCAACGTGGTGTAGCATAATGACTGATACACTGTAGGAAATTTAATCACTCTTTTACTCACACAATGGTCTCGCTGTGTTCGTGATTTCTTAAATTATAAACAAAACGGCACTAAATTACATGTTAAAAGTGTGTTGTTGTTACTGAAAAATATAACAAGTCTAATTCATTCATTCATTAGCCGAACCACAAGGCGGGGACAAACCCTGGGCAGGCACGAACACAGGAAGGAAACCAGAGCACTTGGAGGAAGCCCACGCAAACACAGAGAGAACATGCAAACTCCACACAGAAAGACCCTTTGGCCGACCTGGGTATCGAACCCAGGACCTTTGGGGCAGTTGGTGGTGTGATGGTGGAAGGTCAGAGGTTCGAATCCAGGGCCGGTAAAGTTACCACTGAGGCACTCGTGAGCAAGGTATGGTCCCCAAGCACAGCTCACCGGACGCTGCCCTTGTTAGCTGTCCACTGCTCGTTCACAGATAGGTTAAATGCAGAGGTCACATTTCGTTGTAGTGCACTGTGTGCGGTGCTGTGTTCAAAATGACAAATAATCACTCACTTTACTCACTTTTCTCGCTGTAAGGTGGCAGTGCTAACCACTACGCTACCGTGCTGTGGAGGGGGGAAAGCGGGAGCAAAGGAAAGAGTGAAAGAGGGAGAAAAGAAGAGAGTGAAAGATGGACAGAAAAGGGGGGAGGGGGTTTAAGTGGAGGGAAGAGGAAGGGAGAAATGGAGCTAAGGAATGAAAGAATGAAAAAGGGAGAGAGGAAGAGGTGATGGAGGCAGTGAAGGAGGGATAGAGGGAAGGAGGGAGTGAAAAAGAAGGAGAGAAGAAGGAGGGAAAGCGGGAATGAAGGAAAGAGTGAAGGATGATCAGAAGAAGGGAGGGAGTGAAGAAGAGAGGGAAGGAGAGAAGTAGGCAGTGAAGAAGAGAGTAAAGAATGGACAGAAGGAGTAAAGAAGGAGCAGAGAGGTGAGGAAGAGAGGGAAGCAGGAATGGAGTGAGGAAGAAAAAAGTGAGGGAGGGAGGAAGAGGAGGAGTCATATTAAGACGTGGCCATATGGCTAATGAGTGTGTTAATACAGCCTGCTTACTTTCTCTCCCGCCCTTATTTGCTTATTAGCCACACACATCACCTACCAACTTACACACACACATGACTGTTGTGACAGATACTAAAAAAAGAACATTAAAGTCTCTCCATCTGTCTCCGTCTCTCTCTCTGACGTGTCTCTCTGTTCTAACTCTACCTGAAATCACACACACACACACACACACCCACACACACACACACTCAAACACTCTGTCTCCGTCAAACACAAATAAAACCACACACACACACACTTCTAATAATATAAGCATTATGGGGACAGATTTTGAAGGGAGAAGTTCAGCGTAAATGAGATTTGTTGGTTTTACGTCCCGATAATGTCCTCACTTTATCAGTGTGTAATCAGGTCAAAGTTCCCATTATGAGGTTATAAAAACACAGACAGGTAAGAGAGGAAAAGGATGAAGAAAATACAGACAGAGGAAGAGATAGATCTAGAAAAAGACAGTGAAAAACAGAGTGAGATAGAGAAAGAGAAAGGCAGGGAGAGATTAAAAGAGAAATACACAGATCAAGAGACTAATAGAGAGACAAAGACAAATAGAATAAGATAGAGGAGGTAAGGATTGAGAAGTAATAGAGAAAGATGAGAGAGAGAGACACAGAAAAAAGAGAGAACTGGATAGAGTCAAATGAAATAGAGAGAGAAAAGGGGAGAGAGATATAGAGATGACAAGCAAAAAAGAGAAAAAGAGAGGGTGTACTGCAGATAGATGGAGAGAGAGAGAGAGAGAGAGAGAGAGAGAGAGAGAGAGAGAGAGATGAGAAGGATGAGAAAGATAGACCGAGAAAGTCAGAACTGAGAAGTGAGTGGAGGAAGATGGAAAAATAGAGTGAAAGAAAGAGAGGAGGATAGAGTTTGAGAGAAAGAGATAGAGAGAAAAAACAAAACAAAAAAGAACCAAAATGAGAGAGACAGAGAGAGAGAGATAGAGTAAAATGAAATAGAGAGAGAGAGAAAAAGAATGAGAGAGAGAGAGATAGAAAGGGATGGCAAGCATAAAAAGGAGAAAAAGAGGGAGTACTGTAGAATGATTGAGAAAATAAGTATGAGAGAGATAGAGAGAGAAAGTGAGAGCTGAGTGAAAGAAAGAGAGGAAGATAGTTAGTGAGAAAGAGAAAGAGATTAAAAAAAGAAAGTAGACAACCAGAATGAGAGGGATAGAAAGAAAGAACGAGATCGAGAGATCTAGAGAAAGAAAAGCGATGGCAAGCAAAAGAGAGAAAAAGAGAGAAGGACATACTGTAGATAGAGAGAGATCACTCTTTTTATCTCTCCCTTTCTCTTTCTCTCCGGAGGAAGGAATAGATGCAAACAGAGAAACGTAGAGACAAATAGAATAATGGAGAGAGAGATAAATAGAGAAAGAGAGAGAGTGAGAGTAGCAATTAAAGTAATTTGAATGCACAATTGAATGCTTATCTTTTCATTGTGTTTGAGTGTTTTATTCCAGACACGCGTTTTGTCTCAACACACTCTTGACCTTGCAGCAGTCTCATGCAGATGCTCCCGCTGTCTCTCCCTGTGTGTGTGTGTGTGTCTACGTCTTCTGAATGGCTGTAGTAGCAGCATTGTGTTGTGTAAACTGGTAGAAAACAGAATGACACGTTAATAAAGCTGAGAGGTGGCAGTTTTCACGGTAATGTGAGAATAATTACTTATCATTCATGACGCGTAGAAACACAGCAGGAAAAATGTCACTCAATACACACCCCAGACACACGTCAATGTGATCAATCAAAATCTAATGGAATCAGAGCGAGATTTAGCACCTTCAATGGAATCTAACCCCATGTTTCTGCTTCTAGGAACTTCAATTTCATTAATGGAGAATATGACAAGAAATGTTCGACAACTGCCATTTTCTCTATACAAGTGAGACGGCTCCCCCCCAAACTTTACCCCAGCTGGCCACCAGAGGGCACCCCGTCCTGTCTTGTGTCTGACTTGTGAGGTATATCTGTCATTTCCCTCTGTCCTGCCCGCCGTGAGTCCTGATTGGTTAGAATCTCCTAGTTAATCTGTTATCAGTTCCAGTTGTTCTTGTTTTGCAGCTTTGTGGCATCCCCCAGGGAGCAGTACTTGGGGATGGTACCTTGCTTATGAGTACCTCAGTGGTACCTTTACCCGATCCGGGACCTTACTCAGGCTTATTTCTCATGAAACATGAAACGTTGTGGACATTGTGTCTTGTTCATTTTGCTTGTTTCTCAACTGTCTCACAATCGGAAAGAAGTCAAAGAGAGAGAAAATGAGAGGCAGAGAGTGAGAAAAGAAATGAGAAAGGGGGAAGAGAGAGAGAGAGAGAGAGGTAGAGGGAAAGAGCTTGTGATGCGTGTCAGTGGTAATCAGTGTTTTTTTTTTTTTTTTGCTGTGCCATGCTTTAATGATTTTAATCAAACTCATTCACACACTCTCAATAAACAAATATGAACAGTGTTTGAACTGAAGCATCTCTTCACCTCCTCCATCACTCCATCACTCCGAACATACGTGCCCTGAATCATCAAACACACCAACACCCCCCCAAACATTACCTCACCATCCAAAAAAGAAAGGGAAGAAGGAGACATGGGCACAATAAAGAGAGTGAGTGATCAGTCAGTAACTCCTGCATGTGAAAGTGGTTTGAGGGATTTGTGTTTTCATTTCCTGTCTTCAGCTCGACTCTGATCTGTCTTTACTTGTCATTTGTTATTTATCACATGAGAGATGTATGTGGAGCGCATACAGTACATGTCCACACACACAAAAACACACACACACACACATCCATGCAGGAACACACACTCCTCCAAACCTGACTTGTAGCTGAAGAAGTTTGTGTGTGTGTAGATGTGTGAGTGTGTGTGTGAGTGAAAGAGAGTCAGACAGATTGGGGTCAGAGGTTCTCCAGAGGAGTGACACTGAATCGTCCACATCATACCCAACTGTCCATCGTCCTGCTTGAAAGACAGACGGTGTGTGTGTGGGTGTGTGTGCTTTGATGGGCTCTGTGGCCTTACACAAAGAAGTTCCTGAGTTTGGGCCCCTGGGTCGGCCGTGGGGTCTTTCTCTGTGATCTTTGTTTCTTACCATTTTGGTATTGGTTTTCTCTGGGTGCTCCAGTTTCCTCCTACAGTCCGAAAGTATGCCCTATACGTTGACTGGTTACTCTAAATTGGTCCCACAGGTGTGTATGTCCCCATTGGAGTAATGGTGCCTGCCCAGAGTTGGTCCTCGCCTCATGTCCTTAGTGCCCGGATAGGCTCCGGTGCTTGCGACTCCGATAGAGATTAAGTGGTTCAGGTAATTAATGAATATAAATACATGTATATTTCGGTGTTTAATGTTAAGGAAGAGACTACTTCACTGGTAAGAAATTCATCTTCATGTCAGGTTTGATGTTAGTAAGCGTAAGCGGTGGTGTGACAACGGCAGAAACACATTTAAGACATTGTGTGTGTGTGTGTGACACTCATCAGCAGCGCAACGTTTGATAGCTGCTGTGATGTAAAGCGGAGAGACATGGCAGTGTGTGTGTGTGTGTCTGTGTTTGTGTGTAGGAATGTCTCCGTTCAGCCAAAAGTAGCACCATAAAGCTGATGGAGGAAGGAGAGGAGATCATTCTCCGTGTAAACACATACACATACACATGGACACACACACACACACACACACATCTGTGCTGACGAGCGCAGGTGTGAACGAGTGACAGGAACAGAACATCCTTAGACAGACTGTTGGCAGGGGGTTGAACAAACATACACACACACACACACACGGACAAACATGGGCATGTGTGTATGTGAGTGTGTGTGCACTGTATGCTGTTCAAGTGGTATATGAAACTTAGGTATGTGTGTGTGTGTGTGTGTGTATGTTGTGCCTCGGAGGCCTGAAATCTAATCTTTTATTTTGGTCTGACAGTTCTTGACCTTTTATCATTCTGCTAAGCACACATTCATAAGAGTAGACAAATATCAGATTAATTAGTGAAGTAAACACAGGTGAGTGTATAACCTTGAGACACTCCAGGTGTGTGTGCTGAATGTGTGGGTGCTAAATATGTGTGGGGGTGTCTTAATGAACATAAGCACGTAGTAAGAACACACAGTACTGACTGCACGATGAGACAAACAGGAATGTAATAATATATGCTGTTTACTCACACAATGTAATAAACACAACCAGCAGCTTTAGGTCAAAATGACACAAAATATTCCATCAGTAAAAGGGCTCCCCCCAAATTGCTCTCAGTGGTGGTGATGGTCTGAACCAAGAGGTCGTGGTTTCGAATCCTTCCTCCAGCAATATCATCATTGGGTTCCTGAGCAAGACCTTTAACGATAGTGGTGGTCCAGTGGTAAGAATCTTCACCTCTGGAAGCAAGAGGTTTAGGGTTCGAATTCTATCTCCAGCACTACCATCATTACGTTCCTGAGCAAGACTCTTAACTCTTAAGTTGCTCTGTAGGAAAGTGGTGGTCCAGTCGTATGGATCTTCGCCTCTGGACCAAGAGGTTGTGGGATCGAAGCACTACCATCACTGGGCCTGAGAGAGAACCTTAACCCCAAGTTGCTCTCAGGGGTGGAGGTGGTCTAGTTTAAGAATCTTCAACTCTGGCCAAGAGGTTTTGGGTTCAAATCCTCCCTCCAGCATTACCACCATTTCTGAGCAAGACCCTTGACCCCAAGCTGCTCTCAGGCATGGTGGTGGTCTGGTCATTAGGATACAATCTTGAATCTTGACTCTTGAAGAAATAAACTTGCACATTTTATTGCAATGAAAGCACATAACCAATAGATCATGTGTCCCAATAAGGCAGGGCCTTTAATCACATTTACATGCTTCATTTTTGTGCAAAATACACATGTAGCATCTACCTGCACATATAGTTCATTTCCAAAACGGTATTTTTCAAAGCTGACTTTCTGAAACTTACATGCCTCCTGCCATGTACCCATCTAACCCACCTAACATTCACTCTAAAGAACACAAACTTCTGCCAGAAAAAAGCTCTGTCAAAAATGTAGAAAATGTACCGCTTTGCAACTGCAAAAAACCTTGATTTGCGTCGGAACTGGAGGGACCTCGTTTCCCTATCTTTATTTTGTATTGAGATGACACCAGGCGCGTCTCCATAGGAACAACACTTTAATTTGTACCATGAGTGACACCAATTTAAGGGATTATACGTTCTCCATTTAGGAGCTGTAAAGGCGACATGAGCCCTACTTTCGAATTTTATCACTTATGAGTGTTTTTCGTGATTTGCTCGTCCTTTTGATTTTAAGCAACATAAAAAAACATGCTGGTAAAAAAATATTGTATTATATATTTTTTTTTATTATGAACTGGTTGTGAACCCTTTTTTGTACACTATTTTATGGGGTTGTTCCCAAATATAATTACTTTTTCATGCTTCATGAAAATCTGAAATTCTTTGCAGTCCAATGACCAGTGTAGAGAATTCAGAGCTGTAGGTTTTTAATGATGGTTTATAGAAGATAGAAACTCTATGTTACCTGTACTTATAATTATTGTCATTTATTCAGCATAATTAATGTACAGTATGACATAAAGAGCAGAAATATGCATTAATTTATTGATGTTATAGAGACTCTTTAAGGATGTCATTAAGCTGAAAAATAGCAGTGCTGTTTCAGAGCAAGAATATAAGGACAGTAACTTGCTCATGAGTACCTTGGTGGCACCTTTACCAATCCAGGACTTGATGCGGTGACCTTCCGATCACGGGATCAACTCCCTAACCATTAGACTACCAACTGCACCAGTTTGTTCAATACCTGACCTTATTGGGTTTTCTTAAATTATCGAATTGAAAAATGTTATCTTAATGTACACATTTATCATTATAATAATGAAAGATTTAGTACACACCAGCAATCTGACTACTACTACTTTTCTTAACCTTTTGAGATATTCAAGATTTTCAGCATTATTCTATCCCTATTGTCATGGCCGCACCCCCCTCGGTGGCCATGCCACGCTCAAGATCACCGGAGTTCTGACCAGGGGATATATGTTCTGTCCTCTGGGTTCACTTTTGGTGTCCTGCCTTTTGTGTCTGTTACTCCTTATGTGTCTTCGGTTAGCCTTAGCTTTTCCCGCTAGCTCGCTCCCCACTTCCGGGTTCTCGCTGTCTTCACTTCGTGCCCTCGCGAGTAGTTCACTCCCCAGATAGAGCTTATCCCACTTCAGTATATGTTGTCTCACTTCGTGGTCCCTACCTAGTAGGATAGGATCGTTATTGAGCACCCCTGCATTCATTATTCATCTCAGCTGTGGCCTATTGCTTTCCCTTTGGGAATTGGGACGTGCAGCCATGTAGCCTTTTGTTTTCGCCGTTATTTAAGCCAGTCGGCCCTTAGCCTCCCCGTGTCTATCACCCTCATATATTCGTGTGTGGATTTGTGTTGGATTTGTTTTCTCGTTTTTGCCTCCCTTTACCTTTGGATGTTGACGCCTCTCTCTTTTGCTTCTCCCCAGGCTCCTGGCTCCCAGTGATCCCCTCTGGTCAGGCTGCCGTGTTTGTGCAGAGTCTGGATCGTCTCAGTTTCGCCTCGTGGGTCTTAGAGCGTCAGGATATCGCTCTTTCGCTTTACCCACAGAGGCCTTCCCCGTTACCTGCTGCTTTAGACTGGGAGCCCGGGTCTCAACTTTCATTTGTGACTTATTATTTTGTGTGTTTATGGACTTCAATTTTCCCCTGCCTTTTTGCCATGGTTTCTTTTTCCTCTGCTTCCTCCAATAAACCTGTATTTTGCATCGTCCCAGTGCGTCCATTCACATTCGTTATCCGCACGGCATGACACCTATAAGTCATATGCTCGACATTCATGTTTTATATTAATTTTTATAAGTCCAGAGCTACTCGTTGATGTATGGATTTGATGTGAAAATAGCAAGACAAGCTTGATATCATCTCTTTAATGAGCAAATTTTAGTTTTTGTTTATAGATTTTTTACTTCATTGCCATTGTTGGTAACTGGTTGATCGGAGGCTCATCAGTTCAAGTCCAGATGGTAAAGCTACTGGTGAAGTACACATGGGCAAGGTAGCACCCCAAGTACTACTACCGTCCCCGGGTGCTGCCAAAAAAGCTGCCCAATGCTCCTTCATGGGTGGGTCCAATGCAGAGGTCACATTTGGTTGTGGGACACTGTATGCTGTGCTGTGGTTTGTTCATAATGACAAATAATCACTCAGTTAAATTCTTAAGAAATATTTGTCTATTTTTGTCTCATAAGGTACATAATATGCGTATTTGCAGGCTGAATTGGTAACTGTTCCTTTAAAGGGCACGATGAGTGCCAATAGTGAGCAGCTGCCTGAGTGTTGTCGTGTCACAGCAGCAGCAGCAGCAGCAGCTTATCAGATATCTCTGAGATTAATCTGTTATAAAGAGCAACATGACAGCTTTGATGAGTGATGTACTGCTGAGGATTCCTCTCATTATCGTGGAATTAGCTGCGATGGAGGAACGAAAAGCGCTAGCTTGAGATGCTAACGAGCCGCAGGCGGATCAGAGTGGGATTTAGTGGCGCGAGCGAGTAGAAATCGGTAGCTGCTGATACCTCTGTTTACATCTGTTTGGGGTGGAGATAAGCCTCTGAGCGGGCGAGTACGCACACACATGCACACAATAACTATAACCTCAATAAAAATAAAATACAACTAAAATATTAAACTGTTCTACTCTTTTACTTCAGTGAAATTCATTTTAATACACATTTTAACTAAAAGAAGAGAACAGTTTTGTTTAGCTTTTAAGAAATTTATTTTGTTTAAAACACACAAACACAGCCTAAGAGTCTAGTTTTCTGAAATTACACAATGAAACACGGTAAAAATAAAAACAAAAAAGTAAAACTTTCCTACCCTTTTACTTTCATGAAAGTCAGTTTAAAACAAAATTAATATCAGAAAATGAAAACGATACAAAAACTTCTTTAGTTTTCTGAAATTTGTTTTGTATTAAAATTACTTTTTTGGAAACTAAATGAGGAACTAAATCTCAAGAAATGACAATTTTGTGTGTTTTTAGTTTTCTGAAATTTGTATTAAAACAAATATCAGGAAATGACACTTTTCTACTCTAGTAATTTTATGAAATTTGTTTTAACATGAAATGTATTTCAGAAAACTGAAAGCACATAAAACATTTTAATTAAAACCAAATGGAGAATTCTATCTTCCAGTTTGAGTCTAGACTCTGAAATATGTCCCCCAGAAAGTCTGGCTTTCAAATACACACTCATACATAATATTCAAACACACAATTTGTGAAAGCCCAGCCCAGACCCAGGGAGGAGTCCGCCTCATCAGACTCCAGCTCCGGATTGTCTCAGCAACCTCAACGCACCAGATCTACATCACCAGAATATTAGCCAATCATGGACGACCTTCCAGTATTTAAAGACCCTTAGTTCCAATTGTTCTTTGCAAAGTATTGTTATGCCTTGTGCTACGTACCGAGCGTTTCTTGTGTTTGCCTGTCTCCGTTTTGACCCTTGCTTTCTGTTTTTGGATTACCCCTCTGCTTCTGGCGATTTGGATTTGTTTGCCTTGTGGACTGTGTATTTTGATACTGACCCCTGCCTGAATAAACTTTTGGTTTTTCGACAATTTACCCCTGTGCCTACGACCTGGTTTTGTCGACTCTGCGTTTGGGTTCACCTGCCTGTCGTTACACAATTCTTACAAGATTTTGCATTTCCCAATCTGAAATTCTTCAGTTGCTTTTCAATTTAATACAAAAGATAAGCGATTAAATCCCATTTCGTGTCTCTAAACTTGCTCCGTACACAGTCTGCAAATAGAGTGTGTGAAAACTGTCCCCAAAAACAAGTCTAGGTCAAAACCCAGAAGCACACACACAGTTAACAAAGGTTGAAAAGTGGACCAGATATTTGTGCCATTTTGCATCATCTCATGTTAATACAAATGTTAATGTATTTCTATAGATAAAATCAGAGACCACACACACTCAAATAAGTGTGTAACCAGCACCACGAAAGAAAGTAAAAGCCATTGCATCAGGTTGCCTGATGTAATAGCTTGACTTTCTTCCTAATAGAAAACTGTGGAACAAAACAGCTCTAAAAAGGCCAATATCTGGACACACACACAAACAAACGCACACACACATTTTACTTTCTTAGTAAGGTCTCATCTTTATGCCATAATGACAATGCAAATACAAGACCCTATTTATCACAAAATGGTACGGCATTATTCTTCAGGGCAGTTGGTGGCGTAATGGTTAGAGTGTTTGCCCCATGAATGGAAGGTCACCGGTTCGTACCCCAAACTGTTAAAGGTACCACTGAGATACTCATGAGTAAGGTACTGTCTCCAAACACTGCTCCCTGGGTGTTGCCCACTGCTCCTTCACGGGTCAAATGCAGAGATCACATTTGATTGTGCTGTGCTGTGTTTTAACAATTACAAATAATCGTTTACTTGTGCCAAAAATCTTGGATCTTTTTTGGATTGCAGAAGATCTTTTGCTTTCACCAGCAAAATCTGGCATCTGCACATGCTCAACTCTGACTTCACATGCTCAACTCCACCTTCACGCTCGCACCACTTGCTACTAAAAGTGCCAAAAAACAGCCAATCACAGGCTTGGCGAAAGCTGAGTGACCGATTTCGTCTCCACTTTATTGTCATCTCAGCTATATACAAGTACACAGAGAGACAAGAAGACACGATTTTCTACAGAGTACAAAGAAAGTGCATGGAATATACATAAATAACAATGGGTGTCAAGGTGGTGTGTTGGTCAGTGCTGTCGCCTTGCAGCAAGAAGGTCCTGGTTTTGATCCCTTTGTCGACCATGAGGTCTTTCTGTGTGGAGTGTGCATGCTGTCCCCGTGTTGAAGTCAGTTTCCTCCCACAGTCTAAAAGCATGCAGTTTAGGTTGATTAGTGACTCTAAATTGTCCCATAGGTATGTGTGCCCTCAGGGTTCGGTCCCTGCGACCCCTGATAGGGATTAACTGGTTTGGATGGTGGATGAATGCCTAGATGCAATTTTTAAGTCATGAGGAGCTGTCCTCACATGCAAAAATGTCCTCACTAAACCACAAAAATCAAGTTTCTTGATCTGCCAACACACAGACACACATACACACTCCAGAATCCAGACCTGCAAAATGGGTCAGATTTTATATAATACAGCCGTTACAGAAAGCTGCTGTTTATGTCCGGTCTGAATCATATTTCTTCATGGGCTTTCTTACACACACTTAAATAATGTATTATCACCCACATAAAGTTAAGCCAAAGGGAGTGTGTGTGTGTGTGTGTGTGTGTTAAAAGAGTTTAAAGCACCACCAGAGTTAATTAGTTCAATAGTTCATTACATTGCGTTTCATGCATAGAGGAAGCATCATCTCTAACACTCACACACACACACACATACACACATTCAAAGAAATACACTTCAGATTCATTGTTAAGTTAATAAGGATGTGGCGATGTAGGAAAATAAAAAGGGACTATCATCAATAAATCCTGCCCCTCCTCCGTCACTATCCTTAATTCCGCTCCTTCTGTGATACATTGAGGGCTTCCCAGGAGGCCCCCGCATCTGCTTTGATCAGTGTGTGACCGTGCAAGTGTGTGTGTGCGTGTGTGTGTCTGGAGTGATTGCGAATGTGGGTGGGTGAGTGTGTGTTAAATGAATAATTTACTCTTGCGGATTCTGCTCTTTCTTTCAGGCCCTTCTGTAAACTTACATCATGCGGCGCCACCGGAATTCCCTCCGAGCCCCGCCCCCTGGGTTTGAGTGACAGCTCTTTGGACAGCCCCCCTACGGTGTTCCTGTGTGCTGAGAGTCTTTTAACACTTCCTCTCTAGACAGAGCGAGAGAGGGAGAGAGGGATCCGGGGAGAATGTAAATGACGCCATTTTTGTGAACACTCGGTAATTCCTGTTGACTTTTGTGTGTGTGTGTGTGTGTATTTACAGAGTTGTGAGGACTTTTTGTCCAATTTTTATAGCTTTGTGAGGACATTTTGTGGGCAGTCGGTCCCGTAACAGTTAGTTGACCCTGTGATGGCAGAGTTCATATTTGGTAAAGCCAACTTTTAGTGCAAATCACAGCACGATTTCATTTGTGAGTTAAGACAACCCGAGTGCAAGAAATGAAAGCGAAAACTGTCTGCCTCAAACTGGCAAGAAACACAAGCTTCCCGCTTTTTGCCGCATATAAGAGTCTGGTGTGTTCTAGGTTGATTTTTAAATCAGTAAAGTGCTGAAAGATTCTCAATAGGAGAGTCTCTTAAAAAATCAACTCTGTCCAACAACTGAGATAAAAAGTTCCTGCCTATAGCTTCAGACGATGATAAAATGCTGTTGAGTGTCTTCTGTAGTGAGTAAAGCGGCTAAGTGCATTTGGTGAAGCAATTTGAGAGTCTCATATCCCATGAATAATCACAGTATGAAATCCTGCAGAACATTTTACAGTGCTGTTTGGATAAAAAATAAATCACAGTGAATTTGAAGGTGGTGGTGTCTCTTTAGAGTTACTCATTTTTCATTTTTCCAACAGGAAACCACAGTAACATTCATCTTCATAAGAGAGTTATTTATAGTAATGGTCCCTCTATACGCCGGTAAAACACTTTTCTCTTTAAATACTGTTCAGTCTTAATTACAATAACAAATGTATGATGAAAAATGTTTGTCAGTGCCCTCTTTCTTTCTAGGACTATGACGAGTCATTGAGGAGTTTAAACTTATGTCAAACTTTATTTGATTATATAGCCGTGGAGTGTCCATTTGTTTTTGTTTTAAACAAGATTATCTGGTTTTGTTAACTTGACAACTGGACACTGAAGTCTCTTATGTCTTTTGTCCCTGCAATTTCATATTTACTTGTGTGTAATTGTCCCAAGATTCTCACTCTTGTTAATGATCGTCATGCTAATGTGCTACACCTGCGTTCAATGTATTTTACCCTACCTTTCCCCTGTGTGTTGGTACTGGTCTTAAACTCCAAGTTTTGGTTTGGTTTACTAAATTTAATGTCTCAAACTCAAAGTTTTGATTTTCTGTGCTGCATTAAAAGCCTCAAACTCCAAATTTTGACTTTGTTTACTACATTTACCATCTCAGACTACAAGTTTTGTCTTTGTTTACCACATTTAACCTCTCAAACTCCTGTTTTGGTTTTGACATGTCAAATGTCAAGTTTAGTTTTGGTTAGTACATTATTATCTCAAATTCCAAGTTTTGGTTTTGTTTAATACATTTACTGCCACGAAATTCAAGTTTTGGCAAAGTTTTCTACATCTAATTTCTTAAACTCAAAATTGTTTACCACAGTTATGACACCAGACTCCAATTTCTCATTTTGTTTACTACATTTAATGGCTCGAACTCCAAGGTTTGGCATGTTTACGACATTTATCGTCTAAAACTACAAGTTTTAGCTTCGTTTAGTACATTTAACAACACAAACTCCACGTTTTGGCTTTGTTTACTACATTTAACATCTCAAACTCCAAGTTCTGGCTTTGTTTACTATATATAATGTCTCAGTTGGTGGCGTAATGGTAGGACGTTCATCCCGTGATCAGAAGGTCGCAGGTTCAAATCCAGGGCTGGTAAAGTTACCACTGAGGTACTCATGGGCAAGGTACTGTCCCTAAGCTCTCCTTCCCGGGTGCTTGTTAGCTGCCCTCTGCTCCTTCATGGATGGGTTAAATGCACAGATCACATTTCATTGTGGTGCACTGTGTGCTGTGCTGTGGTATGTTGACAATGACAAATAATCACTCACTTTCAAACTGCATGTTTTGACTTTGTTTACTATGGTAAATGTCATATAATCAATGCTTATGGATAGGTTTACTGGATTAAAAGTGCCATACTCCAAGTTGTTGGTTTGGCTTACCTCCTTTATCATCACATACACCAAGGTTTTTCTTTGGTTTAGGAGATTAAACATCACACATTCCAAGTTTCTCATTTACAATCCAAAATATCCACAGTTTACTGTCTAAAAGTCCCAGACGGCTCCAGTCAGATAGTCTGATTGTTTTTATTGGTGCATAATTTAACACTGTGACAAATTCGGATGAAGATGAGGTGTCCTTGCTCGTCTATTGTCATCTCGATTTTTCCAATGCAAGCCACTAGTTAGGCACTAGTGGCAAAAAACTGCTCCCCAATTGTTACCCAAAGTGTTCATCTTTTTGCGACTCGGTTATGAGTCACATTACAAGGGAGCACAGCTTGTTTTATTTTTTATTTTCTCTTTTCTGTGATAAAGTTGTTTTATATTTGATGCGGGTCGGCGAGGAAGGCGAGGAGTCTAACGAACATGTGCTTAGAAGTCGGAGCCAGAGGCTTTCATGTTTGTTTGTAATATGGAGGCTTCGGAGCAACAGCACAGAGATGATTTATTGTAGTGTAATAGCAGGCAAGAGATTGTATTTATTGATGGAACGTGTGGATAAATTAGTCGACGGCGCTCGAGAAAAGCCGACTATGAGCGAGAGAGATTCATTTTAAAATAAAAAACAGCAGACGAGGTTTGTTATCTTTATTGAACAGACTCCCAAACAAATTAGACCTGGTGGATTCCAGGATGTGTGTGTGTGTGGGTGTGTGAGTGTGTGTATAGGAGTGTGTGACTGTCCCCTAAACAATAGGAAACTAATATATTTTGCCAGTTTTTCTGACTTCATGAGGACTTTTTTGGAAGTGTATGGCCTCGTCCACACTTTGCCATTCTGAAAAATGTTGACTCACTGCACTGTTTACAAAGGGGAAATAAGGCACATATAGTTACATGCAGAATTTAAACTACAATTTGGTCCTGGAATTGTCTTTTGCATTGAATGTGCATATGATCTGCAGCAGTTAAAAATTTAATTCCATTTCATTTTCTGAACCGCTTAATCCCTACTTAGATCACGGGGACTGGAGCCTATCCTGGAATTATGCCAACACACGGCAGTCACACAACCACACTCTCAGTCAAACCTTATGGGGCCAATTTAGATTCGCCAGTCAATTTATAGAGCATGTTTTTAGACTGTGGGAGGAAACAGGAGCACCCGGAGAGCATGCTAACTCCACACAAGTCTATACACCCAACCCTGGGATTGAACCTAGAACCTTCTTGTTGTGATACATCAGCGTTAACAACATGCAGTTGAATATGAGAATTCCAAACAGGTGGTCTATTAAATAAAGTGACAAAAATCGAATGGAAAAAACTACAGCCAGTACCATACATGTGCAATAATGTTCAATAACACATGCCAGTATCGTGACAACGGTCAAGTGGTGAAAAATTACAATCAGTTGTATGTGCAAATAATGTTATGTGCAAATATTATATATCACAAAATTACAGTCATATGTGCAAATAGTGTCATGCCCTATTCTGAATCAACTTCTGTGGAAATGACTCTCTTCTTTTCTCTCTGAGATTTCCCTCACTCTTTATTTCTGTCAGCGACTCAAAAAGCACCGCAAAGTCATAGTGTAAACAAGACTTAAGAAAGAAAGAGAGAGAGCAAAAATCTATTAACAAAACAGTTGCTTATTGACAAAATCTTAAGTGACTTCTCTACAAGATCACAAAGCTTCAAACCTGGTATTAGTCATTGCTTCAACAAACACACACACTCTTTGGGAGATTTGCGGATATTTTTCATTTACACCACTTAATGAACTCGTCTGTAACAGTTAAGTCCATTGTTTCGCAACCTTGTAAAGGTCACAGAGACACAAAACGTGCTTAACTAGCTGCCTCCTATTTCTCCTTATGTGTGTGTGTGTGTGTGTTAAGAGGGCAACACCCTGGTTAGCATGTTAAATGGCCCATGAATCGATATGCTGATTAACTTTGTAGCCCTTGATGCTAATCTCATTGGGAGATAATTCGATGGCGCTCTTATCAGACAAAAGCAGCAGAACTGCGCTGAACTTTCAGCAAAGGTCCTCGAGTTGATAGCAGCCTCCCCCCCACCAAAAAAAATCAGCTCTACAAAGTGAGGACATTAATTACAGAACAAAAACAAAACACCAACAGAGGACGAACAAAGCTCCTCCTCCTCCCCCTCCTTCTCCCCATCAGTTCACTTCCTACCTTCTTTGTGTAAAGAGGGAAGAAAACGCAGCCGATATTAAAGCTCGAGTAATGAAGTGAAGTGGATATTTTGCCCTTGGTCCAGACTGATAACGGCATTTAATCTGAGATTAAGAATTGTGCCTTGTAATCTTATTTAAGGCCATCAAATCCAGGTCGAGTGCAAATAAATTAATACATACAAGTATATGTGCTTTGTTAAAATTCCAAAAATGGACCACTATATATCGCATATCTATATCTTTTTAAATTAAGATTACATATTTCAATATTACATTATATACAGTATATAAAAAATTATATGTTTTTTTGTTCAATTATAAATTATCATAAAATGATACATTTTACTTAAATACAGTAAATATTAAAGCTAATCAGTATTTTTTATTTTATTTTACAGTATTTATGTTAATTTTTATATTGAATAACCATGTAATATATAGAAAATATATTATAAATTATCATATAATTACACATTTAAATCATAGTTAAAGCTAATTAATCATTATAAGTTTAGTGTAAATTCATTTACGTCATTTACATATAGCTTTTACAGGACACAGCCTTTTTAAAAGATTACAGATTTGCACTGGTCTATGATTGTTATACACAATTAAAATATTAACATAATATATCTCTTTAAAACAGGCAGAAATATTGTGTATTTTTCCTACCTTTTTGAATAACAGTCAAGTCATCAGTCTTTTGCCACAAAACTCATCGAAATACACCGCAGCAAAAAAATGTCTCAAAATCCAAAGCCTATTTTTATTTTAGATTACTTTCTTTATTCATTATGCATCCTTTGCTTTGAAAGCAGTTTTACACACACTCTCTACATTCTCTCATCCATTCATGATAGAGCTGGAGATGCTTTTCCACAAAGATGCTTTTTAAATAAATTTATACCTGGGTGTCTGTGTGAGTGTTAAATTCATCAAAGAAACTGATTTTCCTTTATGTAGGAAAACCACACGCTTCTCTGCTCTCGCTCGCTGCTTGTTAGGAATTCGGCAGACACACTTTGAACAAGAGCCGAGAAAAAAGAGAAAATATTTCTACTGTGTTGTTTAAACTACACTGGCTGCCAAAACACTACAGAAAGGATTTTATAGTGTTACACCTAGACATTTTTAAAGTAGGAAATCATAGTTATAAGAAAAAAAAAACTACTCTATTTACTCTATTTAATTACTTAATTACTTAATTACTCTATTTCTACACTTTATTTCTCTCAAATCTAATTTAGGACAAATTCCACAACACACTGTATTTGCCTAAATATGTATGTGATAAAAAAAATCTTTCATCTTAAATTAAGCACCAAAACTGTGGAACATTCCACCAACACCAATTACAGAAGATGTATTAATTTCCTGTAATAAACAAAGCCTTTAAAAAGTTTTTCTAAAGATTTATTAGTATTTACCCTGGCTTCCTGGTTTCAGTAATAATAATAATTATTACTTATTTATGTACCAGTGTTTGTCTTTTTTAATTATTAAAAAAATGTAGATTGTTCCTAATTTGTAATCTTTGCATTATGCTGAAATTTATTTTTGCCCCTTTGTGTCTCATGCTTTAGTCTTCTATTGTATTCTAATTATTAGTCTAATTTGTTTTATATGCCATTGTCTTGCACTTATTTACACTCTAAATGCCTTCTGTTTAGTGGCTTGTTTCTGTTTCCTGATTTTATTCTCAATGTAAAGCACTTTGGGGCAGAAAACAAATTCTGTGTCCTCAGTCAGGGGTCTGACGTTTGGATATATTCAGACATTTTGAAATATTTTAATTGTATACAAATCTACATACACTACCAGTCAAAAACTTGGACACACCTTCTTATTCAATGTGTTTTTCTTTCAACATTGTAGATTAATATTGAAGTAATCAAAATGATGAAGGAACACAAATGGAAAACAAAAAAGTGTTAAACAAACCAGAATACGTTTTATATTTTAGATTTCTCAAAGTAGCCACCTTTCGCTCTGATTACAGCTTTGCACACTCTTTGCATTCTTTCAGTAAAATTGATGAGGTATTGTCCTGGAACGGTTTTTCAACAGTCTTCACGGAGTTCCCAGAGACGCTGAGCAACTCATCCCAAACCATCTTAACTGTGTTCAGGTCGGGTAATTGTGGAGGCCAGGTCATCTGACACAGCACACCATCACTGTACTTTGTGGTCAAACACAAAGACAAAGACAAAGACAAAGACAAAGCGGGTGGATCCAAAAATCTCAAATATGAACTCATCACATGAAAGCACAGATTTCCATTGGTCTAATGTCTATTCCTTGTGTTTCTTGCCCAAAGCAATTATTTTTCTCTTATTGTTCTTCGTCAGTAGTGGCTTCTATGCAGAAGCTGTACATAAGAAAAAATTCTCTACTTTAGATATTACTAAATTATTTGTTTTGTATTTTATACATGTATATTATGATTCCCCCAAATGATCCTGGGTGTTATTCATAATAACAATTATTAATGTTTTAGTATTTTTATTTATTATATTTATATTTATATTTATTTACAAATATAAACTCTTTAGTTTTGAAGATAGATAGATAGATAGATAGATAGATAGATAGATAGATAGATAGATAGATAGATAGATAGATATGAATGTGTTACTACACTTTGCACTGAATTCCCTATATTCCCTATATTATTAAATTCCCCCTATTATATTTTACACATTTATACTATAATTCCCTATATTTCCCCCAAATGATCCTGTGGGTTATTTTAATAGTTTAAACATTATTTTGGACTAGATAGTTAATCAGCTCTGTGGCCTCTGGGTCGCTCCGGTCGCTCTGGTGCAGTTACCTTGCCCTGACTTTGAAACACTTGGAGCGAGGGACTCTTTCACTCTCTCTCTTTCTCTCTCTTTTTCCATGCTTATCACATTATTACTTCCAAATTGAACCAGCTCCCCTCTCTCTTCCCCCGCAACATAGAAAAGAAGAAGAGATTATTGGCTTTTAATAAGAATTTATGGAAGAGAGAGAAAAAAAAACTTTCCATCTCTCCGAGAGAGTGAGAGAGAGAAAGAGAGAGATGCTATCTAGACATTCAACACCATTTCTTTCCTAATGACTTTGTAATGCATTTCATCCAATTTGAGAAGAGAAAGATGGAAAAACGGTAGTGTATGGAGGTAGAGAGGAGACTTGGTATTTTTTTAGACCAGCCTTCCTAACAATGTTTAATTGTGTCAGTAAAGTGGGACAGTTCCGCAATGTGACCTTGCGCAGACTGAAATCGTTCCCACTTTTCGGTTGGTGTGTTATCACGACTCCCACGTTCTTATTAAATGTGGTGACGTGACGTGCCCTAAAAGGCTCCAAGCTGTTGATGTAACCCGAAAATGCCTCAGAACTTTTACTAGAACGTCCAAAATGTGGTCCTTCTTATTCTTGTATGTAACTCTTTACAGTTTAACATATATTTTTATTATAAGCATCTGCAAAAATCAGTACCAGCATCGGTGTATAGACTGCGAGTCAATAAGTGGATGTTTTACTTTTGCCTTCAGAACTGAAGTTTACCAGGCTTGTGACCAAGAGGTCGTGGGTGTGAATCCTACCTCCAGCACTACCAGAACAGGATTAAGACAGTGTGAAGCCCCTTGGCAACTAAATCTCAAGGCCCCCCACCCCCGGCCACAGCCTAGGCCACAAGATTTTTTGACATGCAGTGGACAAGCTTATTCTGATTGGAGGGAGGTGTATGCAATTGTGATTTAAAAAAATAAATAAATCTTTTTGTGTTCTGTCTGTAGAAAAGTATATTTTTAAACAATTAGGGCTGGTTTCTTGCTCTTGGATTAAGCCTAGTCTTGGACTAAATTGCAATACCAATGGAGATTTACCATTCAAACTCAAAGTTAGTCTAGGACTAGTCTTAATCCACGACTGGGAAATTGGCCCATAATGTATAACCTGTCTTCATCATTTCCAGTGAATAATATAAAAATTCTAAAAAAAAATAAAATAAATAATAAATAAAAGATATTTAAAGGTATACTTATGCTTAGTTACTTAGCCTTTGGATAATCTGGCCTTGAGCACTACCATCATGGTCCTGAGTAAGTGGCCTCTGGGTCCTGAGTAAGTACCTTAACCCCAAAGTTGTTCCAGGGAAACTGTTCCTGTAATTAGGCAAAATGGAAGTGGCTTTGCATAAGAGCGTCTGCTAAATGCCATAAATGTGAATGTCATTCCTTAAGCATGTAGCTACAATATCATGCAAAATCTAAGAATTTAGAAAGGTTTAATATTATACAACTCAAGAATTGATGTGATAAAAACATGTGATAAAATCTGCTCTTCGCCATTTGAAGGTTTAGTTTTTACCTAGAAACAAACCTCAAACAAAAAGCCTTGGAAAATGTAAGAATCTGAAAACTGCGTAAGTGGATTGTAAGGACTTTTTTTTCCATAAAAACGGTTGGTGTGTGAGTGATTGTCACATAGCACAGCACAGCAGACTTTGCACCACAACAAAATGTGACCTCTGCATTTGACCCATCCACAAAGAAGTCATGGGCAGATTTTTGGCTACATCTGGGCAGCAGTGTTTGGATACGATACATTACTCTTGGGTACCTCAGTAGCACCTTTAACAGTCCAGAACTTGTGATCCGTCTGGCAACCTTGTGATTATGGGGCCAAATCCCTAACCATTACACTACCATTACTGAATAATAACCTACATTTTATATTACTATCATTAGCATTATTCAGCTCAGGTTTTAAGCAAACACTATTTAGTTGGCCTCACTTATTAATAAAATCATTTACAATGAAACCAAATCAAATTTTTAGTCTTTCCTACATGTTGAACTTGGATGTTGCCCAACTGGATAGGCATTATTATCCGGCAGGATTTTGATGGTGAATTTCTCTTTCTGATGTGTGTCGTTTTTGATGCCACAGTGAGGAGGCTGACAGCTTGAGAAAATCTTGGGTACTTAAAACTGAGAAGCGTGAAAGTAGGTCAGCCTCGTGAGACGGCAAGGTTTGGGAGCAGACAGGGCCGAGTTGGGGATTCTGTGTGAACGCTCATCCAGACCTCGCCCTTTGATTGGTGATCTTTCGCTTTCTGAATGTTTGAAGTGTGTCTGGCGCCCTCACCATGATGACAACAGCGACGACAAGCCCAAGAAACGCATTTTAACGCTTTAAGGTTGAGACGCAGTTGATACGACGAGACAGATGCTGATGCTACGCAAGAAATATACCAACTATATTTTATACAAATCTGGAGGATTCCACGAGGCGGTGTGAGAAATTTACAATATTGAGATAAATAAATAATAAATTGATATTAAGAAATTGTAAAAGATATGTTCTTGACAAAATTACAAAGAAATACTGTTTTTGTTGCAGAAATTAAAGCTTAATTTCTCGCACATGAATAGTTTTGTTGTACATTCAAAACTGTCAAATAAATTGTGTACATGTATTTAATAGCTTTACACATAAAACAAATCAAAGTACGATTACAGTTATGTAGACAATTTATTTTAGTAACATTTTACGCAATGTATTACACTATGTTACAAGTTACATTGTAACTGACTAATCAAATTAATTTCAATCAAATATATTTAATATTACATCATTTTATTACATATTAATTAGTTATATTTTTAGTTTATATATGTATATATATACTGCCCTTTAAAAGTATATATATATAGTGAGAGAGAGAGAGAGAAAGAGAGCGAGAGAGAGAGAGAGAGAGTATAAAATACAAAAGCTTTAAACTTTAATTTAGAGGTAGAGAAAGAGACATGCAGAATTCAACTGCAATTTTGGTCTTGAATTTGCAGAAATTCAATAATGGTGGTGCAAAATAATGTCCAATTAGACGTGCAAAAATTGCATTCCAACCCGTAAAGGCAGCCAGCGTCCTCGCCCTGTGTCCGGAAGCTGCTTGTGGTCAGGAGGAACAGCAGTTGCTGTGGATTAAAAGAAACAAATATGATTTAAGAGCCAACAAGAAGAAAAATGCATGCTGCCCTTTAATGGCATGGAGAGAAGAAGCTGCAGAAACTCAATAAATGTCTCAAGAGTCTGATGGGCAAAACACAAGCTTTCTCCTCGGGCAATTAGGACCCTTAACTTGGATGACGTTTCTTTGTTTTATCATGGACTATGTTTATTCATTCATTATCTTAATCTGACTCTGGTCAGGGAGACCGGAACCTATCTTGGAACTGCAGGCGCGAGACGAGGACCAAACCTGGGCAGGTGCCAACACACTGCAGGGCACACAAACATGGTGCGGATGAGAAACATGGACGATGAGAAAGCAAGTGAAGGAGTTAGAAAGCAGCAGTGAGACGGCGAGATGGAAGGAGGAAAGAAGGAAAGAATGAAGAAGAAACAGAAACGCAGTTGAAGAAAGAGTACTGCTCACTGAGAGAGAGAGAGAGAGAGAGAGAGAGAGGAGGAGGAGGAGGACGGAGGAATCAAAAGAGAGAGAAAGAGGAGCAGAGAGGAAAGAAGGTGGAGAGATATAAGGAAAGTTGTATAGAGATATTGACGGAAAAGGGGAGAGTGGAGAGAGAGAAAGTAGGAGTGATTGAGACTGAGAAAGACAGAGAAAGTGAGACTAAGGGAAAAAAGGGTGGAGAGGGGTGAGATGGAGAACGAGAGAGAGGGAGAGAGACGGAAAGTGAAGGAGAGAGGGAGAGAAAGAGAAAAAGACAGACGTAGAGAGAGAGACAGGGCAAGAAAAAGATAGGAATGAAGAGAGAGTGAGAGAAAGAAAAGGAGAGAGGGAGGGAGAAAGTGAGAGACATGGAGAGGAAATGAAAGAGAAGGACGACGGGAGGAGAGAGTGAGAGAGGGAGGAAGAGAGAAAAAGATGAAAAGGGGAAAGAGTAAGAAATATAGAGAGAAGGAAAAGACAGAATGAGAGCGAGGAGAGAAGGTGAGAGAGGGGGCGGAAAACAGGGAGAGAAAGAGTATGTATTGAGAGAGAAAGAGAAAGAGGAGGAATATAGAAAGAGAAAGAGAGAAGGGACTCATCCAGCGCACCAACCAATCTTTTTTCCCCCTTCATTCATCCCTCCATCTTTATTGTGTAATCTCTCATGTCTGGATTAATCCCTGTTTTAAAACCGAACGAAATAGAAACAAAGTTTGCTTTGCTGAGTAACACTTAACCTGTGTGTTTTGTCTTCCCGCCGCTGCCCTCTCTCGCACGCAGATTTTAATTAAAGCGGGTTCTCGCTGCAGCTAGCGGAAGAGCGAGCGCGGATGCTAATGAATGCTAAAGCGGTTTTTATCTTTCTCCTCCCCGCGGACGGCCGTAAACAAGATAACGTCGTCCAAACAAATGGCGCTTGTCAGCGGCGTGCGGCGGCGTTCTTATTTACCTCACACACATCTGATCAAACAGCACGCGACTGATACAGCCTACTGCTAAACACACACACACACACACACTCGTATTACTATCTTACTATGCACTAATCAGTTTTTCATTCTTACTCTCTTTCATTCTCTCTCTCTCTCTGTGTCTTTCTCTTTGTTAACTCCTTGTTCTCTCTCTCTGTCTCTCTCTTCTATCCTCTCTCTCTCTTGCCCTCTCACTTAGTCTCTTAGTTTCTCTTTTGCTCTTTATCTGTGTTCCCCCTTTCTTTCTTTCTTTCTTTCTTTCTCCCCGTCTCAGCCTCTCTCTGTGTGTCTTTCTTATTCCTACTCTCTCTCTCTCCCTCTCTCTCCCTGTTTGTCTCTCACTCAGTCTTTCTCTTTCTTACCTCTTTTCTTTCTCACTCTCAGTCTCTCTTTTCCCTTCTCTTTGTTTTGCCCTCTCTGTTATTTATCTTTCTCCCCCTTTCTCTCTCTTACTGTCCCCACTTTCTTTTTCCATCCTCTTTCTGTCTCCATCCTTTCTCACTCTCTCTAATTATTTTTCCCTATCTGACTCTCAGTCTTTCTTTTGCTTGTTGTCTGTCTTCATCCTTCTCTCCCACTCTTGTTTCTCCCCGTCTCTGTTTCTAACCACTTTTTTCTCTTGCTCACATTCTCTCAATATCTCTCTTCTATCATCTTTCTTTCTTTCTTTCTTTCTTTCTTCCTTTGCTCATTTGCTCTCTCTCTCACTCTCCATTAAGTGTTTCTTACTCTCTCAGTCTCTCTTTTCCCTCTTCCTCTCTTTCTCGTCTCTCTTTTGCCCTTCTTCCTTTCTTTCTACTTGTTTTTTCACCCTTCTTTTCTCTCTCCCCCGTCTTGGTCTCTCTTTCAGTATTCATCTTTCTCCCCATCATCTCTTCCTCTCTTTCTCTCTCTATCTTGGCCTGTCTCTGTCTCTTTTTTTCTGCCTCCCATCTATCTCTCTCTTTCTTGCCATCCTTCTTCCTCTCTCTCTCTCTCTCTCTCTCTCTCTCTCCCTCCTCTTTCTTCCCTCAACCCTCCTGCCGTGATTTATCTCTCCCGCGCCCTTCCTTCCATCCCGTCTCCGCGGAGCCGTCACCGTGGTGATTTGTGTTCTGTTCTCCACCGATGCGTCTTAAATTATCACCGTCTGTTATTAAACAGGAGCACTTAGAGCATTTGCGAGGGTTCACATCTAACACACACTCTCTCAGACACTCACCCACACACCCACACTCACACACTCTTGGCCAGGGGAGGCACCTGCAGCGTCAGCGACAGGCTATGGTCTGTAAAAACCACAGCGTAAGCATTTCTGCTGGGGCTTTTTAAAACGTGCCACCGTTCACACATCCATCACTGCACACGTGACGCGACTGGAAAAGAAGATTTTTTTTAAAAGGGGTCTGCTCGCGCTTGTTTCAGAGCGCCTCTGTCCTATAAAACACGGAGGCGGATGTTGTTAGTGGAGCCACTGAGTGGACTTAACACCAGACTGCGAATAAAAAGCGCTGAGGCCAGAAAAAGCAGAGGCCTTATTATTCCCGTTTCTCCTTCAGCACCACGGTCAGCTCCCCGAGCTTTAACACTAGAGGTGGATAAATCACAAGTTTCTTCAAGATACCGCATTATATCGATCTGACGAACAAAGACCCGACATTTGCTGATATCGTTTTGATTCAATTCAGTACGGTTCAAGATGCTGGTGAACAATATGAGGGCATCATGTGCTGATTTAACTTCATCATTTCCATTTATATAGAAGCTAGAGGTGTATAAATCACAAGTTTCTTCACGATATTATATCGTATCGTTTCGACAAACAACGACTCACTGTTTGCCGATATTGATTCAGTTCGATTCAGTTCAGTTCATGAGTCTGGCAAACAAGAATAGATCACCGTGTACTGATTAAACACTATAATTCCTACTATAAATTTATATCAAAGTGGCAATAACCAAAATATAATTTGACTACGGGGTGTATAAATCATACATTTCATCCTGATACGATATCATATCAGTTCAACAAACAATGACTGTTCAACAAACATTGATTCGATTCAACTCAGTTCAGGATGCTGGCAAAATTTTGCCTAATTATTGCAACATTTTTTGACAGCTTTTGACAAATCATCGACGTTTCTTGCAAAGCGTTGAGCCAAACGACAGTCAACTCACTTCCTTGTGACGCTTGGGAGCTGCAGGAAAACGTGTGACAAAAATGCCTCAGACTTACCTTCAAAAATAACTTAATGGTTAAAGGTTAACACAAATAATAGTGGTTTTGCCAGTCAGGCAGTCATTATTTGAACTGCTTAATCCCTATCCACAAAAATACCACAGCACGCATAGTGGTTTTGTTCCCCTAATTTCAATTAATTGTTAACAAATAATTATAAAGAGGGAAAATCAGAACTTCTTTCCGAAGCTTTGACTTGTTTCCACAACTCAATTGCAACAAAACGCCTAAAAACACGGTGACTTTCAACATTATTTTTAGAAAAGTTGCCCCAAAATCAGGCATTTTAAGCACAACAATCTCGAAAAAGGCCAAGGAAGTCCCGGAGGAACTGAAAAGTAACTAAAATATTATTTGACTAGGGGTAAGTCAATTTGACAAAAAATGAATCTACGTTTGCCAATACCGATTTAATTTGACTCATTTCTGTTCAAGATTCTGACAAATGATATGAGATCCTCATGGGCTGATCTAACACAAACACGAACATCAAATCATCGACAGCAAATGAAATAGCATTTAACTGGGGGTGTAAAAATCTCAAGTTTCATCACGGCACACGATATTATGTATTAGACAAACATCAACTTAATGGTTGCCGATATCGGCATTGATTCAATTTAGTTCAGGATGTCACCAAACGATATGAAATAAATTGTATAAATTACAAATGTCATCATCAGTTCTAGAGCAGGCCATTGATATGAGACAAGGCAATATGCTGGTTTAACCTGATAACTTCCTGTCATATCAAATCATCGACAGCAATTTAAATATCATCTGACTAAGAGTGTATAAATCACAGCTTTCATCATGATTTGTCATTGTGAACACAGCACAGGCATTCACAACACAATGCACCACAAAGTGAGCTCTGCATTTGACCCATCCGTAAAGGAGCAGTGGACAGCTTTTATTTGGCAGTGCCTGGAAAGCAGTGCTTGGGGACAGTATCTTGTTCATGAGCACCTTAGCGAAACCTTTACAAGTCTGGAACTTGAACAAGCGACTTTCTGATCATGTGGCAAAATAATATGTCATAATATCAAAAAGTTATGTCATAATATGTGTTAATATGATAATTGTTATTTCACAAAATATTGCAAAATATTACGCTGTGTTGAGCAATATAATAATCGCTTTGTTGCTAATTTAGTTCTGAATGCGATCATTTATTTTAATCATTCAACAATTGCTGAAATAATTGCCAAAACTACAGAGCTCACTTTCTGGACTCACACTGTATATTATTCCAGTTCAGTATGTTGACAGAAATCCTTTAAGCATAATTTAAATAAAGAAATACAAGAAGCTCCCCAGCGTTGTTCAGCTTAAAAAGCAAATCAGATTAAACTCCTTTCTCGTTGAGCCGTTAAAGGTGATCTCGCATTTCAACCTTCAGCTCTCTCAAAAAGACCAAAAAAAAAAAAACACTAAGCGTGTGGATCCGGTGTCTCTGGAGCGTAAATGATTGAGGAGACGTTTAGGTGTTTAAGGGTCGGCTGAGAAGCAACACTTCTGTAGTCATTATAATTTATCTTTTATTCATAACCCTCAGTTGTGCACAAAGAGATGTGCTTAAGGTGTGAGAACACACACATTAACAAATTTGTGTGTGAAATGTTGAGTGTGTTCTGCACTCTTTGCTCTCTTTTATTTTCTACATGTTGGGAGTATGAGTAACTGCCTCTCAGGGCATAAAGCCTATGAACGTAAAAACATGTCTCGAAAAACCTGAACGTTTTTGGTGGAAACGCAAGAGCTCAAAAGTGCAATGAATGAAAAGTTAAGAGTCAACATTTGATTATTAAACATATTGCATGAGTCAGAAAACCTCCGGTACCGGTAAAGGTACCACTGAGGTACTCAAGAGAAAGGTACCGTCCCCAAGCACTCCTCTGTGGAGCCATCATTAAGGCAGTTGGTAGCATAATGGTTAGACAGTTGGCACCATGATCAAAAGGTTGCCGGTTCAAGTTTCAGACTGGTAAAGGTACTACTGAGGTACTCATGAACAAGGTACTGTTTCCAAGCACTGCTCTGCGGAGAAGTCATTGAGGCAGTAGATAGTGTAACAGTTAGAGAATTTACACCATGTTCGAAGCACCCCCGGTTCAAGTCCCGGATCGGTAAAGGTACCACTGAGGTATTGATGAGCAAGACACATCCTCAGACGTTACAAAAGTTGTTAAAAAAAATTGTGAATGCCACTACTGATCTATTTATTTATTTATTTATTTATTTAAATTAGACATTCATTTGTGGATTTGCAGAGCTGTTGAGCTGCGGCCATGGTGAAAGTGCTGGTTAAAATCACTGCAGTTTAACATGTAATTTTACTTTTCTCACTGACGTCTTGTCCTTTTGGAAAGTGAGAATTCTGTCATTTTCGGCTGCAATCAAAACAGCGTTCATATTAGATATATTGGGCGATATGAGGTGACCTTCTCGATGCCAAAGGACACACTCTTCTTCACTTTATTTTTTTTTTTCCTTCTGTCTCACTTATTTCACTCCCCATCACATTAGCATTAAAACAATTTGAATGGAAATGTGTACTATAAAAAGGAGAAATTTAATAAATAACCCTGCTAAATTTAATCAGGATGTCCTTTAAGGTATTTATATATGTTATGAAAAACTTCATTTACGAGAGAGTGTGTGTATGTGTGTGTGAGAAAACGAGATGGAGAGAGTGTGACCTTGAGTGAAAATCTTTTTTTTTTTTTCTTCAGAGACAGTGGACTGGTAATTTCTTTTGTAAAATTCAAGGTTTAGTGGGAGTGTTGAAAGTAAAAGTCACTAAAAATCAGCTGAACTTAGTCAACCAGGTTTTTATGTGTGTGTAGGTCTGTGCATATGGCAGCAAGAGTAGACACAGCGGACAGTGTATATTTTTAAATGTTTACTGGTATATATAAAATATATTTAAGGTGTGAACCTTCACTAGTCTAACGATTCGATTCAATTACGATCATTAGGTCAACAATTTGTTTCGATATGATATCTCGATACAATGTCTTTCTATAATACTTCACGCAGATTGGCCATGGATCACAGATCATGCAGCCATAGTTGGTACCATACTGTTCTTTTTGCCATAGCCAGAACATCACCAAGCATTGTTATTATGATATAATTCAGAGGTTTTCAACTGCTTCTATCCCAGGGGCCACCACTCAGACTAAGCAGTCTGATTTGGGGGGTGCAGTATTTTTGTATTACTTTTTAGATATTACCTTAATTATTCATAAAAAAATTCCAAATCATCTGGGAAAGTTTTGGAAAAAATGAAAAAATTGAATACATTTTAAAAGGTGATTTCAGTAGTAAAACGGGACTGCATGACATAGACCACATGCAATTCCGTCACAGAGGCAGCGGACTGCCTGTTGAAAACCTCATTTATAATCTGTTATGATCTGCCATTGCATCGATGCAGAATCGTTCACGTCTGATTAAGCAATTAATTTTGAAATTTTGTAAGAATGTAAAGAATAATGAAAATAAATATTTCATTCATGTATTTATTGCAATATTTTAAATACAGAATGTTCTAAAATCCGTAGAATAGTACAATAGTATGTAAACACTCACAAATACGAGTGTGTGTGTGTGTGTGTGTGTGTGTGAGAGAGAGAGAGAGAGATCATTGTATCTTTGTGAGTCCAGGAAAAAAAAAAAAAGCTGAGGAATTTATTTGATCATCTAAAAGTGAGATGAGATTTGGTGTTGGTTACGAAGGTAAGCGTTAAGAGAAGGTTAATGTGTGTGCAGCTTGTGTGTGTGAGTGAGATCTATAAATGTGTAAATTAAAAAGAGAAGGTGGAGAACTGGTCTTAATGTGATTGGAAATCTTGTTAAGCTGCTGCTAATAAAGGTCATTTATTTCCATCCTTAATATATTTAGAAGTAGTTTAAGAGAAACACTTTGCACACACACACACACGCACACACACACACACATACACACATACATACATTTTACTTCACTATACTTTTGGGGTCATAATGATTACAGCAAATAAGTCTATACCTGCTGCTTAAACACACATTCAACAGAGATTCTACTGTATGGATTTAAAGGTATGAAAGAAATGAGAAATTTGAAGGACACACACACAAACACACAATACACACATCAACACATAATGTATATACACACACAAACTCTTCTATGTGCACCAAGACATGTTAAGAAACACTCCTCATGTACCACTGTGTTGAGATCTGTGTCTGTGTGTGTGTGTGTGTGTGTGTGCGTGTTGGAGTGTATGTGTGTAATTTGAGGGAGACAATGTTGACCCCTGTGTCCCGGTGGCCGTTCGCCTCTCCTCGTCCCTCTTTCCATCACCGCTTTGTTCCCACGGCAACACAGTCTGCATGTTGACAGGAGGCGGTTGCCAGGCGACGGCACTCTGGCTGAGCCTGTTATTAAAACATTGCTGTGAGTGAAGAGGAAATCAACACCACAACCCGGATATGAGCTCCTGTGTGTGTGGATAAGGGAGTAAATTCGGTATATCAATACTGCAGAGGCGTATGCCAACATAACAGGAACAAACCGGTGTGTGTGTTTATGTGTGTGAGTGTGAGTGTGTGTCAGCCATGACAAACTTGCACTTCAGCAGCACTCACTGCTGAGTGGAAAATAAATGTCTTTAGTTCTCTCTTTTTCCTCTCTCCTGTGTGTGTGATGCGTGAGTGTGTGTGACAGGCATAAGGAAGTAAATTTGCTATATCAACATAGCAGGCACAAAGTGTCTGTGAGTGTGTGTGTGTGTGTGCATGTGTATGCATTCATGCATGTATGTGTGTTTCTAAGCATCATTGTGTGTGTTTTTATGCATGTGTGGTTGTAAAGGTGTGAATATGTGTGCTCCTGTGTGTGTGTGTGTTTGCATACTTGTGTGCATGCGTGTATGTGTATGTCTATGCATACATGCATGTGTGCATGTATGTGTTCATGTTCCAAAGTATGTGTTTGTGTGTGTGTGTGTGTGGGTGTGTGTGTGTGTGCATGTATGTGTTCATGGTCAAAGTGTGTGTGTGCGTGTGTGTGTGTGTGTGCATGTATGTGTTCATGTTCAAAAGTGCGTGTGTGTGTGTGTGCATGTATGTGTTCATGTTCAAAAGTGTGTGTGTGTGTGTTGCATGTATGTGTTCATGTTCAAAAGTGTGTGTGTGTGTGTGTGCATGTATGTGTTCATGTTCAAAGTGTGTGTGTGTGTGTGTGTGTGTGTGCATGTATGTGTTCATGTTCAAAAGTGTGTGTGTGTGTGTCTGTGCATGTATGTGTTCATGTTCAAAAGTGTGTGTGTGTGTGTGCATGTATGTTTTCATGTTCAAAGGAAGTGTGTGTGTGTGTGTGTTGCATGTATGTGTTCATGTTCAAAGTGTGTGTGTGTGTGTGTGTGCATGTATGTGTTCATGTTCAAAGTGTGTGTGTGTGCATGTATGTGTTCATGTTCAAAAGTGTGTGTGTGTGTGTGTGTGTGCGTGTGTGTGTTCATGTTCAAAGTGTGTGTGTGTGTGTGTGTGTGTGTGTGTGCATGTGTGTGTTTCATGTTCAAAGTGTGTGTGTGTGTGTGTGTGTGCGTGTATGTGTTCATGTTCAAAAGTGTGTGTGTGTGTGTGTGTGTGCGTGTATGTGTTCATGTTCAAAAGTGTGTGTGTGTGTGTGTGTGTGCATGTATGTGTATGCCACAGGCATAAGGAAGTAAATTATCTTGATCAATATAGCAAGAGCATACTATTGTGTGTGTGTGTGTGTGTGCGTGAATCTGTGCATGCATTTTTGTGTTTGTGTGCATAAGTGTGTGTGTGCATGGATTTGTGGGTGTGTTGGCATGTGTTTGTGCTCACAAGAGTGTGTGCATGCATTTTTGGGTGTGTGTTTGCATTTGAGCATGTGTGTGTTTGTGTGTCGTTTGTATTAAAATCTGTTTGCATATGTGTGGTGTTTGTGTGTTCACATGTGCATGCATTTGTGTGTGTGTGTGTGTCTATAAGTGCATGAATGCAAGTTTGTGTGTTTGCATGTGCATGCACAAATGTGTTTGTGTTTGCGTGTGAGCATATGTAGGTGTGTGTATTAGTGTCGCTGTGTGTATATGTATGAATGCATGAGTGTATTTGTGTTTGTGTTTGCGTATGCGTTTATGTGTGTGAGTGTGTGTCAGTCATGACAAACTCACACTTCACCAGCACTCACTGCCGAGTGGAAAATAAATGTCTTTACTTCTCTTGCCTTCTTATATACTCAGGCCCTTGGTACCAAACTGTGTGTGTGTGTTTTGTGTGTGTGTCTGTGTGTGTGTTCTTTATTGTTGCTACAGCGAGGCGGGGGCTTAATGAAGTGAGGATGATGGACTCTGCCACATTTATCATTGACTTTGACTCCAGTTTATAGAGTCATGAATAATTTATCTTGTATGAATCTGGCTTTGGGCGCTCTCGCCCGGAGACTTTTTGTGTGAACTGCGTGTGTACAATATATTCTCCTTAATTCTTTCGAATTCCGATTAAGCCCGGCGGCTGCTGGCTCGTGCTTTGCAGAGCCTGTGAGCTGAATCTTACCTACACAGCATATTTATTTATTTATTTACTCTCCTATCTGAGTGCGTTCAACCCCAGAAAGTGGCGGCCGCGTCCAGCTGCACCATGTAGTTATCACACTGCTGCTGGTTTTTTAACAACATAGCGGCATTCTCGAACATGCGCCAGACTTCACATAACATTGACACACTTGTTGTGTGGAAGTTTATTAAATAGTTTGCAGTAATCCAGCATACCTTTAGCGTACAGAAACTGCACGCACATCGTCAGACTCACAAAACTTTTAACACTAATCATATTGATTTCTCTGTATGTGAAAGTATTTATGCAGAAAACAGCAATAAATGAATGTGAGGTTCGTAATGATGGAAATACAAGCACTGTGACCTGCTCACGACTCTCATGTGGAGCTCCAGCATTCACTTACAAAACTCATATTTTAGCTGATAAATAACAATAACAACCATTATCGTGACACAGCTCAGTCACACACGAGTCCCCATTAGATGAAAATTTGCCAGAACTTTAGTACATCTTCATTTTCAATTGATTAGAATCTATATATTTGTTGTATTCCATAATTGTAGAGTGTAAACAGTATAAAGTTGTAAATAGTATAAAATAGTAATAGTAAAAAGTGACAAATATATAAATTTATGGTCACCAAATGGTTTTATTCTATATTCAGATGAATACCAAATGCATAAAGAAGTGTTTTCACCTGACACTAACCTTGTACTAGCTTCACAATACTAAGCCATAGAATGTCTCTGCATAATAGAAATTCGACAAGTCGATGAAATAGACACTGTTCTTACTATTTCTCTGCGGTTTTAGCACTTTCATACTAAGAAAAAGTAAACATTTCTTCAGGCACAGGTCAGTTTTCAGCAGAAATTGGCTGATTTCAAAATTGTGTCAGCATTTACACATCAAACTGTCACAAATCTAAGTAGTGCAGGACAATAAATACAAAATGATAATAAGAAAAACAAAAAATAATTTCTCTTTCTGCAGAAAATGACATTTCCCACAATCCCCTATTGAACATTAATGTGAGGATTTGTACTTAATATTCACGATACAGCCATTTACTACGTCGCTCGTAGAATAATCCTGAGATACATCAGTGTGTTGATCTCGCCCGCCTAATTCTAGAATATGGTATTCCAATGATATGTCTATAATAAGAGGATAGAAGAATGTTGAAAAATGTTGAAGCTCTCAAAAGGTTAAAGCTTTTAATACTTTAATACCTTAAAATCAATTCTAAAAGAAAAGGGAGTGCAATCTTGTAAAAGTGAAGGTTACAGGCTCAGCTCTCTTATACCAAGTTTTCTTCCAGCTGCATTTTGAGTAAGTTGTAATCTTGTCTTTTGAGTCACTCCTGTGAGAAGTGCATTACAACAGGCATAAAAAAAGTCTATGTCTCAGCAAAACAGTCGTGGGCGATGTTTCTGAGGTGGAAGACAATCTCGTCTCGACATTGTCAATGGTCGGTTTAAATGTGAACTCGGAGTTAAGATGGCAGGTTTGCTGGGTAAAAAGTGAATAACACTGGCAGAGGAAAACTTCTAAACAAGTAGCAATGCTACTCACGAACCATTAGGTCAAATATTTTGAATATCTTGCTGTGTTCAGGTTGTCATCTTTTGGAAAAATTATTATTATACTGTGTAAAGTAGCAGAGTGTACATGCCTTGTGCAGTCTTGAAAAAATCCAGTGAAATAGTAGTTAGGTCATGTTGGACAAAAGTTTTTCACCTGAGAATGAAATGTTTTAGCGTAGATGCTTGTTTGAACTGCTTGTTTTCACATTACCATGAGATGTTTCCATTGCGTTTTCATTTTTACATTAACGCAGGCTGTTTTACATTAGCATGAGATGTTTTTCATAAGCATCAAGGTGTTTTCGCGTGAGCAGGAGATGCTTTCATATGAGCATGAGATGTTTTCACATTAGCAGGAGATGCTTTCATGTGAGCATGAGATGTTTTTACATTAGCATGAGATGTTTTCGCACTTGAGCATCGAAACGTTACCCGTGAGTGGGCAATGCTTTCATGAACAGATGTTTTCGCCGACAGGAGATATTTTCACATGAGCATGAAGGTGTTTTCATGTTAGCATGAGATGTTTTTCGCGTGAGCAGGGAGATATTTTCACATGAGCATGAGGTGACATGTTAGCATGAGATGTTTTTCCCGTGAGCGCGATATTTTCCGCGTGAACATGAAATCATTTTCATGTTAGCATAGAGATATTTTCACGTCAGCATAGAGATGAACCGCGTGAGCATGAGATGTTTTTCCGTGAGCATGAGATCATTTTCAAAATTGAGCATGAGGTGTTTCATGTTAGCATGAGATGTTTTCAGGTGAGCATGAGATGTTTTCATGTGAGCATGAGGTGTTTTCATGTTAGCATGAGATGCTTTCACGTGAGCATGAGATGTTTTCACGTGAACATGGTGTTTTCATGTTAGCATGAGATATTTTCACATGAGCATGAGATGTTTAAAACCCACATTTATCTTTTGTTTGTGTTTCTTTAGTACTCTGTAATTATCTGTGTGTGTGTGTTTAAAAGTGCATGTGTGTTTGACCGGTCCTTAGACCTGGTAGGTGGTAAAAGTGGAGTCTGTGTACAAATACTTATGTTTATTCGATTGGATAGCTGCGTTGCTTATTATGTATATACAGGGCCTCATCCGTACCGAGTGTAATTAACCATGAAAACCAATCGATGAGACGTTTAAAGAAAGTTGTGACAGCTCATTTGCACACACACACACACACACACACCCAAACACACACACACACAAAACATTTACCTAATGGATTCTATTGATTTTTATGCTATTCTGGGTCAATTAAATTGAGAAGCACCAAAAACAATAATGAAACACTGTATCACTTCTACTCTTCATTGTTAGACACACACACGCACACGCACACAGTTTACATTGTGGTACTTTGGCGTTTTTTCAACTTTACTTTTCACAGCATTACCAAATGTGACCTCTGCATTTGACCCATGCATGAAGGCTCAGTGAGCAGCTTTTTTGGTATCATCCGGAGAGCATTGCTTGCTCATGAGTACCTCAGTGGTACCTTTACCAGTCCAGGACTTGAACCGGTGGTCTATCCGGTGACACGGCTCCAGCTCTAAGCATTACACTACCAGCTGCCACATTACACATTCTTACCAGGTCTGATTGAGATAGAAGTGATATCTTAGCAGAAACCAGAAAACATTTTTCCTTCAAAAGGAATGTCCATAAGTATAAATTTGTCTGTCTGACTGAGTGGTGCTGTGGCGGGAAACTGTCGCCTCTCATGGCAAGAATCCTGTGGCGGTGGGTCTTTTTGTTGGCGTTTGCATGCTCTCTCAGTGTTGGTGTGGGTTTTCTCCGGGTGTGCCGGTGATTTGTGACTCTAAATTGGCCACTTTGCATCCGAAGTCACGGGAAAGGTTCCAGTCAGATAATGAATGAATGAATTTGTGCCCAACCAACAGTTGAGGTGAATAAACCCACATAAAACATATACTCTATTGTAAAAGTATTCATTTACTTGTCAAATAATTAAATTCAGGTGTTCCAATCACTTCCATGGCCACAGGTGTATAACTTCAAGCACCTAGGCAAGAGATTTTGGACAATTTCATGCTCCCAACTTTGTGGAAACAGTTTGAGGTTGGCCCTTCCTGTTACCTTGTGACTGCCCTTTCCCATTTTAAAGCAGGATCATAAAGACCTGGATGAGCGAGTTTGGTGTGGAGGACCTGGCCTGCACAGAGTCCTGACCTCAACCTGATAGAACACCTTTAGGATGAATTAGAGTGGAGACTGCGAGCCAGGCCTTCTCGTCCAACGTCAGTGTCTGACCTCACAAATGCTTGGAAGGTAATTCAAAACTCCCATAAAACACCTCCTAAGCCTTGTGGAAACTTGCCCAGAAGAGTAGAAGCTGTTGTAGCTGCAGGGGTGGGCCGACGTCATAGTAAACCCTATGGATTAAGAATGGGATGTCACTTAAGTTCGATATCAGTGTACAGGCAGGTGAGCGAATACTTTTGGCAATATACGTGCCTCGCGCTAGTGATGTGAATACATGTAATTACTGGCGATGCTGATATCCGGTATTTTTCCTGCTTACATGTACCAATACCATGCGATTGATGAGGAGGTTGGAATTGGCGATAAAACACAGGCGAGGGATTGCGTGTAATTAGGCAGATATTTTGCTTGCCAAAGTTCCACTGCGCTCGAGATTTTGCACAAAAGTAACACCACAACTCTGACATGTTCAGCAAAGCACCAGTCATGCAAGCGTGAAAGGCAAACAAAAAGTCGGCGAGGCAGAGCTTTTTCAAATGTAGTGCATAAATTTAACAAAAAGTCATGTGGTGTAAGTCAAATGAGGTCGTGACCCCCTATGTGCGCTTCCCTAGTCGTGAGAAACAGATTAAGCTACAACCCAGCTTATTTTATGATATGTGCATCCTACCACATAGAAAAAGTCTGATAAGAGTGGCCCCACCCTACCATACCTAATTAAATTATTGGCAGTACACAGCCCATGTCAGGCAAACATGAAACTTATTTAGTTTAGAAATTTTTCGCACATGCAGGCAGAGTTGGGTGTGCAAAGTCAGAAATTTGCTTACAAACATTCCACTGCATGCTCAGAATTTGGCACAAAATAACGTCATACATTTTAAGATAGAAGGCGCGCAGCCGTTTAAATCCTGCTCCGGACTTGGGGCGGTGCCTGGGCGCTACTTCTGCTTCAGACCCTTTAGCCGTACTTACATAAAATATCGGCTGAAAATTCAGGCACATATCAGCATTGTTCAATGCCAGTATCAACGATTCCCGATATGAATGCGATTTTAAGCATAAAGGAGCATCGTCACTTTCCGCTTCCTTTGTATAATCTCCGAGATGTTACATACACACAATTGAAAGGTCAGGTGACCAGGTGAGTTAGTGTGTAGCACCGTTGGCGAACTTTCCTCCTCTCAGTTCCACAGTCAGCCTCACCATGTGGTGATATTAAGCTCCACCAGTGGTCTTGAGCTTTTTGTCTGGGCAAAAAAAGAACAGAACAAAAGCCAGAGACACAAAGGGGAAATCAATTACTTTCGGTCCGAGCCTCCAGCTGTGGAACCTGAGAGTCATGGCAGTATCAACAACAAACTACATTGTGCTCATTCCCATCCCCCCAGGCCTCCACTCTAAACAAAAACCACCAATCAAAGCAATTCATTACATGTAAATAAAATATACTGATACTCTTAAAGGCTCTATTATGCTTTAATTTCAACGTTTGCCAGAGCCGTTCCCGAATGAGATGTTACGAGTGTAGAACACAGTTTGGTAAACAATTAGGCTCGTGCGTCCCGGAAAAGAAGACCGAGCAGATAATGGCACTGAGCCTCAGATACCGAACCCTTATTAAAGCCATCATAACACCACTGATTGTTTCATATGCCTGGATATTACTGTGCGTATCTCGCAAGACCTCTTCATTACATACTCCCGAGAATGCAGACTAATTTTTAAGTGGGCACTGAGGGGCTCGGTGCAAACACCCAAAAGGCGTGTTAAGGAGTTGGCGTTTGTCATCCTGAACAAATAAACTGCCCTAACTCGAACACATAATTATAGTCTATTAATAAGACATATTACAAATTATAGATTTAGATCAGAGCAATTACCTGATAAAAACTTATACATCTTTACTGTAAATACATTCAAGGACTAATTACTGGGTAAATCTATCTATCTATCTATCTATCTATCTATATCTCTATATCTATCTATCTATCTATCTATCTATCTGTCTCATCTCCATTCATCTGTTTTTGTCTATTGATCTATCTTCTCTGTCTAATCCTAACTATCCATCATCCATCTTATCCTCATCCATCATAATATCATCCATCAGTTTGTTTGTCCATCAATCAGTTACCAATCTATCTATCTATCTATCTATCTATCTATCTATCTATCTATGTATCTATCTATCTATCTATCTATCTATCTATCTCTCTCTATCATCCATTCATCCGTTTGTCTATTGGTCTTCTCTGTTGATCTAACTATCCATCATCCGCTCATCCATCATAATATCCATCCATCAGTTTGTATGTCCATCAATCAATTACATTATCGTACATCACTAGCGTTAGGTACACTATATTGCCAAAAGTATTTGCTCACCTGCCTGTACACGCATATGAACTAAAGTGACATCCCATTCTTAATCCATAGGGTTTAATATGACGTCGGCCCACCCTTTGCAGCTATAACAGCTTCTACTCTTCTGGGTAAGCTCCCCGCAAGGTTTAGGAGTGTGTCAAGATTTTGACCATTCTTCCAGAAAACACATTTGTGAGTCAGACATTGATGTTGAGACGAGAGGGCCTGGCCATGATGCGCTCTCTAGTCATCCCAAGGTGTTCTATCAGGTTGAGGTCCAGGACTCTGTGCAGGCTTCAGTCAAGTTCTTCCACCAAATTCGCTCATCCAGGTGTTTATGATCCTTGTGCGCCAGTCATGTTGGAACAGCAAGGGGCATCCCCAAACTGTTTCCCACAAAGTTAAGCATGAAATTGTCCAAATCTCTTGCCCTAGTTGCTTGAAGTTATACCTGTGGCCATGGAAGTGACTGAAACACCTGAATTTAATTATTTCGTTGGGTGAGTGAATACTTTTGGCAATATAGTGTATTTGCAGTGTTTGATGACAGTACTCCTTAGAGAACTCAGCTGTACCTTTACGCTCTGAGGCAAGATCCTCGACACTCTGATCCATGAGGGCAAACTTCCTATCCATTACACTATGAACTTTCCCCCAAAATAGGCTTGTATCTTTATATTTGGAGATTTAAATAGCACTCTTCAGTTCCCTAGTCTGAACTCTACCACTGAAACAGCAGAGCTTAAAACTACACCCCTGACCTCACAATTAAATCCAAAGAATCCATTTGTGCAGGTCTTTCAATTCCTGCTATTCTTGTTGTGATGGAGTTTTCTACAGCAAATGGTTGGCAAGTAAGGGTATGCATGAAAATGTTCACAAAAACAGAAAACTTTGATCATGCACAAAAGCTTATTTGCCTCCTTTTTTTTAAACACATGACGGGAAACAAGCTGTTGTTTTTTTAACTGCATTATATAGTATATAAGTAAAAATATAGACATCTTTTTTGATCATTTAAAAATGGTAAATATTACAGAGTTAATACAAACATCTAATGCATCCCATCATTTAAAAGTGCTGGGTTATTAGCAGGCTGGTTTTTATTTCATTTTCATTAATATATCTTCCATATTTTTTACTGGAACTGCTCTCAGAACTACTCAGAACTCAACTCTCTTCTTATATATTTATGCTCCACCACCTGTAAGAGAGGAGGCTCTTGTGAAAGGTGAGGCATGAAGTTGTTGCTGTTGGTCTTGCTGATCTTTCTTAACTTCTGCTGGTTCCTCGACCTTAATAGAAAAAGGTAACATTCTATGTTGTGAGGGTCGAGTCTCTTCTGCATCATGTATAGATTTTGCGAACACGCTACAGAAAGGAAGAGGCAGAAGGTAAAGGTGCAAAGATCAAAGTCAAATTCACAGGTGATGCAAGGTGATGTGTAACTTTCTACTGGCTGAATGAAGATTTTGCTGAATTGCTTTAGCACAATTTCTTAATGTGACTTTTGCCTTAAACTGAATTACTTGTCATTTAATTTGTAATCATGGCTGAATATAATGCTGTACAAATGGTATATATATATATATAGTCATGACCCCCGCATGACCGCTATTCAGTTAGTTTGATGTGTTCAGTTTTGTTTCGTGCTCCCTGTCAGTCATTAGTGTGTGCACATGGTTCTTGTTTGCTTTGGTCCAGCCCCTGTTTTGATTTGTTGTCACTTCATTGGTTTTCCCTGATTATTTTCTGATTGGTTCCCCTTTGTTTCATTGTTCCAGCCCCTCATTTCTGTTTTAGGATTTAAGCTCAGTTCTTCCAGTGTTTCTTGTTGGTCCACCCTCACACTACCCCTCCCGTGCCGGCGTGCTTTGTGTGTTTTCAAGATTCAAGAAGCGTGTTGTTTTGTTTGTGGCCCTCGTGCCCAGTTTATGTTCTGTGTTTTTGGAATAAATGGCTTGCACTGTGACCTCGCCTCATGTCATGCCAGCACGCTGTGACAATTATATGAAAATAGGAACCATATACTGTATATATAGATACCAGTTGTTGAGTGTCTGTTTTTACCACACTGAGTATGGAGAAAAGAAAGAAAAGTCAAACCAAAAATTGTGGAAAAGCCTGGACAATCGCAAGGCTACAAGTAGATCTCCAGAGATCTTATTGTTCCTGTGTCCACTGTGTGCAACATTGCGAAAACGTTTGCAGCCCATGGCAAATTGCCAATCTGAGTATATATATAAAAATTGAACTTAAAAACTTTTAAGTTTTCATAATGTTGTGTAACTTTTTCATATTTTTAATAATATATGTATATATAATAATAATAATAATAATAATATGTATAATAATAATAATATCAATCTTTTGTCATTTAAGTTCATATATATATATATATATATATAATCATATAATTTCATTTTATTATGTTTATGATGTATGTATTTCTATTATAATGCTCTCCAAATAATATATTTATTTGTTAACAGTAAATTTTTTCCCAGTGTTTTGTTTATGATGCAGTTGTGTGTGTGTTTTTTAACACTCTTTATAATCTGTAATTTGGTTTGTTGCATCAGTGGTGATGTGACATGAACACATGGCTGCTGTCCAAGGTGCTGGTGCATTGTGCTGAAACGATGCTGTAGGTCTGATGGAGATGTCGCGAAATTCTAATAATTGTTCCACATACTTACCTTGTTGAGGACAAACTGAGAAACATCTCTATGTGTAGTACAAAGTAATGTTTCTCTGGAGAAAAACTGTGATCAAATTAGCAAAAGTGTAAATTACATTTTTGACACAATTGAAGAGCAGAAAGAATTTTCTTTGAGAATCGCTCTCTTTCTTCTGTTCCTTCTCATCTGAAGTTAACCTGCTCAAATGGCGAGATAGCGATAAAAGATTGTAACAAATTAAACGAGACGTTATTAAGAAGCCGAACCAATTACGGCAGGTGTCATTAAGCCCTGTTTATCTTAATGGTCCTAATGACTCACTCCCTCTCTCCTTACTCCTTCTCCTCTCTTTCTCCTCTCCTCACTCTCTCTCTCTCATTCTCTCTTTCTCGTTCTCTCACTCCCTCATCCCCTTTTCTCTACCTTATCTCTCTCTCTCTCTCTCTCTCTCTTCCTCTGTCCCTGTTCTCTCCCTTTCACTCCTCTCACTCTCCCTCCTCTTCTTTCTTTTTGCTATCTCCCCTCCTTACTCTCTACTCTCCTCTCTCTCTCTCTCTCTCTCTCTCTCTCTCTCTCTCTCTCTCTCTCTCTCTCTGTCTCTCTCTCAGAGTGCAACTTTCATTTCTCATTTTCCCGATCCATCCCTTCCCCTCTTGCTCCTTGTGCCATATTCTCATCCTCCCCTCTTTTCCACTCTTGTGGAGCAAGGAGTATTAGAAAGTACAGGTATCTGAGCATCTTGTGTGTGTGTGTGTGTGTGTGTGATATTTCCTTTGAAGCCCCTTTTTCCCCCTGCTTTAGCTCTGAGGGACAGCAATGGAACTTGCTGGTTTTTTGATCAACCAGATGACCTGCGTTAGGCCCTGGCTCGCTTTGATAGAGGTAGCGAGCATAGTAGCCAGTTCAGTTCAAAACAGGGCTGACCAAAAAAGAATGTGTCTGTCATGTGTGAGGGAGCAAGAACGTCACAGGTCAGACAATGTCTTGACCTCTTGTATTCAAAATGAAAAAAGATATAGATGCAGACAGGAGAGGGGTGTAGATTGGACCTCTCAGACTATCAATGTGTGTATTATTGTGTGTGTGTATTCATGTGACTTCTCTGGGATCTGCTTGGTGCAACTGATGGAACCTTGAACTGGCTATAATCTAAACTCTGTGTGATGTGTGAATTGAGCTGAAGGGCTTCTCCTGGTGTGTTGGTCAGTGAAAGGTGTGTAATGACCGCTTGGCTGCAACCCTGATCTGGCTGAGTGATTTAACAACATCACTGCTGATCTAACATCACCTGATCTTAATCTCAGAGTAGGCTAAGATCGAGTTCACCCATAGTTGGGTGAAAAAGAAGGTGTCATCGAGTATTACTGTTTTTAGCAAAAGAAAACAAAATTATTTTTATTAATAAATGTAAAAAATACTCAATTGGGCCTTATTATTATTATTATTTATTATTATTATTATTATTATTATTATTATTATTATTATTATTATTATAGCTGCATTTAGGAAAGACTAAGGACTTTTCAGGAATGTTTTCCCATTTTATTCCATGATTTGTTTAGAGTTCTTTGTAATGTTCTTGCCACAATTCATCAGATCTCAGTGGCTTTAATCTAAAATCCAAAATTCTCTCAAAAACATTGTTCGAGAGCCGATCTGTTTGAGGAATCACTGTGGTTGTAGCGTTTTTTGAGATCTCCAGCTTTCTAAAGGCCACGTTTAGGGTTTTCTTTTACTAGCCGGAGGAAAAGGCATTACAGCCCGAGGCCTCTGTAAACAAGGCCTGCACGCTGCGGACGCCCGTCACAGCTAAGGAGCCAGTGTAATAGTTTTTTCATGGTCATTTCACACAATCAAATTATGCTCTGAGAAACCAGTGAACGAAGGAAGAAGACGGATGGAGAAAAAAATAAAAATAAATAAAGAGGATGCGGTCTGCCGAATAAATAAAAGAGACGCTACAAGCAAAAATAGAAAAACAAAAAAGGTCTTGTGTGTAGGTGTGTGTATGATATTCTGATGAATAGTATTGTGAAGTCACTCCTTCTATTAAACGTAGCTTTTTACTACCTAAATGCAAAAGTTAATGGACAAATCCCATTAAGACAATGGAGCAGTTGGTACCATAAAGGTTCTTCACTCACTTTTTTCAGAAAGTGTCCCAACAAAAGTGGAAGGTCCCCATAAGACCTTTCTAACCATATTAGGAACACTGATCCCCAATGTCAGCTGCTCACTGCTCTTTCATGGATGAGTAAAATTTTTCATTTTGGTTCACATTTCATAGTGGTGCACTGTGTGCTGTGTTCACAAAGACAAATAATCACTCACTTAATAAGAGTATATGACAGAGAGTTTCTACAAATATGTTTTAAATACATTCCAAAACAGTGTTATGGGGACCTACAGAAAAATGCTTTTAATACAAAATACTCACTGAAAAAAGTGTGGGAGAGAAGATGATGCACAAAGAGAAAAACAAAAAGGTCTATTTGAGTGTATTTTTAATCAAAAGGAAATTGCGTTCTGATAATCGGTATTGTAAACTTACTCCTTCGGTCAAACTTAATTTATGACTTTCTAAAGCTATCCAAATCCAAAAATTAGTGGATAATGCATAGAGCATATATGAGAGAGTGTTTCTAAAAAATAAGTTTTAAACACATTCCATGGACCATTAATGTTATGAATGTTATGGTGACCCTAAGAAAAATGCTTTTAATACAAAATAACTTACTTCTATTTGAATGGGGAGAAAGGAAAAAGAAAATAAAGATGCAGACAGATGTGGTCCATTGAATAAATAAGAGAGAATAAGAGCAGAAAGAGAAAAAAAAGTCTTTTTGTGTGTATGTTTGTATTTTTGATCAAAAGGAAATGACGTTCTGATCAATGGTTTTGTGAACTTACCCCATCTGTCAAATGTAACTTTTGACTTTTTTCCCCCTCTTTTCCCCGCAGGCAAAATTGCTGTGAAATTGAAGGAAGGATGGTGGGAGTGACCTGTGAAGACAGCTGAGATATGAGAGGAGAAAACTCGAATAGACTCTTACCTCACATTTCCACAGGCTAAGCCTCAGAGGAGGCTGCGAGCGAAAAGTCTCACTCCTCTAACTGGCTCTGATACAGAAAAAAAACATACATTATACATCTATAATCACGTCTCCAAGAAGACTGAAGTTATAAATGATATTATCATATTTAATGTGTGTGGAGGCATGTCCACAGTATTATCTCCATGCGGGAACTGAATATCCCCATACTGATTAATTTTTGAATATTAATTCTTGAACCTTAATATTTTTTGTAGTTTTGCCGGCCTACATGAGGGAAAACTTTTTGTCTTTTTTTTTTTTTTTTGCAAAAACCCTTTTCAACAATTAAAAAATGTTTATGTTGACATTATGATTTAGCTATGAGAAATATCCCCCATGATACTGTATAATACAAGTGTGTGAAGAAAGAGAAAACAAGATAGAGGTTGTGTGTGTTTCTAGGAGAAAGAGAAAAGAGTGTGTTTGTGTGTATTTCTACAAGTTTGTTTTAAGCACAATCTGAGCACCATAATGAGGACAAACAGGCTCATGGGGACCTTTGACTTTTGTAGGGACAACTAAAGAAAGTGTTTAAAATACAAAAAACCTACTTCAAAATTTTTAACTGAACATTGTCCAGTTACATCAATGCAAAAGTCGATGATAAAACTCATTAAAGACAACATAGTGTCTTAACAGGAAAAAGTCTTATGTGGACCTTGAACTTTTTGTGGCGACACTAAAAGAAAAATGCATTTAATACAAATAGTGTGTGTGTGTGAAAGAATGTGTATTTCTTCAAATGTATTTTAAACATGTTGTTAGGACCCATTATGACAGCTAAATAATGTCTTGTGGGGATCTTTTGTGGAGACACTAAAAGAACAAAATGCATTTACTTTTATTTTAACTCACTTCTGTTTGAAATGAAAATGAAAAGGTATATTTAATATGAGTTTAAAAGACCTATACATTAACATTGTCTGCCAGATTGAATGTGAAAACTCAATTTAAAAAACCATAAAGACAGCAATACATATAGTAGTTGCCTGAAAAAGTGTGTGTGTGTGTGTGTGTGTGTGTGCAAATCTGGTTTAAACACATTCTAAGGATCGTAATGACAAGAAACTTGTGGGGACCTTTGACTTATGTAAGGACATTTAAATAGAAATGCTGTTAATAGAAAATGTCGCCCTTCTATTTGAACAGTAAATATGAATGTCTTTTCAAAAAATCCTATAAATTTACATTGTCGAGCTAATTACAAGTGAAATTCAATGTAAAAAACCCCATAAACACAGCAATACATGGTATGTGTGTGTGTCATTGTGTTAATTATGCGATTTTAGTCCTACTCTTACATTAGCAGCGAGTGCTGCTGTGGGCTCTAATTTATCCCCCTGTGCATTAAGCTAAAGCTCCATTCTCCAAGTTCTTGCTATACAGACCTCAGGGCCAGACACAGACACACATTTCAACTCTTCTTCTACTCCTCCTGTTCTTCCTCCTCCTCTTTTGTCTGTAAAATTACCCCAATCACACCTTTATCTACCATCCATCACCGCCATAGCACCTTTAACGAAATGCATAAACCCAGGCCATAATGTAACGTAAAGTAACATAACATAGCATAACATAAAACAGCATAACAACACAGTTTAACATACAGCATAACATAATATAGCATAACATAATGCAAACCCAGACCGTAAGGTTAGTGCTTTTTCTACAAACCCAGGTCATAATCTGAGGTAATGTAACATAATATAACATAATGTAATGAAACATAATGTAACGTAACATAACTTAATGTAATGCAATGTAACATAACATATTGTAACATAATATAAAAAAAGCAACATGATGTTGTGTAACACAGAACCGCCTCATTTAATCAGAAATTTATTTACAAATCATTGCTGTCATGACACTTTTAGCAACCATAACTATACAACCATGCCATAACAACATAATGTAACGTAAAATAATGTAATGTAACATAATAACGTAACGCAAAATATCAAAACATAACGCAATATAACATAACATACTGTAACATAATGTAACATAGTGTAACGTTACATACCACAGTGTGAAGTGAAAATGCCTTATTCCACATCTGCTTTTCATCACAAATATTTATCTACTAACCATCACTGCCATAACGCTTATAATAATTGAGTGCATGAACCCATAATGTAACGTAAAATAATGCAAAAGTGCCTCATTCCTAACCTTGTTTTATCATGACTCTTTATCTAATAATCAATAATCGCACAACGTAACACAACATAACTTGAGAGTCTTGTTCCATTGCTGCCTTGTTCCATTGCTGCCTTGTTCCATCTACTTACCATCTCTACCGCAAATACCTTGTTCCAGACCTGGTTTTATCATGACTCTTTATCAACTAGCCCTCACTGCCGTAACATTTTTATTGACCAGATCCATAAGCCCAGACTATGATGTCACATAAGGTAATGTAACCTAAGACAATGTGACGTACCAGAAAGTAAAGAAACACGATAGCGTTGTGTTCCAAAGCTCATTTTAATCACGCCAGATTGTCTAAAGCAGGATCCAACGTGGACGGATCGAAAGTTGCCCCCTCGTCGTTCGCCCTCTCGTCACTCTTTTTATCCATTACAAAGGTTAAGTGCTGCCTCTCTTACTGCGAGCTCGCTTGAATAATATTTGCTAGTTCCCCGACTGGCCTGAGCTTTTCAGGATTTTGCTCTTCGGGCAAGGATAATTGTGTAAGTGCGAAGGGGTCCAAAGGAAAGAGAAGAAAAAAATTAAAAGGAATGAATGGAGATTCTCAAGAAATGAGTGGATTGTATGTCTCTCAGGCCTCAAGGCCAAACCATTCATTCTACTCGTCCCTTATTTGGCCTTCAAATCCCTCTTGTTCTTCAAAGATAGAATGGTTTCTTTTTCTCTCTCTGCTACCTTTTTTCAACTTGTATGGCTTTTTTTCACAATAACTTCTCACATTGGAGGACACACCTCAACCTATGATGAATGTTATTTTCGATGCTTTTATGTCAGATTGTATGCAGGGCTCTATATCTGAAGACCTGGGGTCTCATTTATAACCGTTGCGTACGCACAAAACGGCTCTTTCTATGCAAACGTTGCGATCTATAGAAACAAATTTGACGGCAGAATGTGCGCATATGTACGCCAACTCTGACCCATGCATGCGAACATTTTGGAGAAAAAAACTACGACCGTGGGTGAAGTGGGTGAGCAAAAATGTGAGTGGCATCATTACATAAATAATAATTCCTTGTGCTAGTGAGTCATACACCGTACATTTTATTTCACTTATTCAGTCACACATTTATAATAGTAAGTAAATATAAGTAAAATATATAATCCGACTCAAATCTTAATCTGTGCACCGCAGCTGCTGAAATATAAATGGGTAAGTGGTGGTCGTGATTATCACGATCATTTGGACAGGGTGTGAAACAAGTCTAATTGCTGAAAACGCATAAATACCGCGATCACATTTGTGCGTAACGTTACATAATGTATGCGCTGGCATTGCTAGAAGATTGCGCCAATGGCAGAATGAGAAGAGTACGGGTGTTTGGGGACCATGAAGATTTTTTGGCCCATGATGATGACCGGCTCATAAGCTATGTGCTGAACTTGGTCCAATGTTAGAGATATCAACCTGATGGAATCTCGCAATCCCGGTAGAAATACAGGTACTGACGACCCTGGGGTTCCTTGCAACTGGCTGTTACCAGCGGTAATTAGCAGACAGGTATATGTTATAATTAACAATAAAATTGTGAATTTGTTCTAAAGCTTGTTTGGGAGATACAATAATAATCCAATTGTGTTTAATTGTACTCTAGGTCTGGGATATCACAACCATCACTAAACCCAATAATACTTGTCGTTTTGGATGGGATTATTAAAATGACTAGCAGATACATTACGTTCCCTGACAAACGTGGTTGCACGATGGCCTGGTTCAACACATGACTCGTTTATCCTGGAACACAGCAGCGTAGGGAGCAGACTGCAGGCTGGGGCTGCGTGCGATGACTGGCTTCTTGGTAAGAACCAACCGGACCCACAGCCCCGAACACCTGCATGAAGGCTATCAATTGGGAGCAAGACTCAGGGAAGATGTAATGCGGCGTTTGTAAAGACAGCAGTGCAAAGGTATATATTTTTTAACAAAATCTTTTAATGTTGTTTTAATTCATCTGAAATTACATCGATTGCTCTAATTGTATCTTGTTGTGTCGCCAAGACAGCCTCAGTCAGGACCCGGCCACTTCCAGAGGCTACATGCTCCCGGGACTGGCTGGTGCTCTTCAGCCACCTCCTGCGACTCCTCACCCATTGTCGAGATGTCTCTGGTTGGGGGACAACAAAACCATTACATTGTGCTTTGTCAAAAGTCTAACTTTCTTTCTCACTTTCAAATCTGAGCACTTTTTAAATTATTTCCACCACGGTCCTGTTTGCAGCACTCACTTCATTCACAGCATTCGTTATCTGCCTTTCTTTTTGTTTGTCATCCTACTACTATGACTACCAAACAAAATATTTTTTCTGCTTTTCACTTCACCCACAAGCACATCTATCTTGGTTTCAGAAAAAATTCTCTTCTTATTTTTTAACTTTTTTTTCTTCTTCTTAGTTCTTCAGGTTTACATCGGAAGCTTCAATATGCATGAGGTGATTTGCATTTACCATATATGGTTGAACGGGGGCGGAATATGCGGCAAATCCACATGTGTACAATCCCAGGTAGAGTGCGATTTATAAAGCGTATATTGCGTGCAGGTGTGCAATCTGACTTTTTCTTTGCGTACGTCATTTTCGTCTTTTGAGCACATTTACACTTTTAGTATGAGTTCCACGCAAAGTTTTATAAATGAGACCCCTGGACTGTTGACCAACACATTGCAAGTTCATATCCTGGTTTCGGGGATACTTCCATTTTGGCCAAGGTGGACTCACTAACCCTAACCTTGAGTGTTCACCTAACCCAAAGGGCCTATATTCTGTAGGATTTAAAAAAAAAAAAAAAAAAAAAAAAAAAAAAAAATCTACCTGAAAGTGAATTGTGAACACAACACAACCACACATTTCATCACCACAACGAAATGTGACCTCTGCATTTGACCCATCTGTGAAGGAGCAGTGGGCAGCTAACAAGGAGTGCAGTGCTTGGGGACGGTACCTTGCTCATGAGTACCTCAGTGGTAACTTTACCGGTCCTGGATTCGAACCTGTGACCTTCTGTTCATGGCGCGAAGACCCTACCATTATGCCACCAACTGGCCCTGAGACAAGCTGTCAGTTTTCTGAACACATGGGTCAGATGGGCAGTTGGTATCGCAACAATATGGGGTTAGTCCCATGATCAGAGGGTTGCTGGTTCAAGTCATGGACCAGTAAAAATACCACTGAGGTGCTCATGAGCAAGGTACCGTCCCCAAGCACTGCTCACTGGGTTCTGCCAAAAAGCTTCGCACTACTCCTTCATGGATTGGTCAAATGCAGATATTACTATAATTGTTTTGGCAGCGCCCAGGGAGCAGTGCTTGGGGATGGTACCTTACACATGAGTACATCAGTGGTACCTTTACTTGTTTGAGATTAGAAGGTGACCTCCTAGTCAAAAGGCCAACTCACTAACCGTTACGCTACAGACTCCCCCAATGGAATAACGCTGCATAATGACGATAATATTTTAGAAGCACAGACATGATGTTGTATTTCTGTACAATAATCTGAGAATTTTTTGTCCAAAAATAGCACCTGGGTTCTGAGTGTTGTGTTGAACCTTTATACCCACCTCAATTTTGATTGTCTTGAGTGAAGTGTGTTCACACCTGTTTACTGAGTGTTGTGTTGATTGGATTTCCTGGAACTTCCACACCTTTTTCTCTTCATGCATTTCCATTGCAGATTAATTTGGTTCCAATTTTTTGTGAAATTTGGCACCAGGGTTCTTGACATTCCTCTTTATATAAGGTTTATTCCATAAAATCAAGAATGAACCTTAGAATCAATGGGAGTATCACAAACCCATTTATTCTAAGATTTAATCCTAATTTCACCTTAGAATAAATTGGAATGTCATGAAACCACATAGCAATGTTTATTCCCTGAAATCTGGAAGAATAAATGGGTTTTTTATTCCCTGATTTTATTCCCTAAAAATGGGAAAAAGCTTGATATTAAGATTAAGGTTGCATTTCTGCATTACCTCTTGAAGTAAATTTGGCTTTGTTCTTTCAGTTCAGTACAACGCAGTTTGGATTGCAGCCACGGACTTGTCCGAGAAGTGATTAAGTTGCAGTGGGAATCACACGCCCACTTGCTGCCCTTAGCGCATTGAGAAGGTGATCGGAATCTGAATGCGCTGCCCGGTTTCTTATTTCCGAGTCCGATTCGGGAGGTCTTTCGGCGTAGGTCCACGTTAATGGACTCCCACCCCGACACACACACAAACACACACGTTCCCGAATTACCCAAATGGAATTTGAAATCCGATGGCGCTTATTTAAAGCTATATGATGAATGGACCCTAAGCTCTTTGCTGCAAAAAAAATGAAGCCGGTAAGTGATTGGGTCTTGGCCCACAACAAAGCCGGTAGTTGGAAGTCGAGGCTTAAATTATTATAGAGGGCTATTTGGGAAACAAGCGAGTGTGTTATATTGTATATTCCTCCTTCCGCACCCACCTTTCCGACTTTCAAAAAGGGGAACGAGCGCAGAGAATCAACTCCGCCGACATCCATCAAACGGAATGAGTTCTCAAGCGCCCAAGCCTGGACGGAAAACATGGAACGTGCCCCGAATCCTGTTTTTAGTTCCGACCGGAACATACGCATGCAGCAAAGGCACGTATTAACTTCTTCATTTGTTGTTTAAGGCTTAGTATATACTTTTAAAAAATGTATTTTCAAGCTACAAGCGACTTCTAATTAAAAGTAGCAAAGCTACAACCAAGCTTCTGTTATAATGTACACTTTATTGCCAAAGTATTGTGACACACCTCCAAATCATTGAACTCAGGTGTTTTCGGGGGTTGGGCTTGGCCCCTTAGTTCCAGTGAATCAATATGACTGAAGCAAGCTCCACAAAGACATGGATGAAGGAGTTCAGTGTGGAGGAACTTGACTGGCCTGCAGAGGGCCTTAATCTCAACCCGATAGAACATGATGAATTGAAGTGGAGACTGCGAGCCAGGCCTTCAGTGGCTGATATCACAAATGCTTTTCTAGAAGAATGGTCACCAATTCCCATAAACACACTCCTAAACTTTGTGGACAGCCTTCTCAGAAGAGTTGAAACTATTATAACTGTAAAGGGTGGACCAACTCCATATTACAGCTTTTGGATTAAGAATGGGATTTCATGTGTCTGTAAAGGCAAGTGTCCCAATACTTTTGACAATATAGTGTAGTAGTTAGCTACACTATAAAGTAGAGCGAAAAAGTAGCTCACTAGATCCAAGCTGTTTCATCCAGTAATACTTAAAATGTATACCCTGATTTACTCTTAAAGCAAACTGATGTGGAAATTTGAAACATGAAAACTATATTTTTAACGATGTAATGTTAAATCAGAATAAGGTTTTAACATTTGCATAAGTTTCACTCAAAAGTTCTGATTCTGATAAATACAACCAAAGATTCTTGCTCGCATCATCCATTACATTTCACACCTGCCAGGAGTGCACTGCGATGCAACAAGTGTGCCTATTGGAAGCCAATTCAAAATAAACACCTACTAGTTGAAAATAGCCGTCTTTGTAAAGGAAGATAAATATATGGTTTTAATCTTTACTTTTTTATAGTGTTTATTTGTAATTGTGAACACACCACAGCACAGCACACAGTGCACCACAATGAAATGTGACCTCTGCATTTGACCCAGGAGCAGAGGAGGAGCAGCTGGAAGCTAACATGCTTGGAAACCTTGCTCATGAGTACCTCAGTGGTAACTTTACCAGTCTGGGATTCAAACCAACGACCTTCTAATCTCGGGCCGAACACCCAAACGTTACAACACCAGCTGTCTATTGCAACGATTTAGCGTTCTTGCAACGCAATTTGCAATAAAAGGTTGTTTTAAAGCTAAAGCATTTTAAAAGTAGCTTAGTTACTAATAAGTCACTGAAATAAGGACTTAAGTTAGTAGTATCTCTACTTGTAGTTAGCTACTCTCCAACACTGGCGCCCAGTCACAGAACGAAGTTACGGCAATTACAGCGTCCGTTGAGGCTAGCATCATTAGTAGAAAAATGACCTTTTGAAGCTGTGCTCTGGCAGTCATTAACTCCCTCTGAAGACGTTTCTTAATGCTAAGGAATTCGAAATTCTCCTCACAGCGTCTCCTCCTCCTCCTCCACCTCCTTCCCCTTTTGCCTGTTAGAAGTTGGAGCGGCGGATTCTGAGGCTCGAATCTCATGCGGGTTTGGGATTTATCCGCAATATATCAAGTGTTTGAGCAGGCGAATATTTGCAAGCAGCACAAGCAAGGTTCAGGCACGTAACCACCAAGGGAAAATGCCACGCCGGCCAAACACGGATTTAAACGACCTCCGACGCCTGGGAGAAATTTCATAAACAGGGGTCGGTGACGACGGATGCCCAGACGCAAACACGACGTTCCCATCCGTTATCCAAAATTAAAATCCTCGCTACCGGTTTAACCCCACTCCCCGAAATCGAGAGGAAGCTCCCTGCTTCACGTTTAAAATATATTAAATGGGGAAAAAGTCGACCTGGTGTCATTGACTTTGGGGTGCTCAGGGTTCATCTGGTCCAAGTTTCTCTCACTTTCGCTTGGTGGAATTGGGGAGCAATCTAAACTTTTCCCTGAAAGGAGAGATAATCCAGGCTGGAGAAGTTATAGATAGAAAAAGCTTAGAGTTAAAATGTATACTCTTCTGCACCGTGGTGTAAAAATTTTACTCAAACAATTCAGTGCAAATTCAGACTTTTATTTGAAGTTACTTGCATACATTTGCGTTTTAACATGAAGAAATTAAAATTTTAATTTTAAACTTTTAATTACTCTGACCCTCCATGTTGGCAGTATAAAGATTTAAAACTTGCCTAAACATCGCCTTAAGGTAATATAGGCAGATGGATGGATAGATAGATAGATAGATAGATAGATAGATAGATAGATAGATAGATAGATAGATAGATAGATAGATAGATAGATATTTGAATATATAGGGCAGTATGCCTAAAAGTGTCTATACTTTCTAACGCATAATTATTTGGTTGTGTTTTATATATCCAATAATTTGTGGCCAGCTATTAACTAAAGGCAAAAAAAGAAATTATAAAAATATACAAATAAATGCATTCAGTACAATAGCTGTTCATATCATAGTTATCAACCATTATTCACTATAAACTGCTACGGTGGCACAGTGGGTAGCGCTGCCACCTCACAGCGTGAAGGTCCTGGGTTCAAACCCCGGGGACGGTTAGAGAAGAAAAAAGGTTCACTATAAACTGCAAATTTTTGGCTTAAAGTAATATTTTACCTGCTCCCACCACCTGACACAAATACAACTTGCAAACACATCACTTTTCATGTAACTCTGACCTCTTACACAGTGTTTAAGGCTTAAGGCAGCGCATTTAAGTCTGCATTTCAATTTTCAATAAATTTCAAACGCTGCTGCTCTTTCCCCTTGCTGTAACAACATTGTCATATTTTCAATACTGCTACAGTCTTTAATTATCACATCAGAGGAGGAGAAGCGTGTGGATTTGCCATTTGGAGCTCTGCGATTAATCAAGCACGTTTAATCTTTCCAACAGATCAAAGAAGACTTGTGGTGGAAAAGGTGAGCAAAAAAACCCAACCAGCGCAACATACTGAACATAACCAACTTATGATTTTTAATTAAGGATATTTTTATATTTTCTCTAAGGTACAAGAGTTTTATTCCTAAGTATTTTTGCACACAGCGTTGGCACAAATTAATTACAGCAATTAAGCATAGCGCTGCTCTGTACCCAGAGTGAGAGTAATAATTTATAATGAATCATTACAAAATTAAAGACTAAAATAAAGCTAATAGATTTTATTTAGAACCCCGGGGTCAGCCGTGGGGTCTTTCTGCGTGGAGTTTACATGCTCTCCCCGTGTTCATGTGGGTTTCCTACGGGTGCTCCGGTTTCCTTCCGTGCCGCCCTGATAGTTGAACTGTTTTCTGTTATTTGATATGAATAGAAGTGATTGAGTTAAATCAACATATGATATTTTCTTATATCGATATTGAATTGAAATTGTATCATGGCAGGCTGTGTCATATCGACAGACGTCGAAACGTGTCTATTGAATCAGTGTTATATTGTATCGTGAGGAAACTTGTTATAAAGTATTGTTTAAGTTAAGATTATGATTATGATTAGGTCTTGATCGGGACTATTTTATTGTTGGGTTTGCTTAAAGTAAAGATTATGGTAAAGTACAGAAAGGATTATTTAAGTTATAGTTAAAATTATTAGTTTAGTAGATTATGTTTAAACTGGGATTAGATTATAGTTAGGTTTAAATTAGGATTAGATTATGGTTGGGTATAAATAGGTTTACTGACATTAGGTTTGGATTAGGGTTCGATTGTGGTTGGGTGTAGTGTAGGATTAGATTATGGCTGGGTTTAAATTAGCAACCTTGTTATTACCCCCTACTCCTGAATGGCTTATTATAGGAAACCTGCATACAAGGACGTGGGTCTGCTCTGTCCTAATAAAGCGTCTCTCATCTGTCTCGCATTTCTCTGGAGACTCTGCACGAGAGCGATGGGACGTCCCCGAACTCGGGACAGGAAGTCATCTCCAGCAGATGGTGTCACAAATTCCGTTCCTCCCCCCCCACCAACGTGCTCGCTGTGGAGCGTGACTGCGAATATTTAACGTCTCTTTCAGGCGAGGCGTAAAGCATTGGGATAAACAGGCCTAAACCTGCTTTAAACCTCGTCTGAGTCTTCCAGCTTCTCTGTCTCCCTTCCATTTATAAGCAACGATCTCCAGCCTCCCACAGGTGACACTCGATCAACAACAAACACAAGAAGGTTGAAGGCGTTTTCTCTCCCGCAAACACACGCCACACTCATACTTTTTTTTACACTGTGCCGATGATGGAATCAATGCAATTCTGGTGCTCAATTTGGAAGTAGTGTTACATTTTACTGACGCAAAATCTGCTCGAACTCAGCGCCAAAACTGGACTGGTCCTGACTCAAGAACATTGTGATGTCAATTTCAGCCCTGGTCGAGCAAAGTTGGAAAATAGGTAACAGTGACTCTTCAGCACAAATCTCTCCGACTTCAAACGGAAGGTCAAATGTTCATCCGCAGTCTGGCATTGTTTTATATTCCAGTCAGTCTTTGCCGCTCTCTTATTTATCTGTTCTTAATTCGATAAGCTGGAGCATGGCGGAAACAGCCGAGCATACCTAATGAAGTACTTTATATGCAAATGATGAGCACGAAATAAAGTTAGAGATCTTTTGGGAGCGCCACGCGACGCCGGGCAACGCACACGTGTGTGCCACTCGGCTGGATTTGGGGGCGTGGGCCGAGTTTATCGAGTTCTAAAGAAATCTTTTGGCTTCAGCATATTTCAATTGCTCTTAAGTGACGCACATACACACATATACGCATACACACACATACCTGTGTCCTTGCTGGATGCCATTTCAAAAGCTCAGGACGACTTCTCTGATCAAAAGCATTGCAAAGTCCTTGACTAGAACCCCCTCAAGACTCTCTCTCTCTCTCTCTTTTTTCTCTCTCTCTCTTTCTTCCTCATTTGATATCTTCGGCACATTCCGAACGCCTCAATTAATACCGTTTTTTTAACGCTCCTGCCACCCTTTTAAGTGCGACTTGAGCCCCCTTTGGTTCCCCTGAGTCGGTGGGAAAAGAAAAAGGCAAAAAAAAAAATCACAGCGACAGAAAATTTCCAAAGGAGTGACGAGGATTCGTTTAGAAAGCGCTAACAAGGATTCTTTTTGATTCGGGAGAAGACCAACGACCGTAATGTCAGGGAAAAAGGTCGATTCATTACCTGCTAATTTACTGCCCGTAAAAAATTCTGTGCGATTGATTCCCACAAATGGAGAGACAGAGTAAAGCAGAGAGAGGGGGAAGGCTGGGTGTGGTTGGACTTTCCACTTTTTATTTTAAAAAGCCCAACAGGGAAACGGAAGTGCGTTAACAAGTTTGATGGCTTATTATGAAACTGGATGACGGTGATAAATAAGAAGGAGGTGTTTACATCTGTCACATGGCTATTTTAAGACATGATGTATTGTTGAATTTAGATTATTTTGAGGCGTCTCAAACCCCATTGGGATTCTCATGACGTCCTGAATGCAAGTCTTGTTCACAAGGATTGTCCTAATAAAGGAGACAGTTTTAAGCTTGTTTAATGAGTTTGTTATAAAAATAGGCTCAGATATGAAGGGTATATTCACACAAAACATTTACTATCCAAAAACATCTCGACATCTTAACCCTAACTTTAACCCTAGTTTATTATTAGGTTTAGATTAAAATCAGATTTTGTTTTAATTTAGATCATGATTTGATTGTGGTTAAGATTATATTACAGTTAAATCTAGATTGAGATAATGTTATGGTTTGGTTTAGATTATCGTGAAAGAATTAGATAGGTTTAGGCTATTGTTGAGTATAGATTAGGATTGTATTATGATTAGGTTTGGATTAAGATTTGATTAGGTTTGGGTGTATATTAGGATTAGGTTTAATATTTTATGGTTAGATTTACTTAAGGTTTAGATTGTGGTTGGGGGCAGATTAGGATTAGATTGTATCAACACTTGTTTTTAAATTATATTATATTAATGTTTTGGTCGATTAAATTAAGTTTAGGTTACCATTATGTTATGATTCGATCTAAACTGGGATCATATTATGATTTGGTTCAGATTAGGGTTAGATTATGGTAAAGTTCAGAAAGGATTAGATAAAGGTTAGAGTTTAAAATAGGATTATTTTATAGTTGGGTTAAAACTTGGATTATAGTTAGGTTTTAATAAGGATTAGACTAGGGTTAGTTGTAGTTTTAGGATTAGTTTATGGCTGGGTTTAAATTAGGATTAGATTGTGGTTAGGTATAGATTAGGATTAGATTAGGATTAGTTAACTTCATGATTAAATTGAGATTTGGTACTGATTAGGATTAGATTATGCTAAAATATAGATGAGGAACTGGTTATGGTTGTATTTAGATTAGGATTATATTATAGGTAGGTTTAGGTTGATTAGATTATGAGTGGGTTTAGATTAGGACAGGACAGGATTAGGATTATGTTTAGAGTTAAGATTAGAGTTTGATTTTGACGAGGGAAGGGTTTGCATTCACCAGAGATATCACTGAATCCATGTTATTTCAGAGTGCCTCGGCTAAACGGCGCGTCACGTTTAAGAGGATTATTTTAAGAAAGGGGACTGTTTTAATTTGTTTCCGGATTTAAAACAGGAAACAGGCCGCAATCAAAGAACAATATTCCGAGCGTTCGTTATAAAAATGGGCTGAGAAAACGGAGCGCGACCGCTTTTAAAAGACGCATTTATTAGCAAAACGGAGAAGTTGCTCTATATGCCTGTCAGATTTGCACAAGCGATGGCAGTAAACACTATTTTCCTCCATCTGAAATGGGCAGAGCGCTCTTAAGTGTCTGGTCTCAGATCCATTTGAATCAATTAAAGTGAATTAAAGGACTTTTCAGCAGACTCGTTGAATTATTTATTGCGTTTAATGATCCCGGCGGAATTAAACATAAGTTGAATCCTTCATTATGAATAATAAGTGATTAAAAGGGGCCATTTCATTAGCGCCGCTGTCACTGAAATTTGGCATTCGCTTGTGGATGTGGGCTTGAATATTTTGAGGAAATTATTCTCAATCAGTTTAACACAGACGTTGTGATGCAGCAACGCAGAGGAGGAGGAGGAGGAGGAGGAAGGGAACCAGGCTGCGAAGGAATGCAGCTTGTCTAAATGAGAAAGAAATGGATTATAGACCTGACGGTGCACTAATGTGTGTAGGTTATAGTATATACAGCGTGTGTATGTAAAGGTGAGTGTAAATTAGGATTAAATGAGTATAGATTAGAATTAAATTATCTTTATATTAGGATCAGATTATGTTGTTTTAAATTATGATTAACAAATTAGATTAGATAAATTATTTAGATTAACATCTTACATTGGTACTAGTATTGTTATGATTTGGATTAGGGTTATGATTATGGATGGATTTAGGTTCATTAGATTATGGCTAGGTTCAGATTAGATTATGGTTGATTTATTTTTAGCACAAGGATTGGATTAGATTAGGTTAGTATTAGATTAGGATTAGATTATGGTTAGGTTTTGATAAAAACTGGATCATGATCTGTTTTAGATTAAAATTGTATTATGGTTGGGTTTAGATTAGGAGTATATTTTGCTTAGATTTAGGGTGAGAATTAGATTACAATTTCATTTGTGGCTAGGATTAAAATACGGTTAGGTTTAGATCACAGTTTGGTTAAGGGTTAGCATTTGAATAAATTGAGGTTTAGAATTACAATTGCAGTAAGGTTAGGTTTAAGATTATATTGGGTTAGGATGATACTGTGTTTCGGTTTAGGGCTAGGTGTCACGTTCCCACTCACACAGAGGGGTGGACGCAAATGCAGGAGTTCACATTGAGGTGGTTTATTCACAAACGTAACATAGTCCATCCGACAGACATAGAGTGCGTTCACACGATGAGTGGTGAGGATGAGGGAGAACCGACCAAGACAGACTGACAAAACCGAATTTATATACAAAGACAGAAACAAAGGGGCCAAACTAAACACAGGTGAGGCTAATAACAGGGGGGCCAAGACGAGACAGACACGAAAATAGGCAACACAAAACGGGACACAGCGCCACCTGCTGTCTGCCCCGCCAAGGCACAGCCTGGCTCCTGACACTAGGATTATTTTTAGTGTAACAAGCTGAATCACATTTTTTATATGTGTGTACTATGATATCTGTCTACATAAATGTGTGTGTGTGTGTGTGTGTGTGTGATTTAGAGAAAAAGACTATTGTTTCTGGTGTGTGTGTTTGAAAGTGTGTTTTTGTATCACTCTTAATGCCACCCTATTTAAGCAGCAGCGTGTAATCGTGCCCCAAATCCCCCCAGGATATTCTCCAAACACACTGCTCCGGACGGATGGAGAGACTGGGGAGAATAAGACAACAGATGTGTGTGTGTGTATGTGTGTGTTTGCTCTCCACTCATCCTTCACAAAGACCCACGAGATGCGGCCTGTTCTTCATTTACAATGCCTCAAATCCACAGCCACCTCTGCTAAATATACAAAAAAAAACTCAATCAAATATTGTTCTAATGTGACAGCTTCTCTCCACCAGGACCGAGCTTAATTAAATATTGTTCCGGTGCGAGGATGCGCTCGAGCTGCAGCTACGGAGGTGCGAATAAAGAAGCAGCAGACGGGAAAGAAAGGAAAAAAAGAAATATAAAGCCAAAAACTCGGTGGATTGGGCTTCATTAGCTGGCCAGTCCCTGTTCCGAGAGTTCACACACTGCCCACAGCAGCGCATTAATAATGGACAAGTTTTTGTTCTTACACGAATATGAGGACCTGTTGATGTGCTAGTAAGGAGCAGTGGTGGGGGTTTCCATCCACAGATCTTGTTATAAGTGCTGCTCACAGTCATTTATGGTTGTGGAAAAGTTTGCTGGAGAGTGTGGGTGTAGTGATACATTGATCTACTTCGATACAGCCATTCAATGGGCATTGAGTCCATAGCATTGAAAATTGAAAATAAAAATATTCTAACATCCATTAGTTTGTTAGTTAGTAGGGCAGTCGGTGGCGTAACAGGGAGTTCACCACGTGATTGCAAGGCTGCCTATTCAAAACCTGAACTGGTAAAGGTACCACTGAGGTACTCATGATCACCGTATCGTCCTCAAGCACTGCTCCTAAAGCGCTGCCCAAAAAAAGTCGCCTACAGCTTTTTCACAGAATGGTAAAATGCACAGGTCACATTTCTTTGTGGTGTACTGTAGCTGTCTTAATGTAATAGATCATAGATTACTAGTTACTGTTATTTCAAAGTTATTGGTTATATTACAATATTACTGTCTCCAAAATATTGCGCGTTGCATGGCTCCTGCATTACTTTTGAGTTACGTCCCTCCAAAAAAGTGTGGAAGTAGGATTTTGCATTGTAAATTGCTAAAATGTAGTTTACTGCAGTTCATTCTACACCCAGTGGAGGGCAATGTGGTGACTGTAGCCTCACAGTCTGTAGGAAATAGCTCCTTTTACTAACAGAATTTTTTTCTCTTGTGCCAAAGGTATCATAGTTTTGGTGATTTATTTTTAAATACAAAAGAACAGTAATGTGTGTTACTGAAATGTATGACAAGTATAATATTACATTTTTAGGTAATCCTTACATTACTGTGTAACAGCAAAATGAGTTCATTACCGTAATTGTGTTACTTTTGTAAAATGTTACTCAAAACACTGAAAATCAATTTCAAAATTATTCCCAGTCTACATAATTATAAAGAATAAAATTTTATCCAATTCTATATTTAACTCAGGATTGGTGACTTCTGATTTGCTGCATGCTTTTCCTCCACCTCAAGCTTGTTAAATGTACAATAACACATCATTTGCTATACCTTTAAAATTGTGCAAAGTTCATCATTTTTTTTTCTTTAAGCACCATTTCTTTGCCATACAAGGTACTTTTCTAACAAATGTACCTTTTGGTTCCAAAATTATACCCCTATTTTACTTTGTGTAGAGTTTTGGAGTGAATATAAAGCCAAGCGTGGAGAAGAAATAAAACTCAAAAACCCACTCAATTCATTTCTTACAGTGAGTATCAATAATTCACTTCCTCCATATGCTACCAGTCCTGGATTTAAAATTCTGTAGTTTGGCTTAGTAATACACACTCTTGCAAACACACACACTCAAACACACACACACACACACACACACACGTTCTCGGCAGACTGAGAGGTGGGTGTTGATTGATGAGACCAGATTGTGCGTCGCCATTTGCTTGCGGTGGTCGCTCTTCCTCTCCTTCCAATAAAGCTAAGGCAGCTGGCGTAAGCAGACTCGCCATTATTGAGATCTATGTGTATACACACTCGACACACAGCCACACGCAACACACGCTCCATACCTTAACTTTGCGCTACAACAAAACCCTCACCAAACTCTAACTCAGCTTAAAACGCTACACCAAATAGAAAATGATAATGAGTCTCATGAAAAGTTTGTTGAAGTTTTCACAAAAATTCTGATGTTCGCCAATGTTTAATAATTTAAGATTTATTTCTAAGTCAGAACAGAATCTACAGCTGCTAAACTGCAAATTTCCTTGGATGCATTTTTGTGCATTGTTTTGAAGTCTTGCATTTTAAAAGAACTATTATAATACAAAAATTAAGAAAATATCTGACAATGAGATCCAATGAGTTTGAAACAGTGACACTAAAAAGGCTAATATAAGGCAAAAAAAAGGGAAGGACTAACAAACTGAACAAGCCAATCAAACAAACCAAACACTAAGATAATAACTATAAACTTATAAGAAAATGAGGGGTGAAAAACTAAAACAATAGGCAAAAAGGAACTCAATCAAACTTAACCATAACAGGTGAAACAAATAATGAGGGCTAACTGAGGTGAACTGACTAATAAGAAACAAAGAGGGGACGAAACAAACTAAAATTGCCAGGACAAGGCAGACAATAGACAGAGCAAAACCCAATATTAGCCGCCTCTGGTGGCCACCTGGAGAAAGTCTTGAGAGATCCTTGACACCTATGCAGAGAAGCTCTGACATAAATGTACCATCATAAAGAGAGAGACTAAAAATCGCACAAGAAGTTGGTCCTTAAAACCCGTGAAACTACCTGACTGCAATGGACATTCAGCTAATATATTTAATAGTGAGTTCAATGTTTTAAACCGGCGGCATAAATTAAAATTTGCATTAGCTTTTACTCTTCTTTGGCCAGCTACTGATGCATTTGGTTCCACTAAACTCCAGATGTAAGTTCACAGAGGAAAAATTAATCCAGTTTTGTGACTGTGCTGCCATGTACAAGGCAAAAATTACAATAATTGCATGTCAGAAATAAGTAATGTAACAATGATAAGTAAAAAGCAAAAGGAACACAGGGGAGAAGCAGATGTTGGTTCAAACTCATTATTGTTACTACGCTTATTATACTCACTAATAAATTTGATAATATATTCAGATTACGAGGCAAAAGTTTTTGCGCACCACAGGTTTTTATCAATTTTTCAATACATTATCCATGTAAGAAAATAGACTTTTTGTTCTTGTCAAGCATTGGAAATCTGTTGTGTGAACATCTATAAATGCATATACTGTATATCAAATAAAAAAGTTTCATTATAACTTTGTTTCTAATGACATTATACATTTATGTGAGTGGTTTTCTTGGGGGATTTTTTTGTCACTGTGACAAAAGCACAGCACAGCACACAGTGCAACACAACCAAATCTGACCTGTACATTTGATCCATCCGTAAAGGAGCAATGGGCAATGTTTTTTGGCAGTGCCTGAGATGGTGCCTTGCTCATGAGTACCTTTACCAGTCTGGAACCTGAACCAAAGACCCTCCAATTACAAGACCAACTCCGGAACCATTTTGCTACCAACTTCCCCAACAGCTAATGAATAGTAGGAACAATAAAGTAATACAATAATAAATAAATAATTCTAAAAAGAGTATTTAACAGTGCATGCTTGAAATCTTGGTTATGTCATGACTGCACTGACATACTCCAGACTGTTCTTTAAGATAAGTTTGAGATAACTTTCATCCCAGTGGTTGTCACTTTGAGGCAATTGATAGCGTAGCCCAAACAAGCAAGTCCACTACACAGACAAATAAGTCCAAATCCACAACAAACCAGGGTCAAAAGCTAGAGGCTCAGTCCCGCAGAATGCTTGGTAATGTAGGCAAGTGAGTCACAACAATACTTCACAGTGAGTGATTATCTGTCATTGTGAACACAGCACAGCATACAGTGCACCACAACCAAGAGGTGTGACCTCTGCATTTGACCCAAGGAGCAGTGGGCAGCTAACATGGGCAGCATCTGGGGAACAGTGCTTGGGGACAGTACTTTGCTCATGAGTACCTCAGTGGTACCTGTACCAGTCCGAGATCCAAACTTGCGACTTTCAGACTCACAGGGCGAATGCTCTAACCATTATACTACCAACTACCCGATGTGTTGTGTGAAAACAGGGTATTAAATACCTAAACTAGGCATTTAGATGCAGACCTAGGCAGTGGCTTAAAGATGGGGTCTGGAACAATGGATTGGCATCCGTAAGTGCGTCTGCACTACATCCTGGTCTGGATCCAGGTAATCACCTGACAGCTGTCTGGTTTTTTAATTCCCCCTCCCTAAAACTCCTGATTCTTAAAAACTGCAATGTGAAACAGGGACCCAACAAGTAAAGAGTGTAAAGAGCAACGAGAAAAAACACCAGAGCAAAGAGAAGTTGCCTCAAAACCCAAAAATAATTCATATGCAACATCCATGCACTCTTCTGTTATACTTTTGATTCCATACCTAACTTGAAATCAGTCCAAGGCAATAATGACCATAAAAAGGTAAACATATTTAATCAAAAAGACATTTATGCTCAACCAAATAGTTATTACGGATTTTTCCTCACATAATGAGGATATTACTTCTTTCGCTCACACCCGAACATGAAACCCACACAAACACTGCCAAGTCGTCGCTGCCATATGCCATGTTTCGGTTCGGCAAGCGTTGTGATTCGCCGCAACGCGGGAGAGAGAGGAGCTCTAATTGGGTGTTTTTGCAAACAGATGCGCAATAAATTCTGCGTACAGTGAGACGATCATCGCCCATGCCGGATAGAGGGCCGATAACTGAAAACTGGATCAGCACCTGGCTGACTCATGGCCTGCACTCAGGACCGGAATAAAACGGACGAAGAAAGATGAGATGGGAGATGAGAGAGAAGAGAGAGAGAGAGAGAAGAGAAGAGAAGTGTGAGGTTCATGCATATCTGAGTTGGCGTAATCAGCTTCCCTGGCAGTCATCCCCCTTGGGAACGTGATTGGGCTTGTGAATTTTAAGATGCTTCATCCTTCGTCCTTCTCATGAATATATTTGCTTGTGTTGTGCTTAATAGTGTTTCTAATGGACTACACGGCCTGCATCTCTGTTCACACCGAGCGGCGGGAGTCTCCACGGACCGGCCCTGAAATTTACTCCCGGGGTCATCGTAAGCCGGTATCAGGACGCTTCATTGGATTGTGAAAGACTGATTGGGGGTGGTGTGTTTGTGTAGGAAGCTAATTTTCCTATAAATTCAGGTAGATGCAAAACTGCTGTAATTCTCCTGTGGAATGCATCATTATCTTAATGCAAGGTCAAGTGTTGTGCTTATTGTGATGGGGAGAAAAAAGAAGATATTATAAAGATTTTCAGCAAAAAGCAGAATACATATTAAAATAGTATCTAAACTGTGACTAAAAGATGTGCCTTTAATTGAAGGTCCTTTGCAAAATTCTTTACCTGTCGTGTTTTTTTTTTTTTTTTTTTTTTTTTAATAATTCTGTTGCTTTCTGGGCCTTTTCTAAAAAGCTGCGTTGAAAGTTGCAGTGTTTTTAGGCATTTTGTTGCAATTAAGTTCTGGGAGCAAGTCAAAGTTGCAGAAAGAAGTGGGGATTTTCACCCTTTATAATTATTTGTTAACAGCTACTTAAAATGAATGGAACAAAACCACTATGCGCCCTGTAGTGTGTTGGCGCCCACTCAGTGTTGGTCCCCGCGTCACGCCCAGATTGTTCCCGGGATAGGCTCTGGTCCCCGCGACCCCGATAGGAATAAAGCAGTTTAGATAATCACTGACTCACTGGCAAAACCACTATTATTTGTGTTAACCTTTAAACATTTCTGAGGGTAAAAATGAGGCATTTTTTGTCACATTTTTTGCATCTTCCAAACATAACAAGAAAGTGAGTTCGCTGACATATTGCTCAACACTTTGCGGGAAACGACAATGATTGATCAAAAGTTGTGCAAAAGTTTAGTCAAAATTGCAAGGTCGCGATAAATTTGTGAGGAGTGACTGAATTCGCGATCATAGTTGCGATAACAACTATTGACTGAATTTTTGTCAAAGAAGCACATCCAGGTCGGCACTGCTTCTCTCAGCATTCACAGCACAGATGGTAGCGTAATGTTAATCTGTTTGCCCAGTGATCGGAAGGTCACTGGTTTGAATCTCAGACTGGTAAAGATACTGTTTGAGATACTCATGAGTAAGATACCGTCGACAAGCACTGCTCACCAGGTGCTGCCTATGTCAGCTGCCCACTGGAGCTTCACAGATGGGTCAAATGCAGAGGTCACATTTCATTACGGTTCACTGTGTGCTGTGCTGTGCTGTGGTCACAATTACAAATAACCACTCGCTTTCACCTACAAGTGGCTGTGATGACTTTGTGCTCGTGTTCATGAGAAAGTGGGCATTGTGCGTATTATTTTTAACAGAAATTAATATTGTATCATTCCCTTTTAAAGTTGTATTGTTAACATCACTAAAAAAATGACAGCCATTTCACAGAGTATTTTATCTACACATCTAATTGAGCTGCTCTCAAAGACACTGTCCCTGAAATTAGGCAATGGAAGTCACTTTGGATGAAAGTATCTGGTAAATGTTGTACATGTAAATTTAATAATCACATTGTTGCAAATTTTATTCCTGAACACAACAGCGAAAAAACTTAAAATTTACCAGTGATGTAGACAAAGGTACAGAGCTCGCCTTCTTTTTGACCTCAGTGTATTATTCTGTTTCTTGTTGTCACAGTAATTGAACAATAGTTTTTGATCTGCAAAAGCACATATCGGTCCAAATTGCATCCGGCATGTTTGCCTGCGGCAGTTCAGACGCTGCATCACATTCGTCTGCACCATTAGCTCTTGCGACCCTGCTTTAAAAGCAAAACACGGCACCGTAACAAGAGGCGAGGTTAAAAATTCAAACACAAAGATGGATCGCCGTGTTGAATGTGAATATTGAAAAATAAAACATTAGACGTGCGGATCCAGGTTTATGAGAAAGCCACCGTCCTGAACACTCGGGGCCTGGACTGCGAAAATAAACACATGTAATGACTGTTGGCATTCTTTGCAGAGGTGAAAAGGCTGTGTACCTGAGATGCATACTTAAATAGAAGTATCTGTATATTGTTTTACAAATAAAATGACTACAGTAAATTAAGTTAAAGTGTTAAATGTGTTACCCCTCGTTATTTGTTTCAGCTCTTTTGGTTAAGTTTGGTTAAGTGTTCTGCCTATTGGTTCAATGTTTCTTGTCTCCTTTTCTGTTTACGTTTCCAGTCCTCCTCTTAAAGCTTGGTCCATTTAATTTGGCCTGGGGTGCGTTTTCCAAAAGCATAGTTGCTAACGTGTTGCTAATTACAATAGCAACACTTTTTTAGTTGCTAATCTACACTATGTTAGTTGTTAACATATTTAGCATAGTTGGCATATGCTTTTGGTTAAACGCACCCCTGTTCAGTTTGATTGGTCCTGCCTCTCATTTATGTTGCCAACCGTCAAGCCAATCCTCGTCTGGCGTCCTGTCTGTTCGCTAAAGTAGAATATTTTGCTTTTGGTTTTCGACCATGTACCCTTTTAGGTTCAATAAAGACCATAGTGTCCTGCAAATAAAAGTAAAAGTAAAAGTAAAAGTAACAAAAACACTAAAAATTGCAAGTCCCCCTTTGAAATTCACATTATTTATCCAGAGCAACTTTCATTACCTAATTTCAGGGACAGTCCCGCTGAGAGCACCTTGGGGTTAAGCGTCTTGCTCAGTGACACGGTGAAGGTAATGTCAGAGGCAGGACTCAAACCCATGACCTCTTAGTTCAGAGGCAAGTGTCCCAACCACTAGACCACCACCCTGTATCCAAATGAAATCCTAATGGTGTACTAAAATGCTTAAGTATTTGATATAAACACAACTTAAGTATTGAAATTGTTTTGATTAGTAAAGGTTAGTCATTACAAGAAATGCTTGACTCAAAATTGATAACATTTACAAAACACACACTAGACAACCTGAAACCCATAATTCAGTATAAATATAAAGTCCCTAATTTGAATACTACTTGTGCAAAAGTATTAAAACTTGGAATATAAATGGTACTGAAGCATTAAAAGTATTTTGCTGAATTTGTTAAAAACTAGACACTACAAGAAATTATTCAAAAGTTAAAATAGTCATATTAATACTTACTAATAATAATAGATTTATAACATTTAAAAAACACATCTCAGCTGGTATATAGAAAACCCCAAACCGATACTTAAGCAAAATGTAGGATCCATTATAAAGATGAGTACAGTAAAAAACACCCATTTGAATACTACTTTAGTGCTAAAGTGTTAAAGTATCTGATATAAACATTACTTAAGTATTAAAAGTTTTTTTTCTGGTCTAAATAAAGGTTTGTCATATCAAGAAATGCTTGACTCAAAACTGGGAATATTTTGGAAGATTTCTTACATATATAATGACTCTAGTAAAACTCCTCCAAGAAAAAGTTAGAATCACGAGTATTAAAGTACTTAAGTTTCTCATATGAACAGTACTTAAATATCTTAAGATTTTGCTGGTGTTACTAAAGTTTAGTCATTATGAGAGCTACTCGACTTAAAGTCTTGAAGTTGCTTCATTTTAAATCTTTCTGCAAATTCTCAAATTCCTTTAATTCCAAAAATGATGAGTTTCAGACCATGGCACAAATCGCCATCAGATTTTTATTTCTCTCTCTCTTTTTTTTTGTCATGACCTTCGCTGAAAGACGCTATTAGTCCCCGTTCTTTGTTAACCACCTGAGGGCAGAAGGCCACTTAAAAGCAATCCTTCGACACCATTTTTCGGGAAAACGACATGTGGCGAAATTTCAGTCTTACTCTTGGCATGTCGGGATAGCACTTTAACTCCCACCGCTTTCAATCATAAACAGAGGGAGGGCGAAATCGTTCTGTGTTACTAAAATAATCCATCGCCAGTTAAAGTTCCCCGAGACGCTAAGTTTGAGGAACGCGTCCTTAATCTTTTCTCGCTGCTCTCCCGCAGGTTATAAAATAACAGTTAAAGACTCCTCAGGGTTTCTTTAAAAGCTCTCGGAGTGAAGCTGCACGGGCTCTTACTGTCCCCTGAAAAAATAAAAATAAAAAATGAAATAACAGAAAATAAAGCGATGACTTGGTAGGTCTGCCAAAACAAGCAAAGACTGCCACCATCTAACGCCATGTTTTTTTTGGGCGGGGGTTAAAACCATCGTAGCGAAACACAAAAAAGACAGGCTTTGCTATGACAAAGAAGAAAAACAGAACAGAAAGAGCTTCATTATGATTGGTTCATATGCGATGCCCATACGGCCTTCTGCCGTGCCCTTTATTTAAGAAATGTTCAAACGGAAGCTTCTGGCATTTTTGTCTTTTTGCCAAAAACGCCAGCCCCTCTTTCCTCACCACACACACACTCACACACACAGCATGCATAACTAATAGATGAAGAAAAGATGTGATGATAAAGATTACGGAGGGGGAAAAGAGAGAGAGTAAAAGAGAGAGAGAGAGGTAAAAAAAAAAAAAAAAGAAACAAATTCCATCTGTCCAAATTTAAATAAGTTCCGCCACCGGCTGTGACGGCGTCTTTCAGCAACTTGCAAAAAGGTTAAACTTCCGGAAAGTTCTCAACTTCTAAGCCTATGGCTAAGGAATGTCAGTAAATAAGTGTGTGTGTGTGAAATATAAAAAAAATAATCAAGGGTATAATATGGAATTCAATGCCACCTGTACACTTACAGAACAGCAAACTGAGTTTGAAACCAAATTAGTATGTCAAACTGGCCAGATGCCCCAAGCCGCAAAGTGAGCACACACACACACATCGGCCAAGGTCAAAGGTCAAGCGAGCATCTGAATGCAGGTTTTATTTTTTCTCTCGCTCTGACAGATCACACTTCTGTTTGCTCTCATGCAAAATCCACCTCTAAGAAAAAGCCATTAAATTTACATTTTCCTTCTCAAACAACGACCCCGAAGCCCTTCATCATACAAGTTTTCTGTGCTTTGGGGTTTACTTTGCTAAGCAGAGTTGTGGTTCAGTGAGGGCAAACAGGCTGTTTTTATGGGCAAAATACTTGTTATATATGATATCATAAGATATGATGATGATAATGATGATGATGATGATAGTGGGGATAATGATCAGGACGACGATGATGAAGATGATGGTGATCATGAGGATGATGATGATGATAATTGTGATGGTTATGATGGTGGTGGTAATGATGACAATGATGATGATGAATATCAAATATTTAATTTCACTTAATTTATAAATTATTTTTTTTTACTATTTTAGAAATTGACTGAAAAAAATATATAATCTTTAGTCATGTATTTCACAAATTCTTTATTTTGTTAATTCTTGTTCATTTTTTCCTAATATTCCATGGTGATTCCAGTTCTGATTCCCATCACAGTCAGGTTTATGGAGCAGCTACTAACTACTAATAATTCATGTTTTTAGGACTTTAATCTCATCCATCTTGAGCATATAAAAGAGTCTAAACAAATCAGGTTCTCCAAGCCCAAAAGCGTCACGTCTCGTCTTCTCACGTCACGTCGCGTCGCATTCTCGAGGCCGAGTCGACGCGGCAGGGCCCAAATGCACCCCGCTTATTTTTCATTTTCACTCATATACACCCAGGGACCAACACCGGCCCGTTTTTTTTGTGCCGGCGAGAGGAAGCGGCTCTCCTCATGTTTTATTATTTCTTCTTTTTTTTTCTTCTAAAAACCCATCAGGCGTGACGTGGGCACCTGTCGTGGGAACAAGCAGGACCCCTGTGAGTTTAATCACCTCTAATGCAAGATTATCCAGGTGCCAGAGGACGTAATCTCACCCCAAATACATCACCTGTCGAGAAGAAACGCAATCCTAAAATAAATAAATAAGAGCTCTTAATCGTCCTGGAAGTCACTCGGTTAGAAAACGCCGGCTGACGCTTTTTTCGCGCCGTTCGTTTGGCAGCTGCGAGACGTCGCCCCTCCTGCAGTTAAACAGAATGAAATTTAATAAGAAACGACTGCGGATTTTGACTGTATGTGTGCGCGTGTTTGTTCGTCTCTAAGGAGCCCTCCTCACGCCGTGGAATGAAATCAGGAGGAGCAAATAGCTCGAATGACGACTTGCCTCACTGACTTTTATTTATTGAAGCCGCCTTTACTTTATATAAATGGAAAAGTAATTTAACAATACTTGAATTGATGAACAATTTTGCAAAGATGCCAGCAATTTAAAAAATGCCCACAAGACGCTAAGCTAACTATGCTACTTGCTCTTGTGTAAAAGTGTCGGATATAACGTATAAACTGTGCCTTTAGCAATAAAAGAATTGAAGAAAAAAATTGCAATGGTTTCTGACAATTTACAACATTTACAGTGTTGGGAGTAACGTTACAAAAGTAACGCTGTAGTGTAAGGCAATATATTTAGAACAAATTTTACCCTGAAATACAGTGCTGTTTTATTTTTATATTAAAATAAATCGCCAACATCACAAGACTTTTGCCACAAGAGAAAAACTGTGAGTAAAAACTATTTCCTACAGAGTAAATGCTTACAGTCATTATGCTACATCACATCGCCATCCATACTGTATGTAGAATGAACTGCATTTTACAACGCCAAGTCCTACTTTCATAGTTATTTTGTTAAAAGTAACTCAAAGTAATGCAGGAGTTGTGTAATGCGTTACAATTAAGAAATAATATTGTAATATTTAATAGTAACTAGTCATCTATAATCTGGTACATTTTGAAAGTAACTTTTTAGTGTATATATCTATATCTATACATATATATAATCTTTATTACCGTGTTGCTTGTGCATTATTTAGGTGTGTTTTCTCGACTTCCTGCCGTGTCTTTGTGCTGCGTTGCTAGGTGTTGCCGTGGCGCCCCTTTGGGTTTATGAATATGAATTTGTTGGTGATTTTTCGGCCTGGCTGACTCTCGACCCCTGCTGCTGTTACGAGCTGATTTCCCTCAAAGTTGCAGTCAGCGTGCTCAGCACTCGCGCCCGACTGCAGCTTCTCACTACACGCTGTCGGGGCTGAATTTACAAACTCCAGAGACGACGGCTGCATGAGACACACGTCTGCTTCAGGTGGCTTATTTTGGCCAAATTGTTCTGCCACACCAGATTTCCATACGATCCCGACAAAGGTGGCAAAGGGAATGATGTTCCGACCAAGAAAATACATCAACAAATACAAAAATATGTCTGTGTGTACGAACGTCTGTGTTTTTGCTTATTGACGGAGACAAAATATTTCTAGGAAAGTTTTCTAGGAGAACAAAATCATGACCAATATTTCAAATAAATGAAATATAAATAAGCCAAGAACTTTTTGACAAAACACTTTTTTAAATTCAATTTATGTTTTGATTTATTTAAGTATTTTTGTTAATAGTGATATATTTCGGCCAAACACGGCAGTTTTTAAAAAGCTTTTTTTTGGGACAAATTCTAAATAATTTTAATTGATTGGATTTCCATACGATCACAACAAACGCAACAAAAGGAATGATGTTCCGATTGGAAAAATATGTCAACAAATACAAAACATTATGTTAGTGTTTTTTTTATTTTTGAGACATCACAAAAAATCAACACATGAATTAAAAAATTGTTGCCTGAAGTTTTATTCAATGTCATTTTTTTTAATAGTGATGTTATCGTCATAAGATGCAACATGCCTACAAAAATGCTTAAAATTTTCCTTTTTTATTATTATTATTTTTTTTTACTTTTATTCAAAAGTGTTGTTTGCCTTCCAGTCCTTCGTTTCCATTTTGCGGTGATAGATTTTACTAGATTGTACTCGATTTTATTCAATTATATTCTTACAGTATAAGTAGTTTGTAGTCACCATACATTTGTGTATTTTCTAAGAACCTATTTTCAGGGAGCCTCTCATTTTTGCTCCTCTATTCCCCAGTTGTCTCTGGTACCTTCCTAACCTAACCAGTCCCTTGTCCTTATATCCTGTCCCCCCAAATCTATATAATCTGTCACCCTTAACCTACATATTACCAGGAGCAGTCTTGTTCCTTACCCTTTCCCCTAGTAACGAATATCTTAACAAGACAGAATAACAAGACAAAATAGACCCTCATGCCAGTGTCTCCAACAGGTGTCCTTGAGGCCCAGGAGGAGTAGATAAAAAGGTACAATCTTGGGTGTGAGGTTTGGAGAGAGTTTCTACACAGAGAGAGAAACACTGACCGGTCAAATGAACATTGTTACTCTTTTCTCTGAATAAAGCTTTTAAAACTTCAAGAACTCTCCGCCTCATCACTGGCCCTTCATTCTCAAACCTGAGAGTCTAGATTTCCATACAACCCCGACAAAGGGAGTCAGATTCAGACTGGGAAAAACGTCAACAAATAGAATCAGATTTCTCTCTCGTTGATGCAGATGAAATCATTTTTAGGAAGGTTTTGCTTATTGAGGAGGCGACAAACTTTCCTGGTAAAACTGTGACCAAAACGTCAAGAAAATGATTCTTTTTACACAATTTTTCTCTGTCTCACACAAGAACACCTACCAAAGCAATGGTGGGATCTGAGAAGACACCAGCATCCAAACATTATAAACACACAGCATGTTACTCCAACAAGCTGAGCTCATTTTCCACTTTTGTTTGTTGCATAAAAGATTGCTTTGTAGTGTTTTATCTTTCAGTGATGATCTTCCAGCAAAACAGGATCATAAAATATTTCTTAAGCATGTTGACGGTTTGACATCTTACTCTCCGATTCATTTTTGGTCTTAAAAATTTTGCGAAAAATCATGTTTATCTTTTACCCCACTTTTGGGTGTAGCAGCGCATCCTGGTGAATAAGCTGATTTGCAGATGCAAAGTGATATTTTGTTACTATTTTAATCTGGGGTTGATTGATACACTTCTATTCACGGTGGTGGAGTGGTTAGCACAGTGAGACGGACTTGGGTTTGATCCCCAGGTCGGCTGTATGGTCTTTCTGTGTGGAGTTTGCATGGTCTCACCATGTTCAGGTGGGTTTTCTCCAGGTGCTCTGGTTTCCTCCCACAGGCCAAAAGCATGCAATATAGGTTAACAGGCCACTCTAAGTTGGCCCATATTGTGTGAATGAGAGTCTGAGTGTGTGTACCCTGCAGTGGGTTGGTCCCTGCCTTTCACCCTCTAAATTCCCAGGATAGGCACCGGTCTCTCCACTGCAACCCCGGCTGCGAATAAGCGGTTCGGATAATGAATTGGCCATGAAAGGTGAGAATGTTCTGTGATTGCGTGTGCCCTGCGGAGCGTTGGTGCAAACTCCACACAGAAACGCCCCAACGGCCAACCCGGAGCTCGAACCCAGGACCTTCTCACTGTGAGGTAACAACACTGAACACTTCGCCACCATGCCTATGACAAAATTGTTTTTTTTACGTTTACGTTTCGCACGGCAAGCAAATGTAGTAGTGTATGTGTTATGATATGTTGGAACGCTGCCAGAATGTACTCATCTCCCACCTCATGAGATGCCTCAATCTCACCAGCGATCGACAGAGTTCAGTTGTTTCTGCATTGTAAGCGTTTTTTTTTTTTTTTCAAAGACCTAATTTAGTGAAAAAAAAATCTTCCAAACACTTAAGTACGTCTCCTGTTGGTAGTATGTTTCGACTTCCGATATTTTTAAGTTACGATTGGGTAATCGGAATGCATCTCCATCGTAAAATGGGGACTACATACAGTATTTATATGTAGAATATCATTAACACTTTCAAAAGTCAGTATAATATGAAAAAAACGGAGTAATTTTTTTGCATTTTAATTATCTCAATAACCTGAAAAAATCCTGACTCCTGAGTCAACTCTCCTCAGCACGACACAGATCTCAGCTTTTTATTACTCAACTAAAGGACTCCACTTCCAACATTTCACCGTTTGCGCACAATCCGCTGAGTCAAATATCTCCTTTTAAAATAATATATATCAACATATTTGAAGATTGAATCCGTGGTTTGGGCCCCTAGCCGGAGTTATCATTTGCTTGTGGGTCTGAAAAAAGTGCGTTTCATCCAGCCAAAAATTCACCTCAAATGAAAGGCAAACTGCAGTCATTTCCGACTCGTCAGGTCGGCTCAGTGTTAATGAAACGTATTAGAAATCCTTGGGCGTCTTGCGTATTTCCTTTCATTACGATCATACAACAATCCAACGTGTGCAGAATCGAGAATGCCCTCGGCTGTACGGCGGTAAACAAACACGCATAGGGAAGCAATTAAACATCATATCACATTTCTATGCCTAAACTTCCTCTAATCAAGAACCAAATTTTTATTTATTTTATTTTTCCACATTATCTCATTCTCGGTGGAACTCGTGCCGGTGGGACGAACTTCAAACGCTCTCCAAAAAGAGTATTTTTTTTCTTTTAAAAAAACCTTTCTTTTTGGCTTCATAAATACACATTGCATCAGTGTGGCATCAGTCTCCATCTCTCTTTCCCTCTCTCAGTTTTTCTCCGTCTTTCTCTCTCTCCATATATATTCATGCCAGTTCTCCACTCTTCTTTGCCGCTCCTTCGCCCTCTTTCTCCTCCGTCGTTCGGAACAAAGGGTTCTGGCTCATTAGGAGAGAGGGAGCAGAGTGGAGGGAGGTGTCAAGCCTTCACACTTTCATCCCAAGGGTGGAATCGGATAAAACTAAAGCGCCACACTGCCAATCCGGCCAGGAAATAACAACCACATTTAAAATGTTTTATTAGACAGTCAAAAAAGACCAGAGAGAGACCATCGACTAGATGGTCCGAGAGGTGTCAAAATGAGAGGGGAAAAACGAATGCAAACGAAAGAATGGGGGCCATCTATGATTCTGCCAGGAACAAATTAACTCCTGAAACAGGCTGAGCCGGATTTCTTTATGAATTAAAGTTAATAGAGACGTTGAAAGCAGTTCAAACATTAGCGTCCATTAGCCCTTATTCATTGTGCAGACACTTCAGAATTTCAGAGCTGAGTTCTACTATCGGGATAAATTCTCAGGTTCTTCAGCTTTGACCTTAAAACCAGTTGGTAGCGTAATGGTTAAGGCGTATGCCCTGTGATCCGAAGGTCACCACTTTGAATTCCAGACCAGTAAAAGCTGCCAGGGAGGCACTCATGAGCAAGGTACCGCAAGGACCCAAAGCCCATGTCAGCTGCCCACTGCTCTTTCACGGATGGGTCAAATGCAAAGGTCACATTTCGTTATGGGTTTGTGTTCACAATGGCAAATAATCACTCACTTAACAACCTCAATCCATGAACCACAACCTGCATATCATTCGTTCACTCTTTTGCAAATTAAAACGCTATCTCAGAAGTTGTTCCCAAAACCAAAAGGGATGAAATAGACAAGATTTTCCAATTCTGATTTTTGTCCTGAAATATAAAATGAAAAAAAAAAACAAAACAAAAAAAACATAATCTGTCATCAGTCTAAAAACTAAAAAGGAGACCCAACAAAACTGGTTATTCTAACATTCACTGGCAAAAATGAATTGGAAAAACTTATAGTTAGTTGTTTTCTGGTTTCCCATATTTGGATTCACATTAAAAAACCAAAAATAGAACACACACTCAAATTCCTTTTCAGGTTGTTTGTTGTGCATGTGTGGCACGACCCAAAATTGTTACACATTGGTGATCAAAAAATATGTATGTATGCTCTTTTTAATGCTCATGAGGATGGATAGCTTCATTTTGTTCCTCTTCTTCATCTGTCATTTTAGTTTTTACATTTATAATAAAAGCTAGCACTACAGTTACTGCAGTTTGGTAGAATTTAGTTAAGCACACTTGAAGTTATTCTTTCATACTTAAAAATGAAAAGCAAATCAGGGTTAATTCACAGTTTTGTTTTTCTATCATTAATCCTCAAATTCCACAGCACTTCAGCTTGAACTGAAAGGCACTGAACCTGATAATATCACTAAAATTACTGACAACTTGCAGGGGGAACTGTTGCCTTTAATAAGTCACAAACATGCTGACTATCGGCTATCAGGGGACTCAAAATGAAAACCAGAACCATGTCACAAATGCAGGCAGTGGAGAATGATTTTGTGAACGTTGAAACACTGAAGTGATAATGTGGGCATGTTCACACATCATGAAAAAAGTCAGTGTTACAATCAGATCTGGTGCAAATCCAAGATTTTAATGTTGGTAGCGTGGGCAAAAACACAGATCCAAGCAAACTGGAGAATTAGCTGTCAGAAGCAGACAAAAATAGAAGGAGAACAGAATCAAAACCAATTTCAAATCATGAGTAAAGAGAGAAAGCCCTGAAAATGAATGGGAAGATAGTCACTTCATGACTTTTACATTTCTGTTTTGGCTTTTGCATTCATGTAGTGGTTTTTACATTCATGTTGTGACTACTGGATTTGCGTTCTGCATTTTCATCATGAATTTTACCTCGGTCTTGTGGCTTTTGCATTGCCAGTGTGGTTTTGGATTTTTGTGTTGGCTCTTGCATGTATATTTGGCTTGTGTGTTCATGTTTGACTTTTGCTTTTACACTGTGTTTTTTGTATTATTGCTCTGATTTGCGCATAAGCATTGTGACCCTTTAATTCATGCTGTGTCTTTCTCATTTTCATAATGAATTTTACATTTGCCTTATGCCTTTGGTATATTCGTGTGGTTTTTGCTTTCATGTTGTATTTTTTTGCAATTGTGTTGTGAAACTGGCTTTGGTTGTTGGGTCTTTTGCCCTTCAACTATGAATTTTACATTTGTGTTTTGGCTTTTTCATTCATGGTGTGTCTTCCATCTTATCATTATGATTTTTCTATTTGTGTAATGCCTTTTGCATTTGGTCTGTGACTTTTGCATTTGTGTTGTGGCATTGACTATGGTGTTCAGGATTTTTACATAATATACTTAATATTGTATTGTGGCTTTTGCATTTGTGTTGTGATTTTTGTATGTGTGTTGTAATCTTTGCATGTGTGTGGTGGCTTTTGCATGTGTGTTGTGGTATTGACTTTGGTGTTCGTGCTTTTGCCCTTTCAATATATATTTTACATTTGTGTTGTACTTTTGCATTGTTACTCTGGCTTTCACATTTCGGTTGTGACTTTTGCATTTGTGTTGTGATTTTTGCATGTGTTGTGGCTTTTGAATTTATTTTGTGGCTTTTGCACGTGTATTATGGCTTTTGCATTTCTGCTGTGGCGTTCGCAATTATGTGATGGTTTTCAGCACGGTCTCTTCTGTAAAAGGTTTGGACCCTTTTCATATTGGAATATAATAAAAAGGACTGTAGGTTTAAATGCTTATGCATTCGTGTTGTAACTTTTGTGTTTGTGTTAACATTTTTGCATTTGTACTGTCATTTGCAGTCATATTGTGGCTTTTGCTTTGGTGTTCTGCTTTTGCATTCATGATATGGATTTTGTATTTTTGTTGTGACTTTTGCATTTCCTTTCCATTTCTGTTGGAGCTGTTGCATTTGTGTTGACTTTGGCATTTGTTGTTTGTTTACGCATTGTGTCATTTGCATTTCCATTGTGGCTTTTAAATTCTGTTGAGCTACCGTATAAAAGTGATTCGAATAAAATATTAAATAATATATTCTTCATGAGAAAATCTCTCTCTGTGAGTCTACATTCAAACCTGTGAGTCATCATTAACCTTAAATTCAGGAGTCAAACCTTTTTTTCCTGGAACTCCGGAAGTCAAACGAGGGCCCGAACCCATTTTTCATCGGAATTTAATGACTGGGCAGCGGGTCTAAATGTCCTGGCCTGATCAGCGGCCATTATCAAATGGAGCTTATTACAAAGAAAGACATTTCGGATTTGGTATTCTGGGCAGTGGTCGAGCCACCGGCCTTAACTGGAGCGCGCTGTATTATGGATGAACAGGAACGCGTCAGTCAGCAGCGACGGCGAACTCGCAATGAAATATTCAGTGTGTCGAGAGTGACGGCGGATTCAATTATATCTACTTAGCCGCCTGTTTATTCGGCAGGGACGCAATTACGCACAGAGACACTTCAAAGCTTATTAGTGTCCCTCGACCCTAAGGTTAGCGTTCAATCAAAACTATTTCTTATGTGTAATAGGATGCTGACTGGGATGGGGATATTTCAGAGTGAGGTGAGGTGTTGTTGACGTGGCAACAACACCTACTGATTATTTTAAGCGTCTGGAATTCAACTCGCACTTTCAGATTGCTTTATTCTCACGCAGAAAAGTTCCATTAGTTGGTGCAAAGCATGTTGTGACCTTGGAATTTTGAGCTTTCTTCTAGATTCTAGATCTAAATTAAGAGTTGAGGCAAAAATCTCGTTTTTAAATGGAAAATCTAGAATATTTACAATAATCCAAGTTTAGCTATATATTTTTAAAAATAGAAAGCTAAAGGACTTTAAGACTTTTAAGGTATCTTACTTGAAAATAGAATTAAACATTAGATTTGACAAATAACTGATTTTAAATAAAATAGTTTGAAAATAAATGAAGTTGAAAACTAACATTTCACCTAAACGTTTAAACTCCTCATGACAGTTGAGTTAAACAGTTCTTGACTGTTAAAATTAGATTTTTAGAACTTAATAAGCATAATTTTGCTCATAAATACAAATACATTACATTATTGTGTCAGATATGAAACTAAAAATCTAATTTGATCATCTTATTACATGATTTAAGAGGCTTTAGTAGTTTTCCACTCATTTTTATCTGGTGTAATGCTGTAAAAAATCTTCTACTTGAATGAAAGGGACTGCCATGACAACATAAGCTTTTATAATAAAACATATCAGTATTTTAAGGGATTTTCAGCATCCTAGAGCGGGACAAAATCTTTGACATCCCCATATTTCTTGCAGAACGCAGATTGAAGCTTACAAATCCCAGCTTTATTCATGCCGGTTGTAACAGCACGTCCTGCTGCTGAGAAAAACCGGAGCACGTCCATCGCTCTGAATCCTCCTGACACACCGCGTCCCCGATAGCATCTCGTCCCCGCAGTCGTCGTGGCGACAGGACGTGGTGTCAGTGCCAGGCCGGGACGGTGAGATGGGTGGCACCAGTGGGGCTGTCTCTCGTCCAGATCAGAGACGGGCAAAAAAAATCCCCGTCCTCCGCCTGCCATGCCAATCCAATTTATTCGCCCAGCATCCGCTGGCACCACGACAAGACGCTAGACCGTCACCTCCCTGATTTCCCTGAGCTCCCCGGAATGCCACGCGCCGCTCCGGAAACCCCGTCAATAACCACTTTTTGGGGGCAGGCCGGCCCTCGAGTGCCTCTACTCCACTTCATGAGATGCTTTCTATGTGTTGGTTGGTCATCCGTGCAGCTTTGTATGGATTGGATTCTTGACTATGAAATAAAAAGGGATAATAATGGATTCCATAAAAATCTGTTTCTGATTCAAAATTAGAAAAATGGATTCTGACTCAGATTTCTGATTCTAAATCAAAACTTGGAAAATAGATTTCAAGACCTGATTTGGGTTTCAACTTCTGAAAGCCCTGATTTTGGATTCATTCATTTATTCGTTATCCGAACTGCTTAACCGGACCGAACCGGAGACTATCTTGGGAACTCACGGGCACAACCCCGGGCAGGTGACGACACACTGCAGGACACACACACTCACACACACATCTTAGGGGGCCAATTTAGATTCAGCAGTTAACCTACAGTGCAAGCCTTTCGACCGTGGGAGGAAACAGGAGCACCCATGAAACCCACACGAACATGGGGGGAGCATGCAAACGCCACACAGAAAGTCCCTATTGCCAACTCGGGGATCAGACCCGAGCTGGCAATCGCTGTGAGGCAGCAGTGCTAACCACTGCACTACTTTGCCACCCCCTGACTTTGGATTGTGATTATCCAAAAAAAAAAAAAAAACTGATTTCAAAATCCGATTTGGCTACCTAATTCTAAAATTCTGATTCTAAAAGAAAAATCACAATGAATCCTGAATGTGATTAAGTGGCTTGGAAAATGTATGAATGAATAAGACTTTGAAGACACAATTAGCTTTGCAATTAATTAAACAAAATAAGAAAAACTATTTTGAACGAGGCCTGATTTGGATTTCTGATTGTAAAGAAAAAACCTGGAAAATAGATTACATGGCCCGATCTTGGTTTCTGCTTCTAAAACAAAAATTAGTAAGCACCAATTGCATACAAGACGCTCGACCGTCACCTCTCTGAATGGCATGCAATGTTGTGCCATGTAATGCCTTTTTCAGCAGCCTGGTCCACAATTTGCTCTCCTCAAAAGAGATGTCTTTCAGGGTTGGTTGATCATCTGCGCATCTTGTTTGAATCAAATGGTCAATGGATTACAAGAAAAATCATAAAAATGGATTTCAAATCTAATTTTGGTTTCCAAGTCTAAAAATAGGAAAATGGAATTCCTGATCTGAATTTCTGTGTCATGATGTGAGTTGAGTTGGGAGGCAAGGACACTCATGCAGATAAAACAAAAGGGATTATTTAAAAAATAGGCAGGGGAGAAACGGGGGCAAAAACACGTAGACAGAAACCAGACAAGAACAAAAGTATCAAAATAAAGAAGCAGCTCGTGTTCCCAGCTTACGTTTTGGCTAACAGAGGAGTCCTCCGTGGGGAAACAGAAAGAGCAATATCCTGACGCTCTAAGACCCACAAGGCAAAACAGAAGTGATCCAGACTCTGGAAAAACACGGCAGCCTGGTCGGAAGGGGGGTTTCACTGGGAGACACGGGCCTTGGGAAAACCACAAGAGACACAGGTTAACAAGAAAGACTGACACGTGAAGAAAATCAAACATAGAAACATACCGCACACGTAACTCATGAGGGATATAGACTCGGGGAGGCACGGGTTGAACTGGGTTAAATAAAGCCACACAACTTAACAAACGAGTGCTTGCACCAATCCCAAACTGAAGGCAAACAAGACACAGGTGAAAGTAATAATAAGTGCATGTGTGTCTAAACAGACACTAATCTACTAGGTAGGGAGCACATAGTGCAGAAAACACATCTGGAAGTGGGGTGCGCTCTAAACAGAGAGTGAACTACTCGCGAGGGCACAAAGTGAAGACAGCGAGAACCCGGAAGTGGGGAGCAAGCTAACGGGGAAAGCTAAGACTAACCAAAGACACATATAGTGGACTAGACACAACAGGAATGACGTGGAAAGTGAACCCAGAAAACAGGACTAAACCAAAGAACTTAAAGCTGCTCCCGCTTTACCAGGTCCGAGGGGGCACTGTCCAGAGGTAAAGTCCAGAGGAGCTGTGACATTCTCATTCTGATTCAAAACTTCAATTCTTTAAAAATCCCCACAAAAAAATATTTCATGACCTGATTTGGGTTTCTTTCCTAAAACTAAAATTGCACAATGGATTTCAGGAGCTCATTTGGAACTCTGATCCTAAAATGTTAATAAACTAATATACATAAAATAAAATACATAAAAAGACCCCAAATATAATTCTATTCTTTTTCCTTTCATTTCTAATTTCCCAAGATTTACGTGGGCATTGATTGAAAACTGACTGTCATCCATCTTCCCTCTCTCTCTTTCTCCATAAGTCACCACTCTTCCCCTCCTTCCTCCTCCCTCTTCTCTCCATTTCCTCCGGTAAAATCCCGTCAATATATTCAGAGTGAGGGGCCCGGGCTCCCCGAAGTGGGCCGCCAACACTCTCAGCTTTAATTGTGATTTACACCGTTGCTCTCTGCAAATTGTACGGTGTGAAGCGGCTGAGCCCTTAAGCCTCGTCGATTATATTCCCCAAACCGAGCTGTCAGTCTGGTGCGCTGTTTACCGAGCCACGCGATTAGCCCAAAAGCTCCTCCGCTCGCAAAACACACTAATCAATTTCCTTCCCAAACCCTCTTTAGGCTCCTGTTCTGACACACACACACACACTCAGACACACTCTCTACCTGTGAGTGTGTGACGGCATGAGTGACCCGTGACCCTTAAAAGCCCACTTTTTATTCCCTAAAAGTCTTCTTTATTCTTACGATCCTGCCACTCAAATCAGGCTACCGTGACTGATCTGTTGGTCTACGGTTAACAGCTTTAAAATTGAATTGTAAAGCGATAACTTGGTCTAAAACCATTTTTATTAATACTGTGTTTTCTGTGGGGATGCACGATAATATCGGAATCAGCCGATAATGACCTTTCTTGTAATTATTTCATGCACTTTCGAAAATGTTTAACTAAATTGCGTGAAGTTAGCGCATGTGAGCTCGCACATGGGCTGTCTCCATAGTATGGTATGTAAGATGCTCATCATAATTTTCTATGAGGTAGTATGCATCTCAGGAAACATACGGGGTTGAAGCTTAACGCACTAGGTAGTGCACATGGAGTTTCACACATGCCTTATTTAACTTGGTACACCACATAGGGCGGGAAGTGATTTTTTCTTCAAATGTTGTGCACTACGCTCAAAATGCTCCGCCTTTGCATGTCTCTGCTTTCATACTCATTTGACTTGGCACTGTGCTAGAAATGTCATAGTCATGGCGTTAATTTTGGGCCAATATACTGAGCAAGGAGTGGAACTTTAGCGAGCAAAATCTCTTGTCTTTACGGGCTCAAGTCCTTCCTCGTTTATTGGCATCAGCAGATATAAGCATGAAAAACATCAGATATCAGCATCGGTCTATATTCTCTCCTTTTTGTACTATCCATTATTCATTCAACGTATATGTTTTTTAGGCTCATCAGACACAGTTTGTTCAAAAATACATTTTCTATACAGACTGAGGGTCATCGACACTAAAACTTGTACCGCGAATGAGGAAAAGCAGCTTTACTCTGTGACTTTTTGCTCTCACTCTTATTGCGGGTTGTCTATAGGAAACTGTAGAGTTTAAGAGATTAAATCCTTCCAAACTCTCCCACGCGACTCAGAGTTCAGAATCCACAAGGCTCATATTGCTCGACTTGAGATTTAACTTCTACTGATGCAACCTCATAAAATAATCATCTGTTTTTATACATAACAGACACAATGTCCAACCAGATCACTCTTTATTTGCGATGTTCTGACAGTTTCTTAAACATGAGGAACTGGAAAATTTTGTATGTATTTGGCCAAAGAGTAAACTTTAAGGCCTGATTATTAATTTATACCATGTTTCCCAAATGGCTGCCTTTCAAAAATCAAACAACAGAGCCATGGGATCTTCAATTCTGGTTTTAACATAAAAAATAAAGAAAATGCATTTGAAGACCTGATTTAAATGTTCAATTTCAATGAGAAAAGCCTTGATTTGGACTGCTGATTCCAAATCAATTTATATCCAATGTCTAATTTGAATTTGCAGTTCTAAAGTTAAACTCAGAAAACAGAAATCAAGAGTGGATTTAGTATTTTAATTTGCAATCAAAAATTGAAAATGGGATTTCAAAAGTTGATTTCTAATTTTAAGACATGATAGTAAAATAAAAATTGGGAAGCAAATGTCAAAACCTGCTTTGGATTCTGATTCTAAATCAAAGCATTTTCAAGGCCTTTGGATTTCCTATGCTAAAGCAAAACTGATTTTGAAACGACACTCATTTGTACAAAAATAAAAACATTAAATTAAAATCCTTTCAAACTCTCCCATATGCCCATTCAGACTGCACTGTTCTACAGGGGGATCATAATGGACTGCGGCCATAGAGACCACGAGGGACAGCCGGAGTATTTAAAGAAATTAAACATTATAATCACATGATTTGATTAAAAAAATGTAGTGTGTTGTCCTCCTTGTTCTGCTCAGTATGCTATTGATTTGTTTGAAATTGTATGCTTCGTTTTGTCATATAAAAGGAGACAATCGCGAATATCAAATAAATGTCAAACATAAAACCAACTTTACCGCAGTCTCACTTCCCCATGTTCATATGACAGACGCTCTGATATCATTTTCAATGACAGGCCTTGGTTTGCCATCTCTGTGATCACGCCTGAGAATTGTTCCAGCGTCATGATGATGGTCCAGTCTACACACCAAGTCCAGTGTTTGCTGTAAGTGGCGCATTACCTGTCGAGGTTGCTGACCTACAAAAACCTCCGGTTCAGACAAAATAAATAAAGGGCGTTTTCTCGTTCTTGTTTCTTGCGTTTTTCTTTTCTGATGTGCAAAAGGACAAAAGGAAAAAAAACAATTGTTTTGCCTTTTTCATTTTTCCTGTTTAATTAAATAAATGTCTCTTTTTCTTTTTAAATTATATTTTCTGAAATGAAATTTCAAATACCAAAAAGTACATGGACACATAATGCTCAACATGAGTTTTACGATGAACTGATGCAACCTCCAAATTCCCTGCCTGTCAAAAATCAAACAGCAGAGCCAAATGTGATTTGCATTTCTGTTTCTAATAGTAAAAAAAAAAAAAAAAGACAGAAAATGGATCTTAATACGTGATTTGAATCTTCAGTTTCAACATCTGATTTGGATTTCAAATTCTAAAGCTAGAAAACAAATTTCAGGTCTGATTTTAAATCACATCTTGAAAAGCAGATTTTAAGACCTAACTTGGGTTTGTGATTGTAAAACAAGAATTGGAAGGTGAATTTGAAAGCCAGATACTGATTTCTGATTCTGAATCAAGTATTTATGTCTGATTTCAATTCTGAATAAAACTCACTAAACAGATTTCAAGAGCTAATTTGGGTTTCTAAATCTCAATCAATACTTGGACGTCAGATTTCAAGAGCTGATTTGGTTTCCACTTTCAAGACATGACTTGTGACTGGTTTTAAAAATAAATTAGAAAACAAATTTAAAAGCTTGATTTGGATTTCTGATTCTAAATCAAATGATTTCCAAAGGCTTATGTTAATTTAAATTCTAACACAAAAGACCTGATACCTTCTTTCCAAACTCTCCCACAAGACTAAGTCATGTGGGAGTGTTCTAACTCCACTGCCCTACATTCTTATTGCCTGACTTGTGATTTAACTACTACTGATGCAATCTCATAAAATAATCATTTGTTTTTATACATGACAGACACAATGTCCATCCAGATTGCTCCTTATTTCTGATGTTTTGACAGCTTCTTTAACAAAAAGAACTTGAGACTTTCAATGTATTCAGCCAAGGAGTAAATTTAAGTCCTACTTATTAATTTACACCAATCGGCTATCTGTCAAAAAATCAAACAGCAGAGCCATATGGGGAAAAATGACTTTTAGCAAAATTTGGAACATATCGTAAAATGTTCATGAATTGGTCTGATAAGTATATTCAATATTCAATATTGAATTCAATATTAAATATTGCCTTTTTATATACTTATTTAATTGTACTCATTTTACATTTTTAAAAGTTATTGTAAGATGTGGTACTGAGTTCATCATAGTTCTCCCAAATCTATAAAAATGTGTGAAAATTGCTGTACAATTACTGTGAAAATATGGTATTTTGTAATAACAGCAACTCTTTAGGGTAATTCTGGAAAAGGCTGAGCTCTCTTATGAATTTAATGGGCCTCATCAATATTTTCTCAAGTTTGTTCTTCAGAAATTTAACACATTTCAATAGTATAATATTATACAGTATTATACATTATACAGAACTGCCAATTATGATGCTGATAATATATACAATGTTCATTCATTATCATGTTTAAAAGCAAAAAACATTCCAATCCAATTTAAATTTTTAAGTAGAGCAAATTTGAAGTTCCAGAGACACTTCAGCCAGTTGTGCTTATGTTTTACCTCTTTATATTCCCAAATTAACTATAAATACACTGTTTCACATTTTGCACACATTTTCAGTTAGTTCAGCAAGTGAAGAAACGAGAACATGAAAAACAGAATAAAGGACGGAGTGCACAAACGAGTGGCAGTAATAGGCTGATTTGAAACTAACCAGGACAGAAATGAGAGTGGAGCAGATACAGAGAAATAAACTCTGTTAGTAGTAGAGAGAAATAATGCAAAAAGCAGAAATAAGAAAGACAGAATGAGGGAGAGAGTGTGTAAGCAACTGGAAGTAATAGACATAAATGGAGACTGATAGAGGCAGAAGGGAGACTGTAGGAGACAGAGATGAACATAGAGAGAGATAGTGGGAGAGAACGAGCTGGATTGAGGGAGAGAGAGATGAAGAGGAGGAGACAGATAGAGTTTGGAGGGAGAGAGAGATGGAGAGGGATGGAGAGAGAGAGAGAGAAGGAGGGAGGCAGAAAGAGATTAGGAGGGAGAAAGGACAGAAGGGGGAGGGAAAGAGAGACAGGGATGGAGGGAGAAAGAGAGAGGGAGGAAGAGAGAAAGGGACAGAACAAAGGGAGATAGACAGAGAGGGAAGGGAAAGAGAGAGAGGGAAGGAAAAGAGAGAGAGAGAGATGGTCAGAAAGAAAGAGGGATGGAGAAGGAAAGAAAGAAAGAAAGAAAGAAAGAGGACAGATAAACAGGAGAAAGGGGCAGACAAGTGGGATGAGAGAGAGACAGATGGAGAGAGAACATAAGAATATAAGAGTAAGAGAAGGGAGATAAATGAGAGAATGAGAAGGAGGGAGGGAGAGAGGAGAAAGAAAGAGAAGTGAGAGATAGAGGGATGGAAGAAGAGATATAGGAATGGAGGAAGAGGGATGGGGAGAGAAAGATGGGACATGCCTAGCAGCTTATTGTCTGTCCAGGCCATTTTGTTGCTCGGTTGGGGAGATAATGAATCACCGTGGCGTCGCCGTGGTTTCCCAGCCGCAGGTTTCCCAGCATCCCAGCATGGTGGTGGTGCGCCGCATGACGCGGATCTGGCAATGATCACGTGTCAATTCCGCCGCTGATCTCCCGCTAGCCTCCTAGCTAAAATCTCCCGCTAGCCTCCTAGCTGACACCTGGCGCGAGTGTGAGGCGGTATCGCAGTGGTTACCCTGACAGCTGCAATTAGAGCCTGAAAACCAGTTTGAAGGTTTTTATCTGGGAACAGGGACGCCTGGTGTGCCAACACACCAACATGCTAACACGCCAACATGCTAACACAGGAACATCACATAGACGCTGCAGGAGAGATGGCACACTGAGACATAATAATATGCACAAATAACATGCAATGTTATTATAGTCCTAAACCGAACATAACAAGTTTGAAAATCATTTCAATGCCTTGTACAAGATGATATAACACATTCACAGGGTATGCTGGTTATAAATTTACATTAAAACTCCACAAAGCATAATGCACAATAACTTGTATATATATTAGTCAAAGACAAAGCAAACTTTATTGTCATCTCTGCTGTATACTGTACAAGAACACAGAGACGAGACGACATGGCTCCAGCTTTAACAGTGCAAAGAACAAAGACCAGGGAACAAAAAACAAGACCCATAGAATCGGCAATATATAAATAAAATATAAAATATACACTTTAAACTAGAAGTAGAAAGAGAGACGATTAGGATGCGGTATTCAACCTACAATTATGGTCTTGGAGGTCTTTTAAAAACTTTCATACAAGGCCCCAGTGAGACTTGAACTCGTGAGCCCAGGTTTATAAGGCCAGTGCTCTAACCACTGAGCTATCAGGGCTTTTAACGGTTTAACATTGTGCATTATGATTTTTATTGTTATTAATATACTGTATTTTCTAAACACAGTAAATACTGTACTTTTTTTTTAGCAAAAGACTTACAGCTAAAAAACACCCAAGATGCAAGATGCAAGATTTCAAGATGCAACAAAGTAAATCTAAGTAAATTAATTGATAACTTCATTCATCGATGGCTGCTGTTTATGAGCACCTATTAAACATGTGGGGGTCTAGTGGTTAGGATACTTGTCTCTGGACAAAGTAGTTGTGGGTTCGAATCCTACCTCCAGAGCTACCATCACTGGGTTCTTGAGGAAGACCATTAACTCCAAAGTTGCTTCAAGGAGACTGTCACTATGATTAGGAAATTGAAGTTGCTCTGGAGAAGAACACCTGGTAAATGCCATGAAAGATAAGTCTTATTTTTTTCTCTCATTCGCTCTAACCGTCAATCTTTCATTCCCCTTTCTTTCACCCTCTCTCACAGACACCCTCCATCTTTCTTTTCTAAATTTCACCTGTTCTCTCTCTCTCTCTCTCTCTCTCTCTCTCTCTCTCCCTTCAATCGTACTTTTCTTCACTTTCTCTGTCACTCTCACCCACCAACCACCGCCCACTGTGGTGTCTTTTACTGTCGCTCTTTCCCAGTCGTTCTCTTAATCAGTTGATCTTTAGCCTTCACTTCCTTTCACTCTCGCTTCCACAAATTCTCTCAGTTTTTCCTCTTTCTATTTTCTGTCCCATTCGCTGTTCCTCTCTTTCTCTCACTAGATTTGCTGTATAGGATTTGCTTTCCATGTCTGTCACTCTCTCTCTCTCTCTCTCTTTCTCCATCTGTTCTTCTCTAGTCCGTTCCATCATGGCCCTGTCTCTCTCTTTTACTTTCTCTCTGTCCAGATGGGCTTACGTCCAGGTAACAACACTGCAATCTGCATTTTTTTTTCCCTCCTAAACTTTCCTGTTGATTTTCCAGCAGATCATTTATTCCCTTCGTTTCTGCCGATTTAAATTCGTAATGTATTGTCCGTTTTGTTTTCCCAATATTTTTCCAGGTGTAAAAGGTCACAGTATCGAGTTGTTGGTCGTGTGTCCACAACCATGAGCGCATTGTGCCCAAAAACATTCCAAAAAAAACCTCCATTTCATGAGTTACCAAGGTCTGCTCGTCCATCTGTGCATTCCAGCCCCATTTGTACACACACACACACACACACACACGCGCACTCTTTGCCAGGCATGGCAGAGGGACGAAGCCACCGACACACACTGTAAACACAGCTCATCACTCCCAGACGAGTCTTACTCATCAGCAACACAAAAAAACCCAAGCCGAACGCAGACTTACATTGCCGCCGCTCATGCCAGTTCACTTTCAAGCTTCTTTTCACGAAAACATGAAAATCGCAGCTGATGAGGAATCACTTTGTGAGGACCAACCAAGCAATGTCAAATAAAAATAAGAATAACTCTGCAGAAATATGTAAGCCCAAGTGCAAAAGTGTATATAAGTGTATCTAGAGGACACCGGGCAATGTACATTCTTATTCTTCATTCATTCATTATCTAAACCGCTGAATCCCAGCTGGGGTCACGGGGGGAACAGACCTCTCCTGGGAACTATGGGCGCAAGGCGGGGACTAACCCTGGGTAGGCGCCAACACACCGCAGGGCACACAAGCACACTACCATTTACCAATTAACCCATAAAGCATGCCTTTTGACTGTGGGAGGAAACCCACGGAGAGAACATGCAAAACTCCACACAGAAACCCAGGATCAAACCCAGAACTTTCTCACTGTGAGGCAGTAAGAGAAAAAAATAAGTTGAGATCTTGAGAAAATGATTTTCTTTGAGTCAGTATCATAAGAATAATAATTTATCATTTTGAGATAACTACGTAGACTCACAGCAATGACTGTTGCTATGTCAAGATTGTGATAGAAAATAAGTTGTGAATGCACTTTTTTGTAATGTTGAGATCATGACAATGAAATATCTCATGATCACAAGATCCCAAGAAAAATAACTTGGGACAATGAGTTTTGCTAAGTCTAGCTTGCAATAAAAAATTACTTTTGATATCAAGAAAATTATGTGTTGTTATATCAAGACCACAAGAAAAGAAAAATAACTTTGGATCTCAAGAAAATGACTTTTATGTTGAGTTCATGGGACTAATATCTTGTAAATAACGTCTTCCTGAGTAAACAACAGTATGTCGAAACCACAAGAGAAAAATTTGTGGTAAATATAAGAAAACAACTTTTATGTTATGTTAACAAGAAAAACTGACTTTAGTTAAGTCAAGATAATGAGAAATAACTTACGATGTCAAGAAAATGAGACGTTAGACATCGCTACATGACAACATCGCTAGGCAACGTTGCGTCACACCCTACTTATCTGCTGTGCAAATTCCAGACAAAAGAAATGCTGAGAAACTGCAGATCCGAAAAAAGCTCCTACGTAACGCTGCGTTCATATCATGGTGAGAAAAAAGAAAAATGAAAACACTCATGTTATCAATTACGCTGGTGTGAAAAGCGCATGATTTCCGGAGTGATTGCGGGCTGGGTTTCATCAGGCCGAGTTGTGAAGGCGCTGTAATTACACCTGGGTGAGCTTAGCCTAATTGGCCTCTCAATCGTACTTTTATTCCATCCGGCAGCAAAAAAAAAAAAAAAAGTAAGGAGCCTCTTCAAAACGTAGCAAAAAATAAAAAGGGAAGCAACTCCCCCGCGTCGGCTCGGCCTTTCGGCTGCGAAAAACCAGCGTGTTTACAAGGAACAATTGGAAAATGAGTAAACAAAAGCGAGACAAGGAAAAACAAGTAAGAGAGAGAGAGACAGTGTCAGACGCCGGCTGCGAGCGGCTCGCTGGAGAACTAATTTCAAACATGTCAAGCTTGAAATTACTACACAGGCCCGTGCCAGAAAATATGGATGTTTGTTTACGACCCATATCAGACGGGAATCTTGGGGGTTTAGAGAGTAAATAAGGAGCTCGCAATGAGGCGTGTTAATTAGAACTGCAGGCCGGGTTCGCCTTCGCCGAGGTCAGAGCTGGTTCTAAAAGACGGAAAAAAGCGGAAGAAGAAAACACTCGCTGGCTTGAACTATTTATAATCCGTGTCGGCAGCGGACGCACAGACGGCAATACCTCCTTTTTTGGAAGTCAGTGCCAAGCCTCATTTTTACAAAATTTTTTTAATTATTATTTTTTTAATCCAAAAAGCCGAAACAGATTGAAGTGTGGTCTGATGTGTTGAAGCAGCTTGGACGTGTGTAATCAGAACTTGTTGGTTGTGTTAACTGGGAATTGTTTAAGCAGTAAATGAGTGATTATTTGTCATTGTGAACACACCACACCTCACAGTGCACCACAACCAAATGTGAGTTCTGCATTTGTCCCATCCATGAAGGAGCAGTGGGCAGCTCTATCAGCACCAGGAAAGCAGTGCTTGGGGACGGTACCTTGCTCATGAGTACCTCACTTGTACCTTTAACAGTCTGGGATTCGAACTATCAGCAACATGACTGCAGAACCGAAAGAGACATACAAATGTCCGTAATTTCTCCGTTAATAAGGAATTTACCTTAAAACAATTGTCTAGTTTGACTTTGTTTCAGCCTTATGTTTGTATTCTTTGTTAATGCCACAGAATAGAATCACTAGTTTGGTGTTGGTTGCTATTTTACATCTCCGTTTTGCTGCAGACAACCGTAAAAAATGCCAACAGCCCACACCATGGAAATAATAACCGCTGACAACAGCATGTTGAGCATCCAGCAAAAACAAGTTGCTTCTGCCTATGTAAATTTCACTAGAGACTAATGATGATGTATCACATGTTTGAGGGGGTGTCCCGTTTCGTAGGGGTAGATGTCAAGTGCAAAAGGGTAGGGCCTAAGGGTAGGGTCAGGAGGTGAAATGTGATTCAGCCATAATGTTCAGCTGTTATGCAATGTGGCAGTCATACGCCAAAGTACAGCAGTCGGTTGTGACTTCCAAAGGCTTGGTCTCGGAAAATCGGACCTCCCGATTGAAGAGGCAGAATTTATACTCTGAGTAAATAAATGTTTACAGCACTTTTTACAGATTTGGGATCCACACAGACCACATGTAAAATTTTTGTGTCTTGCTGTAAGTAGACACAATTATTAAAAATGACAGTTGTGATTGCCGTTTGGAGTTGGAAAGTGCCAAAATGAGGATGGAGACACACGTTGGATGCTGTTTGGATGATGATCTGAACACAAGCTGAACATCACAATCACAAGTTCAAAAGCTGCCTTACATGTTAAGTCCAACATGGTTTTTGTCTTAGTAATAAAAATAGAAAGATAAAGTTGTGTAATGAAAAGGAGTCTGAAAGTTGACCTGATTGACTTTTTACACAAAGTAATTGCTCCAAATGTGTCCCCCACTGATGAATTATTGATTAATTTTGATGTAGCTCTTATTTAATTATTGCATTGCATCATTGTATTGAATTTTCAATACAATGGTCATTGTCATTACTTAAAATCTGGTATGTGACCCGGGTCAGTTTGTGCTCGATAGACTCAGGCGCCATGTTAAAGTACTGCAGGGCCATTAGTCTGGTCATTTACATCATCAATGATCATATAATAATTCATCACCAGTGTTCCACTCTCTGGCTATATTTACTTGAGGCATAGAGTCAAAAGCACATATTTTAAAAATCCTGATTTAACTCATTTTTGCAGGCCTTTGATCTCAAGTCAACATTTTAGAGACTTTTGTAGTTAGGATGTTCATTTCAGTGTCTACAGATCACCACTATTTATTTTTTAAAATAACATACAAGAAAGACTTTTATTGGTGTAGGACATTTATTTATGGGCAGTGGCGGATCTACGGGTTGACCACATGGTCAGCTGAATTTCCAAACATTTCCCTAATTTCAGGGACTGTTTTCCAGAGAGCAATTTGGGGTTAAGAGTCTTGTTCAGGGACCCGATGGCGGTAGTGCTGGAGGTAGCCACAATGTCTTAGTCCAGACATGAGTATCCTAACCGCTAGACCACAACTTGGACGAAAGCGAGTGTAAAATGTAGTGTTGTTGTACTCAAACCTGGTCTTGGTCTAGAGACCAGTTTTGAAGATCTGTCTTGTCTTGGAATCGTACTTTTGCACTTGGTCTTGTCATGGACTTGAACAAAGAGGACTCTGGATTTTATTTCAAAACCAGCCGAGATCACAACTCTGAGAATATTACTGTTAATGAGCTGATCAGATAAATTCTTACTTTAAGTGCAACAAATGATGTTACTGCTGACCGCAGTTACTCGCCATGCCCTTTCACATCATACACATTCATAAGTAGAGGGAGCATTTTAAAGAGACCCCATCATACATGTTTAGGTCACAGAATGTTGTGTCTCCCATGTTTCTAAAATGTAATCAAACTGTACTTTCAACTGATTTTCCATTTTTCTGATGTTCCAGGCCATGTTGATTGGTGTTTAGCAACTATCTCCTTATTCATTGGTCTGGTCTCGGACTTGACTCGGTCTCGACACACTCTGGTCTTGGTCAGGACTTGATCTTGGTCTTCACTGCAACTGTAGCAAAATGACAAATGGAAATATATGTCGAAACACCACTGTTTAAGATTAACCATGACAGGTTCCTCAGACGTAAAATATTTCAATACCTACATATTCGTACTTACATCATGCATGATTGCATCATCTACACATGTCAGCAAACACCACAAAAAGTCAAAAAAGGCTGTGGAGTTTAATTCAAATTCCAATTTGGTCACCTACGCAATGCAACACAGCAAGACATGCAGTGTAATATTTTATACAGCCATTAATGCAGATGGTAAAGATATATTGCTATATTTCAAGAATGAAAGAGGTAATTACAGTACATGTGTCAAATAATTATCAGGGTAATATCACAGTGTGTAACTAGCATCCTCAGACATTGCCAACATCATACATTTATAGATGTGAATAAGAACTGTAATATTTCGATTTCCCAAAAAATCATTTCAGCCTCAGCAACAGAATTTTCTGGAAAGCAGCATCGTGACAAGCACATATCGGGAAAAATGTGCTAGGGAATTTGAGGAAGGAACTGAAGGCGAAGTTGGCATCTTGCGGGTCGGAGGTCGGTTGGTTAGCGCATTCGGATCGGCCCAAAGTGAGGCTCCGAGAGGCCCAAAGACTAACCAAAACTGACCGACCCGTGGTTTGTCCTGCGCTGCTATTTCCTCGGCAGCTCTTTGCTCTTGTCTAGAGTCTAAGAAGTCATTGCTTTGAAATCTTGCTTCCCTTCATTCGATCGTTTGCAGTCGGCCGTCTGTTTTTTCGCCGCACCGCAGGCTTGTTGTCGGAGATGAAAGTCAAGAGAAATCCCTTTTTGCCCAAACGCTGGCTTGTCTTTATTTAAAAGACGTTTACTCTGAGGTGACGACCCCTGTTGGCGAACGCTCCATGTGCTGAGATGTGTGTGTGTGTGTTTGTGTTTTGTGTTTGTTTGCGAGTGTGTGTGGGAACAAAAGAGCAGGACGGATGGCGGCGTGGGCAGCTTCTTCCTCCTCAGCAGTCTCTTGTTCAACTCTGATCCTTGGAACCCAACGATAACGGCGCCCAGAAAAGACTTCACCCTGCTCCACCCGGAAATTTTAAAAAATGCTCGGTACTGCCTCGGAGAACAATGCAGACAAACAAGGACAACCCTGCTTTCCTGTCATTTCAGGTTAAAAAGATTCCACAAATGACAGGAAAATCTTTGAAGAAAGAGAGGTGATTAAATCCTTTAAGGCTGTACACTTTCTTTGGCGGCAACTCACAAATTGTCATCAGCCGATCTTAATGAGTTTCACACTGTAACAGCATCCACAATGAAACGTAAAAACATCTGCTGCTCACACAAAAAGCTCTGGTGCTCATGCAAAAACATCTGGTACTTACTCTAAATCATCCTGTGCTTACACAAAAGCATATCATGCTCACATTCAAACATGTAAGATTCGAACCCATGACCTCTTGGCCCAAAGGCAAGGATCCTAACCATTAGACAACCATTAACCCAAACAGCTCACAGATCTCAGGCTCATGCAAAACCTTTGCTTGCTCATACAAAAAATGTATTGGGCTCAAGCAACATATTGTGCTCACGTTAAGACATATGCTTACTCAAGAAGATCTCAGGCTCACATAAAAACATTGTGTGCTCACATGAAAACATGCCGAGGTCATGCCAAAAATCTTGGGCTCAAGCAAAAACATCTCATGCTCATGAAAAAAACATTGTGTGCTCACTTGAAAACATATGCTCATGAAGAAACACTGTGTGCTCACTCAAAAACATCTTATGCTCATGAGTACCTAAGCAATATCTTTACCAGTCTGAGATTCAAGCCAGTGACCTTCCGATCACGGGCAAACTCCATAACCATTCCGTTACCACTGTTAGAAGGAGTTTACCCTGTGATCAGAAGGTCACCGGTTCAAATTATGGGGCGGTGACCTTCCAATTCAGGGGCAGTTGGTAGGATAACGGTTAGGGAGTTTGTGATTCAGTTTAGTGATCTTCTGATCACAGGGCGAACTCCCCAACTGTTACCCTACCAACTGCCACAACCTTTTGTGCTCATACAAGACATCTCATGCTGATGTGAAAATATCTCATGTTCACTTGAAAAAATCTTGTGCTCATGCAAAAACAACCAGTTCATCTTGGGCTCTCATGAAAATAACATGCTCACATGAAAACTTCTGCTCAGCACTTCTCATCAAACCTGGTGCTCATGCAATAGCATCTTTTGGGCTCACACAAAAACATCATTTGTGCATACAATACAAAGCTCAAGAGAAAACAAAAACATTTTGAGTCCAAGCGAAGACACCTTAAGTTCATGTAAAAACATCTCTTGCTCTCGTAGTATCTTGTGCTCACACTAAAACATCTCACCCGCTAAACTCACATTTATACACAAACATTTTTTAAGCGCTCGACCCTGTAAAGCCTTCATACACAACCAACTCAGACATTGCAAATTTGGGGTAAAGTTGGAGCTAAATTTGCAAAGCATAAGCCTTTCATGCCAACAAAGTCCTTTCCAAGAAACCTCTTTTATTTTCCTTGTTTTTACATTGTTTTCTCATAAAAATAAGGACAAGAGGGTCCGATGGCAGGTATGCTGCCGGTTTGGAATTCCCCAAGGGACGCTTTCCTAAAACCGCTTACACGCACACCCACCCACCCACTCTTTTGTGTTCAAGGCCTCTATGGAGTTTCCGATGGCACCTCAATCTGAAGCGGCACATTTTTTTTTTTTTTTTCACAGCTTCCCTGAAGTAATGGGAGCGATGCCCACGAGACCAACAGGAGCGCTATGTCCCGGAGCGCCATGGACGCGTTAAAAACGCAGACAGTGAGGACAGCACTGGGAATAGCGTATGCTTAACAACAAGCAGGTGGCAACAGCGCGTGCAACCCCCCCATCTCCCATGCTAATGTCTGACAAAAACTATATAAAAGCAGAGCTGCATTATGCTAAATGCCTCAATGTTCACCTACGCGGGACTCGCTGATAGCGGCCGCCTTTGGGCCTTTCGGAAAAGCGTTGACTTTTTTTTACACCGACGTGCCGTTTTTAGTCTTGGTGGCGGTGACCCCGAGGCAGTACTAGCACACGCTCATTTTTTTTTTAGTGCTGTGGAAACATTACCGGGGAATTTTTATTCAAATGAAAAAGGGACAAAAGGCAGATGTGGGTACATTTGGGTGGCAGAGTGGCATACAGAGAGAGAGAAAAAGAGAGAGGGAAGGTTCATTAAAGAGGGAATGGTTTATGGGATACAGTGACCCAGCGAGACCCCACTGGCATTGCCATCTTTTAACCTGCAGTAGCCTGAAATCGCTCCCTGGAGTGTCAGGATTGAGCTCTGGTACAGCGAGGAACGAACAATCTGTCCCGAGCTACACAGATAACCTTTAACCTGCTGGAAAACTGTGTACTGTATGTGAATGTACACTGTAAGCCTAAGGAAAATTGGCACCTGTGCCCTTTAATTTTCACTGTTGCATGCAGAATTAAATATGCAACTATATGGTGTTAAGCCACACATTAAACCTGTAGCTAGTAATGGGGTGTAACGATACACTGACCTACATCAATACACCGATTCAGAGATCAACGAGTCAATGAGCATTGATTCAAAATGATTTATCAATCAGGCATCATGTACTGTAACATCACTTTATACCAGAGGTCATTCATTCATTCATTCATTCATTGTTTGAACCACTTAATCCCTGTTGGGGTCGCAGGGACGGGAGTTTATCCCGGGACTACTTGCAACCCTGAGTGGACGACAACACATCGCAAGGCACACACACTTGGAGAGTGTCAATTTAGAGTCGCCAGTCAACCTATTGTGCATACTTTTGGACTGTGTGAGGAAACCTGATCACCCAGAGAAAACCCAGGCAAATATGGAATGACTAGAGGTCAACGTTTAATGATTATTTTCATTGTCATTAAGATCAGGAATTGTCAATTTATCATTGTGAGCACACCACAGCACACAGTGCACCACACCAAAACCTGACTTCTGTATTTGATCCATCCATGAAGAAGCAGTTGGCAGCTCTTTTGGCTGTGCCCGGGGAGCAGTGCTTGGGAACGTTACCTTTACCAGGCAGGGTCTTGGACCGACAACATTTCGCTCATGAGGCAAGCCGCTAAACTGTTACGCTACCAACTGCCCCAGGTAAAAATACTTTGAGTTTTGTGATTTGATATTACAGGAAGTGATTGTGTATAAGGTCAGGGTTTAAAGGTTAGAGTGATTGGTTTAATCCTACCTCCAGCACTACCATCACTGGGTACCTGAGCAACACCCTTAATCCCGAGTTGCTCTCAGGGAAACTGTCCAGAATTTTGACTCAAAAATAACAGCATAACTAACATTTCTAGCCCGGTGCCAAGTCAAGCGAGTATGAAAGCAGAGTCGGGTGAGGGTGGAGCACTTCAAGCGCATGTGCAGGCAGAGTTGTTTGCATGAAGATTTGGTCATGAAGCTTTCACTGTGCGCTCAGAATTTTGGCACAAAATAAGTACATATATTTTAAGCTGTATAAAATCCCATCTCAGACTTTTGACAAGCCTGGTACGATCGGTACCTTTCCAACGTGCAATAAATGCGTCATCAAATATTGGCTGGAAATATTGGACACATCTAAGCATTGGTCTGATGCCAATGACAGGAATTATCATCCGATTCGAATACAATTCCGATATCATCCTGCATCCCTAAAAATATTGTGGCAAAAGCAGGGCAGAGAGATCATACAAGTAACATCTTCAACAGAAATTAACAGTTAAACTCTTAATCTGCACTGCTCTAGATGCTTTCCAGCCCTACGTGCTACCGTACTGTGTGTGGTTGTGTGTGTGTGTGGAGTTTCAATTTTGCCTGGCAGGGTTATTGGGTCGTCATGGTTTCACCAGCTAAAGGTCACAGTTTGGGCCTCGGTTCTGCTTCAGAGGAGTTCGGTTCTGATGTCCTGTGTGTTGTGACAGGTACGATGTCATGCTCACCCTCCTCCTCCTTCTCCTCTACGGTTAGGCTTGGTACCAGCTGGGCCCCCACCACCCTCCGCCATGCCCCTGGCCTCACCAGGTAAAACAGGTGGCCTGCTCGCGCCCCGGAACCTTCTGCGCCGGTCCTCCTGGAGTCATTTTTCGGACCGGGTTTGGAGCGAGAGAACAAGTGTGCTGTCTAAACTCACCTGCTCCACGTCGTATCAGTGCCCAGGTTGGCACCGGATCAGGTGGCTGGCACAGGTCCATGTGTCAGTGTGTGTTCGCCGGCTGCATGACATCGACTCCTCGGAGAAATGGAACAGTGCGAATATCCTTTTTCCTTCTTTTTTTTCACATTAAAACCAAAAAGCCATATATTCATTTCCAAAACTAAAATGTAAAAATGAGTAATGAGCTGTTTCCAGATTTCCGACTGATTTCACTATTTTCTTTATTTCTCTCCCCACACCTTCTCTCTCTCTCCTCTACTCTGTCTTCTTCTCTCTCTCCCTCTATCTCTCTCTCTCTGTCTCTCTCTCTCTCTCTCCTTGACCAGTCAAGTGCCCGGTGATTTCACACTCCAGTAAGGGCACCTCGTCCACAATTACATCTGCGTTGTTGCAACTCGATTTCAGGCATCTTGTGACACGTGAAGGGCTTGGGGCCGGGGCTCTGCATGTCCGAGCCGTTTCGGTAACACGGCCGGTCGTTATAGCGACAGAACAGAGAGAAAAAGAGAGAGAGAGAGAAAGAGGAAGAGAGATCAGAGCTTACAGTCCCAGCATGAGACGGCATCTGGAGTTTGGTCACACTCGACTGCAGTGTGACATGAGCATAACGCGACCCAAAGCCCCTTTACACCCAAACCCGAAAACCGGTAGTGGCTCAGCTCAGTTTGTTATCCACTATAATAAAAAAAATGCCTACTAGTTTCCACGTACACCATGGCAGTGTTGGGGAAGATACTTAAATTGTCAACTAGCTGCTTGTTAACATGTTATTACCATTAAAATACCAGTAGAATTATGCTTGGGTGGCAGTGCTCTTCATTATTCATTGATTTTGATTTTTTGATGAGTGACTAGATATCAGATATCTGCATGAACAAACCTTGCTGTCTGAGTTGATGATTCCCCCGTCCAACCTGATGTTCCATGACATTTTTATCACTAATTATTGATGAGTTACTGACATTTATATCTGGCATTATAAAGAGTAAAACACATCTCGCCAAATCGTCCTGCATATCAATGTACACTATTGCCAAAAGTGTTGACACCTGCCTTTAAATCCCATTTTTAAAGAAGCTTTATCTAAGATTATGGCCAAAACTGGTACTTCAGTTAAATTCCCCCCCAATACAAGTTAGTCAACCTTGGCTAAATCTTACCTGTCCAGTAGAAATTTAGTCACTTCGGCATCTGTCTTCAATTTCTTCGAATCTTTTAAATGCATATCCTATGCTAATTCATCGTTTTGTTTCTGCTTTGGTCAAAACGTTTATGAGAATCATAGCAAGGCCTTTTAGTTTTAGTAACACCAGACATTTGTAATCCAGAATGCTTGTAGCTGCAGCTCAATGGTAACTGGAAACCTAGATGCCAAAATGCTACTGACAGCGTGATTGGCTGATAGCGGTGGGTGGCGCTACCGGCCAAAGCATAATCCAAAACACAAACACAATTGTGTGCTGTAAATTTAATTTTAAAATGTGAATATTTTGGCTGTACTAATTTTGTTAGTGAGATCAGTATTTCAAATTAACATGATTCCTTAATCTCTGGTGACATATTAGGTTCATTTTATGAATACTTGCCTTACATTTCTTACATATTGCTATTTTAATCAATGGACTTCAATATGGAGTTGGTCCACCCTTTGCCACTATAACAGCTTCAACTCTTCTGGGAAGGCTGTCTACAAGGTTTAGGAGTGTGCTTTTGGGAATTTTTGACCATTTCTTCAGAAGAGCCTTTGTGAGGTCAGCTACTGATGTTGGATGAGAAGACCTGGTTTACAGTCGCCGCTCTAATTCATCCCAAAGGTGTTCTATGAGGTTGAGGTCAGGGCTCTGTATGGGCCAGTCAAGTTCCTCCACACCAAACCCCCTTGTCTTTATGGAGCTTGCTTTGTGCACTAGTGTGCAGTTATGTTGGAATAGGAAGGGGCCGTCCCCAAACTCTTTCCACAAAGTTGGGAGCATGAAATTGTCCAAAATCCCTTGGTGTGTGGTGTGGTGTGGTGTGGTGTGTTGAAGCATTAAGAGGAACTCTTCACTGAGACTAAGGGGCCAAACCCAACCCCTAATGAACAACCCACATTGGAACACCTGCATTCAATGATTTGGCAATGCAGTGTATGAATGAAGAATGTAATGTGAAATCACAGTAAGGTTTCAGTGAGGTTTTGGATGTTGTTAGTGTTTATAGTGTTATTTTTATCTTGTGAAATTTCTGTCTGTTCCACATTCAGAGTCATACACTGACACAGTTGGTTGCATAACGGTTAGGGGTTAGAGTCAGCCCTGTAATCGGAAGGTCGCCGGTTCAAGTACCTGACCAGTAAAGGTACCACTGAGGTACTCATAAGTAAGGTACCGTCCCCAAGCACTGCTCCTTGGCTGCCAAAAAGCTGTTCACATTTGATTGTGATGCACTGTGTGCTGTGTTGTGCTGTGTTCATCCCGAAAATAAAGAACAAATTTACATAATATACTAAACGTGCAATGTGACACAAAAACACTAACCCAAGACTATAATCACACACCAAGCTGATCTGATAATGTCATGGCAAAACAATATTATGACAAACCAATATAGGACAATATTTATTATTCCTTATTACTGGAGGTGAGTCATCTATGATAAAAATAGATCCTTTTCTTATTCTTTTACATATATTTTAAAGAGTAGAAGTGGGTAAAAATGCCATTTAGCTTGACAAAGCTTTTAGTTATTTACTCTGTGAATGAATGTTCACCTCATTCTGTTCTCTCTACACCGAGAAACGCAAAGGATATTGAGAACAAAGAAGGGTCATATGATTAACGAAACAATAAAGTGCAGAAACAGATGGAACAGAAGGACCTAAGATATCTGCACAAAGGCAAGAGGAACGAGGCAGCTCGGTGGTAGGTGTCAAATGCTTTCGTCACAATAATAAATAAATATACGAAAAAGGCTTTTGGCAAATGCAAAAAAAAAAACGTGCAAGGTCAAGCTCATTTCCATGTCATGCTTGCACTTTATTTTGCCATTGAAACGAACATATTTTTTTTTTGCAGAACTTTCACTTTTGCGTGATTACTCTGAACGTCCCACAAAGCAGCATTTAAGACTGGAATAAAATCATTAGTGCTAAATCAGCTCCTGCCAAGTTAAATTTACTCCGCCGCAATCAAAGCTGCAATCTTCTATTTTGTCATATTTGTGTCTGGCTGAGATGGATGTGAGACGAACCTGCCCCAGATGTTATTTATTGGTGTGTCTACATGTGATATTTTAATCTAGACAGCAATGAGAAATCTTATTACTGCGGTAACAATGCAGCTTGATCACGTTCAGATAAACCAGCTCTCGCCATGGTTATGGATTTCTCGCTGAAGACCTGATGTTAAAATTGTCGCTTAAACTGAGTTCCCCCCCAAAAAACATCTTTAATTCAATGCTTGTAGCTGGGCCGCAATTGTGACCGACTGGATTTAACACCTTAGTTGATTTAATACAGTAGATTAGCGGCGGGCGTTGACGTGGCAATGCGATTTCACAGTGATGCTGATCGCCGGGGATGCAGATAGCATCATGCATATGCAAAGCTGGTCAGGAAGAAAAAAAATGAATAAGCTGTTGTGTGTGTGTGTGTGTATGTCTGTGTGTGATTGTAGAGGGGATTTGAGCTCCAACTCGAATGATGCAAATATTCTAAATTCAACTTTGCATAAAAAGAAATTCGGCTTCTGGGAAGAAAGAGAGGACGACTGGGGTAAGAGGATGAAAAATCTTTTTTTCTGGTTCTGATGATATCTAAAGATGCAACAGAATAAACACACTCTCATATACACACACACACACACACACACATACACACTTCATAATAAAACTGACTCCATAATGACTACACTGTCAATAAAAGTTAGTAGCGTAAGGGCTAGAGAGTTGTGATTGGAAGGTACTGGACTGGCAAAGGTACCACTGAGGTACTCATGAGCAAGGTACCATCCCCAAGCAGTTCTCCTCAGGCACTGCACACGTCAGCTGCCCACTGCTCCTTCATGGATAGGTCAAACGCAGAGAGCATATTTAGTTGTGGTGCACTGTGTGCTGTGCTGAGGTGTGTTCACAATGAGAAATAATCAAGATATCTTAGCCAATATCAGTTGAAGGTGCCATTTTTTAAACCCAAAGTAGGTCTGTCCCCAATCTGTGCATGTGCAGTTGGTAACATAATGGTTAGGGAGATGGCCCTGTAATCTGGGGATTGCTGTTTCAAGTTCTAGACCGATAAAGGTACCACTAAGGTACTCAAGAGCAAAGTACCGTCCCCAAGCACTGCTCCCCAGACACTGCCAAAAAAGCTGCCCACTGCTTTGCATTTTTGGTTGTGGTGCATCATGTGCTGAGCAGTGTTCACAATGACAAGACTTCCCAAAATAAGTCTAGATCAGGAAGAAACACACACATAAACACGTGCTTTATACTGTATCTGTGTGAGGATCTTCATTTGATGTCTCAGTCCCACTCTAACCTTAACCTTACTAAAATTAGTGCTCTGTTAGTTTTCGTACACTCTTTTTAGCGCATAAGATATGATACATTTTTCATTCTCAAAAGTAGGTTTTAGAAGTGTGATCCTTCACTGGTCTCACGATTAGATTCAATTATGATTATCATGTCAACGTTTTGATTCGATGCAATATTCCATTGATTCGATAAAAGTATTCCATCAATTTTTCTACTTCATATTGCACGTATATTGGGAACAGATCGCAGATCAGGCAGCCATAGTTACTACCGGATGTTCTTTTTAACTAGAATTGTTATGTCGTAGCCAGAAAATCACCAAGCAATGTCATTATGATATAATCCAGGGGTTTCAACTGGCTCTGTCTCCAGGGCCACCATTCAGACTAAGCAATAGTCTGCAGCTGTCCACTGTGTGGCCATGTGTGGGGGTCTGTGTGTGGGAGAAATCACGTTTCAAGAGTGATTTCAGTATTGCAACTGGATTACATGTCAGGGACCACCTGCATTACCACAACTGACCACCAAGGGCTGGCGGATGGCCGGTTGAAAACTCCCAATATAATCGATTATGGTCCGCCACTGCTTCGAGGCAGAATTGCCCACGTCTGCATCATGATGCATTGATTATGTGATTCATTTCAACTCCGCTAATAGTTTCATCCCTAAATGTGCAGGTGTAGAGTCTGAAGATTGTCCCCAAAAACTGTCTCAGCCAGAAACACTCACACACACACTCACACACACACACACATAGACCTGTACATGCACACACATACACACAATGAGAAGCCAAGAAATTAGGGTAATTATGAAGCTAACAGTGAGTGAGCGAGCGAGAGAGAGAGCTTTTGCACATTTCAACTGAGCCGTCTCTCTCTCTCTCTCTTTCTCTCTCGCTTTCTCTCTCTCTTTCTCTCAGTTCGAGTCGGGCACTGTTCTCACTGAAGCTGTTTTTCTCTCAGAGCTCAGGCTTCAAAGCTGACCTGCCAATGAACAAAGAGGCTGATAAAAATGGAACTGTGTTTGGAGGGAGGGGAGTGGAACTGGTGTGTGTGTGTGTGTGTGTGTGCGCGCGTGGCCAGGGGCCAGCTCTGTTCGTTCCTGCGTTGAGTTCGTTCGGTGCCGACCTGGGTCCTGTGCGAGTGGGCCGGGGGTCAACTCGAGTGCTGTTTAATGCTGCTCTTCTCCTCTCCTCTCCTCTTTTCTACTCTTCCATCCGTCGTTCCACATCCCTCCTCCCTCTCTTCTTTTCGCTCTCCTCTCCCAGAGTGCCTTTTTTTACTTGAAGGGTCTCTCCTAAACATACTTACCTGAGGTTGGAGGCCGGAGTTGGTGTGTGGGCGGTGTGTGTGTGTGTTGAGAAGGGTCAGATTTTTCAGGTGTTTGTGAAGAGATAAGAAAGCCTAAAGTAAAAATCTGATTTGTCTAGTTTGTGTGGGGTTTGGGGACATTATAATACATAAGGAAAGGTGCTGATGAGGAAAAATTGTTTTCTAAGCTTGATGTGAACAACTAAACATTACAATTACAGTCAGCTTTATAAAGAGAGGACACTCCCAAAAATATAGTGAAATAAATATGAAGTGTGTGGGGTGGGGTGGGGGTAAGTGTTTTGGGCAAGCTCAAATTATTATTATGGTATTTGAGAAGAGATAAGAAAAGGTAGGAATGTCTGACATTCATACATGGCAGTTGACGTCACAGACATATGTCCATGCGCATCAAACTCGTCAAGACCGTAGCCACCGCCATGTTGAGTACCAGGCATATCGAGTACTGCGCTTGTGTCCAATGAAAATGAAGTATCTGTCTATCAATCTACTATCTATGTAGAATTAGAAACATCAAGAAGCTTCAAATAATAAGCTGTTTAGCTGTTGTCACTGTCACTGAATTTAGTCATCAATATCAATGGCTGTGAAGGAAATAACTATACTTATATATAAAGTTTACGTTAAACTATCAATAGTACAAATAAAAAGGCACATGTGAAATAAAGTCTTAATGTGTAAAGTGTTTACAGACAACAGTGCATACATTTGATATGTGTAAACAACTAAGGAGCTTGCTCGCATGGAGGCTAGTTCATTCACCTCTAATTCCAAAAATAGTTTACTCAAGAATAAACAGCCTTCACATCACCCTTACATCACTCATCCCTCAGTTTACGCACCTAAGCCTTCTCTACAATTTGACAGATGATTTAACTTAGCCTAGCCTACCCCTTTACTGTGCTAAATAGCACTAGCAGATAGCAACTGTTTATACAAAGTTGATCAAACAAAAGCAACTTACCTTTCCTTAAGCAAAAGGACTTTTTTCTTGTTGAGATGCCATAATTAATATGTCGATGGGTTATGTACCAGGTAGATGTAAATGTCGTGGAAGGAGAAGTCAGGTAGTGTGGCAGCGGATGCGAGTTGATGGAAAACATCTGGAGGGAATCTGTGAGGATCGCATCCAATAATAACGATCTTTTTGTTGTTTTGCTTAAGTTCTTGGGCATCAAAATGAACAGAAGCCATAACATCGATAGGTAGCCTAACTGAAGTGAACGCCTTACAGGTAATGTTAGCTAGAGCATCCAGCAGTCAGTCTGGAGAGGATTTGTTACTCACAATGGCAGCCACAAGGTCAGATGACTACAGGGTATGTGAGGAGTCGTGCTAATAAGGAAAAATGCTTTATCAAAAAAATGAAAAGATTATAAAGTTACGGTTACTATTATCATTATGAACACTGGATTAAGGTTGCGGGGACCGGAGCCTATCCCGGTACTACGGCTGGCGAGGTAGGGATCAACCCTGGGCAGGCACCAACACATCACAGGGCACACACACTCACACTCTAACTCACATCTTACGCAGCCAATTTAGATTTGCCAATTGACCTATATTGCATGCTTTTGGTCTGTGAGAGGAAACCGAAGCACCTGGAGGAACACGGAGAGAGCATGCAACCTCCAAACAGAAAGGCCCTACGACCAGGAGATTGAACCGAAGACCTTCTCGCTGTGAGGCGGCAGCTTTCTAGAAAAGTTTCAAGTTTTATCAAAAAAACATTTTAAAAAATTAAGAAGATTAGGGTCACTGTCATCATTATATGCATGAGATGTCCCCAAAAGTATAGTGAAGTAAATATGAATGTGTGTGTGTGAGAGAGAGAGAGAGAGAGAGAGAGAGTTGAATAGGCATTTAGGCATTTGTAAAGAGATAAAAAAAGGTAGGAAAGTATTTTGGGGACATTATGGTATGTGAGGACCGCTGTCTTTACTCAGTTCTGTTAATCTATCAGTTCAATAGTTTGTTTTAATCAATTAGTTTTTTGTTTGCAGCTGTTTCAGTTTAGTTAGTCCCCTGTTTAGACATGTCTCTTCCTTTTGTGTCTGTTGGTCCTCCGTTATGCTAACCCACATTTGATATTTCTGTTTGTAGTTTTGAGGCAGTCGAGAGTCTGTATTTTACTGTGCTTTAATAAAAGAGTCCTATGTCACACCAGCAAACACCAAGACACAACTGTTTGTGTGTATTTTAGGTGCTGATTTTGAAATTATTTGCAGTGTTGCATTGTTACTTAAATTTGCTACAAAGTGATTATTTTATTACAAGCTAACTACTAATTACTAGCCAACCAGATCTTAAATGCACAACATGATATAAAAAAAAAGAAACGTATATTTTTAGGTATAACGTACATATTTAGAAACGTACATTTCACGTTATTCCTTTTCTTGTTCTTTTAAACTAAGCAACATATTAATATCACCTAGGTAATAATGTGGTGGCTGCTCTGCCGCCTGCAGCCGCTATCAGCAAATTTTTGTGCAATATTGCAGCGGCAACGTTTGACGGCACAGACATTTCATATCCCCCCGGGGATCCCTGATACCTCACCGTGTGTGTTTTTCATCACACAATTCGTCTTCATGTACTTTTTAGTGATAAAATGACCGATCCCTCCATGTCTGTCCGCTTCAGGTCCAGCTTGTTCATTCTGAAGTGCCGGGTGGAGTCTTGGTCTAAACTCTGAGACTGATCCGTTTCTATTTTAACCTGCACAAAATTAAACAATTTGGGCCAATGTCCCAGTCGAGGATTAAGCCTAGTCCTAGACTAGCTTTGAGTTTGAATAATAAATCTCCATTGGTACTACAATTTAGTCCAAAACTAGGCTTAATCTGTGAGCAAGAGATGCCTAAGATGCCTTTCAATAAGTTCTTTACTTTATGTGTAAATGCAAACCGTATTTAGCTTGAAATGAAAAAGCACATTTAATTCAATGTAAAGGTTAAAACATTGTAGAATTACAAGTGTGTTGATTTCATTATTAAGTTTTACTTGCTGTGAAACACTTTGGGCTGGTTTCTTGCTCATGGACTAAGCCTAGTCTTGAACTAAGATGTAGTACCAATGGAGATTTACCACTCATACTCTAGGCTAGGCTTAATCCTAGACTGGAAAATTGTCCTTTGAGTTTAGGTGTATTAAAAGTGCCGTATAAATACATTATTACTATTATTATGATCTGAATCAAATCAACACGGAATTGAATCACATATTAGACATCATGATTTTGCAAACTTCTTTTATAAAATTTTCTCTAACTAGACCGCTTAATAGAAAATTATAATTGTTACAATTTTAAGCAACTATGAATTAGAACAAAAATATATATTTTAATTGTTTTTATTTAGTTTTAATTCTCTTTATTTATTGGTAGTGTGACAGTTAAGGAATGAAAAGTCCCCATTGGTAAAGGCACTCATGACCAAGGCACACATTAACATATATATATATATATATATATATATATATATATATGTACTCATTTTCCAGTTCCGAATTAACGGCGGAAAACATCTTTTTTTTAATCTTCTAATGAGGATAAAAACATGACAATATTTAGTTCTTAAATGTATAATAATTGGTAAAGTCTTTTTAATCGTGGCACAGTTCTTCAGTCGGTAGCTACTCGACTGCTTGGTTTTCTGATGAAGGCCGTGTGAAGCACATCATAAAGAAGTGTTCAAAAGCTGATGTTTCATCCGGCAAAATGATTGTATTGGATCTCTTTCATTAAACACCGCTTCAGTCCATTGCCATTTATAGAAACATGGTTTCACACAAGTGGCCGTTTAGAGAAGGGGAAAGATATTTGTCATAGTCGACTTCACCAGTCCACTAACCCAACATCACACACTCACACAGTTACGACATTCTGCACCAGCTCCATTTTTTGGAGTTAAAATCACACCCATCAACCTGCCACGAGTGTTCCGATATTCGTAGCCCGGTCCTGTCAGATAAAGCTTTGTTCTGGCTATCGATTGGAAAATGTGCAACTGGTCGAAATAACGATGCCGAAATTCCCCTGGCTGCTGCGCTGAAGGAGAGGTGTGGCATTAAATATGCCCTTTCATGAGCCGACGAGGGATCTTAAACAATGAAAGCGTGGCTCTGAGAGGAGCTTACTAAGCTGCACATTGCCTTCTTACGCAGCCCTGACACGGAGAACTGACGCTTAATATTAATACTCTGAGAAATGATGCCATCTGTGGAAGTCAGGTTCGGCAAGTTTGTGGCATGGGAAAAACACCCGAGTCAGAGCCTGAACAATGTAGGAATTTTAATAATTGCAGGATTATCAAAAAGGAAAACAATGATTTACTGATGAATTGCTTTTAGGTTTTCCCTACAGATATGTGCCTCTCTTCATAGTAGAAAAAGATTGACATCAAAAACCTAAATATCTTAATTAACTTTAACTCTTTTTTTTTTGACGAAGCATTAGGTCTCTATTTAAACTATATATTTTGTTTTTCTCTTTCAACACCAGTAACTGATTCAGATATAAACAATGTTACAGAATTAAATTCAGTTTACAGATGGCCTTGTGAAACGGAGATGCAACACACTGGAATTGTTGCCATTTTCTATATCTAATGTTACCTTGTTTACTCAGCCTAACCAGTCCCAACTCTCCAGCTTCAGCACACTTTTTGGTCATTGTTTGCTCTGAAAATAAGGCACCAGTTCAAAATTGGAAAGAGCCCTCACCCAGATCATATGACAAAAATCGTTTTAAAATGATGTAAATTGTAAATTGTTAAAAAAAAACAAAAAGTAATAGAGTTGCAGTGTTGCCCTCTAGTGGTCAATCTACACAATGACAACATTCATAACATCAATATTAGTAGCCATAGCATCTCTCTGTTGGTTACTATTTTATGCTATTGGCAAGGGTGGCATGGTAGTGCTGTGGTTAGCACTGTCGCCTCACTGCAAGAAGGTCCTGGGTTCATTCTCCGGGTTGGTCGTGGGGCCTTTCTGTGTGGAGTCCCTGTGTTTGTGTAGGTTTTCCACCCACAATTTAAAAGCAGGAACTATAGGTTTATTTGTGACTCTAAAATTGTCCCATTAGTGCCTAACTGAATGTGTGTGCGTGCTGAGGTGTGTTGGCACCCGTGTAGCATTGGTCCCTGCCTTGCGCTTGCTAATCCCGGTATAGGCTCCAGTCCCTGCAACCCCAATACAGATTGAGCGGTTCAGATAATAAATGAATGAATGTTGTTGACATTAAAGACGCTAACCCAGACACTTGAAAATCATAACTCTTTGCATTATCTAGTGCCAAGCTGGGGAGCATTTTCCAAAACCATAGTTGCTAATGTGTTGCTAACTATGTTAGCAACACTATGCATTTGCTAATGTACACTATGTTAGTTGCTAATGTAGTCCTTTTGGGAAATGCACCCCTGGATAGGTCCGGATACAGTGTTTAACATCCACAGAAAACTTTTGCAAAATCAGTATGCAAATAATAATGATTCACAGTGCCAAACCCTCATGTGAGCTGTTGAAAAAGACGAAAAGAATAGTTCTTAATGGTGCCAATTCACAAAGATTTATTCGAAAGACTCTACCACACACATAAACTCACACAAACACACACTTTCACACTCTCACTGAATCCCACCGAGTCTCTCAGCCATCATGCTTTATCACATTGCCATCATTGGCGCTCCAAGTTCAAATTCATTTTCTGCTGATAAGGTTGATAAGCTCATATTGCCTTTCTTTCTGGCACCTTGTTTTTCATTGGAAAGAGAGCGCAAGAGTGAGAAAGAGACGGAAAAAGAGAAAAAGAGAGAGAGAGAGAGAGAGAGAGAGTGCCAGGAAAGACAACCAGAAGAGGATGCCCTCGAGCAAACTTGGACAGACATTTAAAATTAATGGAGTACCCAGAGCCTTGGGGCAGAACTGGTCCCGGCTCAGAGAGAACCGGAATGAACCTGGAACTTTTCTGCCAAATCTCTTAAAGCTCCAATCAGGGAAAGCTAAAAGAGGGGCCATCGTCGCCTCCAGGGGGCTTGGCTAAGCTCAGCCCAGAGTCTAGTGAAAAGAGTTTGGTGACAGGCAACAGGGGTCAGTGCACATATTGGTACACTTCTTTGGCTGGGGGTTTGGCACTAGCAGGCACACTAGAGGAAGTTTGTAATTTTTAAATACAATTTGTTTTAAGAAAAATCCACTTTGTTCAGCTTGGCTCCTAAGGTAGCTTCTGCAATTTGCCTTGAAGGGTGTCAGACGTATTAATGATTGTTGTTGTTGCATAATGGTATGACCACATAGTTTGCTGGTCAATACCTAGTAAACTAGTTTAGCTGGTTGCTGCTGTGGGAGACATTGCTGCCTCCAAAAGGGGGCGTTATCATGTGTTTTTTAGTGGTGTAACGATACATGCTTCAAAATCGATTTATTGATTCAGTGATCGTAGACCTCATAGCATTGATGCAAAATCAAACGTAAACTATTTAAATGTTCTTTTATAAGGATTTCGGGTAGTTGGCAGTGTAATGTTTAAGGGGTTGGCCCCAGGATCGGAGGGTCGCAGGTCTCAAGTCCTGGACTTGTAAAAGTACAACTGAGGTACTCATTAGCAAGTTACTGACCCCAAGCACTGCCAAAAAGCTGCTCACTGCTCCTTCGTGGATGCACTTCACATTTGGTTGTGGAGCACTGTATGCTGTGCTGTGTTGTGCTGTGGTGTGTTCACAATGACAAATCACTTAATTTTTTAATTCTTTGGCAAGAATCTGGCATATACTATATGTATATATTGGTCAGTGATGCCCCATGGTTCTAGAAAGAAATTCAATTTTTTAACTTCACTCGCCTCCATCTTTTCCCTTTAATTGGTTTGTGGGAGACAACGATTCCTCCAACAGCAGCAGGAGGAAGATTTTATTCTGTCGTTTACTTTTCTAACCCCGGCTAATCCCGTCTGCTCTTATGGGGAGCTGGAGTAAAGATGCAGGAGTCGTTATTGGTACATATGTTTCGTGGGCTGTGTCCCCCTGAGCCCTGGCACTCGTTTACCTCGCCTCTCATCCTGCCTTTCTTTCTCTCTTGCCTTCCAATTTTTTCTTTAAAGAAAATCCCACTTTGTGCTAAAGGTCAGAGCCGAGGGAGCAGGGCGCCTTGTCCGACTGCGTGGGTGACATAATAAAGAGCATATGGCTCTTCTTTAGATTTAAATGTAGGAGTGGCAGGATGAGGAGAAGGAAAAGAAGAAGCAGGAGCGAGAAGAGGAGGAGGAGAAAAGTAGTAGAAAGAGGGAGAAGAGGAGAGGCAGGAAGAAGAAGAGGAGGGGGAGGAAGTGAAGGAGGAAGAGAAGGAGGAAAGGGGGCAGTAGGAGGTGAAGGAGGAAAATCAGTAGTAACAGGAAGAGGAGCAGAGGGACATTGAAATGGAGGAGGAGAAAGACGAGCAGGAGGAAAAATAAGAGTAGGAAAACAAATGTGATTAGTAGAAGAGAGAAAAGGAGGAACATGAAGAGGAGGAGAAGTGGGAAGAGTAGTGGGAGAGTAAGAGTAGCAGGAGGATCAACATGAGGCAGAGGAGGAAGATGGGGATGTAGAGGAGGAAAGGAAGAACTGAAAGAGCAAGAAGAGGAGCAGGAGAAGCTGGATATGGAGGGGGAAGAGGTAGAGGAAGAGGAGAAGGGGCAGGACGTGGAAGAGCTGGAGGAGGAAGAGGAGGAGGATGAAAAGGAACAGAAGACAGGAAGAAGAGAAGAAGGAAGAGGAGGAGTAGCAGCAAGAGAAAGATGGCAGAGAAAGAGGAGGAAGAAGAAGAGGAGGGGAGCGGGAGGAAGAAAAGGAGGAAAATGAGCAGAAGGCAAAGAAGGAAGAGGAGAAGGAAGAGGAGGAGCAGGAGGAGGAAGAGGAGGTGGAAAAGGAGAAGAAGTTGGGGAGGAAGAGGAGAAGGAAAAGTAACAGGAGCAGGAGCAACAGCAAGAGGAAGTGGGAAGAGAAAGATGAGGAGAAGATTGAGGAAGAGGATGAAGACCATAAGTAGAAGGAGGAGGGTAAAGAGGAGAGAAGAGCACAGACGAATATAAGGAGGAGAAGGAGGAAAAGTAGGAGGAGATGGATGAGGAAGAGGAGGATGAGCAGCAGGAAGAAGAGGAAAAGGAGGAGAAGGAGGATGAGGAGTAGCGGGAGGAGGAGAAGGAAAAAAATAAGTAGGAGAAAAGGAGGAGCAGGAGGAAGAACAGGAGAAAAGGGAGGAGAATCAGTAGGAAGAATAAGAGGAGGAGCAGGAGGAAGAAGGAAGAGAAGGAGCTTGAAGAAAAGAAGGAAGAGCAGGTTCAGGAGGAGGAAGTGGGAGAAAGAGGAGAAGGAAGAGCAAAAGGAGCAGGATGGGGAAAAGAAAAAGGAGGGTCATAAGGCAGAGGAGGAGGAGGAGGAGGATAAAGAGGAAGAGAAGGAGGAAGGTGTGGAGGAGGAAGAGGAGACGAAGGAAGAGGAGGAGGCTGTCCAATCGGCTTCAGGTCTGCTGAGGAGGCGAGTGCGTGTGAAGCAGTTTTAATGACACACTCATGAGCAGCTCAGCATGGAGCCCTAATGGAGTGGCAGTAATTAGAGGAAGTTGAAGATGAGTGGACAGTAACACACACACACACACACACACACACACTTTCAAGCCAACACATACAGACCCCAACATACACAGCACACAAAGTCACACACACAGTCCCCAACATACACAACACACAACCTCTTGCGCACTCACACAGACACATACAATTTAATTCTTTCAAAATTCTTGACACATTGTACATTTTCTCAAAATGAGAATTTCATTAACACAGCTTTCTCTCCTCTCATTCATCAGTCTAAAGAAGCGAGAGTGTGAGGAGTTGTTCTTATTGGCTTGGGCAGCCCCCGCTTTCGTGTGTGTGTGTTTTGGTCTCAGCGTGTCGTGATGCTAGCGGGAGCTTCAATAAGCAGTTGGTATCTAAGCAGCTAAATTGAGAACAGTTGGCATATCCGAATGGATATTCCTGCACTGCATTGTTTACACGCACCAGATGTCAATGTCTCTCACGTAAAGCTGGGCTTAAAGTTATTTTTTGCGCCGTAATGAATTTAGCTACAGCTTCGACAATTAGCACGTAAATACCCAGCTTAAGGAGAACGGCCCTGTTACCACTGTGATGCTGGTTTGGATGTTAGCGGGACGGTTTTGGGATTTTCATGGATGGATACCATCGTTTGTATAAATCCATTCGTATTCCAAGAAAAATACTCACAATGGACTTCTTCCTAAGTAGAAGTTAGGGGTGAAAAGGATCAGCTCCACAACAGGACAGAACTCCGATCCTGATCCGCATCTTCATATTCTCATATCTTCATTTGGGGACGGTAGCTTGCTCACAAGTACATCAGTAGTAACTTTACCAGTCCAGGACTTGAAACGACGACTTTCCCATCACAGGGCCAACTCCCTAAACAGTTACGCTACTAAATGCCCCAGTGTGAGTGTAAAATGAGAAACCATAAAACCACTTGTTATTTGTTGTTTTTGGTTTTTTTATGGCTTTGGAAACATAAATTAAAACTTTTTTTTTTTTTTAATTAATGAAAAATAAAACTAACACGTGAAATAAGGATGCAATGAAATAATATCAGTTCCACGCGCTACTGCTTTATGGCACCTGCAAAGAGGCAGTTGATAGCATGACGGTTAGGGCGATCGTCCCGTGTTCAGAAGGTAAAGGTAACGGTATCACTGAGGTACTCATGAGCAAGGTACCGTCCTCAGGCGCTGTCCATGTTGGCTGGCCACTGCTCCTTCATGGATGGGTCAAATGCAGAGCTCGCATTTGGTTGTGGTGCACTGTGTGCTGTGCTGTGCTGTGTTCACAAGGACAAATAATCACTCACTTTCACTCACTCACTCACTCACTTTCACAATGATTTGGGTTCAATACAGGTTTGTTTAAAATAGTATTTTCGCTTAGTTGAGTTAAAATGTCTGTATTTTTGACTATTATGATACGTATTTTGTAACGTATCTGATGATTTAATAAGATTTACACTTCAATTAGGAACTGATGCACAGTAATGGCGTGAAGACATGCATGAGGAATCATACAAGAAAGAGTCTAGTCACTTGATGCACTAAATACACTGTTTTCCAGTTGTCTTTTTAGTCAAATATAAGGCCATGTTCCAGTCATATGTTTCATCATTGAAGTTCTCTATCAAATAGGGTTCAGATCTCGTCTCATCTCGTCTCGTTCTCGTCAACCCAATTATGTGTCTCGTCTCGTCTCATGAGTTGAGCGTTTCGTCATACCCCTAATACATACATGTAACTATGTATGTGACAAATAAAGAATGTATGCTTCTTTCACAACTTTTTTCAATAAATTTTACCACTTTCAAGATTTTTATTTGTCACATACATAATTACACAAGTACAACATGCAGTGAAATGTACCCTGAACAGTCCTTAGACGGTGCAGATCAAAAGACAAAATTAAGAAATTAGAAGTTAAAGAAATCTTACAATAAACTTCAACAAACCCTCAAAAGTAAGTAAAAATATTTATAATTATATAGAAATAAACAAAAAAAGCCCCAAATAAAATCCTATACATAAATTAACTGCGAAAAACAAACTTTTAAAAGCATAAATCACAAAATTGAATCGCTACCAGAGTTGTCATTGTATTTATTAAAATGTTTTGATCAAATTATTGTTGATCTGTAATATTTAACCTGATTTTTTTAAATGATGACACAGCTCATGTCATCATCACAGCCTAAAAAAAAATCTTTTATTTTTATAAGCTCCATTTTTTCCCTGTGAAATCAGTAAGCTCCATTCTCCATTTTTTTTCTCTTCTTGTTAACATTGTTTTATCTCTGATTTTTCTATATACTGTATCCCTGCCTTCTCTATCACCTCGACACTTTTTGCCTGGCTGCTAAATCAGATTGTCCATTATTTCTCCACTTTATTTGCTTCACATTTTTCCTGGCTTCATTCATTTCACCTCCTCAAATCCCAATTTTTCTTTGTGGTCTTTGCTTAACATTTAATATTTTTTCAGCCTGTAAAAATTTCAATGGATGTCTCTTTAGAGCGAGGGTCGCTGGGAGAAGGTTACATGCAGAGTGGAGTTTTATTAACCTTTTCATGTAAGAATTTTTGATTCACAGATTCCATTTCTCTTTCACTTTGGCTTCTGCTCTGATCCAAATAGAAGGCATTGGAATATAAATAGCTGCATTTTCGAGTGTGAAAGGGGTTGGTAAAAGGAGAAACGGAAACCAAACAACAAATCACTGAGTCAAAAATAGGTTAATAAACATCAATATCACCATATGTAAGTATCAACTACCATAATACAACAAAACAGAAGCACATGTTAAAATGCACATTTTTTTATTTAATGTGAGGAGTCACTTTTTATTTCTGTGTTGTTGGATACGCTTGTTTTAATCTTAATTTCTTGCACCAGCCTTAATTTACACCACACAGAGATTCGGGGCGGGAGATTTTTTTCCGTGTGCTGATGTAAACAGGAGCAAACTGAGAATAAACTCCAGGCATAAATATTTCTCAAATGCTGCAGCATGAAATTACATATGCAAGCTCTGCCTAGTGAGAATGCATAAACAATTATGCCCAAAAAACATATTTTATTGCTGCTTACATGCAGACTGCAGGCTGTAATGCTAAAACTAGCATTTGGAAAATTAGTTATGTATAATTTATTATGATTATAGAAGTGATAATATGTAAATATGAAGGCAAACCTTTGTTAGCCAACTAGGATGCTAGCTACTGCTACTGAAACACAAGTTGCAAGTTAAATTAAACAGAAAGCAGGTTATTAATATTGGATAATCTGATTCATATGATGGGCAGGTTTCCTCTAGGTGCTGCGGTTTCCTCCCACTGTCCAAAAGCATGCTATATTTGTTAATTGGTGACTCTAAATTGACCAGGTAAAGTGTGAATGTGAGTGTAATTGTGTGTGCGCCCTGCAGTGTGTTGGCGCCTGGCCGGGGTTGTTCCTTGCCGTGCGCCTGTAAGTTCCCGGGATATGTTCCGGTCCCCCCATGGCCCTAGTTGGGATTAAGTGGTTCGGATACTTAATGAATCAATGAATGTTTTATATCGAAATCAAAGCCGCAGGCTATTTTTTTTTTTTTTTTTTTGACTAATTTCATTTTCAGTTTACTTGAATTTTTAATGCGGTGGAAGCTGAAAGCAAATATTACCACACAGCAACCAGTACAGCGTCAAAAAATTAGACTTCTGAAAGTAAGTTTCCAGAAAAAAATGATCATATCAATTAATCAGTACCAAATATGAACTACAGTAACTAACATGGTGTACTTTAGCTACTACCATAGTATACTTTAGCAACTAACATGGTGTTAATAGCGTAGCAATACGTTAGCAACTATGCTTTTGGGAAATTTAGTCATTTAGTTTTGTCTGCACTTGACTGCTGTTGCAATATTTGCACAAATCATTGATAACTTGATGTAAATAAAATTGCACATTTTCATTTTCTATGTCTAGTTTAAACATTATATTTTATAGTTTATTTCTATATGTATATTCTATGTGTCTTCTGTCAGTGTCTCTGTCTCTTCTCTTTGTATATTTGTATATAACTGAGATGATAATAAAGGTTACTTAGAATTTGAATTTAGTGTTGTTAATATGAACATATTTGTTTGTGATACTCCTCATTTCATAAAGTATTGAGGCCACATATTTAACATTTGGTCGGTATTAAGAAATCTAATTTTATTCGTGAAATATTAAATCTGTCAGACTTTGCCAAAATTATAGACAAAAGTACAGATGTCCCTTTTTGGACTTACAGTGTGTTTTGGAAATTAATCAAAATGATGCAACATTAAACTATGATCACACAATTTCCACAAACAAAAGCATTCAAACTTTAGTTTAAAAAAAGTGATTATGCTGAGGCTGGTTGTATTGTCTGAAGCAGGAGGTAAAGTTCAAGTATCATGATGACAGCATGAATAATAATTAAACTCTCTTTTCTAACCTTTACAAACAGTGAAATCACATCTGAGGCTCGTTTTGATTTGAGTAGCGTTTGAAACTTCATCCCACACAATGGCTTTAAATAAATAGGCCAAACCTGTTACAACATCACTTCAACCACACACACATCTAACACACATTCATTCAGCCAACAGCTTGTGACTTTGCAGCTGCAGAACGGAGAAATGTCTCTACATATAAACTCTAGAGAGCAATAGTCAGGAGTCAAGAGTGTTTTCTACACGCTGGACAACAGCTCTTTACATGTCGAGATGTTTTATACTCATGCTGGGTGTGCTGTTTTATGTGTTTATGGAGAGGAGAAGAGGGTAAGAGATGACATGTCTTTTGTGATGTATTTTAGCCAGAATAAACCGATTAGCCTTCAACATTATTTGTGATTATAATTAAAACTGTTTTTCTTTTTAAATTAGAGCATTTGTTACATTTATCTACAAACGTTTATGAAAATTCATAATTATTTTAGGTGATTTATTTCACAAACAATTGGTGGCAGTTGGTAGTGTTACCCATAATTGGAGGGTTGCTGGTTCAAGCCCTGAACCAGTTAAGGTACCACTGAGGTAGTCATGAGCAAACTACCATCCCTAAGCACTGCTCTCCAGTTGCTGCAAAAAAGCTGTCCACCTCTCCTTCACAAAAGGGTCAAAGGCGTAAGTCACATTTCATGACCGTCCAATCATAGGTCCAACTCCCTAATTGTTATTCAACAATTATTTCCTGGGTTTCCTGTCAGAGAGACCTCAGTCCATCCGAATCGGCGACAACGTTTCCAGCACCATCAGACTGAGCACAGGAGCTCCTCAGGGCTGCGTTCTCAGTCCACTTCTGTTCACACTCCTGACCCACGACTGCACAGCTCAAACCACATCATCAAATTCACTCACGACACGACCGCGGTGGGGCTCATCAGCAACAACGATGAGTCGGCGTACAGAGATGAGGTTCAGCGGCTGGCTGCCTGGTGCAGTGAGAACAACTTGTGAATGCGGACAAAACCAAGGAAATGATCGTCGACTTAAGGAGAACTCGCTCCGCCCACACACCACTCAGCATCCACGGTTCCACGGTTGAGACTGTAAAAAACAAGTTCCTGGGAGTTCACATCTCAGACGACCTCACCTGGACCACCAACACCACCTCCTTCACCAAAAAGGCCCAGCAGCGTCTCCACTTCCTGAGACGACTGAAGCGAGCCAACTTCCCTCCTCCCACCCTCACTGTGTTCTATAGGGGCACCAGAGAGAGCGTCCTGATCAGTTGCATCTCCATCCATGTTTGGTAACAGCACTGTTGCCGATATCAGGAGGCTACAACGGACTGTCAAAGCAGCTGGCAACATCATCGGAGTGTCTCTCCTGTCTCTCCTGTCTCTCCTCGTTGCAGGACATCTTTCACAAATGCAGCATCAGGAGGGCCTCCTGCATCGTGCTCAACCCCTCACATCCTTCACATGGTCTCTTTACACTCCTCCCATCCGGCAGACGCTACCGCAGCATCAGGACTCGTTCCACCGGAATGCATGATAGCTTTTTCCCACAAGCCATCAGACTCTTGAACACACTTCCTGTGCTCACACTTCCCCCCACACACACTCGGACTGTGAACTAACTCTGTTGCACCTCTGCACTTTATGCCTCACCGTTACTGTGATGCACATGCTGCCATATGGACAATCTGTTTAATGTTGCACTGAAACTGTCTCTGAAAAGATGTGTAAGAATAAGAAAAATGTCTATATTTACAATCTGTACAGTATTACTATTGCTACAACATTGCCATAATATTTGCACAATTTTTGCACTGCCTCTACTATTCACACAACCGTTAAACATGTATATATCACTGGTCACTTTTTAACTAACTATATCTGCATAAATTATTGAAATGTATTGCACAGAATGGTTCTCCAATGCTGCTATAATATCTGTACAAACTTAAATTTCAGTCAGACTTTTTAAGAATACACTTATATTATACACTGGATATCGCAATCTTTCATATTGAAAACTGTCAGTCAATTTCCACTTCTAGCTTAAAATGTATATTTTGCGTCCTATTTATATATTGTTTATTCCATGTGCCCTATCTGTTCTATGTTCTCTATTTCTTGTTGCACTGTGTAAACTGGAGCCACGTTGTCTCGTCTCTCTGTATATCTGTACAATATATAGAAGAGGTGACAAAGTTTACTTTTGCTTTGACTTTGACTTTACAATTCTACAGTTCTACAAACTGTAACTACCTCATGTATATTCAATTGAACATTTTTGTGTTTTTCTTCGATTTTAGAGTATGTATTTATAGCTTAGGGTTGCACGGTGGTTATAAATGTCACATAACAGCAAGAAGGTCCTGGTTTCGATCCCCGGGTCGGCCGTGGAGTTTTTATATTTCACGTGTTTTCTCCAGGTGCTCCAGTTACTTCTCACAGTCCAAAAGCATCCACTATTGTCCCATATGTGTGTATTTAAGTGTGTTTGTGTGAGTGTGTGTGCCCTGCGGTGTGTTGCCACCTGCCATGGGTTGGTTCCTGCCTTGCACCTATAGTCCCAGGATAAGCTTCAGTGGTTTAGATAATGACTAAAAGGCTTAATTTATAGCTTATTTTTGGAGGGGGTTCGCCCTGTGATCAGAAGGTTGCTTCTTTGCATCCCGAACCAGTACCACTCAGGTACCACTGAGGTACTCATGAGCAAGGTACCGTCCCCGAGCACTGCTCTCCGGGCGCTGCCCATGTTAGCTGTCCACTTCTCCTTCACAGATGGGTCAAATGCAGAGGTCACTTTGGTTGTGGTGCACTGTGTGCTGTGCTGTGGTGTGGTCACAATGACAAAAAATCACTCATTTTCACTTATTTGAATATGTATATTTTATGTGCCAGTAAGATGCGTAATTGTCCTGTTGCAGAGAAAGAATCCTCCAGCCTTCCCCGTCTCTAATAACACACACTTCCACTTTAACAACAGCCTGATGTGTTCATTTTCTCAGCCCAGATTAGCCAAAGACATGGGCTTGGCTCTCTACATAAGTGCAGTCTTAATGGACAGCTTTGAAAGGTCAGCTGTCAGAGTCTCTCAGATGTCTTTTCCAAAGTTCTTGTTCAAACTCCGACCACGGCCAAACATGGGGAAAGAGAGGAACATGTGATAGTTTTACAGTTTTACTGACGAAGTCTCACTGCGCCCACCTCCAACTGGCATTTACTTGCGCACATGGGCATTCCTGATGACGGTCATCACAGCCAAAACTCTATTTTCAACATCACAAACTGAAGTTTGGGCCAGCGGGACAAAAAATGGGAAATGCTTTTAGCACACTGACTGTCATTTCCCAATGGAACTCCAGCGCTTCACTGAATTTGCTCTTCAGGATTGTCCCAAGATTAAGGGAGGAAAGGGTGAAATCAAACATAAGATGCATCAAGATTTAAAGATAGTTTATGAAGACCCTTGTTGTTGCCATAGCCACGTTCAAGCAACGTTGGCCGAAATTTGCTGTCTTTTGACAAATTATGAGGTAACATTATACATACTGTATTATTTTATTAGCGATGAAACACTTCGCTCTATATTAGCCGTGATCAGAGGGTTGCCAGTTCAAGTCTCGTGCAGGAAAAGATACCACTGGGAACTCATGAGCAAGGTAACTTCCCCAAGAACTGCTCCCCAAGGACGTCCATGCCTGGTGCCTACCGCTCCTTCATGGATGGGTCAAATACAGAGGTAACATTTTGTTGTGTTGTTCAGAAGTGGCGGTCTTCTAGTGGTTAGGGCACTCGCCTCTGGAACAAGAGGTTGTGGGTTCGAATCCTACCTCCAGCACTGCTGTCATTGGGCTCCTGAGCAAGACCCTTAACCCCAAGCTGCTCCAAGAACACTGTCCCTGTAATTAGAAAAGTGGAAGTCACATGATGGTAGTGTTGGAGATAGGAAATGAACCCACACCCTCTTGTCTGAGAGGTGAGTGTCCTGACCATCACCACCCACACTTTTTTGGGCGGTTGGTAGTGTAACCTCACTGCTTGGGTTCAGAACAGGAGGTAGGATTCGAATCCCTGCCCTCTTGGTCCAGAGGCGAGTATCCTAAGCAGTAGATCATCACAACCCCATGCTGGTTTTCTATTCAAATCTGTCATCAAACCAGCAACAATATGTTAAATGTAGATATAAACACATTTTATAGACGGCTTCGGGTTTCAAATGAACTGCGTTTCTGGTACGGATGCATCTGCAGCATGGAATAAAACCATAATGCACCTAATAAACATAATTCATAAAAATGCATTTTGGTTGAATCTGTCAGATAAGAGCACGGCGGTTTCATGGTTTATGAAGCCTCCTGATTTGTGCTTAACTCCCGAGTCCGGGATTAATAAACGACGGCGGTGTGTGTAATAGGCAAGTTTATGTTATCAGCGTGAGTTTAAGGAGGCAGAACGAAAGAGTAATAAAGAGACAGATGGCTACCTTAATAGGCAAATCTATGCAGATTTTATTATCATATATTAAGAACGCCACAGAATATTCAAGCTATGCCGAACATGAATGTGTGTGTGCCTCTGTGAGTGTGCGCCTTCACACATTTTTTAGTTAACAACTCTCTATCTGCCGTCATGTGAGGGTCAGTGTTGTCACTGTAATCAAATCATCCCTCGTTTAGCCAGATGTAATCCTGCCATTCACCCCCCGTGGCTAAATTAAATCATTTCCCACCCCTTTAAAAAAAAAAACGAAAGGAAAAAAGAAAAGAAAAAAAGCTGCAGTAATTATGTACCTATGAATTATTTATAGGGCAAGCACCGAAATGATAATTTTTAATCAACTTTTTAAGTTGGTGAGGGATGGACAGCTCACACTGAGAGTGAGAAAAAAAGAGTGCGATAAAAAAAAGAGAGATGTGTGTGTTAGTTCCTGTGTGCTGTTGTCATGGCGGCGTGTCACCTCGAAGTTTGGCTTCCTCTCGCTAATTTGGCTAATTAACAGTGTGACTGTGGCTCACTGGGAACTACAGCCATGTGCCTGCTTCTCTCTAAGGACCCTTACACATACACATACACACACACACCTACACACCCTTACACACACGTATACACACACTTACACACAGGGCTGTTCCTTGTTTTTTAGCCTGACTGGTTGGGTTTCTTGCATTATGTGAAAAATGTGAATTATTTAGCTTCTTGCACTTCATTTTATCAAACTACCACTCACTTTACACGGGACTAAATCACTTTTTGGTTGTTTTGAAATGCTAATTTTAGAGTTTTAGATGTCAAAAAAAATTTAGGGTTATGGCAAACAGTTACCATTAAACTTTGGCAATTTTGCCGCAAATTTCCAGCAAGGTCATATTTTCACATGCAAATTAAGTTTGTGGCAAACTTGCAGTGCACTTCTAGCCAACTTTGTGGAAAACTTAAGCACCTGGAAAATTTGTCACCAAAAGTTCATTACAAGTTTGCCATTCCTGGCAAATTGTTGTGACAAATCACTGGCAAATACATTTGTCTCTAGTGACAATTTTAAAAAAGTAACTAACTACATCCAAGCTGATCCGTCCAGTAATATTTCATATTTGTTTGGTAAAATACCTTGGCACGGTGGTGCAGTGATTAGCGCTGTTGCCTCACTGGAAGAAGGTCCTGAGTTGCTGTTTTCTCCGGTTTCCTCCCTAGTCCATAAGTATACAGTTTGGGTTAATTAGTGACTCAAAATTGGCCTTATAAGGTGTGAATGTGAGTGGATTTGTGTGAGTGTTGGCGCCTACCCAGGGTTGGCTCCCGCCTCGTACTTGAAGTCTCGGGATAGGCTCTGGAAGCCTTAATCTGGGATTAAGCAGTTCAGATAATGAATGAATGAATGAATGAATGAATACCTCTACATCACTGTCTATGCTCCTACAGCTACAAACTCATCCATACAACAGTTGTATCTGTATACTATCTTAGAGACACTTTATTTTAATTTAATTTTTAACTGATTGTCATTTAATCAGTAATGGGAATAACAGCGTTAAAATAACAGCGTTACTGAAAAAAAGTCATTTTTCAGTAATGGGTAATCTACCCAATTACTGTTTCCATCGTTACAACGCCGTTACCGTTATTGACAATAACATGCGGCGCGTTACTGTTATTAAGCTGTTTTCATCTGACCAAGCTCTCAGTTACAGGAGTGGCAAAGCTTTTTTCTTTTCTTTGGTGAGGGGCGAGACAGCCGCATAAGAGATGATGATTGGCTAAGGTAGAGTACAAGCATAATTTAATTTAGACCTATTTGATCACCAGTTGCGGCCTGTTGATGTGCAATAAATATGAAAAGTTCTAAAACATCTATTGTGTTTCATCATTCTACTATTATATACATAGTAATGACCAAATCTACAATGATATATTACATTTGATAGGTGTCTTGTCTCACATTGTCCCACAGCGATATTAGAATAGTGTAGATTTGTGTACAATGTTTTCTGTTAAAAATGTATTATTTTCTTTATATTTAGACTTTTATTTATTTTAAGTGTCTATTTCATTAATTACACATATTTAATAGTCAGTGTTATTACAAATAATTGAACATACAGCTAAATTTCCATCAAAGGAGGGAGGGGGATCCACATTTTTGACATATTTGAACATTTTTTTTTAAATGTAATGCATAAGTTCTGTAGTTGTAAGCATCTGTAGTTGTAGTTTTTTCTCTTCTTGACCAACCAATATTTCTACATATTATTAAACATTTCACATTACTCAAATTGCACATTTTCATTTTATACTTCAGTGTAGAGTTTACATTTCATAGTCTCTTTATACATAATTAAAAAACACAGGCATCAGTATATGTCTGGATAAAATATGATTTTTACAGTGCATGTAACATACATAAATATTAGTTAGGGGTTCTCAGTGATTTTAGTCCCGTGCAAATGTGCCATGTCCTTAATCATTATGAAGAACGTCAGTAAAGATTACAGGGATTTTTACCTGGTCTAAAAATTTTGGGGAAAAATGACCTCAGGTACTACAAATCCTGTCCGAACAGACCCACTGTAAACGCACATGTAAACATTGCACTATTCTGTAGTTCCCCATGGTTTTCAAGCATGGAGGCACTTCAGGAAATACTGGGTCGTCGGAATCTGAGCAAAACGCAGGAATCTGTGAAAAACACACAATCTCTCGGCGTATGACAAATGTGATTCCAAAAAAAAGTCCAAAAGCACTTATGAGAAGCACAAAGTGTTTTATTGCTTATTGCTAAGTGCCTATTACCAACAGTTCTTTTCCCTTCTGAACTGACTGTTAATATTACATACAGTACGTCCTGTATTGTCGACAAGATAAATACATTAGGGGCTGATGGTGGTCTAGGATATTTAGGATATTTGCCTCTAGATCAAGACGCTGTGGGTTCAAATCCTACCTCCATCACCACCGTCATTGGGACCCTGAGCAAGACCCTTAACCCCAAGTTGCTCTCTGGGAAATGGAAGTTGTTCTGGATAAGAGCTAAATGCCGTAAATGTAAATGTATATTACAGGATCACTGAGGCTCAAAATATGTTGCATGATGTTTATGGTCAGTGTTAAGAAACAGCAGTGTAGCATGTTGACGTGATCAATAAAATAACATGAATAAATGTATAACTGCAGAGAAATTAGATATGCTGGAAAATATGTCTGTGTGTGTGTTTGTGTATGTGTATGTGAGTGCACAATGGGAGGCTGATAACACTGGAGAACAAAGATTTTGCTACTGGAAGTAAAACATGTGATTTACATGGAATCGACGGTGTTAAATCCAAATCTGCACTCAGAACTTTCCTAGCATGTTCAGATTTTAAGTTATAGGCATAATATTGTTTTGTGACAATTGGGTATTTTGATATACGTATTGTTGCACAGCAACACAATAACAGCTGTTCAAAAGTACTTTAGGCACTTGCTTTTGCGCTTGTGAGTGTTGGATGTTGGTATACTGCTGGTATACTATGAGCATCTTGTTTATGAGTTCAGGTTACAGCTTGCTGGTTAGTGAGAAACAGCTGTTATTGTGTTGCTGTGCAACAACACCAAATTGTCACAAAACAATATTATTCCTATAACTTAAAATCCGAATTTGCTAGGAAAGTTCTGAGTGCAGATTTGAATTCAGAACACAGGATTTACTGTAGGACACACGAATTAGACCAAGTAGCAGACAGAAATGATTTATTTGTGATGCAGTGCAATGGAGATGATGTTAATTGGCTTGGGTACACTGGGGAGAAAAGATGCGAGGAATGAAAACGAGGGTTAGGGTAAAACGAGAAATAAAGTTAAGCGTTTAGTTTTAAATGAGGCCAGCAGCCTTCACCCACTGCAGCCACTTAATGAGGACAAGCTAAAATTACACACACACACACACACACACACCGATGCTAATTGCTTCACACACACACACACACACAAATATATGTGACTTATAGATGTATATTTGGCATAACACACCTGCCAGAAAGCATATTAGCTCAGTAAACATTCAGTTTGAAAGTGCACAAATAAAGTGTGCAGAAGATATTCAGAACTATAATTTATCATTCATAGACATTTGTAAATGTTCCAGAAAGCAGAAAGTAAAATTTTATTTTTGTTTTTTGACCAAAAAAATGGTTTCGATACATTTGCTTAGAAAGTACAAAACACTCCACAAGAAATGCATTTCTGCAAGAAAACGCCAGTGTGATTGCTCAAGTTTTGTAGCTGTGACATGAAACCTAGCCGAGTAGAAAGACTTTGATTAAAATGCATTGAAGTGAGTGGGGAAAGAACAAGGGATGATAAAGGCAAGAAAAAGACGAGTACAGGTCAAACCAGATTGAGATATGTGTTCAGTGAAGCGTCCAGAGGTGACTGTGTTGACTGTCATGTGAAAACAGGAATCTCATGTATTATTAATGTTTTTAAATTAATGAGTCTGTATGAGAAAAACTATAGACAAAGAGTGTGGATCATGATGGTTACAGACAGGGACAGATGAAGGTGTACATGGGCCCCTAGGCTACATTTTTTGTTAGCCCCACCCTCTGGACTTATTTTAATGAATTGATATTCTTACTGGCCAATCGGGGGGCCCCTGGCAGGCTGGCACACATGGGGGGCCCTAGTCTTCAGCCATATCTAGCCATGTTAGTGTATAGGAAAATAACAGACAACAAAAATGGACAGCTCTCACAAATGAGTGCACATATAAAAATGTGTATACAAGAACCTGACAACGCTATAGGCAACACATTTTAGAGTTGGAATGAAGTTCGTAGCACAGAAACTGTAGGAGTAACGGTAAGAAAAATCGGATAACACTATGTGATTGCTCACTGCTCTCACATAATTCACTGCTTTAAAAAGCGCTTTTGATGTTGATTTTGCTTTAGTAAAAATTCATTGCACAAACCCTACTTTGAAGTTATTACGTATTATACTTATTGTTGATTTTAGCCTCTCTCCAGGTTGAATCATAGATCTGAGGGTGTATAAATCTGCAGTATTTTGTTCAAATGGGATGCCGGTGCTGTGGTGCCGCTACACACGGGCGGATCGCAGGGGTGCCAGTGGTTTCCAACAGCCCCATGCAGAGTAAATTCTGAGTAAACCATATGAAATCTTATACCTAGAAACTAGACACAGGACGTTTTGATGCTTTTGCACAGTGTAAAAGCCAAAATATATGTTTGCCACTGAACTAGTTTGCAAGTAGCATAATCAAACTGAGTCAGGGTAACACTTTATAATACAGACATTTAACAGCATTCAACAAACAAAAATATGCATACATAGATTTAACTTATTTATTACATACAAGTCACAATGTATTAATGCATTCATTCTCAGTTAACAAATCAAGAAATACTTAAGCACCTATTTCAACAAAAAATGAATAGATATGAATAGTTTCTATTAAGAGCTATTGTTACAAACACATTAAGAAGTAATTAATTTCAAGACTCATTGTTCAGTATGTCACATATAGTTATACAAGTTTTATTAAAAAAAGTAACAAGCTCCCTACTAAGATTGTGCAGATTAAAATTTAAATTAAAAACACATTAAGTTAAAGACTGAATGAAACGGAGCATAATATAATATAATATAATATATATAATATAATATAATATAATATAATATAATATAATATATATAATATAATATAATATAATATAATATAAATATAAAAAAATAACATAATATCCAGCATTCTTTTGGTATAACTCATAAAGTCAATATATAGTCAGAGCTCTAGTTTTATAAATTTATGACCAATATTTAAAATTCTGTATATGAAATTCTTTTTAGTAGATACCAAATTCATCAACTCTAGAATGCACAATTTCGTATTATGTCTGACTCAGGAACTTGAGGCATCAGTGCAAAGCATCCTTTATTCCAGACAAAAAACCAAATAAATCTAAGTAATAACCGCCTCAAAACAACAAACTGAATTATTATTATTATTATTATTATTATTATTATTATTATTATTGGTCCAAGCATCAAAGTGCTATTGGAACCCTTTTGTAATTGTTTGTTTTTCATTGTTTTTTCTACAAAACAGACTGTGCAGTGTCACGTTGCGGCTATGGAGCGGACGCAGGTTGCAGGGAGGGTTTTCGTGGCATTATAAGTTTATTTACAAAGTATGGAAGGCACGGGATTAGGAGGGATCAGACTGGATGAACAGGGACACAAGACAAAGACGCGGAGACAGGCTACCACATTCACTACACAAAACCCTATGACTAACTCAGGGAACAGGAACAGGTACAGGCTGGGACTAAGGACGGAATAGATCGGGAACAGGAACTGGAAAGACCACGGGGACCGGAACTATAACGAGGGGATGAGAAGGACGGGAACAGAACGGGGCAACAACCTAATACTAACCTAAGAGAACCTAATACTAACCCTAAGCTAAACAGCTAATGCTAACGCTATGCTAATGCTAACACTACAAGGGGAAGGGTCAAGTGGGAGTGACTAAGACTAAAGTTACCTATGCTATGCTAATGCTAATTGCTAACGCTAATGCTAAAGGGAAAAGGTTAACCGGAAGTGACTACGCTAAAGCTAACCATGCTATCACTAATGCTAACGGCTATGCTAACTTCTAAACTATCTCCTAAAGATCTAACAGACACTAACACAGGGCACATCACAAAGACAACTTAACTTTGACCTCCGGCAGACAGCAGACGGCAGACAGGGGCATGGGCAGAGCCTCAAGGTTATAATGCAGGATCGGTGAAGACATGGATATGTGAGGGTACACAGACAAAGACTAGAACAAAAGACAGAACTTATATAGGGGCCTAACTATGACACGACACAAGACAAATGGGGGATAACCAATTGTCCCCCATTTGTCTTGTGTCGTGTCATAGTTAGGCCCCTATATAAGACAACTAGACAACTAGACACAAGGGGAGGAACCAACACAACAACCCATATATGGACAGAACACACCATGAACCATGAACCCAAAGGAAACTATATACAAGGTCTGTAGTGGCCACTAGTGGCCGGCAAATTATAGCCGTAATCCATAACCGTGTGCATTCCACACTCCAGACCAGTAGGTGGCGGACATGCACCTTTAACGTTGGTTTGCCAATCCGCCAAAAAACCCGAGAGAAGAAGGAGAGATGAAGACTAGTGGCCGGCGGGGCCAACTTCCCTGGGGGAGACATGACATGCAGCTAGAACCGTGAAATTGTCAGGGTGAGTAGGAATGTTGTGCATCTCAGTATAGGCCTATAATTGGCAACCTAGACGGGACCGTGCCACTGTGAACCCAGATAATTGTCTGTTTGTTGTTTCCTGTCTTCTGGGTTCACTTTGGGGGGGGTGTGTCTGTGATGTGTGTGTGGTGTTTGCTCCTTGTGTCTCCTCGGGTTAGCCTTAGCTTTCTGTGTTAGCTTGCTCCTCACTTCTGGGTTCTGTGTCTGCACTGCGTGCCCTTCTGAGTAGTTCACTATCTGTTTAGGGCGCACCCCATTTCCTGGTATGTTGTTTGCACCGCGTGTTCCCTACCTAGTAGGTTAGTATCTGTGTAGAACACTACTGCGCTTATTACTGAGTTCAGCTGTGTCTCGTTCTGCCTTGAGTTTGGGATTGGTGCAAGCACTCATTTGTTGAGTTCTGTGGCCTTATTTAAGTCAGTTTAACCTGTGTGTTCTCGAGTCTGTCTCCCTTATATCTTGTGTAGTTGTTTGTGTCATGTTCTTCGTTTGGATTACCTGGACCCTTCCTGCTCTTCCCTTTGTTTGGACCTTGGACCCTTCCAGTTTTTCCCCTGTTTGGACATTGGACCCATCTGCCTTTGGTTTGGTTTTGAGTCTCTTTTTCGGATTACCCTTTTATCTCCTCACCCTCACTCCTCTCTCCTGTGTTTTCTCCCCAGGCTCATGACTCCCAGTGTGCTTTCCCCAGCTGGCCAGACTGCCTTGGAGGCTACTGAGTCTGGGCCATTGTTAGTTCACCTCCCGAGTCTTCAAGTGTGAGGACTTCGCTTGTTCCGGTTCACTCGGGGAGGCTCTCCTCCATTCACCCAACGGCGAAGACTGGGAGCACGGGCCTCACCTTTCCTTTGTTACTTTGTTCTTGGTTTTTGTGTGATTTTGGACTGTTTTCCCTTTTGTGTTTCACCTGCCCTCCAATAAACCCTGTCACTTTGCCTGCAACAGCGTCCTCATTCCCTTCCCTCATCCTCACCGCACCATGACAATAACAAAAGAGGCTCACTTACACAAATTCACAAGTCACAAATTTCAATATGTATCTGTAATTCTTTGTTGTATGTGATTGTTCTACATTCTAACTCCTTATCAGCACCCACACACTGCTGATGATTGTCAGGAACATCAGCATTTGAAACAAGTGCTGCATCTTGTAACTTTTGCTTGGACCTCACTTGTTGCAGCTTGTAGCTTTTAATGTTTAATACTTCACAGCTTTATAAATGCACTTTTGAATGCGTTATCATAGCATCCACTTCAGTATTTGGGACTTTCTTTTTTTTCCATTCTACTGTAGTTTTGTCCCACATGGAGCATTCACAGAATAAACAAATGAATATAAGGAGTTAGAAACATGGGACTGACATTGGAACATCTGAACAGATTTTTGCTTTTGCTGGGTTTAGCCCAGAGGAGGATGAAACCTCCAGAGTCTTGTATTCTCTCAAGGTTTCTTTCTCATCCTCTAGTGGAGTTTTACCTCCCTCGCCCCGAGGCCTGCTCATTACGATGAGATGCAATACAATCTGTTATAAAACTTCATAAAACTGAAATGAGTAATGTGTTTTAAAAAGGTCTTGTCAGTAGAGTCAGCAAATATATTAGATGTTGGTAGTGTAACAGTAAAGGAGTCAGCCCTGTGATCGGAAGGTCACCGATTCGAATCCCGAGGTACCAGTGAGGTAGTCATGAGCAAACTACCTCCCCTAAGCACTGCTCTCCATAATGATTGTTATATAAAAAAACACGACTAGAAATATTGCTTTTCACTAACAAACTATCCAACCTATATTGCCAAAAGTATTAGGACACGCCTCCAAATGATTGAAATCAGGTGTTTCAATAGGAGTTGTTCTTCAGGGATGTGGGTTTGGCTCCTTAGTTCCAGTGAAAGGAACTCTTATTATTTCAGCACACCAAGTGATTTTGGATAATTACATGCTCCCAACTTTGTGGGAACAGTTTTTGGGGCCACCTCTTCCTGTTCCAACGAAACTGTACACCAGCGCACAAAGCAAGCTCCATAAAGACATGGATGAGGGAGTTTGGTGTGGAGGAACTTGACTGGCCTGCACAGAGCCCTGACCACTTTGGCATACAATCAAATTAAACAGTGACTTCTAAAAAAAAAAAAAAAAAAATTAGTAGCTTCTTTTAAAGTAGCTTCTTTTCCAGGGACTATTACAGTTTTAGCAAGGAGTAATACTCTAATTTTTCTTTCTTTACAGGTATTTTCTGCTACCATGTGGTTTTTCTGATTGGTGTTAATGGCCTCGTTTACACTGCAGGTCTTGATGCTCAATTCTGATTTGTTGCCTATATCCGATTTTTTTGACCTTCTGTTTACACATTTTTAAAATTGTGACCCATATCCGATTCGCTTGTTACACGACGTCATTAAACCGCGATGAAGTACTAAATTGGCGCAGTTTTAATGACGTTCAGAACGCAATGCCTAGGAAAATCCAATCTGCCTGTTTACATGACAGTCGCATTGGCACATATCTGATTTATTTCCACATATGAACAAGGCCTGAAACCGATCTCAAAATATCCTGTTTACACTGTCATGGAACCGATCCGATCTCTCTCACATATGAGCAAAAAATCGGAATTGGGTCACATTTAACTGACAGTGTAAACGAGGCCGAAATGACACAAGTGGCATCCAATAGGCCCCCCTGCCCAATCTCATTGCATCACAGCACTCTGTTGGCTGCTGCAAGACTCTGAAAGGTGAAACCGGCCAGATATTACACATTTGAAAGCAACTTATGTATGCCGTGGCTATATTATTATTTAAATTTGACGCATTACGGCGTTTGACATGAGTCCCACTGTGAACGTAGGCGTCTCTGCCACTAGGGGGCATGATCTAATATTCTACTGTAGAATAATAATAGATGCTCAGCTTTAAACTGGCAAGATAACTTGTATTAATAATGAAATTTGACGTTCTATCTATTCCAGAGCAGATCCGCCCAACATCAAAGGTTGAGTCCGAACTCGTCGGCAGCTAAAACTCGCCAAGCGCCAACTTCAAAGCCTCAACCTCGTTACCGGGCACGGCAAGTCGTTGGCAACGGCGTCACCACTAGAGACCAAATTAGAAGTCATGTCCATGTGAGAAGCCGGAGGTCTGATCTCTGAACGTCGCTTCACAAGCACATCTCCTGGCCCTCATCGTGGCCAAACTTTTGTTGAAAACCTCTTTGTTAGAAATGTCACTATTAAACATGTTATTATAATGTATGGCCTATAACGTTACGACTGAATGGCATATTTTCATATTAAAAATATATTCTTATTTTAAAAGAAATAAATAAAAATAAGATAATAGCCAAACCGTGGCTCAAAAAATTAGATTTGAATGAAACAGTTGTAACATTTCTGACAGAAATGGCATCTAATATGATCTGTGCCTCCATCACATTACATTCTTGGCAGCTGAAAGATGAAGTCGCAGTCCAAGATGGAAAAAAAGAATACTAGGCTGTATTTAACAAAATGTATGATTGTAAAAGTTCAAATTGACGGAACCAATATTTTTTAGTATGCGTTATTTTGACGAAAGTCAAAACACTCTCTACCTTCAAAACCAATTGGAATGTTATTGGCATTACACAGGTAAAAATTAGAAAAAGTTTTGTTTTTTTTTTGATTAATTTGAACTAAGAATATCCTACAGCACAAATATTAAGCTACTTTTTCCTCTGTAGCTTGTAGTGTACCTACTACCCAGTTTTCCAGTATTTTAGCATAGTGAATTTTTCAGTAATGGTGAAACACTTCTTAATTGCCTCTCAGCAAGAAGGTCGTGGGCTTGATTGCGGGGCTTTCCGTAGGGCCTTTCTATGTGGAGTTTGCATGCTCTCCTCGTGTTTGTGTGGGTCTTCTCCGTGTGCTCTGGTTTCCACAGTCCAAAGGCATACAATATAGGTTAATTGGTAACTCGATATTGACCCCATAAGGTGTGAATGTGTGTGTGATTGAGGGAGTGTGCGTTCCCTGAGGTGTGTTGCCGCCCGCCCAGAGTTGGTCCCTGCTTTGCGTCCGTAGTTCCCAGGATAGGGAATTAATATGTATATATTTATTAATTTAATACGCAGATACGGTTTAAGCAGTTCAGATAATGAATGACTTGTTAATTGTGGGATAACTGATATGAGATAAGTTAAAACAATTTTCAGTTCAGCAGAACTATCCGTTTCTTTCTGGTTCGGAAACCTAATGGGACAGAGGCAGATCACGCTTCTTACTTTTTAATATAGACATTTTTTGAAAGAACAGATTTGCACAACTGGCCCTAGAGGAAAAGCCCCAAACTCCCTCTGAGGAAGAAACCACAAAAGCAACCGAGACTCAGGAGCAGCTCAGTCCTGGATAATGAAGCCTAAAATGGCATAAATGAAAAAAGTACATTAGTAAAATAAAATGACGTCTACAGGTTAATAGGTAATAGATTCAAATTATTTAAAACCCTTAAAAGTGGTGAATTGTAAAATGGCATAAAATTTAAACTGAGATCAAAGCAACGTGAGGGTAAATGGAAAAGTTGAACGTGAATTTGGATAGATAGATAGATAGATAGATAGATAGATAGATAGATAGATAGATAGATAGATAGATATTTGTAAGCACTGCATCCATGTGTAAATTTAACCATATTACATAATTGCATCAGCATAGCTTATATTCAGTCAGATCAATAAATTAGTACCACAGTTAGACTGAATAAAATATGTAACATGATGTAACATTATGTTAAATGTAATGTCTGATGTTAACGAGTGCTTGTTACTGTTTCTCTTCAATCTCATTTATTGCAGTGACACAACGCTTATAGTCTGCATTTTATAAACCTTATTGTCTCTCATAATATATCACCCTGCTGTAAAAGTGAAGGATTATTAATTATTGCTCCATATTCATGACAGATTTAGAGATATGTGGAATGGGAGTGTTATGAGAAAGCTAGCAGACTGTGATCTGGCTGATGGCAGGGGGAGCAGTGAGGCTGAACTACAGGTGCATGGTTGATAAGGCTGAGGATGATGATGTTAAGGAGGAGGAGGAGGAGGAGGAACATGATGATGATGGTGATGATGATGATGATGATGATGGTGATGTGATGGTGATGATGACGGTTGCGATGATGATGAGGAGGAAGAGGATGATAATGATGATGTTGATGATGATGATGATGGTGGTTGTGGTGATGATGATGATGATGATGATGATGATGATGGTGATGATGAGGAGGAGGATGATGATGGTGATGAGGAGAAGAAGGAGGAGGAGGCAGAGGAGGATGAGGAGGAGTATAACGACGATGAGGAGGAGGAGGAGGTGGAGGAGGATATTGATAATATTGATGATGATGGTGGTGATTATGTTGATGAATGATGATATTGATAATGATGAGGATGATGAGGGTGATGAGGAGGAGGCGAAGGAGAAGGAGGAGGACGATAACGATGATGATGAGAAGGATGAGAATGATGTGGAACATGATGTGTTTGAGGATGATGAGGAGGAAAAGGAGAAGGAGGAAGAGGAGGAGGAGGAGGATGAGATCACTGCATAACATAAACGTCAAACAAAACAATTATGCATCTTATTAGCACATGCTGTCGTATTTATGTGTTGTTCACCCAGTGTGTGTGTGTGTGTGTGTGTGTGTGTGTGTGTGTGTGTGTGTGTTTGGGACGAGAATGTGACAGCCATGTTGTTGATTAATATTTGAGGCCTTTTGGTCTGTGATGTCTGCGTCTGTCGAGCGTCATCACACTCCCTTAAACTACAAATTTACACCTCCATCTCTCTCTTTACCATTCTCCTCCCTCTCTCCCCCCTCCATCTCTCTCTCCATCATCATCTACACCTCTCTCCTCCCTCTCTATCTCTCTCTCTCCCCCCACCTCTGTTTCTCTTCTTTATCCAGCAGACGAGGGCTGTATATCACACTCGTTTCATTCTCCCGCTCTGTCTAATCCTGCTCTTTATTCCTCCGTCGCCTCGCCCACTCGCTCCTCCTCTCCTCTCCCCCATACCATTCTGCTGCTCTCTGCTGTATGAAGAAGAGGAGATTTCACCTAATTAAACCTTCAGCTCTGCACTCGTCCTGCTCGATCCCCCCTTCCAGCTCCCTCTTTACCCCGTACTCCTCTCTCTTTTTGCTCTCTATTTTTCTTGCTTATGTTTATGTACTCTCTCTCTCTCTCTCTCTCTCTCTCTCTCTCTCTCTCTGCCTGCTCTTTCTTTTAACTTCCTGTGCTTTTTCTCTCTCTTCATCCCTTCTCATATCCTGAATTTCTCTCTCTCTCCTATTTTATTCCCTTCCCCTTTTAATTTCTTGGTCTCTCTCTTCTTCACTCTTTTTCTTCCTTTTCTTTTTCCTTTTACCTTTCAGCTTCATTTTCTTTCTCAGCTCATATTTATGATTTTCTCTCTTGCTCTCCTTCTCTTCATTCTCTTTCTCTACTTCAGTGTCTCACTCTCTCCTTTCTCTTTCTCCATCTTTCCTTCCCCCTTTTGTCTCTCTCCCTTTTTTTAATTCTCTAACTCTTTTATTCTCTATCTCTTTACTATGCCTTACCTTAATACTCGCTTAATACTCTTAATACTCTTAATCTCTCTCTCTGTCTCTCTCTCTCTCTCTCTCTCTGAAAGAGCAAGAGTGTGTCTTCTTCCTCCTCCACTCAAGCACAAGAGAACGACGTGCTGAGGAACAGTTTGTTCTATTTCACCCGTCACTCCTCTCACATGACCTTATTATTGCATTTAAACTCAGAGAGAGAGAGGAGGAGAGAGACGAGGAAGAGATGGAGGAGGAGTGAGAGAGTGAGAGAGAGTGAGTGAGAGAGAGGTGGAAAAAGAAGGAGCTACACTAAATTAGAATGACTTATTCTCAATGACTAATTAGCAGTCATTAAAAACTCACATCCAAAGACACTTCTGGAATGTGCCTGAGCTGAACTGCATAATTACACTCTCCTTCTCTCTCGCTTCTCTCTTTCCTTCTCTCTCATTCTCACTCTCTCCTTCTTTCGCTCCCTCTTGCCTATATTTTCTCTCTTTCTCTCTATCCCTCTCCACTTCTTTCTTTTTTCCCTTTTTGTCTTTCCTTCTCTGTCTGATTCTCTCTTCCCTTCTATCACTCCCCTTCTTTTTTATTCTGCTTTTTCTCGATATATCTCTCCCTCTCTCTCTTCCTCTCTCTTTCATTTTCTCTCTCCTCCTCTCCTTGTTTCTCTGGCCATTGCTTTCTCTCTCTTTGCATCTCTCTTTGCGTCTCTTTCTCTCTCTCTTCCCTCTTCTTTCTCTCTAACCCTTTTTTATCTTTCCTTCTCTCTCTAATTCTCTCTTTCCTTCTATCACTCAGCTTCTTCTTGTCTATATCTCTCCCACTCTCTTTCTTATCTTTCATTTTCTCTTTCCTTCTCATTCTTTCTTTCACCACTTCATCTCTCTCTTCCCTCTTCTTTGTCTCTCCCTTTTCTCTCCTTCTCTCTCCTTGTCATCTCTCTATCGTTCAGTTATCTCCCTCTTCCTCTTTTTTTTGCTCTCAATCTAATTGTCTTTCCCCGTCTCTCTCTCTCTCTCTCTCTCTCTCTCTCTCTCTCATTGTCTAATCTTCTCCTTCTTTCCATCTTTCTCTGATTGTCTCTTTTGCTCTTTTACAGAGCTCTCTCTCCTGTCTCGTGTCTCTGCCACCCCCTTTCTTTCCTTAGACTGCCTCTCTCTCTCATCTCCCCCTCTTTCTTGTTTTTTAATATTTTCTTATCTCTCTGATTCTATCTTCTCTTCTATCGCTCTGCTTTTCTCTCTGCTTTTTCTGTATATATCTCTCCTCTCTCTCTCTCCTCTCTCTTTCATTTTCTCTCTCCTTCTCTCATCCTCTCTTCCCACGTCTTTCTTATTCCTCTCTCCCTTTTCACTCTCTCTCCCTAAACTGCTTCTCTCTCTCATCTCTTGTCCTCTTTTCTCCTCTCTTTCCCTGATCTCCCTCTCTGTCAACTCTCCTCCTCTTTACCTTCTTGCCTTTCCATCTCTTTTACCTCATTTTCTCTCCTGTCTTCTCTCTGCCTTCTCTCTCTCTCTCTTTCCAGTTTGATCCTCATCATTTTGGGAATGAAAGGAACCGGTATCAAATTTTGTAGTGTTAATGAATGAATGAATAAATGAAAAATCTTCACTTAAAGACTTTGGGTTAAGTGTTTTCTTGTAACTTAACATACTTGAGTAGTTTTACTCAAGTACTGTTCTCATGAGGAATTTTACCTTTTCACTGTAACTTAAGTCTGGTTTTCAGGTTTCTCAGCACTCCGCTGGACAGGTTGTTAGTGTTTTTTAAAGTGGTGTGGAAATGACAATTTTCCTCCTCACAGTTTAAAGCAGCACTGCTCGAGAAGCTGCTGTTTATTGGAGACAAGTATTACACACTACATTAGGAGTGCAAAAGCTTATTACGATAATTACTTATTAAAGTGAAATATGAATGTTTTCCCTCCAAGTTTGAAGTTGGTAATTGCTCTATTTTTTTTTAAAACGAGTGTAACTCCAATTATGTTACAGCAATGCTGTCTTTTTACTTCTTATTTTCTTAAAGGTATTGGTGCTTAAAGCTTAAAGCTTGATAGTATAGTGTGTGTGTGTGTGTGTGTTTGTAAACATCCCAAAATGTGGACTTTAACCTGATTACTGACATAAAACAGTCCCCCACAAAGTTTATCCCTGCATGTCTATTTCTTCAAGCTTAAACTCCCCTCATCTGTTCTCTCCTCCTCTTTCTCATCTCACTCTCATTCTTTCCTTCTCTCTCACTTCTCTTTCACTTCTCTCCTTCATCCATTGTCACTATCACCACTATCCCCATCTCACCCCACCTTGTCTCTCTCTCCATCCATCGTTCTCTCCCACATTTGCCTGTGATCACTCTCTCTCTCTCCTCTTCTCTTTCTCATTCCCGCTCTCTCTCTCTGCGTCTGTTTCTCAGTGTCATTTTCCCATTCCTTTTCTCTCTCTCTTTCTTTCTCCCATTCTGTCTCTCCATCACACTTCTCTCTCGCTCTCTCATTCTTTTTCTCCCTCTGTCTCTCTATGACTCTCTCTACTTTTCTTTCTCCATTTCCCTTTTTGTCTTTCTGTGTCCCTGATTCTATCCACTGTTCTTTCATTTTCCCTCTCCCCTCATTGTCTTCTTTTCATCTCTTCTTTCTGTCTACTTCTCTCTCGTCCCTCTTCTCTCTCTCTCTCCCTTTTGTCTATCTTCCCTCTTCTCTCTGTCACTTATTGCTCCATCCTTCTTTCTATCTCTGTCTCTCCATTCTCTCTTAATTCTCCTTTCCCTCTCACTCTCATTCCCTCTCTTTCTAAGTGCTCACAAATAATAGCGCCTTACATTTAAGTCAGAAGGTGCAGGTCATATAAATTCCCACATTGGACTTTGGGCATGCCTGGCACAAGTGCTACCAATAAATGTGTCATAAAATATTGTCTGGAAACATTGGGCTAATCTAAGCAGCGGTACAATGCCAATGACTTAAAAAAGCAGTTATCGCCTGAATCTGATATATTTCCAATATTATCGTGCATAACCTAAATAAAATCTACAATTTTAATTTTCAAACTGAACTTATCCCATTAAAATAATGGTCTTATCCTTAAAAATGTGTGTGTGTGTGCGTGTGGACATGTATTTATCGCATTGTGGGGATCTTTTGTCCCCTAAAATCACTTTTATCTGTTTTTTTGGGCTTTGTGGGGACATTTGAGAGGTCCTCATGAGGAGAAATGACTTTATAGAAAATGTGCTTGTTTTATTTGAGAAACTAAAAGAGGTAAAAGATGTGCTTTTGGTTACTGAGGTTAAGGTTAGGGTTAGGATTAGGTGTAGGTGTAAAATGATGTACTTTAGCCATTATGGGAGTCTATGGAAGGACCTCACAAAGATAGTAATACAAGACTGTACGTGTGTGTGTGTGTGTGTGTGTTTCTGCAAATGCGAACCTAAAAACGACTTACAATGCACTGGCTGTAAGTAGCCCATTAGTGCAGTCCTTAAAGATCTGAATTGAAATAAAGTGAATGGAGCACACATACACACACACACACACACACACAGTCACAAAGGAATTAGGCCAATAGCTGGACCCGTAGAGATTTGAAGAGACGATGAAGAAACGAGTGGAGAGACTAACGACAAAGACAAGTGCAATCCTGAATGTTACGCAAGAATGATGAGCGTGAAGAGGAGTGAAGAGCGGATGAGAGGAAGAGAGGGACGAGGAGTGGTGCAGATTTAGAGAGGAAGTGGGGGGCAGGGAGAGGAAAGAAGTGTAATTATGGGAGAGGGGTGGAATGAAGGGGCAAGAGATGAAGAGGAGAGGTTAGACGAAAGAGTGAAACAGTTTTGAAAAGAGGAAAGAGTTGAAAAGGACAAGGTGGAGAGGAAAAGAAGGAGAAGGAAAAGGGTGAAAAGAGAGGGAAGGGAGAGAACATAAGTGGAATAGGGGAGGATTCCAAATGTCCAACAATGGTCAGAGTGTGACTAAGATGTGACCATTAAACACACTGTCAAATCTGCATTGTGTTGTGTCATACTTGTGTTGTGATGTCACACTTGCATTGTGTTGTGTCATCCTTATGTTGTGTTGTCACACTTGCGTTGCATTGTGTTGTGTCAAACTGTCATTGTGTTGTGTCATCCTTATGTTGTGTTGTCACACTTGCACTGCAGTTGTGTTATGTCACACTTGCATTGTGTTGTGTCATATTTAGTTGTGTTGTGTCACACTTGCATTGTGCTGTGAATGCATGTGTGTGAATTTGAGAAAACCAATTCAGGATGTACACATATCAGAGTCGATGCTTCAACGAGGCTGATGATCTATACGTTGTATATATCTGATTACTGACAAGAACAAATTCATCCTTTTTGTCCTCCCTTTCTACACCTTTCCCTCTGAGTGAAACGTGAAGCTCATAATTGAAACACACACACACACACACACACACACACACACCCCGACATCACACTCCGATGTCACCGGCGATGTCACATTACCAAACACAATTAACCAATCAGGCATGACTCTGACGTGAGGGACGAAGAGTTCCTGCGTTTAATGAATTTACCTCATGCAAAATCGCCAAAGGGCAGGAGTGTGTGTGTCTGTGTGTGTGTGTGTTCGCTAGCTAAACGGAGTCGGATTGAATTAGAGTTTTTAATGCAGATGCAAACAACTCGTCTTTCATTACACTACTTTCCCTGTCCGGCTCAGCTTAGGCCGTCTAACCACAGGCTAACATGATTTAAATAGCTGAAAATTAATGTTGGAGCAAATTAGTGTGGCCAATTTAAAACGGATCCAATTTCGGGCTTTTTGCGCATCTCTTTTTGCTGCTCACACAACACACTCAAAACATTCAACACACTCACAATCGCAGTCATATCTCGCTATCTTTGTGAGGTCCTTTCACTTACCCTTATTTTTATTTTTGTTATTTTATTATTATTATTATTATTATTATTATTATTATTATTATTATTATTATTATTATTATTATTATTTATTATTATTATATTCAAAAGTGGCTGTTGGTGGGGCCCAAGCACAACAATGCAAAAGTGATACAAAGCAGCAAATATGCAGATTATAGGGGTGTGACGAGATCTCATGATATTAAAAGGTAGCGATATTTCTTTTTGCGATTTAAGAAAAACCATCTCGAGAAATAGTTATGCAGCTATTACACCTCTAACACGTTTTAATGGAGATGATTTTATTATGTACAATCTGTTGATTTAATGAGATGATTTACACTTCAATTAGAAGTAAGAAACTGATGCACAGTAATAGTGTGAAGAGATGCATGAGGAATCATAGAAGAGAGAGTCCAGTCACTTGATGCACTGAATACACTGTACTTTCAGTTAACTTTCTATGTCTTTCAGTCAAATTAAAAGCCATATTCCAGTCATCACCATATTTCATCAGTGAAGTGTTGAAATCTCATCTCGTCTGATGTTATGTATCGTCTAGTTAGCTGAGCGTCTCGCCACACCTCTAACAGATTAGTAATATTTATAATAATAATACTTAACTTTAACCTTAGTAACCAAGAACAAAAAAGCTCTTTTAGTTCATCACCTCAAACCCTGAAACTTTTCTATAAAAAGTTTCTCCCGGTGCTTACATACATACATACATACATACACACGTACATACAGTGTCCTCACAAAGCCACAAAAAACTACCCACACACCCACACTCACACTAACACACACACCTCTGTAAACGCCCACACACTGACAAAAGTTCAGTTTTGCTCTCCTGTGTTTATTTCCTGCATGTGGGGAAGTGAACCCTGCTGTTAGCTGCACAACAGAGAGCATCAGGGGAGCGCAGCAGTGATGGAGGAACACAAACCAAAAGATTCCGCCTTGTTATACAGCCATTAAAATGTATTTATGGAGATAAACAAAATACACAATGTCCATGTTTCGGCATTATGTAAGATGATGAGTGAAAAAGAAGAGGAAGATGACAGAGAGTGAGAGGAATGGTGAAAGAGAGAGAAAAAGAATGATGAAAGAAAAAAAGCCTAGTGGGAGAAAGAGGGAGATGAGAGGGAAGGAGGAGTGGTGGGAGAGGGAGAGAGACACAAAGAGAAATTGTGGGAGAGGAAGAGAAAGAGAAGGGATATGGGAGTGGGAAGGGAAGCAAGAGGGGGGAAAAGAGAAAGAAAGAGAACGGAATGGAGAAAAAGAGAGAAAAATGGTAGGAGGGTGAGTGAAAGAGAAAGGATACAGAGAGAGGGGAATAGCGGAGAAAGAGGGAGATGGAGAGAGAGAGAGAGAGAGAGAGAGAAATGGTAGATGATGGAGAGAAATAGAAGGAAAGAGAAATAGGAGAGGTTGGAAAGGAAGCGAGATGGGGAAATAAGAGGGAGAGAGAGAGGAATGGAGAAAGAGAGAGAGAGGGATTGGGTGAGAAATTATGGGAGAGAGAGGAACAGTGGGGGGTGGTGAAAGAGAGGAATAGTGGGAGAAGGAGGGAAATGGAGAAAGGGAGGGAGGAATGTGGGAGAGAGAAAGAGAGAGAGAAAAAAAGATAAGAAAAATGACAGGAGAAGGAGAGGAAGAGACAGAAGAATGGTTGGAGAGAGAGAAGGAAATTATAGGAGCATTGGGAAGGGAAGTGAGAGGAGATGGAGAAAAGGGAGAGAAAGAGAGGAATGGAGAGAGAGGGGATTGAGTGAGGAATGATGTGAAAGGGGAAAAGTGGGAAATGGTTAGAGAGTGCGAGAGGAAGAGGCAGATGGAGAGAGGGAGAGAGTGGATGAATGGTTGGAGAGAGAGAAGGAACGAGAGATATAGGACTGGTTGGAGAGGAAGCAAGGGGGAGAAGAGAAAGAGAAAGAAAGAGAGAAATGGAGAGTGGGAGCAGGGAGAAAGACAGTGAGAAGGAGAGACATCTTGGAGAGACAAAGAGAGAGGGATGAATGGTTCAGAGAGAGAGGAATCTTAGGAAAGAGAGAGGGAATGAACCAGAATGAAAGATAGAAATGCAAGGTGGAGAGAGAGGAAGAGAGACAGAGATAGAGCAAAGGAAAGGAGAGGGAAAAAGAAGAAGAAGTGAGAGAGAGAGAGAATGTAAGTGTGAGTGAAATGAAAGACAGATGGTCAGGTGCTATAAACGTGTGTGTGGTGCTGGCCGTGGCTGTATGAAACAGAAATGTCACAGCGCTCGTGTCACTCCCGATAACGTTTTCATTTCCAGCTCCACATTCGTCTCTTCTCTCACTCAATTATCATCTGACTCGAGAATTATGCTGAGGACATTTTGCTATTTCAACTCACTTCTGAACCGTCTTCTCCTCCTTCCCAGTGTTTGTGTTGCTAATTGCAGGCAGTTACGTGGAAACTCTGGAAACTGTTTCTTCCGCCAATTATCACCCAGTTTAATGAACAAACCAAATTAATGAACACTGAATCCTGAAGATTTAAACCATCTCTGTGATGAATCAAATAATCTCTTTGTCGTGGCTGTTCAACCGTGTTTACTCAAATTTATTTGCTCCAATAGACTCCAATAGACGTCTAGTTTTCACCTGGATACTTAGTAGCGTAACAGGGAGTAATGGTTGGAAAGTTGGCCCTGTAATCAGAAGGTCGTCGATTCAAGTCCTGGACCGGTAAAGGTACCACTGAGGTACTCATGAGCAAGGTACTGTACCCAGGAACTGCTCCCCGGGCACTGCCAAAATGCAGAAGTCACATTTTGTCATTTTTGGTAAGGTATCTTTGTTAAGGTTCTTTTACTCTCTCGGAAAACGACAAAAACCCTGTTCAATTTCTTATTTCATCTTTCTCTTCACATTTTTTTCCTGCTTACTTTTTGTCATAAAGACATCATTCATGGCTTAATATTTTCAGCTCATTGCGGAAGTCAAAAAATATATAGTTTTCTATTTTAGCCACAAGGGGGTCTCATCATCAAGGTCATTATTCCCTATTTTGGCCATAGGTGGGGCACCTTATTAAGACTGTAATTCCATGTTTTGGCCACAGTGCGGCGTCTCACTTGGGTTGGCATTCCCTATTTTGACCACAGAGGATCGTCATATTATTACTGACATTGCTTATTTTGGCTACAAAGGGGTATCTCTTCATTAAGCTTGTCATTTCCTACTTTGGTCACAAGGGATGCCACCATTAAGGCTGTCATTCCCTATTTTTGCTATGAAGAGGGGCCACCATTGTGGCTGTAATGCCCTATTTTAATCACAATTCTTCATTTAAGTAGAACTGTGCTATTACTTTTCTTGTGTTTAGCCCTTTCTTGACATAAAATAAACATTAATTCAGCAACTCATTATTTAACAGCTAGCTCAACTATAATCAGCAGCAATGTCTATAAATATCATTATCCTTTCTCCTTAACCTTTTCACCCTTTTTTAAAGTGTTCTATGATTTTAGCCCTCTCTCAGCAATCATGTAATTTCTTCAGGAACTGCCTGTCTAGTTAAGAATGTATTTTTTGTTTTTATGATTTTGCTTTTGTTCAGAGTTGAAATCTTATGAGCTTGTTTGTAGGGACAGATTTTAATTAATGCTAATTAAATCCATTAAGAAAGTCCTGACTATTTACATAAATGTGTGTGAATGTGTAACTGTGTGTGGGAGCGTGTGTGTGCACATGTGCATGAGATTCCAACAGATGCAGCAGGATCAAAAGACTTATCTGGGTCTCACCTTTTTCGCTTTGATGAAATGTGGACCAGCTCTTGAGAGATCATTATGAACACAGTCCTGGCCGAGTGAGAACGGCTGGGAAAAGAGACATGCAGAAACTCAATTATGTCACCATCTCACTTATTCATGACTCTGTGTGTGTGTTTCTGACCTAGACTGATTTTGGAGAAATTTTTCAGACTCTGCACCTGCAGAACGGGGAACGAGAAATGGTGTAACCATTTGGTTTTGCAAAGATGTTTTGTATTAAGTAATCTTCAAAATTCTATCATAGATGCATTCACAATTACATTGGTCACAAAGTGATTATTATATGGCCTACCACACCTTGAGTGGGTAGATACAATAGCTTGCAAAACCTTGAGATATTTAGATATTTGAGATATTGGGTTTGTTGAGATATTAAAAACTTCCCATTTCTTTCACTGTAGCATTCAGATTTAGCAACAGATGGTTATTTAGTTCACCACACATTAAACGTGTAGCTACAAAACACAAAAAATGAGGTATGATGGCATTCTCAACAATAATGTGTGATTGCTCACCACAGTCACATAATATTTAAGTTATTTAGTTGATTAATTATGTGGGGCGGTGGTTAGCACTGTTGCCTCACAGCGAGAAGGTCCTGGATTTGGTCCAAGGGTTGGCCATGGGGTCTTTCTGTGTGCCGTTTGCGTGCTCTCTCCGTGTTGGCATTGGTTTCCTCCTGGTGCTCTGTTTTCTCCCACAATCCAAAAGTACACAGTTTGGGATGATTGGTTACTCTAAAATGCCATCATAGGTGTGTGTATGTGTGTGTGCCCTGCGCTGTGTTGACACCCGCCCAGAGTTGGACCCCGCCTCTCAGCCATAGTTCCGGGATAAGCCATGTTTTCGCAACCAGCAGTTAAGCAGTTGAGATAATGAATGAATGAACGAATGAATGAATGGAATGGAGGAGAGGCTGTTGTGAGATCTCAAAAGTACAGTGAATTAAATGTGTGTAGGTGTGTGGGTGTGCGTTCTGCATGCTGAGAGACAGAGGGACGACTCATAAATCCTCCCCTAATAAGAAGACTGGTTGGAGGCCTCAGATTCTGGTGTTACAGTTTGGGGTTTTTTAGTCAAGCTGCAGCGGTCTAATGTTAAATATGAAAAAAGAGTGGGACGAGAAAGTGAAGTGTGGAAGAGAAGGTGTTTGTGGTGTAAATGAGATCACACAGCAGCTACGTCTCATCACGCAAATAACCTCCCTGCATCTATTCATTCCCCCCTTCACTCGCTCCCTGCGTTTTTATGATTACTGCCGTTATTATCACTATTACTATCTGTTTTTCATGCCTGCTGTGGAGCCCAGAGAGCTGGCAGTTTAACAGGAAAGCAGCAATTAAGATCGTTTGGAGGTTACAGGGCACGAGGGAAGTGAGTGAGAGAGAGAGAGAGAGAGAGAGAGAGAGAGAGAGCACTAAATAACAAGTACAAAATAGGTTGATTACAGCGTATTGAACCATACTGGTTATATTTTAATCATTTACATCATAATAAAATGTTATTATAGTATAACAGTACGTATTATAGTATATATATATAAAAATATAGCATTAGTCGCAATGCTTCAATAATATGTACCTTTATGCCAGTAATTTATACGTCTCTTCCTATCTATCTATCTATCTATCTATCTATCTATCTATCTATCTATCTATCTATCTATCTATCTATCTGGTTTAATAATGTTTCTAAATGTATGCAGAATTCCAAGAATTGACATTTACTTTAACATCTATCTATCTATCTAGCTAGCTAGCTAGCATATTGATCTTTCTCTCTCCCTCATAATTTAAATTAATTGTTTATTACAGCATGTATTAAAAATAAGCATTAGCATTAGTGTTAGCAAGAATAGCATTAGTTCAATAATATGTGTAATTCTTTTGCAAAATAACAGTAATTCACATCCATCCCTTCATCCATTTATACATCTATCCCTCCATTGTCCTCTTTCCCTAATAATTATAAAAACACTGTAAACTGTTATATTAAAATCTAAGCTATAGTGTTCAACAACTTCAGTAAATGTATGCAAATTAACCATAGTTCACATCTGTCTTTACCTCTCTCTCTCTCTCTCTCTCTCTCTCTCTCTCTCTCTCTCGTCTAACTAGTAAGTGCATCTGTCTTTACAATAGAGCATACTATGAAACAATATATATTTCTATATATGCAGATAAGCCCCATCAGTATGAGCACCCACCCACTATCAGAACTGCCATCAGCATTTTCAGCAGTTTGAGAGAGAGAGAGAGAGAGAGAGAGCGAGAGAGAAAAAGGGATGAAGAAAGAGGGATGAGTTGAGGAACATCCAGAGATCCAGTGCTGGCATTAAGGCAGATTCTAGTGCAATTTCTCACAGAATGTTGAATGTAATCATCTGGAATTATCACCTTTTGGGCATATGTGTGTGTATTGTGTATTGTGTGTGCAGTGCTTGTGAGTGTGTGTAGACTTTGTTTATTGTTGGCCATTGTTACATGCTGAATAGAGACTGGCAGCACAAGCTTGGATTGAGGTTAGTTTAGCAAAGCCAATATGAGCTTCATAACAAAGAGGGAATCGCACTACAGCATCTCACACACACACACACACACACACACGCACCATAGTTTTTGTTCCATCCCTAATTGCTCGCTCGGCCTTTCCAAGCCTCCAGTGCCGCTCTGGCCCTGATTGCGTTGGCACGTGGAAGCTGTGTTGATCTCTCGCCGCTGCCGATCGTTCACACTGCTCACGTGTGTATTGTACGTGCCCTCCAACACTGACACACACCACACACACCGCACATCTCTCATCTTCCACCACAAACCTCAACCCACCACAGCTAGGGAAAACACTGATCCGGGCCGGCGCTAACACAAAAGACAAAGCAGAAAAATGAATTTATAATAAATAAAAGAATAAATAAAAAGATGCAGTGCTGCGTTCACTAACGCCACTGTGCCAAGCGGTTTAATTTCTCTGGACGCCAAGCGAGCAGGAAGCCACTTGGCTAGGCTTGGATTCAGTGCTGTTTCTTAAATGTCAAAGAAAATAAAATCTTCTCTGCCGCCCACCCACTTACACACACACACACACACACCAACACACACACCATCTCCAAGCCCCTGTAAGTGGGCAGTGGATAGTAACAGGGGACGGCTAAAAACTGGACATTCTCCTATCTCCACCCCACACACTCCGGATTCCGGGATTGGGTCACACATACACACACACACACACACAGACATCCACACACACACATTCGTGTGAAAGCTCGACGCTGGAGACCAACTATAATCCGACACAGCTCCATTACCCAGACTGGACCGTCCGGGAAGGGAGAGGATGACCTGGAACACACACACACATACCAGACAGAAATTCTGGAATGTTTATCACACACAATTGCGCCGTCTTCTTCCCCCCTCCATCCTTATTCCCCGTCCGAACGCGAGTTCTCTCGGCCCTCGGTCGCACCAGACGTTTCTTTGGGCGTTATCGTTTGATCTCATCAGCGCGTGGCTGTTTATCACAGAGACGGAGGGAGCGAAACCAGAGTGGTGTGAGGCGCACTCGTCTGTAGGATTGCACTGCCCCCTTTTGGTCAGTCCTAAAATGTTTCCATCCAAATGTGAACAGGTGAACCATCTTTTAAAGGCAGTCTTTCCGTTTTGATCTTAGTCATCCCCTGCTGATAAACCAGGTTAGATGATGATAATCTGGATTATGATGTTCATATGTTGGTTGTTGCTCGTTCAATATTGAGGCAATTGAGGAAATTGAGTTCAATATTCAAGACAAGAAGGAAGGAAGGAAGGAAGAAAGGGAGAACAAAACCTTCCTTATTTCATAGTTTTATAGCCATTTTCATCAACCCCCAACATACAAACGGTGTTAATTACGATGCAATAATAAATTGATTCAACAGGAAACTATTCACTACCTATTCATTCTGATACCGATAAAACACACACCTCCTGTTCAATATGAAGTGACGTTACAATATGTACGAATGTCTGAAAACAAATCATTTTTTACCAAAGCTCGTTGATTATTGAATCAATCTATCAGCATAGATAAATGTATCGTTCAATATAGACATATCAATCTTTATCAAAACATTGATATAATACATTATATAATACGTTCAATAATACGTATATTGATATAATACGTTATAATTTGATCTAGATCGATGTATCGTTATAGATTTATATGGATCGACGTATCGTTTTAAATTGACGTAACTTGATATATCGTTACAGATCAATGTATCGTTATAGATTTTTATAGATTGATGTATTGTTATAAATTGATATAGATCGATGCACCGTATAGATTGATATATCGTTATGAATTGGTATAGATTGATGTATCATTATAGATTAATATAGATTGATGTATCATTATAGATTAATATAGATTGATGTATTGTTATAGATTGATATAAATTGATGTATCATTATAGATTAATATAGATTGATGTATTGTTATAGATTGATATAAATTGATGTATCATTATAGATTGATGTATTGTTATAGATTGATATAGATCGATGCACCGTATAGATTGATATATCGTTATGAATTGGTATAGATTGATGTATCATTATAGATTAATATAGATTGATGTATCATTATAGATTGATATAAATTGATGTATCATTATAGATTGATATAGATTGATGTATCATTATAGATTGATATAAATTGATGTATCATTATAGATTAATATAGATTGATGTATCATTATAGATTGATATAGATTGATGTATCATTATAGATTAATGTAGATTGATGTATTGTTATAGATTGATATAAATTGATGTATCATTATAGATTGATGTATTGTTATGGATTGATGTATCATTATAGATTGATGTAGATTGATGTATTGTTATAGATTGATGTATCGTTATAGATTGATGTAGATTGATGTATTGTTATAGATGTATCATTATAGATTAATATAGATTGATGTATCATTATAGATTGATATAAATTGATGTATCATTATAGATTGATGTATCTTAAAGATTGAGATAGATTGATGTATCGTTATAGATTGATGCATCGATATAGATTGATATAGATCGATTTATCGCTACAGATTGATGTATGATTATAGACTGATGTATCATTATAGATTGATATAGATTGATACATCGTTATAGATTCATGCATCGTTATAGATTGATGTATCATTATAGATTGATATCGATTGATACATCGTTAAAGATTCATGCATCGTTATAGATTGATGTATGGTTAAAAATTGATATAGATTGATGTATAATTATAGATTGATATAGATTGATTTATCGTTATAGATTGACCGTCGATATAGATTGATATAGATCGATTTATCGTTAGAGATTGATGTATGATTATAGACTGATGTATCATTATAGATTGATATAGATTGATACATCGTTATAGATTCATGCATCGTTATAGATTGATGTATGGTTATAAATTGATATAGATTGATGTATCGTTATAGATTGATGAATATTGATGTATCGTTATAGATTGATGCATCATGTAGATTGATATAGATCGATTTATATTTAGGAATTGATGTATGATTATAGACTGATGTATCATTATAGATTGATATAGATTGATGTATCTTTATAGATTGATGCATCGATATAGATTGATATAGATCGATTTATCGTTAGATTGATGTATGATTATAGACGATGTATCATTATAGATTGATATAATTGATGCATCGTTATGAATTTCTTCGCCGTTATAGATTGATGTGGTTATAAATATATAGATTGATGTATCGTTATAGATTGATATAGATTGATGTATCGTTATAGATTGATGCATTGATATAGATTGATATAGATCGATTTATCGTTAAAGATTGATGTATGATTATAGACTGATGTATCATTATAGATTGATATAGATTGATACATCTTTATAGATTGATGTATGATTATAGACTGATGTATCATTATAGATTGATATAGATTGACGTTCATGCATCGTTATAGATTGCTGTATCATTATAGATTGATATAGATTGATACATCATTATAGATTCATGCATCGTTATAGATTGCTGTATCATTATAGATTGATATAGATTGATATAGATCGATTTATCATTAGAGATTGATGTATGGTTATAGACTGGCGTATCCGCTATAAATTGATATAGATTGATGTATTATTTATAGATTGATACATCCTTATAGATTGATGTATCTTTATAAATTTACATAGTTTGATGTACATAGATTATATATACTGATATATAGATTGATGTATGATTATAGACTGATGTATCATTATAGATTGATATAGATTGATACATACGTTATGAATCCATACATCGTTAGATTCATGCATGGAATTGATGTATGGTTATAATATATGAATTGATGTATCGTTATAGATTGATATAGATTGATGTATCGTTATAGATTGATGCATTGATATAGATTGATATAGATCGATTTATCGTTAAAGATTGATGTATGATTATAGACTGATGTATCATTATAGATTGATATAGATTGATACATCTTGCAGAATTGATGTATGATTATAGACGATGTATCATTATAGATTGATATAGATTGATATAGATTGATACATCGTTATAGATTCATGCATCGTTATAGATTGCTGTATCATTATAGATTGATATAGATTAATCTCGTCGATTATCATTAGAGATTGATGTATGGTTATAGACTGGCGTATCATTATAAATTGATATAGATTGATGTATTGTTATAGATTGATGCATCCTTATAGATTGATGTATCTTTATAAATTTACATAGTTTGATGTATCGTTATATATACTGATATAGACTGATGTATGGTTATAGAATCGATGTATAATTATAAATTGATATAGATAAATACATTGTTATAGATTGATGTATCATTATAGCTTGATGTATTGTTATGAATTGATATAGATCAATGTATGGTTATAGATTGATGTATTGCTATAGAGTCATGTATCATTATAGATTGATATAGCTTGATGTATCATTACTGTAAGATCCCAACCCAGACCGAGAGAGCAATCCACCTCTCCAGAAAGGCCATCTGACCAGGACTCCAGTTCCAGACCTTCACAACGACCCCAGTTTACCAGATCAACGTCACCAGAATTCTAAGCCAATCACATTCCCAGAACCTGTATTTAAGGCCTTCCATGTACCACCATTCCTTGCGAACTATTGTCATGCCTAGTGCTACATACCGAGCGTTCCTTGTGTTTGCCTGTCTCCGTTTTGACCCTTGCTCTCTGTTTTTGGACTACCCCTCTGCTTCTGGCGATTTGAATTTGTTTGCTCCGTAGACTGTGCTTTTTGGCTCTGACCTTTGCTTTAATAAACTCTTTGCTTTTTGTCAATTTACCCCTGTGCCTGCGACCTGGTTCTGTCGACTCTGCGTTTGGGTTCACCCGCCGGATGTTACAGTTATAGATTGATGTATTGTTATAGATTGATATAGATCAATGTATAGTTATAGATTGATGTAGCTATAGCGTCACGTATCATTATAGATTGATATAGCTTGATGTATCGTTATAAATTGATGTATCATTATAGATTGATGCATATCTATAAATTTATATAGGTCAGTGTATCATTATATATTGATATCGATCAACGTAAGGTTATAGATTAATGTATAATTCTAAATTGATATAGATAAAGCTATCGTGAAGATTGATGTATCGTTACATCCCTAGTTACACACACACATACTCTTTTTTCATTTGTAGGTCCCTTTCTCTCTCCTTTGGTGGGAAAATGTCACAACAGCATTAATATATTTGGCTGCGTGGGAGAGAGAGAGTGTGTGTGTTTGTGTGTGTGTGTGTGTGTGTGTGAGGGAGAGAGATAGGAAGAGTGAGCGAGACTTTGATGTTTCTCTGTCTCTGTAGTGGACTCCCTTCAGGTGTGTGGAACTGAGATGTCCTCAAATGGAACTGAAGCACGCTTGTTCAAAGGCTTCGCTCTCTCTCTCTCTCTCTCTCTCTCTCTTTTTCCCTCTCTCTGTCATTTCCTCTCTCTTTTCCTCTCTTTCCCTCTCTCTGTCTCTCTCTCTCACTCACACACTCATGCTCTCTGTGCACAGGCGAGAAAAAGAACCATGACTGTGTCTTTTAGAAGTACACTACAAACTATTATATGCTCTATACACTGGGAAATGGACCACACACACACACACACACACACAGACACACACAGCGATGTGCAGCATCACAGAGTGTTGACCGCCTCGTTACAGCTGAGGAGCAGCCCTGTGTGTGTGTGTGTGCATTTGTGTAGTCTACCCTCTTTCTCTCTCTCTTTCTACTTTTTCATATTTTATTCTATCATTCTATCATTTCTCTCTTTGCTCTCTCTCTCTCTCCTTTATTTCTCTTCTGTCTAACCTTATTCTTTTTCTACTCTTTCTCTCTCTTTCTCTCTACTTGCTCTCTTTTTACTCCCTCTCTTTACTCTATCACTCCTTACTCTCTCTCTTTCTCTCTTTTTACTCCCTCTCTTTACTCTATCACTCCTTACTCTCTCTCTCTCTCTCTCTCTCTCTCTCTCTCTCTCTCTCTCTCCCTCTTTACTTGCTCTCTTTTTACTCCCTCTCTTTACTCTATCACTCCTTACTCTCTCTCTTTCTCTCTTTTTACTCCCTCTCTTTACTCTATCACTCCTTACTCTCTCTCTCTCTCTCGCTTTCTCTCTACTTGCTCTCTTTTTACTCCCTCTCTTTATCACTCCTTACTCTCTCTCTCTCTCTCTCTCTCTCTACTTGCTCTCTTTTTACTCCCCCTCTTTACTCTATCACTCCTTACTTACTCTCTTTTTACTCCCTCTCTTTACTCTATCACTCCTTACTCTCTTTCTCTCTCTTTCTCTCTACTTACTCTCTTTTTACTCCTTCTCTTTACTCTATCACTCCTTACTCTCTCTCTCTACTTGCTCTCTTTTTACTCCCTCTTTACTCTATCACTCCTTACTCTCTCTCTCTCTTTCTCTCTACTTGCTCTCTTTTTACTCCCTCTCTTTACTCTCCTTCTCTTTCTCTCTCTCTCATTCCTCTCTCTCTTTACTCTATCATCTTGTCATATCTTTCTCTTTCTCTCTATCTTTCTTTGCTCTTTCACATTTATCTTCTCTTTCTATACTCTAACAATTTATTCGTTCTCTTTTCTTTCGCGACTCTCTCTCTTTACTCTGTCTCCTCCCTCCTCACCTTTACTCTATCACTCTTTACTCTTTCTCTTTCTTTATTCTTGTTCTTTCTCCACTTTCTCTACTTTTTTGTCGCTAAACCTACCTGGACTCACTTATCTCTTTCATTACTCCCTCTCTGTTCCTTCTTTACTCGTACTCTCTCTCTACTCTTTCTGTCATCCCTCTTGCTCTTTATTTTGTCTTTACTCTCTCTCTTTACTCTTACTCTCTCTCTCTCTCTCTCTCTCTCTCTACTCTTTCTGTCTCATCCCTCTCACTCGTTATTCTGTCATTCCTTACTCTTTCACTTTCCCTCTTTCTCTCTTTCTACTTGTTCTTTCTTTTTATTCCTTCTCTTTACTCAATCACTCCTTACTCTCTCTTACACATCTTACACATCTAAAACAGCATCGCAAGCTCATTTTAATTGAGACGATTCCTTCATGTTGGGGTTTGTGAACAAAATGTTGGATATTTATAAGGTTTTCAATATAAGGACCTTGCCTCGACAGCTAAACCAGACTGTGTGTGTGTGTGTGTGTGTGTGTGAGAGAGTGTGTGTGTGTGTGTGTCTGAGAGAGTGTGTGTGTTACTAGTGTTGGTTTTGTTTCCATGTTGTTCTGCTCCAAGTTTCTCCTAATGAACAGATCCTGCTCCGGCTGCAGCGCTGTCCTCCAATCACACCAGAACAAGTTGAGGGTCGGAGTGTGTGTGCGATTTGGTGTATGTGTGTGTGTGTGTGTGAAGTACGGAGGCTCTGCAGGGACGCGACTCCCACCGCAGCTCATTTAAACACAGAGATCTGGGAGGAAAACAGCTCCGACAGGCTTCCTCCCTGTCAATTAACATATCTCCCTCCCTCCCTCTCTCACTCTCACACACACACACACACACACACGCACACGTAGGAACTGCAGCGCACGTCCTTATTAAGCGCAGGATGGACGTGTGGCGCGAGCGCGTCTGACAGTTTTGCGTTGACGCTGATGGGAGTGGAGGCTGCAGCTCATAAACAGGCCGCTTTATGTTTTTTTAATAATTGATTGCATTTGATGCGATGGTTGTGTATTAACCGTAACAAGCTGCAGCCTGTCACCAGCAGGAAAACACAGCAGAAATACGAATGAGAACAGCGCAACGCAAGATGACTCATTAGGATGTGTGTGTGTGTGTGTGCGTGTGTGTGTGTGTGTGTGTGTGTGAGCCTTTACACTCCCGGTTTGTGGCTGCTCTGCTTGACTGGTTAGGACATTTGGCACCTGCACACATTCATGCAGGCCTGGAAAGCATATGTGCACAACACACACACACACACATATGCACACACATACACACATGCAGACACACACACCCAAGCATACAAGCGTACACATACACACACACACATGCATGCAGACAAATGCAGAAACACAAATCCAGGCACAAACCCATTCACCCACAACCATGCATACACATTCATGCACACACACACACACACGCATGCACGAGTGTGTGTCCATACATGAGTGTTCATGTTCATGCCCTTGTGTGTATATGTGTGTGTGTTGGGGGGTGTGTGTGTGTGTGTAATACCTTAACCTGTGTGTCAGTAGCAAATGGCTTTGTTATGCATTATGTATTCCTTGATCAGGGACTCAGTATTCCCTGCGTGTGTGTGTGTGTGTGTGTTTGTGTGTGTGTCTGTGTGAGTGTGTGTGTGTGTGTGTGTGTGTGTGTGCAGGGTTAATTGGTGGCTAACTCAGCTCTGTGCACTCCGCTTCTGCAATCTGTATGAAGTCTTAATCAACCTCACCGACTGCAACACTTGAACTGGCCAACATCCCTCTCTCTCTCTCTCTCTTTTTCTAGCTCCCTTCCTCCTTCTGTCTCTCCCTTCCCCTCTCTCTTGCTCTCCATCTCTATCTCCCCAACTCTCTCCCTCTCATTCTCTTTCTCTGCCTCACTCTCTCTTTAACCCTCCCTTCCACCTTCTCTCCCTCTCCTTTACTATCTCTTGCCGTCCATCGCTATCTCCCCCATGAATCTCCCTCTGCCCTCCCGCCTCTCTCTCATCCTCTCTTTTCTATCCTACTTTTCCTCCCCTTTTCTCTGTCTCTTTCTTTCCGTTTCTCTCCCTCTTTCGCTCTCCCCACTTCTCTCTCTCTCCCTCTTTCTCTCTCCCCCCACTTCTCTCTTTCTCTCTGCTCCTCTCTAACCCGTCTTTTCTCTCTCTTTCTCTTCCAAACTCTCTCTCTCCCGTTTTTACATGTTCTGCCTCCCTTCCTCCTTCACACTTTCTCCTTCTCTATCTCTTGCTCTACATCTCTTTGTCTCTATCTCTTTCTCTCTCTTCCTTACACACTATTTCTCTTTCTCTTCCCTCTCTCATCCTCTCTCCTTCTCTTTTTCTCTTTCTCACTCGCCACATCTCTCTCCATCTTCCTCTTTCTCTCTCCCTCTCATTCTCACTTCCTCACATCTCTCTCTCTCTCTCTCTCTCTCTCTCTCTTTCTCATGCTCTTTCTCTTTCTTGCCTCTTTTCTCTCTATTACCATTTTCTCTTTTCTCCCATAGTTTCTGAAATGCCCCGACAAAGATAGTTGTACAAATTTGTGTGTGTGTGTGTGTGTGTCTGTGTTTGTGTGTGTGTGCGCGCGCACTCTGAGCCCCCGGCAGTGGTAAATGTTAGATATATTGATTTTGCTGTGAACAGACAGACTGAAACATGGAGACAAATGGAGTAGAACAGAGAGAGCCGGTCTCACTGGACTTACACTGAGGTCAACACAAAACTCGTCCTCCACCGGACTGCTGTCTGCCCTCTTCATCCCTCCATCATCTCTCATCTGTCCACTCTCGCTTCCACTGACGAACACACTCCCTGCTTTATTTTCCTGTCTTTATTCAACCTTTCATGCTTTTGGCATCACTCACTCTCTCTCGTTATTCTCTCTCACTAATCTCTCTCCTCTCTTTACTCTCTCTATCTCCCCCCCTCCTCTCTCTCTCTCTCTCTCTCTCTCTCTCTCATTACTCTTTTCTTTAATTTCAGCTCTCATTTTTAATCTCTCTCTTTTACTATCTCTCTCTTTATTCTTTATTCATTTGTCCATTAAAAGAAAGGAAAACTTGACATGTATCAGAAAGAAATATATATATAATGTTTCAGATTTGATTTGAGAAACCAAAAGAGATAAGATATTTACTCTTGGTTACTGATACTCCTGATGAAGCTTAAGGTTAGGGTTAGGAGAGAGGGACATGGAGGGAGAGAGAGAGAGAGAAAGAGAGAGAGAGAGAAGGGAGGAAAGGATGAAAGAAAATGTAGAAAGAAAAAAGAAAGAGCGAGAGAGGAAGAGAGAGAACAAGGATGAGAGAGAGAGAAAGAAAGAAAGAAAGAAAGAAAGAAAGGAAGAGAGATAAAGTAGAAAGGAAAAGGAGAGCAGGGAAGAGATAAAAACAGAGAGAGAGACGATTCACTACATAGACACAGAGCGCCATCTGTAGGCTACAGCTGAAAATAAATCTTAAATCTGAATAGCTTTTGCAGGTCAGACACATGAGAAGACTTTCATTTGTCTTACACGTAAATGTGTTACTTAATCTTTTCAACCTGGAATAACACTTACATAATGAGTCACTTTCTCAAACCATGAATAAGCCTAAGCATAGATTCAGTAGTGAATCTCCACTGGTCCCTGCAATTTTGGACCAAGACTAGACTTAATCCACTGTCTAGTAACCAGCCCAATGGGTTTAAACTTGATGCTTTGTCATAATTTGCTTGATTAAGGTTATCAAGGTCTTAAAATACGTCTTAAACTTACTTACCAAGCCACTGTAGCACCAAAATCAGTTTCGAAAAACTCCAGAAAACTGCTGAATCAAACCAGAAATCACTTCCTCCAAGTGACGTGAAATTTGGAGAATTTCATTTTTCCCAAACCTAAAACCTGTTACTTTCTTTTCCCAAGTTTGCATATCTTTCCCAAATGTGCCTTCTCCCATTTTCCAATTCTGACTCCATCAGAAGTTTCCAGATGCTGAAGGAGGAAGAACCAGGTGTCTCGATTCTTCATCAGCACTGAGACAGGCGATTAAAGAAGGTTCCTCACCCTTCACACAACTTTTGCGAGAAGTGGGACTTTTCGGAAAAAGGCGTTGACAGAAGCGCCAAGTCATTTTAGTCTTGGAGGAGTGAAGATTCTCACCTCTGACTCCAAGTTACCAGAATTTTTTGCAAAAAAAAACCCAGCTTCAATTGCTTCAGCATCACACTCCCTGTTTTCAGAGATCTTCTTCACAGACTATGCTAGAGTCCTACTGAAAAATATCTAAATAGACATGCGTAAATGCTATGATAGTTGAAAATAAAGGAAAAATTAAATAGTTTATACATGGTTTGCAGACTTTATTTTTTACACATTTCTAGTATTATCAACATGTACTATTTCACTTGAAGCCAGTCTCTTTTCTAAAATGATTATGGCTACGTTCATATAAAAAAAAAATCCACAATAAATATTTTGTGCTTGTGTGAAAATACAAAAGGGTCTCGACTATTTATTTGTTATAGCAGATAAGTTTAATATGATATGGTTATGTGACACCCTATTAATGCAGGGAAAACTGAATATATTTTAAACACTCCAGAGAATGGTGCATAATTTAAATGCTATGTTTCTGTATTTTAACATGTATGCACTATATATATATATATTAGAGGTGTGAACCTTCAATGGTCTCAATTCGATTCGATAATTCAGAGGTTTTCAACTGGTTCTGTCCTAGGGACCACCACACAGACTAAGCAATCTGAGTGTGGGAGGGAGTATTTTTGTGTTATGTTATAGATATTTGCATTACATCCATTATTCATAAAGATGCCAAAATCACCTGCAATGTTTTGAAAAAGGGAAAAAGAAAAAAAAAAGAATTTTAAAAGTGATTTCAGTAGTAAAACGGGACTGCATGTCATGGACCACCTGCAACTCAATAAACTGGCCTTATATTGAAATGGTTTGAAAAAAAAGTAAATGTACAATTTTAGGTAAAATTTTAAAATTAAACTCTCCACTAAAACAGCCCTTGTAAATTTAGTATTTTACTCAGTGACGCAGTGGTTAGCGCTGTGGAGAAGGTCTCCTTCGGGGGCTCTGGTATCCTTCTCCGGTCCAAAGGCATGCACTATAGGTTAACTGGCGACTCTAAATTGGCCCCGTAAGGTGTGAATGTGTGTGTGACCATGTGTGTGTGTGTGTGCCCTCAGGTGTGTTGGCACCTGCCCAGGGTTGTTCCCCGCCTTGCGCCCGAAAGTTCCCGGGATAGACCCCAGTTGGGATTAAGCGGTTCAGATAATGAATGAATGAATGAATGAATGAATGAATTTTTATTCTGGAGTCAATAAGCTATCCACTAATGCATTCACTATCTATCAACTGTGATGGCCTGATGATAGCAATAATGTGCCATAATTTTTTAACAAAAAATTATCTTTACAGCCACACTGTTAACATCAAAATCAAATTAAACTTACAACGTGGCTCTAGTTTCGACAGAATACAAATTAGGCACGTAGAATATACATATATAAATAAACTGATGCATAGAAAATGAAAAATGTACAATTTAAGTTAAGTGAGGTATACAATTACATGTGCAAATTACATGTTCATTTGTGTAAATGAATTTTTCCTTAAACTACTTTATTAGCGCCCAACTAACAAGCAAAATGCTGATTTGCAATGTAGAGGCATAGCGCCCCCTAGTGGGCTCAGATGGAGATAAATCTTCAACCAAAATCTTCATTAACCAACTTCTCAATTATACTTACGAGAACGAATGGAGAAGTGAGAAAAAACAAAAATCAAAGCTTCCAATGATTGTTCTTTTTAATGTATTAACAGAAAAGTCATGCTGTTCAAACACAGAAACGTTCTGATTAGAAATTAAGATTAGAAGTATGTGTGTGTGTGTGTGTGTGTGTGTGTGTGTGTGTGTGTGTGTGAAGTGTGTGAATAGATGATGAGCACCCTCTTTTCAAAGCGCAGACTGCAATTAGCCGAGCCCCTCATAATCGCTTTTTCTCGTTCTTGTCCTCTATTATCTGAGCCGAAGAACAGAGATCAGCTCTGTGGAGTCGCAGACGGGACTTTAATCAGCGCTTTATGATATGCGCCCACATCTGCACAACTCGACTGCACACACACAGTCACACACACACTCAGTCACTTTGACCTTAAAGGAAACCAAATCATCTCTATTCTTCAACACACTTGGACAAGAAGACAGATTTAGTTTGCTCATGTCCATTTTAATCGCCCCACACATTAACACATATATGTAGGAGTGGACAGAAATTTCATTTGTAGTTCAGTTTTGGTTTAAAAGCAGGTTTGGTCTTGAAAGTCTTAGCTAACTAAAACTAGAGATGGATTTCCGCAAGAAAATGCCAATGCGATTGCTCAACTTTTGTAGCTGTGACATGAAAACTGGCCGAGTAGAAAGACTTTGAAATCCATTGAAGTGAATGGGGAAAAAACGAGGATGGCAAATGTAAGAAAAATCCTCCGCGTGCTCTGGTTTCCTCCCACAGTCCAAACGCATGCACTGTAGGTAAATTGGCAACTCTAAATTGGCCCCATAAGGTGAGTGAGAGTGTGATTGTGTGAGTGTGCGCCCTGCTGTTTGTTGGCGCCTACCCAGGGTTGGGCTGCACCTTTCCTGGGATTTCCTGGGTTTGAGCGGTTCGGAAAATGAATGTCATAGATTCTTCCGGACTCTCACTTTGGCAGGCACCAGGGGCTGCTATTGGGATTTTTTGTTTTTGTTTTGTGATTTCCCTCGTTTCCTCTAAGTTAGTCCAACTAGTTTCAAATCAAACATGCGAATCACAAACAGGGATTTCATACCGGATCGGTCGAGGCCCGGGTTAACAACGACCACCACCGGTGCTGCTGACCTACAGCGTGCCGGTGGAAATTGGACTACTGTTGGTCGACGGAGGAGAGGAGGAAGGCGTGTGCGTAGGCAGAGAGAGAAGAGGAAAGGCAAGAGTGTGGAACTGAAAGTAGGGACTTTGAATGTTGGCACTTTGACAGGTAAAGCTAGAGAGCTGGTGGACATGATGCAGAGAAGGAAGGTGGATATGCTATGTGTCCTGGAGACCAGGTGGAAAGGTAGCAAGGCTAGAAGCTTAGAAGAAGGGTTTAAGTTGTTCTACCATGGTGTAGATGGAAAGACAAATGGAGTAAGAGTTATCCTGAAGGAGGAGTTTGTTAGGAACGTTCTAGAAGTGAAAAGAGTGTCAGATAGGCTGATGAGTCTGAAGCTTGAAGTTGAAGGAGTAATGATCAATGTTGTTAGTGGTTATGCCCCACAGGTAGGATGTGAGCTAGAAGAAAAGCAGAATTTCTGGAGTGAGCTAGATGATTTGATGCAGCGTATCCCCAGAGTTGAGAAAGTGGTAATTGGTGAAGACTTTAAGGGACATGTTGGTGAAGGGAACAGAGGTGATGAGGAAGTGATGGGCAGGTTTGGTATCCAGGATAGGAATGAAGAGGGACAGATGGTGGTAGACTATGCGAAAAGGATGGAAATGGCTGTTGTAAATACTTTTTTCCAGAGGAGTAGGCGAGCAGAACATAGGGCGACTTATAAGAGTGGAGGGAGGAGCACACAGGTGGACTACATCTTATGTAGACATTGTAATTTGAAGGAGATTAGTGACAGCAAGGTAGTGGTAGGTGAGAGTTTAGCGAGACAGCATAGAATGGTGGTCAGTAGAATGAAATGGATGGTGAGGAAGATGAAGAGAACAAAGGTGGAGCAGAGGCCCAGGTGATGGAAACTGAAAAAAGAAGAGTGTTGCGAGGTTTCAGGAGTTGAGACAGGCTCTTGGTGGCCAGGAGGTGCTCCCAGATGATTGGACAGATACAGCTGATATGATTAGGGAGACGGGTAGGAGGGTACTTGGTGTGTCATCTGGAAGGAGTAAAGTGGATAAGGAGACTTGGTGGTGGAACGAAAAATTCCAGGAGCATATACAGAGAAAGAAGTTAGCTACGAAGAAGTGGGACACTGAGAGGACTGAGGAGAGTAGACAGGAGTATGGGGAGATGCAGCGTATGGTGAAGGTAGAGGTGGCAAAGGTCAAACAACGGGGGTATGATGACGTGTATACTAGGTTGGACAGTAAGGAGGGAGAGAATGATTTGTACAGGTTGGCGAGGCAGAGAGATAGAGATGGAAAGGATGTAGAGCAGGTTAGGGTGATTAAGGATAGGGATGGAAATGTACTGACAGATGGAAAAAGTACTTTGAAGAGCTGATGAATGAGGAAAATGAGAGAGAATGTAGAGTAGAAGAGGTGACTGTTGTGGATCAGGAAGTAGCTGAGATTAGTAAGGATGAAGTGAGGAAAGCTTTGAAGAGGATGAAGAGGGGAAAGGCAGTTGTCCCTGATGACATACCAGTGGAGGTATGGAAGTGTCTAGGAGAGGTGGCGCTAGAGCTTTTGACTAGATTGTTCAACAAGATCTTGACAAGTAAGAAGATGCCTGAGGAATGGAGGAAAAGTGTTCTGGTGCCGATTTTTAAGAACAAGGGAGACGTACAGAATTGTGGCAACTACAGAGGAATAAAGCAAATGAGTAATAGAATGAAGCTTTGGGAAAGAGTGGTGGAAGCTAGGCTTAGGTCAGAAGTTAGCATTTGTGAGCAGCAGTATGGTTTCATGCCAAGAAAGAGTACTACAGATGCTATTTTTGCTTTAAGGATGCTGATGGAGAAGTACAGAGAAGGTCAGAGGGAGCTGCATTGTGTCATTGTAGATTTAGAGAAAGCATATGACAGGGTGCCAAGAGAGGAGCTGTGGTATTGCATGAGGAGGTCTGGAGTCGCAGAGAAGTATGTTAGAGTGGTGCAGAACATGTATGAGAACTGTGAGACAGCAGTGAGGTATGCTGTAGGAGTGACAGAGGAGTTCAAGGTGGAGGTGGGACTGCATCAAGGATTGGCTCTAAGCCCCTTCTTGTTTGCTTTGGTGATGGACAGGCTGACAGATGATGTTAGACAGGAATCTCCATGGACTATGATGTTTGCAGATGACGTGATCTGCAGTGAGAGCAGGGCACAGGTAGAGGAAAGGCTAGAGAGGTGGAGATATGTCTCCAGTAGGGTCTACGGTCCAAAGCAACAGAGAAAATGGAAAAGAGGTGAAGAAGCATGTGCAAGCAGGTTGGAATGGGTGGAGAAAAGTGTCAGGTGTGATATGTGATAAAAGGGTTTCAGCAAGAATGAAAGGAAAGGTGTACAAGACAGTAGTGAGACCAGCGATGTTGTATGGTTTGGAGACAGTGCCAATGAGGAAAAGACAGGAGGCAGAACTGGAGGTTGCAGAGCTCAAGATGTTGAGGTTCTCTTTGGGAGTGACGAGGATGGATAGGATCAGGAATGAGTTCATCAGAGGGACAGCTCATGTTAGATGTTATGGAGATAAAGTCAGAGAGGCCAGACTGAGATGGTTTGGACATGTCCAGAGGAGAGACAATGATTACATAGGTAGAAGGATGCTGAGGTTGGAGCCACCAGGCAGGAGACTGAGAGGAAGACCAAAAAGATTTATGGATGCGGTGAAAGAGGACATGATGTTAGTTGGTGTGAGGGTAGAGGATGCAGAAGATAGGACTAGATGGAGACAGATGATTCACTGTGGCGACCCCTGAAGGGAAAAGCCGAAAGAGAAAGAAGATTTATTCATAAATATATAAATAAATTTATTGATTTATTAAACTTATTATGATTTGACCCTTCTTTGGTAGACAATATAGATTTTCATATTATTTTTAACAGCATGTTAATTAATTTTTTCTTTGCAAGCCCATTTCAAAGTGAAAGGACAAATAACGTAACACACAATTTAGATTTTCCCAGGTAGCGCCTATCTGAACAGAATTACTTTGATTTTCATTGGAGTTACTTAGAAATTTCATGGGAATTACGTCGGGATCAAATGCGGATGAAAGAAAAGCTGCAGCAAAATAGACTTTTTTTTTTTTCAAATGAGACTTTTATGTCTTTTGATGAAGATTTAATCTCAATGAACAAAAATGTGAATTTCACTAAAACCTGTCTCATCCGACTCACCTCAACGTTTTATACCCACTGCTTTGAGAAGCGCATCCCTGATTTCGGAGATTTGCCGCTGAGATTCTTAAAGCACTTAAAGCAAAATTCCTCGCCAGTTGAGCCTGGTAACCCTTTGGGATTGCACTTCTCGTCTTTGATATCAAAAAAGGCATGTTGTAATATGATAGCAATTATATTTCACACGGAGCAAATGGAACTAAGTGGATAAAAGGTAATGAAGGCTCAAAGCCGTCAATACGCATCTGAAGTCCGAAGTAAAAGCAGAAAGCGACGTGAGGGAAATACAGATAAGTAACAAACCTTAAAAGAAAGTTCTTCTTTCATCTATCTGCCTTCCTTTGGCTTTAGAAAAAATGGGAAGTGATTAATATGGTAGTAAAAAACAAATTTTGCTATCGCCTCACCAAATTCACTGTCAGCCAATAAGAAGAAGGTTCTCACCTTTGGCTTTAATAACGTTGACGTCAAAAATCCAGATTTATTAAGTCACTTTTGGTGTGCTTGAGTTCAGACAGTCATCATAATTTGTAATAAAGTTGTCAGACAAGGCACAATCTATAATCGTATAATTGAGGATGAGTTAAAACCATGACATGTAATCGAAAACATGCAGGCAGAAATAAAATGAAACAGCGCCCTGGAAAATGGATGGAACTGTACAATCTGAGCTAAAGATGTGGAATGGTGCAATGTTCACAGAATGAGAAGCATGATAAGCATGACAACATATATGACAATATATGTGTGCAAAAACGCTGTACAGTGTGGGAGATAAGAGTCAAGTGAAAGTGAGTGATTATTTGGCATAGTGAACACTGCATCGACCAATCTGAGCAGTGGCCAGCTGACATGGGCAGCACCCAGGGAGCAATGCTTGGGGACTGTGCCTTGCTCATGAGTACCTCAGTGGTACCTATATCAATCCGGGACTCAAACCGGCGACCTTCTGATCACGGGGCAAACGCCTTAACCATTACGCTAACAACTGATGAGGTCATTTGGAGTGAAAAAATATGACCTCATGGCGTGAGGTTTGGGTTGTGGTGAGAATGATCAGTCACAATCCTTCCTTCCCTCTTGAGGCTCCTGGACTCATACAGGTCCTGTCGAGGTGGAAGGTTGCAGCCGATCGGCTTCAAGTCAGACTGAATGAGGTGCTGCAGTCTGCTCTTGTCTTTAACAGTGGCAACAGCATAGCAGATGGTGATGACAGAATTGAGGATGGACCATGACTTTGTTACGTTGCATTATGCTCTTACTCAACACTACAGCACTTTTTCCTCTATCACACATACCCTAGGCGGCAAGGTGGCGCAGTGGTTAGCGCTGAAGCCTCACAGCAAGAAGGTCCTGGTTTGGATCCTCAGGTCGGCCATAGGGCCTTTCTGTTTGGAGTTTGCATGGCCAGTCACGTTCCTCCACACCAAACTCACTCATCCGTGTCTTTATGGAGCTTGCTTTGTGCAGTCATGTTGGAACAGGAAGGGGTCATCCCCAAACTCTTCCCACAAAGTTGGGAGTATGAAATTGTCCAGAATCTCTTGGTGTGCTGAAGCATTAAGAGTTCCTTTAGAAAACCAAAAATATCTGTATATTAACCATTGCAAAAAAACATTGTTTCAAAGCCAGGAAACATTCAGAAAATTCGTGTCATTGCTGCGTTCTGCACGTCTGCCTAAACATATTCGCCTAAATGGGTAGCAGTGTTGAGCAGACGGAATAAAGGATATAATTGAGAGCCATTTCTCTTATGGACGAGGAGGAAGTGACTAGCCGGCGGCTCTTTTGCTCTCTCCCTTTCTTTCCCAAACATAAAACAAAGTCATAATTGAGGCCTTTGTAGCTGCGAATATTACACTTTGAAATATTTATGTGGCTGTTTGTCGGCTGAATGGTAATGCTGGAAGCTTCTCCTGCTTAATATTACATGCAAATATTTGTATTGTTTGCATTGTGTGTGCTTTTTTTATTGTAAACCAGATGTAATAATGAGATGTTTATATTCTCCAGGGAGCTTTTCGGCAGCACTTTTATAATTACAGAGGATACTTCTTTCATTTAAAAGAGAATAAAGCTCGCAGGTGTGTGTGAACTCCATCTGTAAACGGAATAGCGCATTCAAATGTTCCGTCGTTGGCAAAAAGAATAAAAGCCATTGGGGAGCAGTTGCTGAACATTATGTTACATTATGCTTCCTTTTTTCTTTTTTCTTTTTTTACACCTCTAGCCACATTATTCCCAACATGAGGTTAGGAAAGCCTGAATTTGGATAGTAAACTTAAATGCTGTGTTACAAGATGGGCATAATGACTAAAAACCTTTTTTGTTCTTGTGAGCAACTGCTTCTTAATAAGAAATTTGTTTTTACAATCCACTTACACAGCTTTCGCCAAAACATTGTCTTGCTGGGGCTTTGCCTTTTCTATTATACTATTATAACGTCCAACTTTTCTAAGTAACAAATTCCAGAAAAAATGTGAGAAAACATTGTGGAAAGGGCGCCACCAAAATTTTCTTAAAATTCAGAATTTGTTTTAAGACCCATGGTCAGTTTAAGAACATTTAATATTTATGGTGATATACACAATATAAATCTTTATGTTTCAGTAATAATTCACCAGATAACAAACCAGATGTGATTTATGTGTTCAATTTGTTGAATGTTTTTTATTACTGTCTGTTGCTAGCATTCTTAAGCTATTTTGTACTACTGATCTGCTAGCATTCTTCATCATATTGCAATCTTTTTGTCACATATTAGCAGTAACATGTTAGAAAAGTAACACATGAATATATAATTTATTGCTGCAACACAGTATTGTAAGTCATTACTAACAAATTTTGAGTTACACTATAATTGTTACATATTTCAGTAACACGCGTTACATCACATTTTTAACCCGAAATTTAGTGCTGTTTTGGTTTTATGAAAATAAATCCCTAATGCCTTGAGATCTTTGTCACAAGATAAAATAGTTTGAGTAAAAGAGCTATTTGCTACAGAGTGTATGGCTGCAGTCATTACGCTACACTACATCGCCCTCCACTGGATGTAGAATGAACTGTGGTAAACTACATTTTAGCATTTTACAACGCCAAGTCCTGCTTCCACTCAAAAGTAATGCAGGAGTTGTGTAACACATTACAATTTAGAGACAGTAATATTGTAATGTTACCAATAACTTTGAAATAACAGTAACTATTAATGAAGTTGGTAGCATAACAGTTAGGGAGTTAGTCCCGTGATCAGAAGGTCGCTGGTTCGAATTGTTGACCGGTAAAGGTACCACTGAGGTACCCATGACCAAGGTACCGTTCCCAAGAACTGCTCCCCTTGCGCTGCATGTTGGCTGCCCACTGCTCCTTCACGGATGGGTCAAACATAGAGGTTACATTTGGTTGTGTGCTGTACTGTGTTCACAAAGACAAATAATCACTCACTTTCAGTATAATGTAATACATTTTGGAAAATTTCTAGGCAGCAAGGCCTGTGCAAGGCTCAGACTCTCAGACCTGTTTTCAAACATTGTTGGAGTAGTTTCTGGAAGATTATTTCTTGGCTGTGATGCACAGCATAGACTCACTGTTTCAGGCTCATCCATAGACAAGAAACAAACAGGGACATTATTTTTCATGTCTGAAAAAAAAAATCTGAAAGTCAGGAGCCTCAAATCCTGAATTCTGAAGAGTAAATTATGAAAACTGACTTTTACCATTTTACTCAACATGGACACAAGAGCATCGGGATGCTGTAACACACATCACACTGCGGGAGAGGGACGGGGAGAGAGAAAAACAGGGATGAAACCCAATCTCCCATATTGGTGTGTGAGTAATGGGGGGGATGAGTGTATCATTAAATGGGTCTGGTGATGTATCATGCAGCTCCATCACATTAACTTATTAGCTTTATTTCTGTCTCTCTCACACTCACTTGTTCCCTCTCTCACTCGCTCCACTCGTCCTCACCGCTACATCATCACACTTACACAGGAGAGATAATACACACAGGAGGATTAAACCACCTGTACAGAGAGAGGGAGAGAGAGAGAGATGGAGGGAAAGAAAGGGGAGTTGAGATAGAAGGAGAGAGGCAGATGGGGAAAATGAGGATGGGAGAGAGAAATAGAGAAAGACAGATGGGAACAGAGAGAGAGATGTGGGAAAAGAGAAAGCAAGGTACACAGAGTAATGGAGAGACTGAGAGAGATGGAAAAAGAGACAGAGGTGAAGAAAGAAGAGAGAGAGCGATACAGGGGAGAGAGAAAGAAAGACAGCGAGAGATGGAGGTAAAGGGAAAGAGATGGAGAGAAAAAGATGAGAGAGATGGAAGGAGAAAGTTGGGGAGGGAAAAATGAAACAGAGAGAGAGAGAGAGAGAGAGAGGAGGATACTCCCTAAAGAGAGAGGGGCAAGGACTGGAGAAGAGAGAGAAGGAGAAAGAGGGAGAGAGAGATAAAGACAGAGAGAGGGAAGGAGTGAGATGGAGAGAAATAGAGAGATTGAAGGAGAGAGAGATGGTGAGGAAAAGATGCAGAAAGAGAGAGAGAGATGAAGAGAATAGAGAGATGGAAGGAGAGAGAGGTGTAGATATATATATATATATATATATATATATATATATATATAATATATATTTGTGTCGGAGCATGAGTGTGTGTGTGTGTGTGTGTGTGTGTGTGTATTAATGACTCTCTGCATGAACAGAGACAGTTCATTACTGAGCCTGTCCCAAACCCAATGATAAAGTCTTTTTAATTACATTTTATAAAACAATATTGGAGATTACTGAGGTGAGCCTAATTCTCCCTCCGAACCGCCACGCCTCCCTCCGGCTACACACACACACTACACACAGACATGACAAACCAACAGACATCCACCATCTCATTTGTCAAGCAGTCCATAAAACATTACCCTGACCACTTCACACTTTAAACCACCTGTCATTACACCACACCGACGTGATATTCAAGAGCCATTATTGATACAGATTATCACTAATCTGGTAGAGAAAAAAGTAGTAGTTTGAACTGATATATGTCTGCAAAATTAGCAAAAATGAAAATTCTGAATATCTAATATTGTAATGCAAAACTTCATTGAACCTACACTCATGACATTTAACAATTTAGTATAGTGCTGGGTTCTGACTGTAGACAGAGATGCAGCTGCATCAGAGCCAAAGTAACACATTTTTAAATCCATTTATTTTATCAGCATATCATTTTTTTTATTACATAATAATTCCAACATATTGGCATGGAAAATTATTTGACCAGTAGTAAGTACTATTCTTTAATAAAAATGAAGAAAAACACAAAATTTTCAGGGAGTTTTGAAGCGAAATATATATTTAAAAAAAATTGATTTATAAAACAACTTGTGCTTTCAAACTAATTCTTTTAAGGCATTTATAAAGTGCAATGCACATTACAAATTGATGTTTCAATATTATCAGCTGGTATGAGCTAATTTACAATTAAGGTCAACACTGTAACTCCACAGGGAGATATATGTATGTATATGTATGGCTTGCAGTTTAGGAAATTATAATATATTTTTATATGCATAAGTTTGATTATGTATATGAACTCTGAGTTGAATCTCCTAATATATGGAACAATGAAACTTTGAATATATATATGAGAAGATCTGTAGATTCAGAGATTAAGAGACTCATATATATTTAGAGTTCCATGTAATCAGTCAAACTTAGGAATATATAAATATATTATAATTTCCTAAACTGCATGCCATATATGTGTCCCTGTGGAGTTGCAGTGTTGTTGGATAAGATACACCATGGCAACACTCATAACATGACTGAAGAACTCATCTTCTGTCTTTTTGCTTCTTATTAAATTCTTGTAAATGAGCTAATACCAACTGATAATATTGAAACATTGATTTATCGATCAGGCTGTAATGTGCACTATGCATATATTGTACTGTACATGTATATCTCCAACACATTGCAAAAGGATCTCACACAATATATAACGTTTTTTATACATACCATGTGTGTTTCTTTTGTAATAGATTATGTGACAATGTGTGAGTATACGTGTGTGTGTGTTTAATCCTCGACTTGGTTGTGGTTCTATGTCAGAGCTCAAATAATGACTTCGCTTTGCCCTGGTAATTAACCAATTAACTTTAAATTAACTCCTGACTAATGAAGATTTTCCCTCAATATTGTAGCTCGATGGGATTCGGCTTGTTAATTGTCCAACAATATAATGAGTCAAAGAGCACTTTGATGATTTGATTAATTAATCAATTAACCACATGACATATCATCCAATTAAAAGCAGACTTGTATAATTACTCTTCCTTTAATGCAGATGAATTCGTGGAGCGCATTTAGGAGCAAACGCACTCGTGCCATAATAACAGAGGAATCACTGCGAAATGAGCACACACTCAGACTTCCTCAAAGACCCAGGACGTTTTGAGGAGAGGATGGAGGGATGAAAGAAAAGAGAAGAGAAACCAGGTGAAGATAAGTGCAGTGCACTTTGTAATTTTTTGTGGTTGTGAAGCAGAAAGGCTTCGACATGTGAAATGTTTTGGCTAATTTTTGTGTTTGGCACCTGCTTTTACTTCTTTCTCCTTTTTTGCTAAATTCTGATAGTCGCACAAACATTTATCTGGTCTAAGTTTGAAATACTAGTGACACGCACAAAAACACACACACACATACTGACACAAACTGCCTCTGATATGGCCATGCATTTAATCAGAATAGCATTTTGCAGCAGAAGGAAAGCAATCATTTCAGCACAATAACACACTTCTAATGGCCGTCCACATGCATTTGTGCACCCGTCCATCAGCATCCCTCGCTCCCTTCCTCCCTCCTTCCCCCCATCCCTCCTTCCTTCCCTCCTCCTGATGAATTACATTTGTTTCCTCCCCCTCCGGATCCCGTCGCTCCTGTAAGTACCAAAAACGTTCTTTTAATCAGAGCCCTCATGGCCTCATGTCAGACCTCCATGAAGACCCATGACATCTCAATGGAAGAATGGAGGGATGAAAGAAAAGAAGGAGCAAGATAAGTGAAGTGCACTTTGTAATTTCTTGCTATACACATTTGTGGTTCAAAAGGAGCATAAAAGCTCTGAAATAAGATTTAGAGTCTAATGGAGGAAATGTTGAATTAAAAAAGAAATTAAGAGGAGATGGACGGAAGAAAGTCTGCTGGGAATTTAAGACAGATACAAAGGATTTTAGCCTTTTTTTTTACTTGATCATCTGGATCAAACCAACAACAAGTATATGACTATAAGTATTCAATATTTAGTCCATATTTATTTTAGCAAATTTAACAAGTGTCTATTTTAAGGCCAACTGTCTGATGATGAACTGATCATGGAAAATAGCGTTTGTCATTTGTGTAGGAAAAATATTTTCTCATTTTCAGGAATCTGATGCTGATAGAGGCTCTACTTTTGGAGTTAAGATTATAATCTAGCTCCCACAATCCAGTACATGCCTTTTGCTTCCAAACTGCACTGGAATTCATATAACGCTGAAACTTTGTATTGGACAAAAACAAAAATACAGTGACAGTGGATTTATTAAAAGTGACATCATGTATTTGTTACTGAGTAACAGCATTTGTTTCTTTTAACAAAACTGCCTTTCAGCACAAAAACTGATTTAAAATCTGAACATTTGTCCTGCAAAAATTACACCTTTAACATTCCCTTAAGGTTGCAGAGAGTGCTACTGGAACTGAATCAGTCAAAGTACTGTCAACTATCTATCTATCTATCTATCTATCTATCTATCTATCTATCTACAGTATCTGTTTCTTTCTCTCTGCATTTCCTTCTTTCTATCTATCCATCTGTCAGAATTTCTTTTCTTTCTCTCTCTTTTTATTTCTTTTTTCCTTCTTTCTTTCTTTCTTTTTTCTTTCTTCCTTACTTTTTTCTCTTTTATCCTTTCTTTTTCTTTTTTTCTTTCTTTTTTCTTTCTACATTTCAATTCATCCATGTTTTTCCTTTCTTTTTTTCTTTCTTTCTTTGTTAGCCTTTCTTTCATTTTCTTTTTTCATATTCATATATTCACTGTATACAGTATATCTACTCATTTGCCTTGGCCCCGCACATCCTCCACACGCCGCTAGAGGGCGCGCCTCTCACTTTGTGCCTCATATACTGTACATTACTGTCCAAACACTGATATAACACTATATTTATTTTTGGGGAAAGTATTAGAGTTTCAAACTCATTTAATAATCTGATCAATTTGTCACAGGTCTGTTAAAATCTTAAGGAGGCTAAACTGCTACAGCACAGCAGCGTAATATCTTTTCTCCTGCAGCGATGAAATGCGTCCACAAGAGGGCAGCGTTGCATGAACAGAGCGCCCAGCAGGTCTAAAGCATCTGTGAAAGCAGTGGGTTTCCATGCAAATGCTGCACATCTAACACGTCTAATGTGTTCAGCTCTAATCCTGCACAGCTTCTCCATTTAATCAGCTTCTTCAAAGCTGGTCGTTTTGTAGAGCTGCAGTAAAGCAGGACTCCAGCAGGGACGCGACCCAACACTCATCTCATTCTGACTGATCCAAATAAACGCATTCGGATCAAACTCACGCCTGTTCACATCACACACATTTTCAGCTTAAAAAGGCGTGCTTTAAAAGATTATTTTTTGGGCTTTGATAGTAATTAAAGAGGCAAATGTGATGTTTTAGATTTTTTTGGGAAAAAATGAAAGAAAAAGACCGTTTCAGCATCTTTAATCAATTATGAAGAAGGCATTCATTACAAACATGAAATTACCACCAGTAACATTCCCTGTATTTATTTTTAGATAAAATATTGCAATTATAAAATGAAAATATAAAGTAATTATTATATCCATGTTCATTTATACATATATAGCAAATATAAAAAATTATTTACTCATTTTAAATGCATTTATTTGTAACATTTTTTACTCTGCAATAGTAAAAAGATCAATACAAACATAATATTTTCTAAAAGTTATTATAAGGTTTATAAGATTATGAGGTTTACATGGTTTTATATATAGTTCTAGTTAATGTCATTCATTTTATTTTCATTCTGTACTAGTTAATCCTATACCAATAAATGTTGTTGCATGGTTTATTTTTGCTAATTTATTTAATGTGACAGATGTATTCAATGAAATTTATATATGTCCAATTTTCACACACATCCTGTCTACAGGACATTGGTAAATACTACTACCAAAAATGGGAAATAATAATAAAAACTTAAGTGATTGATTAATTGATTGAGAAACATAAGTGTGATCATCTTCAAATGTGAAATAAGCTACATTTCCGTTTTAAACCCTTCATTGGGCCCAAAGGGGCTCAAATCGCCTCCATGTAGCCCCGAGTCCCACGAGAACATTTCCCAAACATACGTGTTTCTCATCATGTTTGCTTAGGGGGGACAAATAGAAGGAAAAAAGGAAGGAAGAGACCCTCCTCCTCCTTGTCTCATGCATTCTGCTCTCAGGACACTTAAAGATTTCTCAGGATGAAAATATCTCACCCTCCCCTTCGGAGCGAGCTCTTGGCACTGCCTGATATCAAGAGAGCCATCTCCAAATCTTTTCTGGTTTGAGGGATGTTTATAAATTTTCCATAAATGTTCGCTCGGCCGCCTGCCGCTCGTACGGTCCCAAAATGGCTAAAGATTATTTGCACAGGAAATCACACCACTCCCATGAACACACACACACACACAAGATAAAATAAAGCTCTTATCACACAGCATTCAGCTTTACAAGACTGGCATAATGAGCTTCGATCCGAGATGTAAGAAAAATCGAAAAGTTGGTTCTTCACAAACCATGTAAAAACCAGTCACAAGTTTCATCATGATATGATATTATATCGATCGATATCACAAAGTCAACTCTGATCCGATTTTGTTTTGATTCAGTTCAGGAGTCAGCGACTGATATGAGAGATATACTGTAAGTGTCACTGCGAAATGAAATAAGTCCTGCTAAAAGCAGATCAAGTTTACTAGTCAGTGTTAACTTCAGTTCAGTAGCCTTAAAGACTAAAAGTAAAAATAAAAGTTGGCGAAAAGTCATTCTAGGGAGTAGATAACAACAAGGAGCAGCCTTACAAAAAACAAAATGTTTGCGACAGGTTTGAGGTAAAATAGTGGTTAATTTGTGGCAAACAGTGTATTTTGCCAGAATATGTTTCCACAAGTTTGCTGTTGTCAGCCACTAGTGGCAAACTTGTGACAACATTCTGCCAACAATGACAAATTCCCACTAGTGGCAAATGCATTTCTCAATAATAGCAAACTTGTAGTAGAATTGTAGTGAACTTTTGGTGACAAATTTGCCAGGTGCATATGTTTTCCACCAAGGTTACTAGAAGTCCACCTCACGTTTGCGACAAACCTAATTTGCATGTAAAAATATGACCTAAACATTGCGTAAGGTTAAAGGCAACTGTTTGCCAGAAGTCTAAATTTTTTGTAAGGACAATGATACAAGCTTAATAACCTTTTTCAGAAGCTTATCCCAATCAGAGCTAGCTTTTAGTAACTCTTTTATTTCAATAAGTGTAATTATGTGGCATCATGTTACATTGTTTCTAACAGAAAAACAACTCTCTTATGTCTGATTTGAACTAGCAGGTGATTCTGATTGGTTTTAGTTTGGCAGAAGTCACATTTGATTGACTCATTGCAAGCTAATTGGTTAATAATAAGTGCTGGGCATTTGGTGGCGTAATGGTTGGACGCTCACTGTGATCAGAAGGTTGCCGGTTCGACTGGTAAAGTTAGCACTGAGGTACTCATGAGCAAGGTACCATTCCCAAGCGCTGCTCCCTGGATGCTCTCTTTGTTAGCTGCCCACTGCTTCTTCACGGATGGGTCAAATGCAGAAGTCACATTTCGTTGTGGTGCAGTGTGTTCACAATGGCAAATAATCACTCACTCACTTTTGCATCGCAGCGCACTCTTGGCAGCTGCAAGATGCAAGAGGTTGATGGAGTCCACATTGGCCAAGATGGGAGCAAAATCAGAGTCCATGAAATGTCTGAACTACCGTTCAAAAGTAGCTTCTCCAAAACAGACTAAAACGTAACTCATATTCTTTGACTGAAACCAGGTTAAAGCTATGAGGGATAGAAATGACTAAAGCTAACAAAGCATTCTTGTCTAAAGACTAAAACAAAATCTAAAATAGCTGCAAAAATGAACACAGTATCAGTCCCGACTCTCCAAATAGACACCCGCATCACCAAGCATCCCAGACACGGAAAATCAACAAACAACAAAATTCTCAAAGTTGCAGCGTTTCCCTCAGGAGTTGGGACATGTGGACGTCTGTCAGCTCAGACTGAAGGGCAAGCTGCCCTGCCATGATTACAGCAACTAAACATCAGCATGAAGACTTCTTAAACAAATATCCACCGCCAAGAGACATTTTGCAAACTCAGCCAGCATTTATAACTGGAACAGTTTTCTTTTTAATTCGTCCTGAGCAGCAAATTTATGTTACGTTCTGATTCCAGCCATCCTGGGCCTCTATTTAAACTAGTGACTAGATCATTTTTTAACAATGTTCATGTTTGCATAAAGGTAGCAGATAGCACTTTTTTGTGTTAGTGTTAAGAGTCTTAAAGAGACTTTGGTATTTTTACCCATAACTTAAGCAAATGTTTCACTGTTTAACTTTCGACAAAGTGGCTCGCAACAACTTGAATTTGCAGCCACAATACCTTGTAAACTGACAATTATTACAAATAACAATATTTTCTTATTAAAAATACTGGACAAATTTAAAATTGAACAAAAATGTCATTTAATGACTAAATCCAACAGCAATGATCTGTTTTGGAACTCCAAAACAGCTACAAATAGTGTCTGAAATAGTGGCCTCATTTTGCACAATCGACATTTGTGTGCTAACGTTCCCTAAGCCACTCTGGCCCCATGAATGGAGGGTTGCTGTTAAAGGTACCACTGAGATACTCATGAGCAAGGTACTGTCCCCAAGCACCGTTCCCTAGGCACTGCCCAAAAAATGCCCACTGCTCCTTAATGGAGGGGTCAAATGCAGAGGTCACATTTCATTGTATTGCACTGTGTGCTGTGTTCACAATGACAAATAATTACTTAAAATCATCCATGATGATTTGCTGCAACTTAAGCTTGTGATATACTTTATTAGGATTAGCCCCTTGAGATGAAACATCTCGTTTTTGAGGGGGTTCTGGGAAAGCTGTTTTTTTTTGTTTGTTTTTTGAAAAATTCTAGCTATGTGTTTAAGGTGTGGTGAGCAATAGAATAATCATTTAGCTTGCCAAACAGTGAAACAATTTTGAAAATCAGTCAACAATTGCCAAAGTTATCAGCTAAAGGCTCATTAACCATAAAAGCCATTTTCATAAAGGAACCCAATATGGACAGATTTTCTTAAAACAAAAATTCATGTTGAAGACATGGTGGATTATTAAAGCTAATAATCCACGTACAAACATCAGACTCTTTAAATCTTTAAATCAATGTATCAAACCATCACAATGTTCAAAGGAGATGATATACAGGAAAGTTCATAAGATCTAAAAACATCATTCCTTTCTCAAGCACATTCAACACCTATTCCTCATCCCTGCATTCCTGTTTTGGGCCGTTTCGAGTAGAAACACCATGTGTTCTCGCTTCATCATTAACCCCCCAAGTATGTGGTTTGTGTTTGTCTGATAGGCTTTTCCAGTGGCTGAGAGACGAACAAGTCGGATTCCCCCAAGACTGACACCAAAACCGCAGTCTGGACCACAGTCCACGTTCCACCACAGCAGGATTTCCGTTTGAGTTACGGCTAAATGGCTGCACTCCCACTCAATACAAAACACTCCAGACTTATTCCCTATGGACAAAAAAAGAGATATTTGGAATTACAAGTCGGCCAAAGTCTCAATCTGCTTTGCAATGGGACATTTTATGATTAATGATTGTCGAGTCAATGTACAGATATAGACAGATGTATCATTACACCCTACTGTTGACGAGGTTCGATCAGTGTGAAAGCAGCAGTTATCAGAGGCTGACCATTATGAAGTAAGTTTTAGTCTCACCTGAGTTTTAGTCTTGACTTGAGTCACTTCATAATGTCCATACCTTAAATAACTGTCCAACTTCATAGCTTAAGAAAAAAGATTTCCAAAACAAAATTCCAGGTTCCTGTTCACATTCCAGCTATTCCCCATGGTAGAATGATAGCTACGTTAGCATGGGGGAGTCTGACTGCTCTCCCAAAGGGCCACTTCTCAGAAGCTTTTAGTGCCATACTTCATTCAACTCGTCAGCTAATTACTGAGGCCTATGAGAACGTTCACCCTCCACCTGGAACTGAATCAAAACAGAAATTGGAAGTGGGACCAGCAGTGGCAGTTCTACAGTTTGTTTGGCCCTGGGCAAAAATTCACATGGGAGCCCTTCAACCGGCGTTCATCAACATAAATGGAATAAATTTGAATAAAAATCCGGCTGTTGGGATCCCTGGCCTGGCCACTTGAATGGTGGAATGAGGTGTCTCTGGGTACCAAAGCAGTTTCCAGTTCCAGTTATCAAATATCTAAACAGCAAAGATACTTACCAGACACAAAGTTACAATTGCAGCACTTAGCAGATGGTCTTATGTAGCGTGACATAAGACTATCGTTTTCTAAAATGATTGACTTCTGATGGCACAAAGTGTCTCAGGGTATCAGCACAGGTTCGTCTTTTTCTTCGTTGTCTTCTTCATGTTCATCTTTCAACTACTCCTGTTAAGGGTCTCCACAGTGGATCACTGTTGTCTGTGTAATAATTTGCCCAAAGTTTTGAACCAAATGACCTTTTCAAGATAACCACCAGGTTAGTGGAAAAGTAACTGGACTTCTTTTCTAAATTCTTGAAGACATGTATCAAAGCTGAACTGGTATCTTCCGAAATAGGAACTAAAGACTTTTTAGTACTGGAACGGACTTTACCTTTAGGATTTCACAGGACACTAACCACAAGCTGCTCCATGTAGGTCAGTCTGTGTGGTGATGGTGGTGGTGGTCTAGTGGTAAGGACACTGACCTCTGGACCAAGAGATTATAATTTCGAATTCTACTTCCAGCACTACCATCATAGCCTGCTTGAGCAAGTCCCTAAACCCCAAAAAGCTCTCTGGGAGACTGGTGCCTGTAATTAAGAAATGGAAGTGGCTGTGAATAAGAGCGTCTACTAAACTCAGTAAATGTAAAGGTAAGACACATAAGACTCTTGTCAAGTAACAATAAGCTGTAGATCACGGCTTGACACAACTAAGGAGCACTGGAACTAAGCGGCACAAGAACTAAGGGGCCAACCCCGACTCCTGACTAACAAACTCCATTGAAACACCTGATTCAATGATATGGAGGGGTGTCCCAATATTTCTGACAATATAGTGTATTTTGTTTTGAGCAAAAAAATGTTTTTTTATGGTTTATCTTGGCCTCATTTTTTATATCACAAAAATCATCATTTTAACAAGGGTGTGTAGACATTTGATATCCACAGTAGATGTGACCAAACAAGTGGTTAGTCTGAGCTCATTTTCACTGCAAAAATAAAGACTGTTCATCTCTGTCAACGAAACATTTTCCTAAAAACAAATAGACAACATTTTATCAGGCTGAGTGACTGTACTGATTAATACCAGAGTGTAAGACTAAAACCAGTCCTCCATCACCCTCCTCAAAAACAACTATGCACACAGTCATGACCATAGCGGGGCAACCGTAATTCCGCCGTTTTTTTTTCCCATGATCCCTCGCTGTTTGAACAGTTGTCTCCTGCGATCTCTGTTTTGACTAGACAGCTTCTCTCTCCACATGAAAACATCCATTTAAAGTCCCGATCGATAAACGGCTGAGCTGCCGAAGGAAAAAAGAAGCTGTTATATCAGCAGTGTTTGGAAAAGAAGATTAGATGCATTTTCATCTCCGAGAACTGTTTTAAGTGGATTTATCTTATTATTCTGAGCATTGCTAGAAGACGGGGGAATGTTATGGGAGAGTTTTGGGAAGATGCAATATTGTCTCTCCCCCCAAAGATCCCCTCCAGGTCAATAGTCCACTTTTCTATTTGAACACGGGTATAGAAGAGATACAGCATAACCCTTTTTAATTCAAAGGTGATTTCTCTCTTACTCTCACCATATGTTAGATTATTGATAAACTGACCCAGTGAAGAGCCCAAAAATGTGTTTTCTATTTTTGGACAAAACTTAAATATTCCCTAATCTTGTTTTTGGCAAGGTTTTGGTCATGCAGATTAATAGGTGTGCACAATTCAGAAAATCGCACGATTCATTTCGATTCCGGTTCTTCTGCTCACCATTCGATTAAAAATTGATTCACGATTTAATACATAGATGAATTTGTTCCCAGATTGCTGTTTTGCATTACTTTTCCCATTTAACTGTGGCAGTTCAACAAAAAAATCACCCCTAATCAAATGTAGTTTAGGGTTAGGGTCATGAATCAGTGGAATGCATGAATCGAATAACAGAGAAAGAATTGCAATTCAATTTGATATCTTTGCACACCCCTACAAATGAACAAAATTCTTCAATGTACAATTATGCTATATGGCAAGGCTTGAAGCCAACACTCCAACATTACTGAGTTTATAATAACAAAACATGGATCTTCTACTCAAATTATACACATTTCCCAAATCTATTAACATAAACCATCTGACCCATTTAGCAGGTGTCCTACAAGTCACCATTTGCTTTAATTATCATTTAGACACTTAAAGCATCTATTTCTATTTCGCATACTCTTAACTCACTGCTGCAATGGAGGTTTCAGATCACACAAAATAAGACATTTTTGGTAAGTGCATTATAATCATTTCTTTATTCACTCCAGTGCCAAATCCAAAGATAAACTTTTAAAATGAATGCTAATAATACATTTTAGCTACAATTATTAGCATTTATTTTAAGAGTTTGTTTGCATTTTGTTTACTCCAGTGCAAAAGGCAAAAATAAACTCTTAAAATGAATGTTAATAATATATTTTAGTTATAATGCACCTTTCAAATCTTGCAAACAACATACAACCAAAACAGAAAGTAAAAAAGACACTCTCAATAAGACAAAAATAAGAGTAAAACATTTAATACATATTGAACATGAAATAATACAATAGCATAATTCAGGTGAAAGCAATATTTAATAAAACAGGCCTCATTCACTAATAGTTTGTAGGAAGAAATTTGTTTTTTGAACCCACCTACTCAGTTTCACCTAAATTCAGAAATATGCCAATGCAACATTTGTTCTTAGATAAGAATAGAATCCAAAAACGGTAAAGAGCGCTCTTACATAAATTGTATTACATGCAAAAAAGCTGCCCACTGCTCCTTCACGGATGGGTCAAAGGCAGAGGTCACATTTCGTTGTGGTGGTGTGGTGTGCTGTGTTGTGGTGTGTTCACATCGACAAATAATCACTCAATTTCGCTTTGCCCCCTGATCAGAGGGTCGCCAGTTCATTTCCCAGAATGATAATGGTACCACTGAGGTATTTAAAAGAAAGGTACCATGCTCAGGTGCTCCCAAAACGCTGCCAATGCAGAGGTCACAGTTGGTTGTGGTGCACTGTGTACTGTGTACTGTAGTGTGTTCACAAGGACAAAGAAATACACACTTTAATTCACTGCTACAACGTGTACTGTCATATTTTTTTTGACATATTGTGTCATGGTACGTTGCTTCAGCCCCAGTTCTTAACCTTGATTGTATTGTTGAGGAGATCACTGCCAAGGTTCAGGATGTTCATAGGAAGTCTACAGCGATCTGGACATGAGCAGGAAGAACTCGGAGACATGATACAAACACTGATCAGAACACATAGATACACACACACACACACACACAAAGCGAGCAGCAATGGGATTACAGCAGCACCCAAAACTCTCATGCATTTTATCACTACTGATAAAAATATTATTTATGAGTCAAGTCCGAGCCAAAAAACATCAGTATATAAGTGAGAGCCTGATGTGCAAAACCAGCCTAATCTTAGAGCTCTGGACTAATCTGAAGATCTCAGACGATCTCTCCTGTTCTATTTTATGCCAACGTTTACCGATGTAAAAATAGACTGCGGTTCCCTCAGGGAAAAATAAGGGAAAAACTGTTGACAGAAAAATGTTACTACTGTTCATCATATACAAACGCCTTAAAACCCACCCAGTGAACAACAACTCCAACAGTCTATTTAAGGACATGCTTCAGACTTCGAACTCAATAAATATCTCTCAACCGTGTCTAATCTTCACTGACGTATTAAAGACTACTAGAAATCTACAGTAATTTAATTTAGCCTTTTACATCATGATGGAATTCAGGGGTCAGATTTCATGATGGTTTTGATAATAGTTTAAGGAGTTCATGTAGATGGATATTCCCTAAAATAATTGCAGAATTGCTCAAAAAAAAGCTGATTATAGCTGTTTCTGCTGATCATATTTTACCCATGCGGTATGAGCTGTTATATTAGGAACCAAAAAGGAGGGACGTATTACTGTATGTTAGTGATTATTTGTCATTGTGAACACAGCACAGCACGCAGTGCACCACAACCAAATGTGACCTGTGTATATATATTTACATTTACAGAATTTATCAGACACTCTTATCCAGGGGTACGTTTCCCGAAAAGCATGGTTGCTAACTACGTTAGCAACTAACATAATGTACATTAGCAACTAACAGTGTTGCAAACGTAGTGAACAATAAATTAGCAACTACGCTTTTGGGGAACGCACCTCTGAGAGCAACTCAGAGTTAAGGAACTTGCTCAGGGATCCAATGATGGTGTTACACATCTGTGAAAGAGCAGTGGGCAGGGAGCAGTGCTTGGGAGCGGTACCTTGCTCATGAGTACCTCTGTGGTTCCTTTACCGGTCCAGGACGGCAACAATCCAATCACAGGTCCAACTCCCTGGATATAATAATATATGATTTAATCACCATGATAATATTCCAAACCACAAAACTGCTTAACCAATTAACATACAGTAGTATGTACACTGCAAAAAATGAAATCTTAACAAGCCAGAAAATCTTAAAAAGAAAAAATAGATCTTTTTTTATTTTTTTTATTTTAAGAATAACTGACTTGACTAGACTTGTATGTGTAAGATAAATAATCTAATTTTAAGAAACATTGGCTACAATTATCTTATAAAGAAAAATTTACTGATTATAAGAACTTCTTAACATGAAATAAGAAACTTAATTAAGAGAACTGACAGGTTCTCATGCTCTCCACTACGAGTTAAGAAATTCATGACAACTTTGCTTATTTTAAGAATATTAGAGCTAAAAACATGGAAAAGGGAAAGATTTTTTTAGGAGATCTTTACAAGATCAATTTTCTCACTATATTGGCAGATAATTTTGCTTGATTCTGGTACCTTTTTTCTTATTATCCTTTTCTTTTTCTTATTTTCTGACACTGATTTTTTGCAGTGTATTTTTAATCCTAAATGAGCTGGATTGAGTTAATAAAACAAACTACGTTTGAATACAACAAACAACTGGTGCTGTATGAAACAAAATCCCATGAAAGACTGTACCATCCGGATATAAACACAAGTTTTATGAGTGCTATACATTATTATTTATGTTTTTACTAGTATGCCTATCTTGGAATAGAGCACAATAAAGACAAGGGCATGTTTTGGTTGACTTTTTATGGCCGCAAATGACGTATAATTCTCATTTGTGGACAAGGCAATAAAGTTGTGCTCTTATATGGAAGACATGCATAAAGAGAGAGAGAGAGAGAGAGAGAGAGAGAGAGAGATGGACACTTTTCAATCCCATATGGCCTGATTGCTCAGTTTCAGTTTAAAGGATAACACAAAAGTCTAAAAGTGTAAAATTCTGAGAATTTTGACTTTTAATTTTAGATACACACTTGAACATCTCTTTGAGACTTTTTGAGCATCACAGAAAATAAAGCAGTAAAATATTTTTTATCATGTTGGTTCAAAGGTCAAAGTTCAGAGGTTAAAAAGGTTAAATGCTTGCTTCGTAGTGTGTTCTAACAGTACAAAGTGTCTGCGTCCTCTACTGACAATGACATTGTAAATCCATCGTTGGTGGATGTTTCTACAGTAGAACCGCAACCTCGGACAATTCAAACCCACACGGTAGGCAAACGCGACGCTTAGCTTTGCGTTAATGTTGTGTAGGTTTTAATACAAAATGAAGCTTAAATGTGTAAAGCAGTTTAAGTTAAAGCTATCAACCATGATAAAAGCCAACGCGCATTGTGGGAATACGGATAATCCTGTAGAAGGTCAGATTATAAAAAGTTAAATGAGAACGAATAAATAATATGATCGTTAAAGCAGATTCCGTGAGTCTAGGACTTAACATGTTTGACGTTCTGGTAAGTTCACCAGACATGAATATGATCCTGAACTAATTGTTTTATATATAAAATATATATTTTATGAACAAATTATAATATAAAGCTTATTAGAATACTTCTTACGGACTCAAGATTGGCTGGTTCACACGCAGTCATGAATTGCAATAAATAAATAAATACATTCTCTGTATACTTGCTCTTTTACGGCTTACAGCTCTGAATTGAAGTATGCCAGTGATGATCAATAAATAAATAAATAAATATAGAAAGAAAGAAAGAAATAACATTGTTTATTTCCTCTGTTTTGGTCCAGTTTCCGTTTGTATTAAATACCAAAAAAACTAGAGTTGTTTTATTTTGAACGTCGCACTTGACATTGTACATCTTGCCGTTTGTTATTACTCTTATTAATTTTATTATTTTTTTATTTTTTTATGGCTGTTAACCAGTTATGTATGCATTTTTGTGCTTCAAGTTAAGATGTCAACTGGATAAAACTAATTTTCTGATCCAGTTTGCCGATATTCTTTTTTTGAATTATTATTATTATTATTATTATTATTGAAAATACAATCATTCATAGATTTCCCAGGTGCTTGATTATAAATTTGCCTGCAGCTGATCTATGTGTGTGTGAAAGAAAGAAAGGCAGGAGGGAAAGGGGCAGGACTGGGGGCGGACAGAGGGCAGGGAATGTGAAGGGGGCGTTTCCTCAAATCACCGGAGCAGCGCGTGCGACCGAAACACCCCACTTTTGAACGAGGGAATTTGGAGAGACTGGACCTGAACTCGAACTCAGATTCGGATTCGGACTCAGCAGTTGCACTGGTTGCTTTAAACTTTTCCAGACTTCATTCAACTGAGACTTTCTATGTCATCATAACTTAACAATGGCATAATCACCGGACAGCAATGGAGAGCTTATTTTCTGCAACATGTACTTAGAAAATGAGAGCTTTACCCCTGCTTGGACGGATGGATTTGCCACCGACCCCAATGCCACCCTCACTCCCATCCCCAACGACACCAATTCCAACTTTGCCAATGTCACCGACGCCAATTTCCGCCCCCTGCACCTCTCCCGGGCACTGCCCCTGGGCTTGGTGCTGGGCACATTCATCGTCTTCGCCCTGGTGGGCAACATCTTGGTGATTTTGTCTGTGGCATGCCACAAGCGTCTCCGAACCCCAACTAACTACTTTATCGTCAACTTGGCGATGGCCGATCTGCTCCTGAGCACCACAGTTCTACCTGTTTCTGCCACCCTGGAGATACTGGACTATTGGGCGTTCGGACGCCTGTTCTGCGACGTGTGGGCGGCGCTGGACGTGCTGTGCTGCACGGCATCCATCATGAGCCTGTGTGTGATCTCCATTGACCGGTACATTGGGGTGAGCCGGCCGCTGGCGTACCCGTCCATTGTGACGGAGAGCAAGGCCCTGCTGGCCATGTTGGGCGTTTGGGTGATTTCGGTGGTGATCTCCATCGGGCCACTGTTTGGCTGGAAGCAGGCGCGCTCTCCAGATGCTACCGTCTGCGTCATCACCGAGGAGCCCTTCTACGCCCTGTTCTCCTCGCTCGGCTCCTTCTACATTCCGCTGGTTGTCATCCTCGTCATGTACTGCCGTGTCTACGTAGTCGCCAAGCGCACCACCCGAAGTTTGGAGGCCGGCGTCAAAAAGGAGACAATGGATTCCAGAGAGGTCACCCTCAGGATCCATCGAGGCTCGCAGATGATGCAGGTGCAGGAGGATGGAGCAGCGGGCGTGGCGGGGGCGATGGGATTGGGTTCGGGGGTGGCAGGAGGAGCCAAACAGAGGGGGCACCAGATGCGGAGCTCGCTTACCATCAAGCTGCTGAAGTTCTCCAGAGAGAAGAAGGCAGCCAAGACCCTGGGTGTGGTGGTGGGAATGTTCACACTCTGCTGGCTGCCCTTCTTCCTCGCCTTGCCCATCGGTAGGTATGAAGGGCAAGTATGAGAGTCCTGACCTAATGTTAATAATAGTAATACTAATGAAGGTTGCATGATGTCGGGAGGGAAAAAAAGGGTGTCAGGATAGGCTCCAGTGAATGAATTACTCAAACGTAAGTCACATTAAGACATAAGTGCGTCAAATTCAGGTCTTGGAGGACCAAAGATATGCATTCATGAACATTTTGCTTTGTGAAGATGTTTCTGATTTGCTAAGTTGATTCAGGTGCTTGCTTGAAAGCGGTATCGTCTCCAAGCATTGCTACTTGAGTGCTGCCAAAAAGCTTCGAGACTTCTACTGATTCCATTACTATTCAAGCACCACTAAAGGAAGATTACTTTTATGTCTTTAATAACGAAATATATATGGAAAACATGACACAGCCTTGGTCTCGCGACCTTTGAGACTGCAGGAGTCTTGCAAGACAAATATAACAGAACGCAATATTATTTAATTATTCTATCGGCGGGGTTCCCTCTTTGAAAAGCCCATTTTTTGTCTGTCCGAAACTATGTCCGGAAATCCGGCTTAAGACGTTTACACAGTGAACTCGTGTCGTCGACCTCACGCTGTGGGAAGTTGGCGGTCAGGGGGAAGACCACAAATGAGGGGTTAAGGAAGTGGGAGTCGTTTTTTTTACTCTCTTTTTTGGCCCCATTTCCTCCCTTCTCTCCACACTCGGGGCGGATGGGGAAAGAACAATAAGTGGCCGTCCTAAGCTTTAAATGAATTATTTAATTATCTTTAATAAAATAGGCAGAAAATTGAATCCAAGTTTTATAAAATTATACTTTATTAAATATTAAAAACATGAAAAAAATATATAAAAACCAATTTACTCAACTTCAAATGAATTGTATTAAAATAAGAAATATGAACTTTATAGTATATATTACTAAATTAACAAAATACTAGAACTAGAGGTAGGATAAATATAAACTTATGTTATATAAACTTAAATTTTTTATTTATGTCGATTTATGAAGTGTTCATTTGTGTAGATCTATAAAGACAGTTTAACTGAGGGTCCAGATTTGTTAAGATTTCGATGAATCAATTTATGAAACTCTAGTTCTGCACCTTTCGAATGCACAGTAATAAAAGGTATATGTTTTAAGTTGTGATTCATAAAGAAAGATGTTTTAAGGGTGCAGATTTAAGATGATATTTATATATAAAAGATTACATTAATATTTATAAGATTAATATGTTACGATTTTTATGAATCAATTTGTTAAACTCTAGTTCGTACAGTTTAAAACTGGGAAATTTTTCATGCAATTAAAATAACATTCTACATTTGGACATTTGTTCTACAATTAACATGTATATTTTGAAAAATTTGATCCAAATCATTTTTCTATCTCTTATTTACTCAGTGCACGTCGCCCCCACTCTGCCCTCCGAGTTTTGGGGTCGGACTCGAGGGGGAGCTGGACTATGAGAACGAGGCCGAGGATGGCTTCTGTTTAGGCTTAAGCGCAGGTTTGTTATAAACGGGTTAACATAGCAGTCATTCCTCCCCAGGACGGGGTCGCGACTCTCAGGGTCAGGCTGCTTGATAGTTCAGCTGGACTGGATCTTAATTAGACAGCTGTAGATTTCTCAGAGTAACAAGCCGAGTTCTGGACCCTCTGGGACTGGCCGCTGGGACCAGAGTAAGAGTCTGGACTAAAGCCAGTGTTTATACAGATCTAAATGTTATGTAATTGGCACAAAGTCCCAAATTTAATCAGTAGGAACTTACCGCGTGGAAGTGAACGCTGGAAACGTCACGACTCTTACGATGCTGTGAAACTCAATCAGGATCAAGAGTTTGTCGTTATACTTTTGTACAACTTAATTCTGGTGACCGAGGTCACATTTGATTTTGATGCGCTGTGCTGTGCTGTGTTCACAGTGACAAATAATCACTTAAATCAAATTTCCTTTACACATGCAGTAGTCTAGACACACCTCGCTTCTCAAAGCCGTTTGGACGTAATGGGTAATGCGTAAATGCTGGAAATTCAGCTCTTTGGCTCATTGTCCTTGTGCATAAAGAATGGCTGACCAATGATTCTCCTCCCTGATGGAACGACACTATATGCAGATTTCCTACTTCAGATATAAGTAAGTCAAAAGGTAGCTCCTAGAGACCTGAAATTTGGGCTGAATTCCATTTCACATGTTGGATAGATGGATGGATGGATGTCTCTTTCGGTTCCGCAGCCATGCTGCCAATTCTTTTTCGCTTGTCATTCCGGGAAATATCCTCTACCCCTCCGTTTGGCGTGAGCCTCTGAAAAATTTCAAGGCGTAGTTAGGTCTTCACTTTTCCCCACCTCTCTGTCTAAATGAGACATGGGACACCCTACCATTACACGTGAATGCGCAAAACGGAGGGGTAGGGCCATGGGCTGACATGGGATTCAGCCTAGGTAGTTAGGTCAGACATTTAATCTAGGATTAAAATGAACTCTAAACCTTCATGGCGTTCATTTATAGTTGTTCACGCAACCACTCTTCATTGCTTAACAAGAATAAGAAATCTGCAATTCAGGAAATGAACGGAAAATTGTTATCAAAAACTGGATAGTGTTTCTGAATGTAAGGATGCACATTTGAAATGAATGTGAATGGTTGTCTAATGGTTAGGATACTCACCTTTGGAATAAAAGGTTGTGAGTTCGAATCCTACCTCTAGCATTACCACAACTGAGAGAGCCCCTTAACCCCAAACTGCCTCTGAAATTAGGAGATGGATAAAATGTTGAAGTATTATGTGGGGTGATGCGGTCTAGCGGTTAGGATACTTGTCTCTGGACCGAGAGGTTATGGTTTCAAATCCTATCTCCAGCACTACCACCATTGGGTCCCTGAACAAGACACTTAACCCCAATGTTGACTCTCTGAAATGAGGAAAAGCAGAAGGATTAGAGCTTCTGTTAAATGCCATAAATGTAAATGTAAGGTAGTTGTTAAGACATGGAGAGCGGAGAGAGTGCTGCTGAGAGAATAAATAGAGCTTGAAAAGCTTTTAGGATTGAGGTTTTTACCTTTTCTTTTTAAGTTTCTGCATGTTCTAATTTGTGCTATTTCAAAGTGAAATTCAACCTCATTTTTTTAGTAATTAAAGAGAAACATGACATGAAAAGTAAATATAAAAGATCAGGACTAACAGTCCTGGTTTAAATGCTTTTGAGCTTGTTTACGTTATAACCCTCCTTTTGGGATGACGTGATATTTTCATCTAAGATGTGCAACATTTCCAGGTGGAGAATTTACAGCACATTATGCAGAACTTCTGTCCGACTCTAGACTCATATATTTTGGGAGCTTTCAGCAGTGGAGATTTGCAGTGCGGATGGAACGCACAAAACTAGTTTTCAACAGTTGTGTGGAAGAAAATTATTCTTAGCAGCAGAGCTCCGCTGTGTCTCCACTTTGTGCTTGTGGAAATATATAGAAACCCCCACTCAAAGCGTAAGACAAGCAAACGGACGTATGATTTACAATCTGTATCCAACTTCCTGTTTCCCGATTGGCGCGGAGTCGGCGGAGAACACCGGGGTTGAAGCCATTGTGTTTCTTGACAGCTTGTGTTCTTATTGTGCTGTGCTTGTGTTCTCCAGCTTATAAACATCTGTCTTAGGGATCTTATCATATCTGTGTCCGAGTTTTGACCATGGCACCCTGTGGAGCAAGAGAGAAGCACTGCAGTGTATTTATCTCGACAAGACAGAGGCTCGCAGTAGACTATTCATACTTCATTTGCACAGTTTTCCGTCTTTTGTTTAAGCACAAATTTGTGGTAATTAAGGATGCTTTAATCGATATCTAAAAAAGGTTTGTCCATAACTTTGGTCAAGGTTCACACCTTGCGGGGGCCAATTTAGAGTCACCAATTAACCTATAGTGCATGCCTTTGGACTGTGGGAGGAAACTGGAGCACTCAGAGAAAACCCACGCAAACACGGGGAGAGCATGCAAGCTCCAACCCAGAAAGACCCCACGGCCATCCCCGGGGTTCGAAGCCAGGACCTTCTTGCTGTGAGGCGGCAGCGCTAACCACTGCCCTACCATGCCGCCCATGTGAGAATTTAAAAGAGGTTTGATTTTGCAGTTGGTAGTGTAACAGTTAGGGAGTTGGACCCATAATCAGAAGTTTCACTGGTCCAAGTCCTGAACCGGTAAATATACCACTGAGATACTCATGAGTAAAGCACCGTCCCCGAGCACTGCGTCCTGGGTGCTGCATGTCAGGTCAGATTTCATGTGGTGCATGTGTGCTGTGCTGTGTTCACAAAGACAATCTAATGTGTGTATATAAGACTTCAGTCTTCCCTTTTGATTTACAGGACTTCCTCAGCAGCTTACTATAACTTTATAATGTGCGATTTTGCCAAATTTTGTGGTAAACTCTATAATACAGCCCTGATTTCCTTGCTGTTGCACCAAAACCAGATAATTGTTGTTGAATTTGGCCATGAGTGGACATGTTTTAGTTCACTGTTATTTAGAGGTGATTAGCAGTGAGGAGCTAAGCACTGCTTAGGCTTATTCAAGACTGCTGGAGATACTTGCTTCGTAACCGCATTCTGCGTTTCCTGCTGTTTTTGTGCCTCTGAGGGACGTCCCCTGGTTGTCATGGTGCTTGTGAAGGTTGTGTGTGGAAGTTGTTGGGCTTCTGCATTAAGGAGCCTCTTGGCTTCAGCTCTGACTAACCCTGGGGCCCTCACAAGACGAATGAACTCATGAATGAGTCAGATGAATACAGAGCACCACAGTATTCTGTAGATACATCTCACACTTTCCAACATATAGTTTTTCATTCGAGATAAATCAGAAGGATTTTTTGTAAAAAATAATTTTAAATGAGCAATAAATATAAACTCTAAGTTAGAAGTGATACGCTAAAATGTGCAATCTTAGTTTATATATATGTATATGATATATATTTAAATTAGTAATTAATATTTAATCAAACCTCTGCCACAGAAAGAATTCAATTATATCTGTGGCAGAGGTTTAATTAAATTTGATCTCCTCATTAAAATTTGGTCATGATAACCCCCGCCTAACTAAAACCAGTCTAAAACCTCTGACTTATAATGTTCTAGGAAATAAGTTTTTTTTTTTTTTTTAGGAAGAACAATTAAATTAATTTCATAACAGCTATAATAATAATAATAATAATAATAATAATAATAATAATAATAATAATAATAATAATAATAATACTAATAATAGGTGAGTGTCTCCTAAATGCTACTGTGAGATAATTTTACCTAACACTAGTTATCGTAGAACTTCACCGCTCTGCTTTTTATTCTCTTTTTATTCGCTAGATCTACATTAATATTTTTTATGGAGTGTCCGTTCAAGGTTGTTATTTTCTGTGCCTCAACCCTATGAAAAAGTGTTTTAGCTTGAGGCTGACCACTTGAAGCCTGATTTGGGTATGAACTGCGCTTCATTAACAATCAAAGAGAAATCCTGATTAATAAGTGCACACAAAACCTCTCTCTCGGCCAGACTTCTGTTAGACTGTGTGACTTATTTCTGATGTAACATTTTAACTAGAACTTAAAAATAACGACAGTGATTTCTTTTGTTTACAGAATGTCTTATTTATATATTAGCTATTTCTGTGTTGTCAAACAGCAATTATTTTGAAGATGAGAAAAGAACAAGCAGGAATACCTCAAATAAATGAATGCTGCCCTCTGCTGGATTAAAGGGGGATTTGCAGAAATATAACGGCTCATAACTTTGCATAACTTTCTTAAGTGAGCTGCACTATCATTATGAACACAGCACAGCACACAATGCACCACAACAAAATGTAACCCCTGTGAGCCTTACCCACACGCGAAAGAGAAGTCAAGATTTTTGGTGGCGTGCTTGAGGACAGTGTGCCTTGCTCATGAATACTCCTTAGTGATACTCTTTAATGTGTCATTGGTTTGAACCGCATCTTCTGGACCATAGCTAACTTTATAAACTGTTACGCTACCAAATGACCTCTATGAATGTCATTAACTACTGACAGCTTTATTCATTTCATTCTAGACTTCGAAAATATGGCGTTAGTGACGTGTTAGATTCTGCACTCCAGTACGCTCCACTTTAATCTGGATTTGCTCACCCGGTCCACGTTCGATGTTTCCGCTGAAGCTGAAAAACCTCAATGCCTTCAAGGTTTGGATTACTATTCAGATTCAATTCATTATTCTTTCTTTTCACATCCTGGTTGTGGTTGTTATAGGAACAGAATATGCAATGTGAGTTTCCTGAGAGTTTGGGGGTCTTTTTTACCAATTAATATTTAATACTGAGAATGTCTTACTGAACAATTTCTCCAAAATCCAGACTTTTAACGCAGATCCTAATCCAGAATTGAACAGCTTTTCTTGCTTTTACCTTTACATTTTCTTCATTAACATGCATTTTTCAGTGTCCAAACTGTTCAGCGAGTCTTATTTAAGTGATGCTTCAACTTGTACAACGATTATTCTTGTGATTTGAACTAACAGATGCCTGCGTAAGTGTGTCTGCTCATTTTAGAGAAGAAATACTTTTTGAGTCAGGACCAAAAAAAAGGTCATGCTAAAGGTCATGGGTCATGGAGGGCTGAGCAGCAGATTAACTTTTTGGGAAGATAACGGATCCAAGGGGTATATAATAAAGCCATGCAGGACATTTTTGGGATGTTTGAAGGAAGGAGCTGAACGCAGGGTGAGTTCATGGGATTCTATAACCTAAACCACCCATAACCTAGGATCTGGAGCCAGTTCCATTATTATCAGACGTTTTACTACGTCTTGACAAGACGTATTTCAGTTTTAACCTGTTCAACATTTCTCACATTTCTGGAAGTCGCATTATAACCAGCACTGATTGTTCATCTTAATGTTGTCAGTTGCATGTACATAAGGTAATCGTGTGCTTTTGAAATTTGTATTTATTTATTTTAAATACACATTTAAAAAGTCCCTAATTCTTGAACTCTTCGCTATTAATTCGTTAATGCTCACGTGACGTTTTTAATTTTTATTAAGGAGCAATTTATTACTTCAACTGAAAGTGAAAATTAATAATGTAATTTGTTGAAATGCTGCCACTTTATATTATTTGATAGTCAGGTGTTGACTTCATGCAGACCCTTAGCAGAAAGTAGTTTATTCAAGTGTACTACGAGTACACTTATCATATACTAAAACTGAGGCAGTATACTTGAAGTTTACTTTTTATATACTATATTTTATATGCTTAAGAATAGTATAGTGAAGTATACTGGACTTATACTGATAAGCATAAAGACAAGTCTACTAAAGTCTAAAAGTATATACTTTGTAATCTTAAATGACCTTATAAAGTATACTTTATAAACTTAAAAATATTCCGTTTAGTCCTAAGAAGTATTCCAATTAGTATAATTTCAGTACACTACAAGGCATATGGAAAACATGATTCATAGTATACTTGTTATACTTATACTCAAGCATACTTAATAAAATGAACATCAAGTATACTACTTTTTGCTAAGGGAACATTTCCCTGCACAGTGTTTTCCGGATTTGCAACAGTTATTAATGTTTTATAATCCCTTTAACTTATAGAAACCTCTTACTTCTTCCTACTCCTTTTGGAACATAAGAATTGTTTTACGTTACTTCCACTTTTTTCAAAATGTATTTTATTAAATATATATTTTTATTATATATATCATTTTATTATTTAATTCATTCTTGGCATTCATTGCGCTTTACTTAATGACATTTATTTTATTTGCTATCAGTTCTACTTGAACATAAAACCTCAGTCTATTTAGTTTAGTTTTTTTTGTTTGTTTTGTTTCCTGACATGTTTGAAAATGAAAATAAATGAATAAATAAATAACTAAATACCGTGCACAAAAACTGAAGCAATTGCGACAAAACGGATGTGATAGTTTTCGCGATGTAATCGCTTGTTCACGCCACAACTCTCACAGGGAAGTCCTAACATTCACTAAAACGTTCAAATTCAGGCAAATATTAAATATTCCCCTTTATTACAGACAAAACTCATATTTTAACTGATAAATAACGAGAACAACCAGTTTCTACTCACAACAGCATATTTACTTGATATGTATTTATTCCTGACGGCTATCTCGTCACAAGCATTATTGTGACCCGGCTCTCATATGGAACGCCCTCAAGGGAAAAATGCACTTCTCGCCCAGAAATAAGTCAAAAATGAGTTGTAGTCCAAATTGAGTCCAAATGCTCAAAAATTGCCAAAACCTGTTTTAGTGTTTCTTCATTTTCAGTTATTCAGACAATATATATACTTTTTGCATTCTATAATGTTAGAAAGTAAAAACTAAATATAGAAATGATTTATCAAATAATTTTATTCTATATGCAGTTGGATTCCAAATGGATAAAGAAGTTTTCCCGCAGTTATTTTATGCAGGCTATATCCTTTCAAGTTATTGTTCAGTATGTTCAAGCTGAATATTTTTAGGTTCACAGTCTTGTGCAGACATCATTGTGGGAAATATAAAATAGTTGCTTTTGGTTCGCTCTCAAAAAACTACTCAGGAATTGAAATAAGAACTGATAAGAAATTGGACTGATGGGCAGAATTGACAAAGGCATTCATATTGATAAAATCGTATCAATTTCCAACTCTACTTCAGAACATATAAAGCTCGGAGATTTGGGTCAGGGATTTTTCTTATAACTTGTCCTTTTTTGTACAATTTGTGCCAATTTTTCTTACAGGCCCTTAACGTGACCTCGCCCTCCTTTTTCAAGATCATCTTCTGGCTGGGTATTTCAAATAGCCGCGCCAACCCCGCACATTCACCCCTCACAGCCCGGGCGAAGTTCAAGCTGGCTCTTCTCCAAGATCCTCTGCCACTGGCTAGACGCCTGCCCGGCGACCGTGACAAGTACTCATACAGCCCATCCCTCCTTTCACTCCAAAGGACTCCCCGAGACTCCTGGCGGATAACCACGTGTTCGATTCAATGGCAGCCAGAGGACGCTTATCCAATTTCAGCCCCTGCCCAGCCCCAGCTACCACAGCAAGTCCCTCGCCACTCCTGGGCAGGTCCACTGCATCTTAATTTGCCCCCGATCGGCCTCTGAGCCTGTCAGCGAGACCCGGCCCGGATTCCACCAGACATCAGGGCCCTTCGTTTCTCGCTGTTCTGGAGAGGGGAATCACAACGAACTAACAGCCCCAATCGACGGGAAAAGTAGTTCTCAGACCTAAAAAGTTACAAAGTTACTATGTCGATGTGGAGAAAGACACCATGTTACTGAACAATGTACTGAAAACACTACCTGAAAAAGTCTTCGATGATCGTGAAAGCCGCGGAAAGCCGTCAAATGATGTTCGTTCACAGTCCTTAACGGGAAATGCAGTTGTCACACCTAAAAGGAACAAATTTCATCGCAGTTTATGAGGCATTTAAACAATGTACCAAATAATCCGAGATCTGTGAAAGCTTTTTCCATAGCACATGTAATTATTCTTTAATTTACGCTTTGTGTCTTTGTGAGTAGATATCATTTTTTATAACTAAGCTTACAGGATTATGCTACAGACTGACAAACGACCACAGCTCGTACCTAGTTAGTACCTTTGTGGCTTAGCTAGTCAGTAAGGACGCACAATGACATTGGAATCGTATCGGAATCGGCTAATAATTGCTTTAAGTAATTAGCATCAGACTGATGTTTTGATTTGCCTCATATTTCCAGCCTGCTGATGGCATTTAATTGTACGCTGAAAGGTAGCGCTTGTGCCCAAGTTCGAGGTGGGATTTTATACGGCTCCGCGCTTCTTCTGTCTTAAAACGTATGGCGTTATTTTTGCGGTCAATTTAAGAACGTAATGGAACGTCAGCGGCAAAAATCTCATCTTTAGGTGTTCAACTTGCCTTCAAACGTCATTAATCAGAAAACGCTGTTAGAAATGTCAAAGCTATGACGTTATTTTTGTCAAAATTCTGAGCGCTCAATGGAACGTTGGCGAGCAAAATATCTCGTCTTCACGCGCGCAACACTGTTCGCGCCTGTGGCTATGAGAAAGCAAAACCATGTTAATTACAACAAAATACCAAAATGTGAAATTTATTGTAAGTTGTGCTATGAGAAAACTCAAACTTGCAGTTTGGGAACAGAAATGTTTAAACCTAAAACGTTAGTCACTATGGTAACCATGACAACACCAAACGATGGTGTAACGACCAACACTAAACAATGTACAGAAGAGTCTTCGATTTAGCATGCGAACGCCCGCCTGTCAAACGAGAAACTTGTAGTCTTAGGAAGGAAACGTTCATGTAAATTTGACTTTTTGTTTAACCTGTGCTACGCAAAAACCTTGGATTGGTTGTCGCATTTTGATCAGTTATTTAGTCTAAGTAGCTGTGAGAGCTTATTACACCCGCAGGTGAGGATGCTTTATGCACGCCCATGCTCTTTTTTTCCGTTCATGGATTTAGAGAACTGATCTGGGGAATTCTGAACCAAGGTCATTAATTGATAAAAAAAAAAAAAAGAAGGAATTTCAGCTTGCTTACAATTTACATCTTTTGGGTCTGTAAAATGATTATTAAGTATTTATGAAAAAATGCTACAGACTAACACAGCAAACGCCAGTGGATTAAGACAATGCACTGTACAAATTTATTTACAGTCATATTTCTCATGTTGAATCATGTTATTGTTCAAAATCAGCTTCGAGAACACAAAGCCGACCAGGTCAGTCTGCGGTTAGAAGTACAGAAAACAACGCCAGTCATACAACGGATGTAAGCACAGAGCTGTGCCCAAGTGTGAAGCTGCCTGAAGATTAATACGAACCCCCACAAAGTAGTGAGGAAAATGAGAGCAACAACCAGACATCGACTGAAATGAAAATAGACAGAGAGAGAGAACAAACAGCTAAATTAGAGTACAGGTGTAGTATTTTGGTAAACATAATGACAAGAAATTAAAAAAACAAAAAAACAATCCAAATATTCTCTGAACAATCACACAGCTCCACGCCGCAGGATCGCTGAACAGTTAAAAATATTGACCAAAAAAAACGCATTCGCCCACTTACTTTTATACACTGTACAGCTGTCGGAGACACGTTACAACCAGCAACTGTCCTGAAAACGCCATATCTGTGAATTTCTTCACAACATTTTTTCCACAGCTCAGACTTTTTTTTTCTTTTTCGAGTGATGCAGCTGAACGCCGCTCGCTCCTCCGTGGTGTATTTATGGAGTTTCCTCGAGTGATTGCTGCTGCAGCTTGCTGTATCAGGTGCTGATTGGAACAGAATAAGAAAAGCAATTCAAACAAATAATCTTAAGCAACGCGTAGTAAAAAAGACTTAAGGAGGGAAGCAGATGATTAAGTAGTTTGGTGTTTTCACACCTTCACAAACTTAGCCCTGGTGGTGGGAGCCACCTTGGTGGCCGTGGTTCATGCGTTTTACTGGTATCCCAGAATGACTTTGGTGGGACGCCTAACCTCTCCTTATACACACGCCTGTCCAAATAAATATATGTCCATATATCAAATGACGGTGAAATTCAAACTTGAGATACATAGTTACAGTAAGTACAAATATGCAGTAAAATGATTTGAAATTGATATCAAATTCTAACAAATTAAAGAAAGAGAACTATATAACTATATCAAATTTACAGTAATGAAAATAGGCACTGACAGTGTAAATGTACTGAGCCGGAAATATACGGATTGATTTTCAACTGCATTTCTATTTCTATGACAGTCATTCTTTCTGCATGATCCCATGATCAAAAGGTCACCGGTTCAAATCCTGGACCGGTAAGGGTACCACTGAGGTACTAATGAGCACTGCTCTGTGTGCTGTGTTCACAATGACAAATCACTCACTATATATAGAATTCTGCAGTGAAGTCTCGCACAACACAGCTGTTACAGGTGTGTAATAAACACCAGCTACAGACTGAAATTTGGAACTTACCCTATGTGTAACACTGCGTCTTTGTTCTCATAATCTGTCGTCCATACCGCAATCTTGTCTCCCTTGTTGCGGATGTTAACAACGGCTCCACACACGTCATCACTGTGGTCATCAAACGCTTCTCCCACCAAACACAGCAGCTGCAACACAAACGCAAAAAACTCAGTCCATATGACTGACAGCTTCTGTTACAAAGTGCCTTTGGAATTTATGATATTTTTCAGGCTGTTTATTATAATTAAGATTTTATTTTTCCTGATTAAAGTTCAAAAAATTACATACTTTATATTTTCCACATTTACATTTATAGCCTTTCTAACCAACCAACATTTTATTAGGAGTAGATCATTTGCCAAAATTTGTCTACAAATTGATGCTTTAGCTGGCTTTGGGAAGTTGACCTGACTTGAACCGAATCGGTTTAACAATGAGGTAGGTATGTGCGCAGTACCGCCCTCAAGCCAGAAGCTGCCCAATCGCTCAAGCAGTTGTTGCTTGGAGAGAGTGATGGAGCCAGCTGCCCTCTCTTGTATTCCTCCCTGCCCCTCCCACATGGGCTCACGCCATCCTGCTCCCAAAAGAGCACAGGGGTCAGTCATGAGGTCACACACACACACACTCACACACCATCACTCACTCAAAGAGGTCACACACTCTTTAAAACACATACACGTCAGGCCTCAGGTGTCAACCAGGACTAGTGTGTGTAATTTACCCGGCTGTGAGATCAAACTTTCCAACCAGTTCCTTTATTTTTTATTTTTTGCAAATTAAACATTTACATAAATTCAATTACACTCTCACACATGACATTTACAGATTTGTAATTTACAAAGCGGAACCAAATAAGCAGCAGGAGGCAATTCAAAATATTACAGGTAACGAGAGCTACGATATGAACACAAATCAGTCAGCGATTAAAATGAACATTTTTATATTGATTCTAATTAATGAATGATTATTTTGTTTATTTATGGTTCACTAAAGTTGCTTTTAGGTACTATAAAATGCTCAACAATTAAAGTTGTGAGATTTTCTTCTAATGAAAGATTGTATATCTCTGAGACAGAATTCTGCTTTTTAATCTATTAACAGACTAGTAAAAAATTAAATTCATCGTTATGGACAAGATTGTTGATTAGAGGATCTGAATGTCGGTTTTAAAGGATATTTCAATTAATTGTCCAGCCCTCATGTAACACGAATAAGTGATCTAATAAAAAGTAGTGGGCAGATTTTAACAATGCAGCTTATTAAGATTTAGATTGGTAGTATAAATTGAGCAAATACTGATGAATTTAACTAAATGCAATACTTTTATTTCAAAATCAACCCAAGCTCATTGCAGACACATTTACTAGACCGAAACTGGGATGAATTTGCACATCATTCCTTCTAAGGAACTATTACTGACATTCCACTTGAGTTCTGTGGTAGCAAATCAACAAATCTTTAAAGAAGATTTATTGATTTTGCACGCTTACCTTAAACAGGGAGTAGTCACATCCAGACATTAAGTTACTGGAAAGTTGGATGTGATTATAAAGCCTAGGAAGAGAAAAGCAAACCTAATTATCCAAACAGTTGATATGGGAATATACAGCTCACACTTCTAAATAACGGAAATGTTGCTCAGCAAACGGGAAAATTCAGATGAAGGAACTAAAAAAAGAGTTGTGAGTACTTTGTTATAGTTTAGTACACTTTGTCAGAATAAAGTAAAAAGGGCAGGGGTATGAAGCGTTAGCATGTTCGCCTATGACTGGAAGGTCGCCGGGTCTGGAATCCCAGAAGCGTAAAGGTACCACTGAGTATTGTGTCCTTCACAGATAGGTCAATTGCAGAGGTCACATTTGGTTGTGGTGCACTGTTTATGCTGTGTTCACAATGACAATCACTCACTTTCACTAAGGGTGTTGGTCCTTTCAGCCTCAAAAGTGAACTCTCAGTCAGCATTTTTTATTTATATGAACACACCAACCAACTCAGACTCTTCTGAAAAACAGAATCAACTGAGACCATTAACAGAGTGTGGTCTCAGTCCAGTTCGGCTAAGTCTGTATGCTGTTCGTTTAACTCGCGCTTTCTGAACGCAACGCACTCCTGGTTCGCTTCAACAGTATTTGTTCGAAGTAAAAAAAAAAACTAGGCAGAACGCAGCAAAAGGCTCCAGAGCTCCATAAGAATGAAGTGGTGAACAGAAAGGAACTGAGGGGTCTCATCTGAGTTGAAGTGGGAGCAGAAAGAGAACCCAGGCTCCCTTTCAAACGAACTCACAGTGTGAACATAAAAAGAACCGAGTTCCTTTTCTGTTGGTCCACTTTTTGGACCACTTCTAGAGGACTGAGTTCGGTTTCTTTAAAGAGGATTATTATATGTGAAAACACCCTAAGGGGCGGTTTCCCAGAAAGAGATTAAGACTAGTCTTGATTACAGAGGTTTTGAATGGAGATTTCCCATTGAAAAGAAATATAGTTCAGAACTAGTCTTTAATCCCCTGTCTGGGAAACCGCCCAAATGTCCTCCCCAAACCCGAAAACAGACTTTAACAGTGGATCATACTACTCTTGTAAAAGGCCTCATAATGTACTGTGGGAATCAATTGACATGTGTATAATAGCCTATTTTACTACAACATATACGTTGAGAGAGAGAAATAAGTTTCAAAACTGGAAGTATTCGTTATTTTACAACAAGGAGGAAGATGCAAAGAAAACTGTTGTTTGTTGTGAACTTAAAATGGTTTCAACTGTGAAAAATGTGTCAAGTTATGCGGTTAAAAAAAATAAACGGGAAACATTAACTATTTTTTATTTACAATTTTAATGAGAATTTAGAAGAAAAAAGCAAAATGATATTAACAAATAAATTACCAAAAAAGGCTGGTTTTTAAGACCTACAGGGTTAGTATTTAACTGCTGGTGATATTATTTCTCTTTAGAACAGTAATAAACAGAGAAAGTAACATATTACTATTTTTAAGTAACTTGTCCAAGTGTCCAGGACCACGGTTTAATAAGAGTACCGTACCCAAAGGTACCAAACAGTGGGAAAGGGTTTGTAACTTACGCCCAAAAAGTCCTCAACTGTGTCAAATTTGAGATGAGGTGCAGATTGGCCTGCCACATGTTTTACTCTTTACTGCTCTAAAGAACCACAAAGCCCATCTAAAAGACACAAACACCAACACTGTGAAGAATTTAGCACTGACAAGACTACGGCTCGATTTACAGCAGCAAAGAACACTTGTTAAACATGGCAGGGTAAAAATCAAATCGACCTGAATTAAAAAAAAATCAAATAAATAAATGTTACCTGTTTTGTAGTGGATGTTTAATGTAACTCGGATTTACAACCTTGCCCACTGCTTCATTTTTTTCCTCTTCAGAATTTGAAGTTTTGGGGTTTATTTCCTTTTTAAAAACAAGAAAGCATAAAAAGTATGAAACGCTGCTCAGGACTTTTAGCATAACGTTAGCATTAGCTAAGTTAGCAGTCAACGAACAAACAGTCCGAAAATCAGCTCAAATCAGCTCAACAACTACACACTGAAGCCATACAAACTCTCGGCGAGAAAACATTTAAAATCTCAGCGACGCATCGCGGCTTTCCGAGCAAATCTGATGCCATTACGAAGAAGTTTTAATTAAAGCCGTCGTTTAACTCTTTGCTCCCCTCACCGGTTCCACAGTCGCCATTTTCTGAACGGGTCTCCGACCCGCGGCCGCGTCTCGAACCGCGCTGCAACCTACTACACAGTATGAGTATCGCACTATATAGCTATACTTGCTTAGCAGCTGGATACTTTCGTACTACAGAGGAAGCGTACTGACGTCAACGACCACAGCGGCCGCGTCCTAAACCGCACGCTAACGTGTAAATGTAATTAATCTGTGCAAAACTTTATAACCACATACAAAAGACACAAGTCTAACTTCACGTAAGACTTTTTCAAAACTACTGTGTATAATTTAGAAAATGACAACTGTAATACGATCCCAAATAAATATAAAACATGCTAAATTATGTTTTATATGTTGATAATATTTGATGTCTTCTGATTTGCAAAAGTTTGAAAGTTCGCAACCATTCATATCTTATTTATAAAAATTCATCAATTATTTATGTGTACCAAAATACTAAAGTTATATTAAAACAAATAAATAAATGTTGAAGAGTTTAGGGCTTAGGTGAAAAAGAAACAGCCTGAATGATTGTAAAGGTATGTAGTTCTTATGTAGATATTTAATTTCTCACTCATCATTTAATAACTTTATTATTTGGGTAAAATTTTATACCTACATGCAAAGTAAAATTCAAATCCTAATGTAAGACTTTTCATAAACTACTGTATATAATTTTGAAAATTTCAATGTAACCTGCAGAAACGACATAAAATAAATATAAAAATATGTAGAATATTTCTTGTAATTTTTAACTATCATTAAAGCAGTTTATGTACTCATTAAGTTATATAGAACTAAATAAATAAGTACATAAATGAGTTTAGGATGAGGTGGTAATGATAGCATGAAAGAGGTGTGTTATATTAATACTTTCATTGTGTAGAAATTTAAATAATCCTTGCTTCTTATTGCTCAATATTAATATTTTTGCATTTATAATTTAATGATTTTAGTATTATAGTATAAAAACCATTTTAAATCTTAAAAAAATAATTTATCCATCTAATTTAAGCATATTTTAAAACGTTACATCTTATAATTAACTTGACCAAGACAAATGTTCAATGAAATCGCTTTATTAACTAACAGATTAATCAGATGTGACAAACTGTTATTAACTAACTGAAATGAAATCACAAAAAAATGACGTTGTGATCGTGCAACTGCTCAAGAGAATTAACTGCTAAACAATAAGTGTGATTGCCCACAACTCAGCTGTGAAGGAATTATAGCTTTTTTCTTCACAAGCTTCCGCCTTCAGACCGGCCAGAACGCCGGATGCTGGAGTGCACAGAGAGGCAATCATTAAGAAAATTACATTTAAATGACATACTTTTTACATGCTAAATCATAATTTTCACATAAATATGATTTTAAAAAAAAAACACCTTTTCCCAGAATGCATCAGGTCAAAGGCCTCATTGATCTGATCGAAAGGCAGTGTGTGAGTCACAAATTCGTCCACCATCAGCTTCTTTTTGTAGTCGTCCATCAGTTTTGTAGGACGCCTCCATTAATTTTCCAGCTGAAAAGCAAAGTAAATTATGAATAAAATAATTCTGAAATTGTACTCTTGCAAGATGGTGGTGGAGAGCAGTTGGATCTGTTGTATGCATTCCCTAACGGGAGAAGCTCATTATATACAAAACAGATGTGGTGCTGAAGACTGGAAACTGGTTTTCATTGGTTTTCTTAGCCTCTATGTCTGTCTTCCCTTGTCTAGTCTAAAATGTATATTGCATATGTTGTCTGGTTTTAAAATGTATATTGTTTAATGTATATTTTAGTATTTTACTTATTTATTGTTTATTCCATGTGCCTAGTCGTGCCACTGCCTATTTATTCTCTGTTCTTTGTTTGTTTGCACTGAAAATAACCTGGAGCCACGTCGTCTCGTCTCTCTATGTATCTGTACAGTATATAGCAGAGATGACAATAAAGTTGACTTTGAAATCTATCCTCACTGACGTATTGGTCTATCACATTCACTACGGACACAAACCCAACTCATCATGGAGGACTGAAGTTCAGCAGATTGTGGTGATTCCAAAACTTTACTTCACCCAAAGGTCTGTTCTATAACAGGACGATCACGGAGGATCGTCGGTACAAGTCCCGGACCGGTAAAGGTACCACTGAGGTACTCGTGAGCAAGGTACCGTCCCCAGACACTGTTCAATTAATTATGAATCATGATTTGGTGTTGCGTCGTCCAGCCCTACCTACTCATCACGAAACAAAAGGTGCTCACCTCCGAAAGCCGTGCCCTTCCATGTGCGTCCGGTGACCAGCTGGAAGGGGCGAGTGGAGATCTCCTGCCCGGCTCCGGCCACGCCGATGATCACGCTGGTGCCCCAGCCCTTATGACACGCCTCCAGAGCGGCACGCTGTCAAACACACACAATGCCACGTCTCCAAATCATGACACGTGGACCGGTATCACAGGAACAATGAGGCTGCACTCACTTTCACATTCGTATGTATAACTCTTAGTTATCACTTAGTTTTCACTTTTTTTGTTTCTTACCATAATCCCTACGTTGCCGATGCACTCGAAGCTGTAGTCCACTCCTCCGTCCGTCATCTCCACCAGCACCTCCTGGATGGGTTTGCTGTGATCTTTTGGGTTCACAAACTCGGTGGCTCCGAACTTCTTGGCGATCTCGAACTTATCGGGGTTGATGTCGATGCCGATGATCCTCGTGGCCCCTGCGGTCTTACAGCCCATGATGACGGCCAAACCCACGGCCCCCAAACCGAATACGGCACACGTGGACCCGGCTTCCACCTGCGGAGAGTGAGCTTTACTTGGATTAAATGCATTAAAGAGGACAAAATGATAAAGAATAATGAAGTATTGTGATCGCTGTGTAAAAAAGAAGGAGACAAAAAGGGTGAAAAAGATAAAAAAGGAGAAATAATAAAGTCTGTAGATTCTGTTGTTTATAGTGGACCTAGCTGTTAAAGTTCACCTCCTTGAGGTCAAAACTGTGAATGATCTGTTTTTGACAAAAAAGGAGGGTGAAAAAGAGGGTTGGAGTTGGGCTATTGTCTTTTCAATAAGCTGAAATTTTTAAGCCAAGAACGGTGTTGAAAGTAGAAGTCGACCCATATTGGTTTTTTAAAGCCGATATCGATACCCATTATTGCTAGTTAACGGGGTCGATAGCCAATATTTGGAACCGATATGCAAAAAATGAGATAGACTGTCCAAATTTTAAATTTTACAAACACCAAGTTCAGCTGAAACTCTCCTGTCTCCTCTTCTCCTTCTCGGAGCTTCACACTTATGTGTGGTGTGGTGTGGTGAGTGTGGTGTGAGTGACAACAAGGCTTTAGCGTTGACTGGCTACTACTCGTGTTACATATCGCCAATCAGAGACTGTTGTGGGAGGGACATTCAATGAAGCAGTGAGTCGAGAGCAAACGGCACAAAGAGAAGAGACGGCAGTGGGGCCACTGAAGTACACCTTGAAATGACCTAATATCAGTGATCGTCAAAATGAAACGCCAATACTGATAATAGGCGAAACGCCTAATATTGGCCCCCGATAATCGGCCCGGATGATCACTGGTCGAACCCTTGGCGCTCTTCATTATTATAATCCCAATTATTTAGAACTGCATCCGTTTTATTTTTCCCCTCCAACAAGACCTTGGCGGTGTTGAGAGCGGCTCCGTATCCGGTAGAAATTCCGCAGCCCAGCAGACACACTTTATCCAGCGGAGCAGCTTCGTCCACCTTGGCCAGAGAAATATCGGCCACAACCGTGTACTCGGAGAACGTGCTGGTGCCCATGAAGTGGAAAACGGGTTTCCCTTTACAGGTGAACCTGCTGGTCTTATCGGGCATCAGGCCCTGACCCTGCGTCACCCTGCCCAGTAAAAAGAGAGGAACAAACATGAGGGAATTCTGCTTTGGTGGCTGGTACTAAGGCAGGGCAGTTGGTAGTTGATTACCTGATTTTCTGGCAAAGGTTGGTCTTGGGATTTTTGCAGAACTTGCATTCTCCACACTGCGGGATGTAGAGCGGCACCACCGTGTCCCCTTAATGAGAACCAATACCACAATTGTTTAATTTCTACAATCACAAATGCCACAAATGCTATACATTCAAAGGTCACATTAGGAACAGCCACCTCCAAGTCCAAATGTCTGTCCAAGTCCTTTTTTTCCACAAAAACCTCTCAGTCCCAGCAAGACTTTTGAGAATAAGATGATCATGTCCCCAAGCACTGCTCCCCAGGAGCTGCCAAATGCTGCCCACTTCACAGATGTGTCAAATGCAGAGGTCATGTTTCATTGTGGTGCACTGTGACGTGTTCACAATGACAAATAATCACTCACTTAAATTTACCTGTTTTATCTAGGTTCAAAATACTGTATATATTGGAGCCTAGAATCAATTCTATTGATTACTAACCAACGGATTGAGAATCTGATCCAACATTTTTGGTATCTGAGGTCATCACACAATCTTCTTTTGGTGGTCCTTAACTCTCATTTAAAATATAAGGGCAATCAGGCTCTTGCAGTCTACTCTTAAAACATATTTATTCCAGGATTCATTAAACAGCTTTGTGATATCCATTGTTTGCAGTTATTTGTTAGATTTTATTTCATTTTATTTTACATATGCATTGTTTTGTGCAGCACTTTGATAAACTCTTGTGTCCAACTTTGGTCTCTTGTAAGACCCCTCCCCCCACAGAGGTTGTGTGAACATACCGGGTTTGAATTTGGTGACTCCCTCTCCAACGCTCTCCACGGTTCCTGCTCCCTCATGGCCCAAGATCACTGGAAACAGGCCTTCAGGGTCGCTCCCACTCAGCGTATACGCATCGGTGTGACACACTCCTGTAGCATGGATCTGAAGCACAAGGTTTCCATCCTTATCTACAACATACCACAGCTACAAGAAAAGTCGCAGGACAATCTACCACACAACACTTTTCCCACAGAAAAGATTCATTTCCCCCTCACGGAGGTTTGTGTTTGGTCCGCTGATGAGACGATGAATGCGAGATCACAAATCAACGCTGGGATCATCATAAAATGATTGATAAAGAATTTGGCATTCACTAAGAAAGACAAAGTAAACAAGTGCCTCTTTTGGCTTCATTTCTATGAACTCCAACCATATCTTTGTTGAGTTGCATTATCCACAAAATTAGCAAATATAACTACAGAGAGACCAAAGTTGGACTCTCCACTGCAAATCTGACAGCCACCTACCTTAACTCGCACTTCATGAGCTTTAGGTGGTCCAACCTCCACCTCCTCCACCGACAGCGGCTTACCAGCCTCCCAGGCCACTGCCGCCTTGCACTTAATCACCTGCATTCAACAACAACAACAACAAAAAAACATTTAAGATATTTATCAGGGCTGTAACGATATAATCGATCTGCTTCGACACACTGATTTGATGATCAACAAGCCCAGAGCATTGATCCAAAAAGAAAACATCGATCATATATCTTACCTATCATAGTAACGTTGTTTAATATTGAACAGGCAGTCAATTTTTATTAAAACAGATCTAAATAAATGTCAGATAATATTTTAGTTGGTTTTGTGAATAGATATGTTTGGTGGAAATTGCTTTAATATGTGACAAACCTTTATTTTCAAATAAAGCCAAATGCCGTTTCATATTGACACTCAATAAATTGATCAGGTCTAACACCTCCTCCACCTCCAATGCACATAAATTATCCAAATAAACATCTATAATTGGGGGAAACTGTCTCTTAATTATGCAATCTTCTGACAAACAGCACTACAAATCTAGCTGTGAGAAATTAAGAATCAAATTTCCATCAATATCTATACCATCAGTGGTACATAGAAAACTCTATATTTTGCAATCTTCAGACAAAACTACACACTACAAAACCTGGCACGAAAAATTAAGAAACACATTTCTATGCAATAATTCAAAAATATGTCATTCAAGGATCTCAATTAATATCTATACTCTCTAGAAAACTCTTACTTGTGCAATTAACTCCCATTACTACAAAGAGTTGCATGGAAAACTCTTAACTGTCTTGGTCTGCAACCTCTGACATACCTTTGGCATGCAAAAATAAAAGCCAGACTTTGCAAACTCCACTGCAATAACAATAATTAATATTATAAATTGCATTTTCTTCTTACATAAGAGACTGGCCTGATTCGACTCCTCGCACAATGAATCTTTGTGCAACTAAGGTGCAGACACGCTACTTGTGCACAACCGTGACGTGAAACTGCTACAAATACTGTTATCGACTCCTCACAAGTTTACTAGCTTTTAATAATAAGATAAATAGAACATGAATATATCATTTAAACACTATTTAAGCGCAGTATGAACGTTAGTTTGAACACACTCACTTTGCCAGCCGTGTCCATGTTCAGCCTTCACTCGAAAAAAAGAGGGCGTGTCATAAAAAAATGAACGAGTTCCCGTTTCAGCCAATCACAGGCGAGGAGGAACTCCGCGCTGGTAAACTAGCGTTGCTTTCCCCACTGCGAAGACCGCGCGGAGGACTCTAATTGGTCCTTTGATAATACGATGAATGCCAGCAACGAATCAGGATGAAGAACGGGAAAGCGGCCGATGGAAGAAAAAACCTGACAAAGTTCATTGACTCTCGATTCTGAACTTCTACCAATTGACTCGGAGTCAAATGCAGACTCCTGAATCCAGTTACAAAATACGTCTGCAAAAACCAACAGTTACTCTTATTAATGGCAAGAGATTTATGTAGGCTGCTATAAATCACACAGACCAGTAAGCAAATAAATATGAGTTTCCTTTATTAGCCCTGCTTTGGTTCAGAATCATTTCGTAAAATTCATTACTGACGAACAATAAAATTCGCTCTCTAAAAGTACGTCTTTCTCCTCTCTGTCCTAAGTTAATTGAATTATTGTGGACTACCAGTTTAGTTACTAATAAAACTTTGAGATTGAAATGACTGAGATTGAACCTTTTGCTGAAATGATTGAGTCGATTCTCTGTCCTCAGGTACATGGAATCGAGGAATCGAATCTTTGACGACCATGTTTTAAAAGAATCCAAATTAAAGTTGCAACAAATTTAGAATAAAGTTTATAGACTTCAAGTTGTACTTGGTCAGGGCTAAAGGTTAGATGCAGTTTAGTTATTCTCACATAAAGTTGCCAGTAAAGCTTTAGGCGTTGTTATAGAACTCTTCAGAGGTGAAAGTTCACACAGAGCACACAAAGTACCAATGGTTATAGATTTGATTTATCTGGAATTATGTTGTATTGTTTAGAAATGAAGTTCACAAAGTGATTCAAAAGGAAAGCTTAAGTTTAAAAAAAAATAATAAACTACTGTAAATAAGAAAATACAAAGCAAAATGACAAGTTTTGAGGTTCTAAATGTTAATGCTGGTCAGGATTAGGTCTAAAGTTGTTTAGATTGGGTCTAAAGTAAGGAAATTAGCAAATTTCTATTAAACAATCTGATTGTTGTACCTGGAACATATCTATGAACAAAACTATTGAAAACAATCTTATTTTAAAAATCCTGAATGTATGAGTACCCATTGCAGCAATTTATGAACCAGTTTTCATGTGACCTCTCATTGTTTTGGATTCTGGTTGGAACTTGCTATAAACCTTCATTAGAACTCTGTTTTTGCCCAGTTAAGACATTTTCCAAACATTGTTTCTCAAAGCTGAGATCACCATGAACTCACTGTTAAAGAATGTGGTCTTCGGTAAGAAAGACAAAAGAAACAAGGGCTTTTAGCTTCATTTCTATAGATCCCAACCTTATTCAGCTGCAGAAAGTGGGAATAAATTAAGGACAAAAATAACTACATTTACTACATTCTTGATATTCTGTACACTGCAGTAATCTCACAGATTTTCTCCCAAAACTCTTGAAAGAAGTTATTTCAGCAGACGCAGAACTGGTATAAACTTATAAAATATCTGCTTTAATACTGCCAAAACATTAGGAGGAATACACTTAACCCCCATGTAAATCAGTGTTGGATTTTACCACAGGACACTTCTCATTGCAACACAACATTCTGAACTGCTGACGACACACTTAAAACTCTAAATATGTCCAGCACTGCTGAAAGTGGCCAGAACACCTCTATTTCTAAACATCAGCAATTTGAAAATATTGTACTTGTATCTCATCATTCAAAATATGGAAAAGTCTTGTCAAACAGTACAGTATTTTCAATATATTTCCAAGATATCTGTGGCTGTAATTCCATTTTTGATCATTCAATGCAACCTGTACCTTCTTGTTAATTTCGTTTATTAAAAGCTTGATCTATGGACTAAATTTTTACAGCCTGAGTGTATATAGTTCATAGCAGTATTCTTCCTTCACTTCACAGCCAGGCAGATAGAAAGCACTTGGGTAAAAGATGGTTTTATGTAATTTGAAGTAAACACGAGAGACCAGAAATACGTACAAAACCCTCAGGTTTTATTAAGCATTGGCATGGTGGTTCTACTGTTATTGTAAAATACCATCTGAAGTCAATCAGCTGACCCAGAATAATAGTTATTCCACAAATCATTTCAGTCTATAACAGTAACAAAATATCCAGCTTTCACACCATGTATTTGCTTTAAAAATGGTCATCACTTGTGTATGAGGAGTGACGTTGGTCATGTCTTTCCTAAGTCCAACTCCAGCAAACATGAAACGTAATTACACAATGGAGTCTGGACTCACACATTTTGTCCTTATAGCCCTGTACACAAACGTATGCCAAACACAAACATATCAAATAAATCACATCCCCAATAATACACATCAGATATAAAAATTAAAAGGTCCATCTGCAAAAGGCACCAAGCTGAGGCAGTGTGAAACTCAACAAGCCTCTAAACAGCTGCTCCTCCTGGCGGTGTCCATATGTAAAATCATAAGAAAAGCAACTCGTCTGCCATCATCTTCCTCCTGTGGAAGCAGAAAGGGTGACAAAGCATCAGCAAGGTTTCCTCATTAAGATCGGTTTTGGGTCTGACTGTTATCATTTGCAAATGACTGGTCTTTTCTAGTCCGTTCTCCTTAAGCCTTCTGTCTTGTGCTGGGGTCGTCTCTGGCCTGTTTACTGCGTTTATTAACCCCTTTTTTAAACTCATATTGTGTCACTCACCTCTGAATCCACTGCCTCCTCTTCCTCCTCTGAATCCTCCTCCTCTACCACCTCCGAATCCTCTACCACCTCCGAATCCTCCTCCTCCTCTACCACCTCCAAACCCTCCTCCTCGTCCTCCCCCACCTCGACCCCCACGGAAACCACCTGAAACCACATCGACACGGTGCTCAATACCAGGGCTGTGCAATATACGATATATATGAGGCGATGAAATCGAAATGTATATAACTTCAAATTGTGTTGAATTTGTGGTGTCACTGTGTACTGTTTTTCATTTAACACTAAACACAAGCATTTGGATGATGGTTTGCAATGTTACACAGAACAGAGTCTCAGACAGCTTGTTGTCAGTATTTTACACTTACCTCCGCGTCCCCCGCCTCTCCCGCCCCCTCTGCCCCCTCGTGGGGCTCCTTTCTCTCCCGGAGGTCTGGGCAGGAATCGCTGTAGGGGCAAGAGCTTCATGGGGTCGATGTAGAACTGAAAAAGGAAAGATGGAAGTGAAACAGCACCGCAATGAAAAAAACTAACAAAAAATGGCTGGAAAATGTCTAAACAACCCCTTAAAAATGCAATGTATTAAACACCATAATCCCTTACCTTCTGCAGCTTCTTAAACGATGACGCCTTCATGTTTTCTGAGAGTTTTACAGAAAAGTACTGAAGTGGTAATTAAGGATGACAGACATGAAGAAACATTTTGTGACATGACTGAGATACACCCTCACATTATATATGTCAGGAGGAGAAGAAACAGTCAAATATTACATACAGCAACACGTTACGTAACATAGCAAGTGTAAACTAGAGATGCATTTCTGCAAGAACATGTCAATATGATTGAAGTTTTGTGACTGTGACATGAAAACTGGCCAAGCAGTAAGATTTGGTTTAAAATTCATTGAAGTGAATGGGAAAAGAATGATAAAAGCAAGAAAAAGATGAATGCTAAACAGATTGAGATGTGTGTTCAGTGAAGTGGCCTGTGGTGGCAAAAGAACCGTGTTGACTGTTGTGAAAACAGACGAAGGAAAGCTTTCGAGTCTCATATGCCATGTATTCTTAATGGGAGAAAATGCAGAGTTTTCAAAGTTTCTAGCACAAAAAGGTGAAAAAGTGTGTGGAATAAAAAAAAATGGACACAATAAGAAAAGCATTTCCTGTAGAAAATTGTCTGATGTGTGCTGAAAAAGTAGAAAGAAATTAAGTGTTGAAGTAGGAGAAATAAAGTAGACATAAAATCTGAGATAATGTGGTGAAAAGGGTAAAGAAAAAAGCTATACGGACAAAAAAAGTCAATATTTCTCCCCCAAAAATGTTGCAGCAGTTTAACAACTCCAAGCTGAAGGAAAGGCAAAAATGAGAAATAACAACATGAAGAATGGATAAAGTGGCTCAGTTGGAATACAAAAGCAATCACAACACAGGATACGAAGTCCCGGAGCTGGCCAAAGATCTCGTCCACTTTCCCGATCTGCGTCTTGTTCTCCAGGTAGACAGGAGCGTTGAAGTACGGAACCTTGTTTTCTTCCGTCACACACTTACACACGATGTCATCTTCACATGGGTGCACAAACTCTCCCAGAGCTGCGGAGAAACACACACTTTTTAAACACAAATCCTAAAAAGGCAAAGAATTCTTAAAAATGCCAGCATCATCTCGTACTGCAGAATAAAGCGTGGCACTTTTATGTTTACTAATTTACGGGACACTTGGGGTCGTCGATATGGATTTTTAAAAATGAAAATTTGATTTTTTAGAATAACAAATGGATTTTAGAATAACAAATACTTCAACTCAGAACTCAACTCAAAACCTCTACAGAAAACTCTCTACTTCAGGGGGCTTGACCCAAAGATGGTGCCAGAGGTAAGACTCGAACCCATGATCTCTAGGTCATAAAGCAAGTATCCTAACCACTACAGCACCAACACCCACAAGCTCCAAACCCACGCTCTAACTAGCTGTGCTAACCGGCCTCAGCTTTGACTCATCCATTAACGGAGCACTGGCAGCTTTTTGGCAGCACCTGGGGAGCAGTGCTCGGGAACGGTACCTTGCTCATGAGTACCTCATTGGTACTTTAACTGGTCCAGGACACCCTAACCTTTATTCTACCAACTGCCCCAAATACTTTTAATTCAAGATAATTATCCGGGACAGTGAGCTCAACTTTGCCGGTTCTGATTTCCGCAAGCCGTTTAAACATCCTTACCAACTACGTATTCAGGCGGACCATAGTCTTGTCTGTTATTAAAGCCTCCTCGTCCTCCTCCTCCTCCTCGTCCTCCGCCTCGTCCTCCTCCAAATCCTCCACCTCGACCTCCTCCCCCAAATCCTCCTCCGCCTCTCCCACCACCTCCACGGTTAAATCCGCCTCCACGTCCTCCTCCTCTCCCACCGCCACGGAATGACATCGTCGGGGTACAAATCTGTCCAAAAACAGCTTCATTAGACTTCATTACATGTCTAACGTAACTCTGAAGTGTCCTAAATATACATCAAACCTCATCAACGACCGTCCACAAGGTTTTGAGCTAAAATTAACTAACATTAATTCATAGGCTCTAATCAAAGTAATCTTGCTCGTTATTTTTGAACTTCTGTTTTATAGCAAAGATAGGCATTCTTATATGAGTTTTTTTTAAAAATCCCAGCTTTTGTGGTTGAACATATTTATATGGGAAAATATGGGGGAAAAATAAGTTTGTTAATAAAAACTGAGATAAAATGAATTAGTTCAATTCATGGTGATATGAGGTTAGATTTGACATTTTGAATACAGTCTTGAGGAATAGTATTTACACATGTCTGGTAGATTTAGATAGCTTTAATAGCTGAGCATATGTACAGTACAAAACTTCTTAGTCATCTATGAGGGCCATAAACAATACACAAAACCCCCCAAACAACTGCTTAAGGCCGTCTCCAACATTCTAAATAATACAAATTGAATTTAAATAAATTTTAAAAGAGCATTAGACTGAATTTGAACTCGTGATCCGTGTAGCTATAACGCTAACTACAGTTAGCATTTTAAATCCTTATTCATGTACAACGACCAATTTTAACACCTAATTTACTCAGTATTATCAACAATAACGACGGAATCTCTGGGCATGTGTAAAATGCCATCTTTAAAATATTTAATCAATAAAATTTATATTTCTTACCTGCTTCTACTCGACCGTAGCGGCGAAATTGGAGCTCTGCACGTTGCTGCAAACACCCACGTGGTCCGGCTGCCGTAAAACAGCCGGCTGGCGTAAAGACTGACGTAAAAACGGGGACGTCATATACATTTGGGACGCTAAAGACGCGAGAGGCTAAAGAACTTTTATTTATTTATTTATTTATTTATTTAAATTGCAGAAGAAATATAAGTAAAAGGTAAGTATACATGAAAAATAAATAAATAAATAAATAAACATAGTTATCTTTATTCAAATATACAGAGAGACGACGCACATAGAATTTACATATATAAATAAACTATTCAATTTAAAGTCTAAGCTAGAAGTAGGATAAGAAAATGTGCAATTTTTGTTACGTGAGGTGTTCAATAACAATATATTGCAACAGCAGGAGAAAAAACTACAATTACAATACTAGAATGTATTTTTGTGCATTAAATGTGCACAAACAGACATACAAAGATAACAAGATAATAAACAAAACATCACAAGACCTCAGCCCCACATATCTAATCCAAACGGTCTCCAGTTTCATAAAAATGATCCAAATCCAATCTAGTGTTGTTATGGATTTATTTGAAGGACAGCAAAAAACTATGATCTGTGACTTGGAGAACACATGAAGATAATGACATATCAGCATAAATCATGGATTTCCAATATGCTGAGAGTGAGACTTGTCAGACTGTCTCACACTTGCAGTTCTCTCACACTGGTTTAGACATTTCAGACACCATTTACAAGGCAGAATAACACTCCACAGCATGGCACCTTGATGGAAACATCAGAAATGATCAGATCAGAAATCTGGTAGACACTCTCATTTTTATTTCTATAATGTCTTTTTATAATCCCTGTTGAAATACCACAATGCAGTTTCTAATCTTCTGTATCTTGCAAACTTTTATGTTGCATTTATTTATTTATTTATTTATTATTTATCATTTGCATTAAATGATATTTTATAAGAAATTTTGGCTGAATTGTATTATGATGGACTAAATCATCATTAATATTGTTTCAGCTTCTGTATAGATGTATACACCGTGTCTTTGTGAGACGCAGAGAAGGTATAATGGTGTGGGGATGTTTTGCTGATGAGACTGTTGGTGATTTATTCAAAATTCAAGGCACACTTAACCAGCACGGCTACCACAGCATTCTGCAGTGACTTGCCATTCCATCTGGTTTGCGCTTAGTGGGACCATGATTTGTTTTTCAACAGGACAGTGACCTAAACACACCTCTTGGCTATGTTAGGGCTATTTGGCCGCGAAGTAGAGTGATGGCGTGCTCTGTCAGATGACCTGGCCTTCACATTCACCCGAACTAAACCCAACTGATATGGTTTGGGATGAGCTGGACTGCAGAGTGAAGGTAAAGCATCCAACAAGTGCTCAGCATCTCTGGGAACTTCTCCAAGACTGTTGGAAAACCATTTCAGGACAATGAATCTTACTTAAAGAATGCAAGACTGTGCAAAGCTGTCATCAGAGAGCAAGGTAGCTACTTTGAAGAATCTAAAATATAAAACATATTCTTGTTTGTTTAACACTTTTGTTGTTTACTGCATCATTCCATTTGTGTTCCTTCATCATTTTGATTATTTCAGTATTAATCTACAATGTTGAAAATAATAAAAACATAAAAAAGATAATCCATGCAATGGGAAGGTGTTTCCAAACATTTGACTGGTAGTGTATATCAAATATAAACACAAATGAGAAGGGAGTAAAACATTGGTAAATACACATTGAAAGTAAAGTGATAAAATAATTACTGAACTAATTACTCCAAATGTTATTTAATGTTAATGGCTCAGGTTTGCTTAAACCTGAAAGCTCAAATATGCAAATAGCTTCAGTTTATTTAGTAAATTCGCACCGTTTTGAGCAAACGAAACAGTAAAAAAATCTGTAACACAACCCCAAGATGTATGCAAATGGTTTGTGACAGACACACCTGGCTGAATATTTTTGCAGTTCAGAAATCATCAAAATGTATAATTGCAATACAACAACAGCTGCTGATGGCAAAGTGTAGACTAGACCAAATATGTGACTGTGTACTACGTGCTGATTTTAAATAACAGCTCCATATGGAAACGGCTGGAGATGTGCTTAATGTTCTCGGTGAAAAGGCGCCAGCAGTGGGCAGCAGAGCTCCGCGGGTAAAACTGCAGGTCCTCGGGGCAGAAACATCTGCTGCAGCTGCGTGTGAATTCTGGATTTCCAGTTCGCAGCGTTCGCACAGCGGAAAAAAAAACTATAACTACAGCTATCTGTAAATAGCACTCGGGTTCCTTCCTCTCCTTCTTATTTCTTTTTTCCTCTTTTCCTTCTTCTTCTTTTGCTTTTTTCCCCTCCTTCAATTTTTCCCCACTGCCTCAGGCGGCTGTCAGCATCCTGCGTGGGAACATGAGAGCGAGAGAGCAAGGAGTCGGGGACGAAGAAGAGAAAGAGGGTGAATAATAAGATAAATAAAGAGGAAAAGAGAAAGGGAGAGAGCGAGAGAGCAGGAGAGAAAGAGAGTAGAGTGAGAGAAAGAGAGGGAGGGAAAGAAAAAGGGGAAGAGAGATGAGGGAGAGAAGGGAGCAAGAAAAAAAGAGTAAAAAGGAGAGAGAGGATGAGGGACAAAATAGAGAGAAGGAGAAAGAAAAGAAATATAAAAGAGAGAAATAGAGAGTATGGAGAGAAAGGAACAGGGAGGGTGAGAGAGAGAGAGAGAGAGAGAGAGAGAGATATTAATAGAAAGAGAGACAGAGAACGGGGAAGGAAAGAATAATAGAGGGAGAGGGTGAATAATAAGAAAAAGAAAGAGAGAAAATGAGAGAAAGAAACAGAGAGAGGGAAAGCAAGAGAGAGAGAGAGAGAGAGAAGGAGAGAGAGAGAGAGAGAGAGAGAGAGAGTGGGATAGAAATATAAAGAGAGAGAGAAATAAAAAAGTGATAGTAAGAGAAAGAGATAAGAGGAATGGAGAGAAAAAGACAGAGAGAGAGAGAGAGAAAGAGAGGCCGAAAGAGATTAGAGTGAATGAGAGAAAGAGAAAGGGGAGGGAGAGAAAAAGAGTGGGAGTGAGAGAAGAGGAACAGAGAGCAAGAGATAAATAGGTGGGGAAAGAGAGAGAGAGGATTATAGCACTTTTGTCTGTTTCATTTCATTACTCTGTGTTGTGTATCTCTATTCTTCCCCCTCAGCCTTCTTGGTGAGATAAATTCGGGCTCCATGACCGAGGCTAAATGGGCAAGATTAAAATGTAGCTGCGCACGTCGACTGGCTCTACCATTTTCCCAGAAGCCTCGGTGGTGAACGGCATGAGCTGTGGGCGAAAAATAAAAAAGCTCAACCTGTCCTGATTACTAGCTCTACGAACAGCTTATGAAGCTACAGCCCAGCTAGTAATTTAATATAGCAGTTAGCCACACTACATTTACTGCATTTAGCAGACACTGTTATCCAGAGCGACTTCCAGTTTTTCTGATTTCAGGGACAGTCTTCCTGGAGCAACTTGGGATTAAGGATACTTTTTTGGTCAGTCTGTGTTAGGGCTGGGCGATATGGCATAAAAATAATATCGCGATATTTTTAAGCTATATCACGATACACGATATATATCTCAATACCTTGAAATTTCCTCTAAATCACTGTATAAGTGATAAATTCGGACCTATGTTGCATAAAATGACACCAATATAATGAACTTAGCCAAAGTTTAACATAGTAAATGCTTTTATTTTAAACCAAAGTATAATATAGCAAACTTTATACTTTATATTGGGGACAGACAAGTGGGCAAGAGGAGCCATTGATTGCGTGCTTATTAAACGTGTAAGACCTAACTATTAAATCATTATTATAAGGTCAATAAACTATAACTATAACTCCTTCATCTTTGGTTTGTCTGTATAAACTTTCTGTAGCGTGCAGTCAATCACAAAACCGGGAGCCATCGGCCAATAGGATTCCCAGGCTGAAACTGCCTATACCCCGCCCCCAAACTGCCAAAACCCGCCCCTTTCAAACCACTCGAGTGAAAAACCCGCTCATCGGTAATCTACTTTGCGTGTAAGGACATTTAACACATCAAGAGGAAAAAAGACGTTCGAGAGAGGAAAAATACAGTTTGCGCGCAATATGATCACAACCGGACACTCGATTCTTAATTTTGTGCTCTCGAGTTTCACATTTGCGCTCGTGACTTTGAAATTTACGCCCGTGGAATTTTGGCGGCAAGCCATTTTGCGCGCTCTAGTTTTGGCACTGATGTGATGCCATAGGTGGGGGAGCGAGCAGAGAAGCGAAACACGAAAGCGGTACAAAAAGCACGTGCGCTAGGAGAGTTTTCTGGATGGGCGGGGGAGCGAGCTGTCTGCTTTGACGGGGCAGAAAAGCAAAACTCGAAAGCGAAGTACGTGCTGTCTGTTTAACAATAACGTTAGGATTTATACTCGATGGTCACGATATAGTCATTTACTACATCGCACGTGGAACAAGCCGAGATACATTGAGTATATTCGATATATATCGCCCACCCCTAGTCTGTGTCTAGTTTCCTACACCCAACCAAACACACACACACACAACCAAACAAACACACACACACAAACACACACACACAGACAACTTGACTGCACTACCCCAAAAAATCTCATAGGGTTTGAACTTGCAACATCTTGACTCTGCAGCAAAGTTTGTAATCCTGAGCCACAGGACCTGTAACTGAAATGCTAACTGCTCATGGCATCACATTTGCTCTAACTTTGGTGCTGGATTTAGAGCTGAACCTGCTGCATTGGCACACATTTTTATTGGGCCAAAACATGGCACTGATTCCAAATTGAGAGCCAGCACCAGCACCCCTGCAGTGGAAATGAAGTCTGAGAGGAAGAGAAGACAGAACAACATTGATATACATCGACACATTGATTCAGTAATACGCAGTGATCTAAAATGTAAATATCAATGAGACACCATGTTGTAACATTACTTTATAATGATCAGGAGATCTACATTAATGAAAAGAGAAGATAATTCCAGTTACTCTGTACCATAGCTCAGGAATAAATATGTCAAATGATATATTTGTGGATGTTTGTGATTTTATATGAATGGACTGACTGTTAAATCAGCATATGATATGACATCTTATATTGGTCACTGGCTTCCGAATTGAATCAAATCGACAATATTTTGTAGCAGTTGTTGCGATCGTCAAGTCATTGTCATGTTAATCTATATAATATTGGATTTTGATGAAAATTGTGTATTACACACCAAGTCTTCAAATGTCCTCTTCAGAGGCGGTCTTGATTGCCCCATAATCAGGTACGAGCCAGAGATGATGAGAGACGTGTCCCAACTGACGCACCTTCGGCCGCTGTCTGCAACAATGGTTTCTGAAATAATAACAGACGATCGCTCTCCATGGTACTGAAACAGGGGCAATCACTCGTTTCACTGCCGGAGCTGTTTCTGGACAAGTGCTGAAGGTGCTTTATGACACTAGCGTTCCATTAAAACATGATGTCACAGCATGTTCCTCATCATTGAAAAAATAAGCAAAGCAATAACCTTTAAGTCTTTGGGTTAAGTCGAGTGAAATTTGTCTACAAAGCACATTTCAACAACAGCAGTTGGCCCAAACTGAAGTACAATGAAGGCAATAAAACAATCTAGAATCACTCTAAAGGATATAAAACAGACAATTTTGTTATTAAAGCATTCAGAGATTCGTTTTAAAGCAAGATTTAAACATATCAATCCATGGAGAAGACCTGATGTGCAAAAGGAGGTCGTTCCAAAGTACTGCTTGCATGACTAACTTATGTTGATACTAGCAAAATACTTTTATTACTTAGATTTTGTTCATATGTGATACTTTAGTATATTAAGGCCTAGAATGTAATTGCTGTTTGACCAAGAGTAGACATACTTATCTTAAGTTTCATCCTTGTGAACACAGCTCAGCACAGCACAGCTCACAGTGCACCGCAATGAATGGTGACCTCAGTGGGCAACTGACGGACAGAGCTTGCAGACAGTTAGGGCCTGTGTTCAAAAAACATATTTTTTTGCGCTGACAGCACCTATTTTTAATACTAACTGAATGAGCTTCAGCATTTAAAACGCCAAGCACTTTCAGCAAAAAATAAATAAATAAATAAAAAATACTGATCTCAAGGGAACACATTACAATGTTTACATGAAATAGGAACTTACTTGCTCATGAATACCTCAGTGATACCTTTACCAGTCAGGCCAACTCTCTAACCATTAATGTACCAACTGGCCTCCAGTTGGGGGCAGACCACAGAAATCAGATGTGGAATCTTAAATAAAGGTCTTGCAGTCATTCTTATGGGAGACTGTTAACTTTTCTGAACTCCCTTTCCTGAAAAGGATTTTTTTTAAATTTTATTTACAACTTAATTAGTGAAAGTAAGTGAAAACTTGTCATTGTGTACACACCACAGAACAGCACACAGTGCACCACAACCAAATTTAAAACATCCTTGAAGGAGTAGTCGGCAACTTACATGGGCAGTGCCCAAGGAACAGTGCTTGGGGATGGTAATTTGCTCATAGGTACCTCAGTGGCGCTTTTACCGGTCTGGGATTCGAACCGGTGACCTTCCAACCACGGGGTAAATGCCCTAACCATTATGCTATGAAATGCCTCAGTTACTCTATGAGCCATTGCTTGATATTTTCAAGTGTGCCAAAATATATACTTTTAACCACAAACTTGCCATTCAATGTCTGAATTTTGAAGTCTGACTTTCGCAAGTGTTTCACATTTTTGTAACATAAACCTTTTTCTAGAACCTAACAAAATGACCTACAACAGTGCTAAAAACAGCTGACTTACTAAATAAGACCATCACCAGTTACAGATTATAAAAAGCACACATGCCTCCGTATCAGACTGTGAGACAGTGAGATGTCTACATGATTTCCAGACAAACTGAGTGTTTTTGACACCCGTAGGGTTCTAAATCGGCCCCCGCTGCTAGGAGAAGCTACCACTAAAAGTGAATTGGATGAATTGGTACTAAAGTGGTCTGGGATGGGAATCCAAACCGACTCCCTGCACCGCCGTCTGCATGACGTGGCTATTTATCCATGCCGTGTGTCTTTAAAGCTTTTATATAGTATCTGGAGCAGTGTACACTTAACGGTGAGTCCTTCCGGATCCAGCTTTTTCTCTACCGAGCGAATTTGGAAAGCGAGTTGTAGCCTGGGGGGGAAAAGCTATTTTTCCATCCCACCATCTTACATTATAAAGGGTTGTATTCTTTAAATGGGCTGTGTTGCTGAACTACAGTTTGTTCTAATTATAGTCTGTCTATGGGCACCGTGGATTGATTGCAGAGTCGCCTACATATTGCACATAAAGCGTGAAAGCTTGTATTATTTGGTGTTGCTGTGTGTTCATTCTGCTAGAAAATGTCTTCTTTTCCCACGTCTGGTTAGCTATTATTTGACATTATCACACATCAACTGGAGTTCACACATTAGTGAATGTGCATAATTTCCAATGTCGATATGTCTAGATCTGCCAGAGTGATGATGGTCCCACTAGTTAATGCTGGACATTTCTATCACATAAAGTAAGGCTCTTTTTAAATGCTGAACATCTCATTTACATTATTGCACCAGCTGTGAAATGGAAACTACATTATATACTAAAGTCACATCCAAAATTTCCAAATTAACTTCAAAAGTAGGCACAACGAAATGTACACAAAAATAGACTAAAAAAAATGGACAGGTGTACCATTGCACATGATAACTTTAAACACTTGTGTTGTGTTCGGTCACATTTGCGTTGTGTTGGGGCACATTTTTGCTGTGTTGTCACATTTGCGTTGCATTGTGCCATACTTGCGTTGCGGTGTCACATTTGCATTGAGTTGTGTCACAATTTAATTTTGTTTTGTTACTTTTACATTGCGTTACAACACACTTCCATTCCATTGTGTCACTTGTGTTGTATTGCCTTGCCACATGCGTTGCATTGCATTGTGTCACACTTGCATTTTGTTGTGCCATACTTGCTTTGCGGTGTCACATTTGCGTTGAGTTGTGTCACACTTTAATTTTGTGTTACTTTCACATTGCGTTTTACAACACACTTCCATTCCATTGTGTCACTTGTGTTGTATTGCGTTGCCACGTGCGTTGCATTGCATTGTGTCACACTTGCATTTTGTTGTGCCATACTTGCATTGCGTTGCGGTGTCACATTTGCATTGAGTTGTGTCACACTTTAATTTTGTGTTACTTTCACACTGCGTTTTACAACACACTTCCATTCCATTGTGTCCCTTGTGTTGTATTGCGTTGCCACATGCGTTGCGTTGCATTGTGTCACACTTGCATTTTGTTGTGACATACTTGCGTTGCGTTGCGTTGCGTTGCAGTGTCACATTTGCATTGAGTTGTGTCACACTTTAATTTTGTGTTACTTTTACATTGTGTTTTACAACACGCTTCCATTCCATTGTGTCGTATTGCGTTGCCACGTGCGTTGCATTGCATTGTGTCATGCTTGCATTTTGTTGTGCCATACTTGCGTTGCATTGCATTGCGTTGCAGTGTCACATTTGCATTGAGTTGTGTCACACTTTGATTTTGTGTTACGTTTGTGATACATTGCGTTTTACAACACACTTCCATTCCATTGTGTCACTTGTGCTCTATTGCGTCGCCACGTGCGTTGAGTTGCATTGTGTCACACTTGCACTGCGTTATGTTGTGTCACACTTACATTGAGTTGCGTCACACTTTCGTTTTATTGTGTATACACTGGTGTTATGTTGTGTCACACTTGTGTTGTATTGTGTCACACTCGTGTTGTGGTGCATTGTATGATTACAACTAATCCATCACTTAAAAATATTTCAAGCTCTGTTTTCCAAAACAAAATGAAGACAATCTCAATAAAATAATCTTAAATCTTAAACTAATATCCATTTACTATGATATGAAAACACAATACACTGATGATAAATATTCCATCTTATTTATCATAAACATTACCATGTTCACAATAATAAACCAATATACCTATTTAAATACTGGGAGTATTTAAAACATTAGTTTTTACTGTGATGAAAACAAATATGTTGAGATGTGAACAACAACCTGTCCGCCATCAGTCACGTCCTCTCACGTTTTATCACAAAACACACTGTGTTGAGTATGAACACTGCAAAACTGTGTATTTTTGTCTCTTATTCAAAGCCTCCATACGTCCATGTTCACCTTTTATCGAAAAAATACCATTTTCAGCTGAGAACAGCTTGTCTTTACCTCCCGCTGATATGTACACGTGAGTTTCCCTACACACAGACTGATCACTTCAAGTTTTTCATTTCCTGCAATCGTGACCCACATACACACACACACACAAACTCACACTAACACACTTCAGGTGGCCTTGTTGCTAGCGGGAGAGAGACAGACGGTGTAAGAGAGGACGCTAAACCAGCACTCGGGTTTTTTTTTTTTGGCCATTCAGGATTGAAATGGATGAGGCAAACACGGTTTCAGGAAAAACAGTGAGTCACAAATACAAACGTCTGACTCACTACTCGGCTCAGGTGTCTCAAATAAAGAAAGAGAATGAGATATGGGACAGTATTTTAATGGGATTCCAGGCCGATGCAGACTTCCAGAACAGCTTGAGTGCCGCACGTATTAACCCTCTCCTGCATTCCATCTTTCAGTTCACAAATTCCATTTTTCCCCAGACGTATTCCGGTCTGATCCAAATGGAAGTTATTTGAATTTAAATGGATGGCCACTTGAGACGACACGATACACGATGAAAGGGTTTAATAATACAGCATTTACCTGATAAGAATTCCTACATTAGGCATTATTTTCCAGTTGGATACAGTAGGAAAAAAGTGTGTGAATAAAAGCTGGACGTATACGTTTCAAAGTCCAGTACGCCCTGTTCGGTTCGGTTCACCCAGATGAACCGTGATAGTTTGATACAGCCGATATTAAACTATAATTTTTAAAACATGCTCATTGTGCACCCATTCTCAGGGATTAAAGTTCTCTGTCACTACAACAGATTTATGTCCATTGGATACGGAATAGAGTAACGAGCCTGATTTGAAAATGTAAAGTGTATAAAGTACAGATATTAATGCTAAAAATGTTGGTTGATTGGCACAAAAATAAATAGTCAAGTAAGGTACAGATACCTGAAACTTCTACTTAATTACAGTAACGAAATAGTTATATTCGCATTTTTAAATGTGTGTCCCACAGCACAAATAGCAAGTATTACTGGATGAAACAGCTTGGATGTAGCTACGTTTTCTCTGTATCTTGTGCTGGTATAAGCGGATCAGGATACATTTCACTGCACTTGTACCTGTATAATTTGCATGTGACAAATAAAGAATCTTGAATTTTGACTCTTGAATCTCAACTGTGAAAAGAGGATATTTAAATATATTCTCAAAGTTTGAAAGAACATCTAAAACACAAAGCACATTTTGCTGTTTTTGCTTAGTTTAGATGTGTTGTGTGACTAGTTCCTTCACTATTTCATTGCTCCAGTTCTTACACTCCGTTCGCTTCTTTAATAAATTAAACCCTCTCCGGGATTGTGTCTGCTTGTAAAGCCATTGTCTGTGTCGTCCTTGCGTGAGTCCTGTGACAGCCAGACACATAAAAATATAACGACTGTTGTCAGTAGAAAAGCACTGTGGTAAAAAGCATGTTACTTTCATCGCAATTGTGGTCAAGAAGAAAAGTTGGTAAAATTAATAATACTCAGTCCAAGTAATAGAAATAGAATTACAATGTTAAAATGTCAACTTGGAGGTGGTTTAAAGTGTATAATTTCTATTCTATTCTATTATATATTGCTTATTCTATGTGACTTATTTGTTCTTTGTTCTTTGCACTGTCAAAACTGGAGCAACGTTGTCTCATCTCGCTGTATAGTTATACAGTATATAGCAAAGATGACAATAAAGTTTACTTGACTTTGACTTTGATATCATTTAGTAAAAAGACTCAAGATGTTTAAATTGGAAGAATGAATGAATAATGCTTTATACATTAAACAGAAGTGCTTTTTTTATTGGTCATTGCGAACACAGCACAGCACAGTACACAGTGCACCACAAATAAACGTAAGCTCTGCATTTGACCCATCCATGAAAGACCAGTGGGAACTGCTCTTAGGAATTCTCATGAGTACCTCAGCAGTACCTTTACTTGAACCAGGACTTGACCCAGTTACCTTCCGATCACAGGGCCAACTCCCTAGCTGTTATGCTACCAACTTGTAGAGTTGGGGAGAAGACCACCTAAACCAAGACCGAGACAAGACCAAGACCAGAGTGTGTTGAGACCGAGACAAGACTAAGACTCTGAAGTGCCCAGAGTGAGACCAGGGTGGGGCAAAAACGAGACTAGGGCAGGGTGAGAACAATTCAAGACAGAGACCGGACGAGTTTACATTTTCACCACATGACAAAATGCAAAGCCAAAGCACCCCTCAAAAAGAGCCGAACAAAGCAAACAACATACACTAAGCAACATTAAACATGTTTATCCAATATTTCTCTCTTACATATCTATAATGAGGAAATCAATGCACTGGAAACAGTTGTCACATGACATCACATCATATGTTAAACTCAACAAACCACAGTGGCAGAACACTCCGTAAAACCAAACTCACTGTTTTATTGGCTTGCAGAGTTTTTTATTATGGAGAGGCATTCTATGGCCTAGTACTATGAAAAAAAATAGGGTTTCGATTACTACAACACTACCAACTTGAGCCGGAATCTTTTGAGAAATTGTCAGATTTTGATGTTAATTCCCACAATTATTTGAAAAATAATAAGGACCAGACTTTATTTTTGTGCATGTGTGTGTGTATGTTTGAGTCCTCAAGTGAGGCAGAATAATTGATTTATTGCTTCAATCAAGATTGTTAATTAGTAATGGAAAGCCAAACTACAATTAATTATTTGACTAATTGATTCAATCAAGATCTCTTAATTGCAGTTGTCTTCAAGTTAAGTGCTTTAATTTGCTAATTTGCAAACGATGGTGTTAATTTTCAAGCTTCTTCTCAAAAATGATAATGAGAACCAGACTATATTTGTTGTGTGTTTGTTACACAAGCATATAAGGCAGGCTGATACAATGAGTGTTCAATCAAGATTGAAAATTTGCAGGGGTGACGCTGTACAAGTAACACAGATGACAAAAAGAGTTGTTGCTCAAGTAAATATTTGAGTAAGTAGTCTTAAATTATGTAGATCTTATAAATTGTTTTTTATAATGCCTTCGTTATAACGAGTCTTCTCTTGGGCCAAAACTCCATATCCGGAGAATAATGCTCTGTTTGAACATGTCTCTGTCTCTAGGTGCACACAGAGTGGAACAATAGGATGTGCAATACACCTGGGTAGCTCGCAAAGCTGTTACACTGCTGCAGTTTCCGACCAGATTTAAAATGAGCGTTAGCGTTGGAGCTGCGACACCAGATGTCATTCACTCACTGTTTCACTCTCTCATTTATTCACATACACCCACTCATTCACATAGATTCTTTCTGACACACCCACTTACAATCTTCTAAAAAGCTATATGTAGAATGAGAAAATAAAACAACTGATTCTTAAATGTCTTTGAACTGGCAACATATTCCAAATGTATGGCAGACAAGAACAGAATTTACTGGAGGAAAATGCTTTTTGTATCACTGATTTGTGTGCTTGGAATATACTAAAATGAAATATGATTTGTAATTTGAGATACTTCATTTTAACCAAAGAGACCATCAATAAGTTTGCATTGGAAAAGAGGATATTTGATTGAACAATTTCAGTACGTATGTGAAAATTTATGGGCGAAGCCCATCACTTGGTCATCGGCTCGGTCATCTCGGACGCCGGCAGATCTGACTGGGATGCCAGGCAGTAGTTCAGGGTTAGGGTTAGGGTTAGGGTTAGGGTTACGGACCAAGACGGTGAGCCAAAGTGGTGGGGGGCTGGGGTCGAGTGAAATCTAATTACTGAAACGACAGAGAAGCAGGTTAGAATTACTTCTTATATATGAAACCAGGGACAATGTGATTGGATGTGTTGACGCTCAATAAGTCTCTTTGTTTCAACTTCCGTATTCACTTTCATAACAAAGTACTTTTTTAGTCTTACCTATATTTCAAATAGGAATTTTTATTTTTACTCAAGTCATTTGTGAAAGAAGTAATTGCACTTCTATTTGAGTATATATTTTCAGTACTTTACTGATAATTGGTAATAGAAAGCTAAACTGGGAGCAGTACTTGGGGACGTTGCCTTGCTCATGAGTACCAGTTGGGACTTGAGAGCTTAAACCAGTGACTTTCCGATCATAGGAAAATTTGATTGTCTTTTAAAGACGTGCCAGGTTTAACTAAAAGTAAGGAGAAGCAGAAACCAGTGATGCTGAGTAGCAGCATTTATGTCTGCATTATTATCATTGCTGTGTCCCGTGATGAAGTTTTTACTATAAAAGCTAGGTTTACTCAAAAACTTAAGTTTAAATAGTTGCCTTATTCTTTTAACTTTGTTTTTTACTCAAGTACTTTACACCATCACTACAATTAAGATGTACACAGCCTGAGCTCCACTAAATCTTACCTGCTGTCGGCCAGAGTTAATAATCAACGTCCTTTTCTCAATAGACTTCCCAAAATGAACCCCCTTTTTTGCCAATCCATTTAGGTAGTTACGGCATGGCCAGATGTGAGCCATGAACCATGTGATTCGATTGGACCGCTACGGAATGTCTTGCATTGTGTTGCATCGATTTCCCTGTTCACTAATCCCCGATTGTCACAATGGTCAGTCAGATTAGGGGTAAGAGAAGCACTGCGGCCTTTTAGGCTGATAATGGGGGGAAAAATCTCGTTAATTGCCCCTGACTGCCGAAAGTAAATTAATTATTGATCGCGTTTCCCACTCCCTCTTCTGTACTTACATAGCCTTACAAATCCTTTTATCTCCCCCTGGTGTAAGTACATTTTCTCTCTAGCATAATTACGCACAGAGTAAAGCCTGCAGACCACTAAGCACCTCATTAGCCCCAAAACTTGTTTTGTATTTTTGCTTGTTTCTTTTTTCTCGTGCATTTTCAAGAGAATGGAAAATTAGTTTCAGACTACAGCATATGAACACATGCAACCCAAAGTGTAAAATCACAAAAAGTATAGAACAGTTTATATTATAGTGGATAAACTACAGACCATGCAAAGCATAATTTATTCATTTATATTTATAACAAAGCTTAACATAAAATTACATTACATATTTAATTTGTTTATATATATATATATATATATATATATATATATATATATATATATATATATATATATATATATATAATGTATAAATAAAATGCCATCTTTAAACATATTTTTATTAATTTGCAAATTTGAAAATTATTATATTTTTTTCCCTTTCATTGTCTTATATTTCAAATGCAATGTTACTGTTATTTGTGGTAATTTATTTTTCATTTATTATATTATTTTATTAGCTTATTGTTTTACAGCAGTTTGCCACAATCCTTTATTGCTTTTAAATATTTTTTCATTTAACTGTCTGAGTGAGCTCAGAAACAAAAAAGGCAACTGACATTTTATTAGTTTTTTTGTGGTTTGATTGAATTAAAGTAATTGCATTAAAATGTCATACTGCTACCATATCATAACGATCGCCAGTTCCCAAATTGTTTGCTTTGAAACTATACTTTAGCAGACTTTCTGAAATTAGCAAAAGATTGAATTGTCATCCGTTAAATCCATATAATATATGGTGATGAAACGTAATCAAAAATGATGAATCAAATCAAATCGTATCGTAGCAGACTTTGTGATATCGGTAGACGTCAAATCATTAATTCATCCTATTGTGATAATGAAACTTGTGATTTACACCCTTCTATTGTCATAAAATCGAATTACAGAAATCGCTTTAAAGCCGGCCTCCACTGCTCCTTCCATTACCTGCTACATGTCCAGGGAAATAAATAAATAAAATGGAAGGCGGAGGATGAATAAAATTGGCGGTAAGGACTGCAGGCGGCATTCTGAAATTTGCCAGTCCAGACTTCCCGGTCCGTCGTCATTATTCTGCCCATTGATCGTTGCAGAGAGCCACCATGGAGCCTGAAATGAAGCGTAAACAAGGTACAACACAGCGTAACAGAATATTCACTCAAATGCAGCGTGTAGTCAAACCCTTGGATTACAGGTTTCACCTTAAGAAAATCCCTAGGTATGTGTACAATCTCTACATTTTTTTTGTGTGTGCGGATACACGTACTTGCGTGTGTGCTCACACCTGATTGAATATGTCTTATTTCCGACTTGTTTGAGTCAATGGAATGTGCTTTCTTGACAGGTCGAGAGAAGCAGACCAAATTGCAAATCAAATTTTTGAAGCCAGCCGGTGATTCTGATAGTAATTTGGAGCGCTTCTGAGCATGGAAACCCATGTTTTAACTTAGAAAAGTGCAATATAAACTTTAAATATAGACATTATTTGGATTTGGCGCTTTTGAGCTTCACATGAAATGTTAACGAGACGAAAACCTCCTGGCTGTGAAATATCGTGAAAGGTTTGAACTCAAATTTCAGCAGTTGAATAGCAAGGTTGTAGCCTGAAGTTATGTATATTTTGGCATACTAAGTAAAAGTCAAGTAAAGTGGGTGGTGGTGGGCTAGTGGTTAGGCAAAGGTGTCAAAAGTACGGGTGTTTAAAAAGACTCTAGTAAAAGTTGAAGTATTGATTCAACTTCTCTCTCAAGTTAAAGTAAGAAGTACAAGCTCGATAACATAAGTAGAAAAGTATAAAGTACCCTTGCGAAGGACAAAACCACCATTTTAGGGCAAAGGCCACTGGACTCCATGTCCAAGCGTTATGTAGAGCAAAAGCAGAGAAAAAATAACGCCACATGAATACATAAAGCCCCATTAGCCATTACCATTGTTTAACATGATGACTGCCTTTATCCTAAACACATCATACAACAAATATTATAGTGCTGTAAAGAGCGCTGTATAAATAAACTGAACTGAAGTGAATTTGGTCAGCTAAGCTTCTTTCTGCACCGCAATCACCATATCATTTCCCACTGAGTTGCCGCCTGTTTTGAGTTTCTTTTTCTCTCTCTCCCACTACATCGTGTCGATCGTGTTGTGCGTCATGTACAAAGATGAATACACCAATGGGATTGTCTTTCCTGTGTGTGTTTACTATGTTATTAAGCCTCAACCAATCAGTCAAGTTGTCTGGATGGTGTGTATTATTGATACGGAATAGGTAAAATGCATGGCAGAATGGCGTAATAAACGTCATTTAAATTAAACATAAGAGTAACGAGCCTGATTTGAGAATGTAAGAAGTATAAAGTACAGATATCCGTGCTAAAATTATGCATAGTAAAAGTACTTGTCTCTGGACCGTGGGGTTGAGGGCTCAAATCCTACCTCCAGCACTACCATCATGACTCTTAACCCCAAGCTTCTTTCAGGAAAACTGTCTCTGATATTAGGAAAACTGAATGGTGAATGCCGTAAATGTAAAAGTAAAGACACCTTCAAAACTTTGGGCAGTTGATAGTGTTAACGATTAGTGAGTTCGCCCCCTTAGTGGAAGGTTACCGGTTCGAATATAGTATAGACAAGTACAGCAAGTAGTAAAATGTGCCCTCAATAAACGTAAAACTGTGCAAATCAAACACTAGAATTTAGATATAAAAATTAACAAAAGGTTAAGTTAAAGAATCTTATGATAAAAAAAAAATAAAGAGTAAGAATGAATTATATACAAAATGTTGAGAAAATACACACTGTAATCCCAGATTAGTTGAGTTTACTAGAAATTCGTGAGTAAACCCGTTCCCCTCAAACCACTTTAGACACATTTTACACATTCTGAAACTAAACAGATTAAGTTGTATTGACATGGACAATCATTAGTCTTTACTAAAAATGATTAGTTTACTTAATTAATTTTCTTTGCATCCCCAAGTTGTTTGAAATAACTATTTTCAGCTAAACTTACATACACATTGTATTTATCACTACTTATATTCATTTGTTAAAATAAATAATGTGGTTTCTTCAAATTTAATTAATACCATTTTGTTTTTGTAATAAATACTTTAAACAAAATTGTATGAAAGAAAAGCAATAAAACATTTAAATGTTCAGAAAAACATTTATTTATTTTTTTTACAAAATAGTGCAAGATAACATTCTGCAGTATAGCACAAACCAGACGACAAGTAAAGTCATTCCTTAAAATGGCATAGAAACTATTTTAACCACTTTTTCATTTGACTGAATAAAAATAAACACAGCATTTACAAAATACCTACTATATCCTGAAAATTCAACACATCCAGTCAGGCATTTCAACAAGCATCTTGAACTAGTATGGAAGTCACATGAACTGTTAATTTAGGTTTAAGGAACATCATTATGCTGTCCTGTGCATACTCTGCTGCATTTAAACCTAAACCTGTAACCAGGCAGAACTAGGCAGACAGAACAGATAGCGTCACTGGTAGCTGAAGAGTAGACAAAGGGGACTTGTGTGTGCGTGTTTTAATATATGCTAGTCGATGTGCTGAAGTATCTTTGCTATGATCTTAAAGGGTTAGTTTGGATATTTAGAAGTCAGCTTCAACTCTAAATTATCAAACTGTAGATGTCTATATTTCCACAAGAGACCATTGTTAAATGTTTTATCAGCTGAGCTAAATTATGTGTGATGACACTGCAGTTTATCAATCTGCGACAAGCCGCAGCTATACAGGTAAGGAAACTATTTCACAAAACCTGACATTTAAATATCCAAACTAACCCTTTAACTTTAAATACTAACATACATACAGAACATATTGTGCTTACACACTTTCATTGTATGCTACAAAAAGAAAAACACATTGGTATCTAAATAATTGCATATTTGCAAGAGGCACAGCGAAAATTATTTGTATGGCAAGGGCCTCCTTTAAGAACACCAAACTGTATAATGAGCTACACTCACACCTTGACGTTGGCCACATCGGAAAATTACTGGAAATGATGAAGTTATGACTGTTCACGGTAGACTTGACACAGCCTTTCTTTACATTACTTTCTGATGCACCTTTGATAAGTGGACTTTAAGAGCATTAATGGAGTTAAATGTGCACAAACATTCTTGGTGTAAGTAGTGAAAGGATACAGTTGTACTGTAGCTCCCATGTTTTAACCTGTAATGTTTTAACAGATAACCTCTCTGATACAAACGCACAGTACTTCCACTTCCACTTCATCTTCACAAGAACCTGCAAAGCAGAAAATGAGCAAACTATTAGCTCAAGCTGCAGTAACGTTAACCTGACTGACAAACAAATGTTCTCAGTAAATTACGAATCACCGTGTTAACACCCGACTAATATTACCGTGGTGTATTACAATAACGAGACGGCTGCACACGTTTAACAGTTTTACTGGAACAAGTGGCTCACTATACCGGACAGGCAGCAGGTTCGCGCGGTCTGACTCTTATACCTGGAACATGCACAATAACGTCACTTAAAAGTATGGTGAGCCTAAGAGCTCAATATACCACAATTACCACGGTAGCCCTGCTAACAGCCGCGTCCTTTGCAAAGTTTGTTACATTAACAGTGTTGATATAAATGCAAGAATCACTTCTGACACCAAACACGGGTTAACCGCGAACCGACAGATAACCGTCTTATTAAGACATAGCTGAGGTTAGCGTTTAGCTGTCTGCACTGATTTTATTGGTCTATTACGTAAGATATAAAATTTAACACTCACCAGCTTTTTATACTTTAGACTATGATTGATTAATTATTTCCATCAAGATGGAAATTTAACAGCATTTAATTTGCTAGCTTTCAAATGATATGTATGTTTCTTGGTATGTCCTTTCACCAGTCTGAATATGAGTTATTTTCAACTTGTTTGAGTCGATGAATGTGCTTTTTGACAGGTCGAAGGGAAACAGACCAAATTGCGCCCTCCTTTGAGAAGTCTGGCCTCTGAAGCCAGCCAAAGGGCGTCTGCTAGTAATTTGGGCATTGTGATCCGACGCGGTGCTTGTGACAAATGAAAGAGCATGTGCATGTGTGTGTGTGTGTGTGTGTGGAGAGTCTTGATTTCAGCTTCCCTTTGATGCGGCGACTACAAAAGGCGACGCTCCATTTGCTCAAAGTTACTGCGGTGTTGGGAACCCAAGCTGGTGTGTGAGTGTAAGTTTATTGTTGACGCTCGGCTGGCTGGAGGTAATGGAATATCAACGTCCTGACCTACAGCGCTGGAGAGAAACTAGAAAATAAATTGTGAACAATGTGTGGAATATATAAAAGAAAATAACTTTTAAATAAGTAAGATGTTCGGAAAGAAGCAGATGTGAAATTGCTCCAAAACATAACCCCATGTGTCTAAATTTGCTTCACGCTGATGAGGAAATCAACAACAAAAAGCAACAGCAAAGATACTAGCAATAAGAATAATAATAGAAGAGCAAAAGGAAACCAATAAAAAAAAAATTACATGAAGAAGAAAAAGTAGAATGAGAAATTGTATGACTGCTGCGAGCTGTAAATTGTAGAAAGGTATAAAAAAGGTAAAAAGAAGAAATAAAGTAAACTAGCTGTAAAAAGTGACAATAAGGGTGAATCCCATTTCACCCCTTGGGCCTACCCCACTGTTTTGCATGTTCCCAAAAAAAATCCCACAAAATAATGATGAGACAGAGTTTAACATGGGAAAGATGGGAAAAAGAGGAATTCAATGACAAAAATTGAGGGAAAAAAATAGACATAATTAGGAAAACAAAATCTAATCACAAGCATTATTATCAACAACAGCAACTAGAGATGCATTTCTGAAAGAAAACGCCAATGCGATTGCTGAAGTTTCGTAGCTGTGACATGAAAACTGTAGAAAGACTTTTATTAAAATGCATTGAAGTTAATGGGGAAAGAACAAGGGATGATAAAAGCAAGAAAAAGACAAGTGCGGGTCAAAACAGATTGAGATGTGTGTTCAGTGAGGGGGTCTGAGGTGGCATAAGAACCATGTTGACTGTCGTTTGAAAAGCGACCGAGGGAAGCTTTCGAGCCTTGAATCCCATGTATTCTTCATGGGAGAAAATGAATGGGTTCCTATGGGAAAAATAAACGACAGAAATAAGGATGAAAAAGACAAGTGTGGGTCATGACGGCTACAGATATGAGAGAGTCTTGTGGGCCCTTGAATCACGTTGAATTTGGTGGCTTTGTGAAGAACGACGGCTGCACGGTAAAGCATCGTAATTTGAACTCCATGTTAGTCTAGGAGGGAAAAATGGAAAAAAGGGGCAGTATTCACAAACGAGTGCGTGTATCAAAAAAGCATCCCACACCGCAATAGGCCACACGTTTTGGAATTGGAAAGAAGTTTCTAGCACAAAGATTTTGGGAGGAGTGGTGATCAGAAAGCTGGTGGAGTTAAAAGCAGATAATAATGTGTGATGTTCACCGCAATCACATACTAATTTCATATTTGGTCCTGAATAATAATTTCAAATGATTTTTTCTCAGGTTTCTTTTAGAATTTCTATAATAACGTTTTAGGAGAACACTGTGCAGAATCCAGTGTTTGTCATTCAGTTGTGATATCAGTACTTAACCTCCTTTTTAATTCAGTTTTCCTAAAATTAAAGCAGACTCTACAGGGGTTATGAAAAGCAAAGCTACAAATTGATTAATTGATTCGTTCATTTTGAAGTCTAACATTCACTCCAGGCTGCTTCTAACATGACAGTGGTCGAGCGCAGTTTTAAAAGAAATCGCAAATTTTAAAAACAGCATATACAGAGACAACAACTCCAAACTCAAGCTGAAATAATGTGCCATTTACTGAGATAATGGCTTTTGTTCAACACATTTCGTCTTTGATGTGTCTAAACCCAGCACTAATGCAGCTGCCTCCCTTTGATATCTCCCGTGTTTCCCTCATTTTCCTCTCCCTTTGCCTTTTGCCCTTCAGTGCCTGGGCCAAAATCACACCCTCAGGAGCTGCTTCCTTTACAAAATACAGCCGGCTGCTTTTTGCTATCCCTTTTCTACATGTAAACATGATCACTTATGTGATTTAAACATAGCAGAAATTAACCACTTAAATAAAATGATTTGATCAATTAGTCATGTTAAAATACAGTACTACATTCATTTACTTAAACTCCAAAACATTTAATCATGGAATTCCATGTTTTTTGTGTTACAACTAGGGGTGTGTCGAATCAGAGGAATCAAATTGAATCAAGATTCTTGGTCTGTTGATTCAAAATCGATTCATGGATTCCAAAAAATCTTTCATATTATTCAACTTACACGATGACACTAGTTTACTTTCTCTTCACATGAGTTCACCTTGCCAATCCTATAGATGGTGCAATGTCGAAAACTGCCCAGATAGACCTCCTTCGCATGGGCATGAAGGAAATGCAGTCAATACGCATGAATATGCATTTCATTTAGTAAACTACATTTGATTCAATGTGATATTTTTGTTGATCTGCAAAAGTCAAATGGGAAAAGTAACTCAACAGCAATCTGGAAACAAATTTGTCTATAAATAAATCATTTATGGATTTTGAATCGAATCCTGAGCCCCAGACACTGGATTCAAATCGAATTGTGAGATTTTCTGAATCGTGCACCCCTAGTTACAACTTAATAGATGATAGATTAACTTAAAACTGTAAGTTGTAAGTAACTAAAGCTATTTTTAAGTTTGAGTGTGTTAATATGCCACATGTATTAGAGGATATTATGAAAAAGTTACATTGTGTAATTTACGAAGGTCAGAAATCATGTGCTTAACCGAGCCGTTTAGACTTCTCCCCTACTTCTACATCACAGTAAGGCATATTTGAATAACTCCACCCTCCTATCTGAGAAGCTCTGCCCCCCAGGTAGAACTGCTAGGGCTTCTTGATCCTGATGTTTTCCCTCAAGCGCTAGGGTAGAAATCGTAATGAAGAAGTCTACCGGCGGAGTGTTGTGTTGAACATGTATGGCTCTATGGATGGTCTGTTAGCAGCAGCCATGTGGATTATTTTGACATGAGGTAAACTCTCTCTGTGCTGTCTATTCCCCCAGCTCCGGATTGGAGTGTGGGCAGCAGCAGCTCATTTGCATTTAGGAATACTAATGAGAAACAGCATGTTCTGAAAGGGACTGAAATAGAGGGATAAAAAGCAGGCGAAAATGCAAACTACTTCAGAGACATGTTTAGTGGAGCTAATCAACGTATTTCAACTTGTTGAAAAAATTTAGAATATGGGATCTTCAACATAAAAGTTCAAGATAAAAGTTTAACGTAGAAGTTCAAAAGTTCAATCGCTACCTTAAAGTTTCAAGTAAAATCAAATTGTATATACTAATTATCTAAGCTCATAAATTTTAGCTTAAACAAAGACATTAGTTTTAACCCTAAAACTTTATATGTTTGATGAAATTGTAAAAATTATTATATTACATCGGAGAAAATGAAAAAAGTATGTTATCTTGACATGATCATATAATTTATACATTGTCATTTAACGTTTCTACATGGAAGCTGTTCTACCAGAAAAAGTTCAGAAAGTGCTCCAAACTATCTCCAAAAAAGTTCTTTAAAAATTGATTCTTTCCACATCGAGATCCATTTCCCCAGAGAGTCGATCTTTATAATCCCTTTATGATTATAAGGAGACTGTTTGCAATTGACCTCCATATGCGAAAGTAGCTGCTCCTCCATCACTTTGTGTGTTCATACAGATGGATGGGCTGACATGCACATCAATTATTTACGTTATTTAAGATCTCAACTTAATACAACATTTTACTAGGCCATTTTTATAAAATGTAAGTGTAGACTGGAGTTGGCATGCTGGCAAACACGGTTATTCAAGTTATTCGAGTCAGAGTGTAAAAGGGACATTTGTACATTTCCCATAACTTCTCACTGTTGCGTTGGCATACATCCTAAACAGTCACACTCTACGGGGCCAATTTAGAGTCAGCCAATTAACCTATAGTGCTTGCTTTGGACTGTGGGAGGAAACCAGAGCACCTGGAGAAAACCCACGTGAACACAGGGAGATCATGCAAGCTCCACACAGAAAGACTGTGCGGCCGACCCATGGATCAAACCTAGGACCTTCTTGCTGTGAGGCAGCATCGTTAACCACTGCGCCACCGTGCCTCAATACGGACTTTTTACCATTTGTTATGCTAAGTAAGAAAGGTACCACTGGTACCACTGAGGTACTTGTGAGCAAGGTAGCATCCACAAACACTGCTTACATCAGCTGACTACTGCAGTACAGAAGTGTCTTCAGAGCAAGAAACTGGTGAACCCTAAACAGAGTCTCTTCAAACCATGCATTAACACTCAAAGTATAGAGAACTTCATGAATATGCTACCTAAACAGAGTCCCCAAAAGTGCTGGGACGCTCCTTTTACCATTTACTTGGCTGTTTAACAAAGCCGTGTTTTTCTTTCCTGCTGCTCTTCCCCCATCACATTTGGCGTGACGTAGATGCCCCACCGCCACCTCCTCAGTTTCCTCATTTCCCTTGTCGCCGGGTTACGCCGGTTAAAAACTTTGCCATTATGCACCACATCAAAGTTTGACCAGTTGCCGTGTTTCACGCCAAACGGGAGCCCATTCATCTTTAATAACCGCTCCAGTCTTTGGAGAATGAGGCACAGCGCTGCAGGGGGGTTGGGGGTGGTGGCGAGTCGCTCTCGAGTCCTGTCTCTCTCACGCAAACACTACTGGTGGTCGTCAGAGAGAATTTTTCAGTGGTGAAACAACATTTCTTATGATGTGGGATTAAAGCACAAGCAACTATGATGCACGAAAGTTGCCTCCGTCTACATTCCGACTTTTAATGCAAGGCTATAAAAACATGCTTTTGTTTGTGGTAGATTTCTCTCTGTGAGTAATTGCTCCAAACTTTGCTAAACAATCCAAACATACTGGAATATCTGTGTTAAGGGCTTATATTTATACAGCATCAGGTGATGACCAAAAAGAAAAGTAAAAAGTGTTACAAAACAAATTAGAATCCGAAGATCATTGCTTAATAGATTCAAGAGGGCTTAATGCAGTTATATGATGATACTGTATATATGTTACATCTGCATCCTAATTCCAGGCACATTTCAACATTTCTAAGGCCACAAAAAACTAAACTGCAGAATTTTCTCATGTTTAACATTTTTTTCTGAATATTTTACTTTTATTATAACATCCGTAAAGTACTTTGGTCAGCAACTTAAATATTATAAGTCAAGACATGTAGCCACTACCAAAACATAGAGTAAAAAATAGGCCCCATCCAGACAGGCATTGAAATCTTAAATGCGATCTGAACGTCCTACTCATTTTTGTTGCGTCTTGTAGCTGCGCTTGATTGACTTCAGTGAGGTGTTATATTGGCATTTGTTTGACATTGTTTAATGCCAAGTTGCAGGCCTATTTGTAGTTTGGTATGTTTACCTATGGAGGCAGTAATCAGACTGTCCAAAGTGTTTAGCTGTGGCTCGTCTTTGTGGACAGTTCAGCATTGAGTTCACGAATAACGGATCCCTACGCTTTATTAAAACTGAGCCTCGACTTTCTTATTTTAAAAATCCTACGACGATGTAGACGGGAGAAGAGAAAACAACGCAGTCGATACTGTCTTCCCTCTAACACTCTATGGTCTCTGATCCATTCCCTGCACCAGCCGGGCTGGATCAATGTCCGCAGATATTTTCAAAATGTGGTTTGTTCCGCATTTTCCATGTCAGAGCGTTTTTGGAACTGTGGGACATATTTGGTCCTCAGAACTTCAACCGAACACATTGTAAACACAATAGCAACTTTTCCTTTGTTTCGGCAGAAATTGACGGCAAGAAACCGTTTCATGCAGCATTTATTTGCTGCCACCCTAGCACACACTCAACCGATTGCAGGTCATGGATGCTTTGATTTGCTCCAATAAGCAGGAAAACGGTTGTCAATTTTACAATTTTGTCGTATCACTGTCGTCATCGAAGGATCGAAAATCGCCGAACCATTGTAACTCGGGGAACTGTACTTTGACTAGCTGCAGGAGCTTGTTTTATGATGAAGGTAATATATACTGTAAACGTAATGTCTAATTAACTTGGTAAGATTTGACTTCACACCTCGGGCCATCACTACTACCTCAACCAACCTAATGCAACTAATCACTGTACACATACACAATACAAATCTGTATGTGTGGCGTTCCAAGAAAACATAAAATTATATTTATGGAGGAAATAAAATGTTCAGCTATTTAAAGGGACCATTAAGGGCAAAAACTAGACAATTTGGGCTTTTTGCATGCTGCATTAAAGCTGCCTACACATGAAATGGAACATTATTGACTAGATGAAGTAGCTGACCGGATAAAAAACCTGCCTTTAGGTGAAACTCAGGTTCTCAGCGTTATGGGGGTGTGACGTAAAATGATTCTATTTTTCATGCAGTGCTGCGAATACCTGCGCTCCAGTTCATGTGCACTGTCTGTATGCAGTCTATAGCCGAGAGACGTATAGTCCCAGTGTGTCAGGGTGAGTGGGAGGTCGTGTTGTGTGTGTGTGTTTGTGTGCGTGTGTGTATGTGTGTGTACATGTATTTAGGGGGTTGTGAGGACCTGGCTGTCCCTTAAAAGTTAGGATAACTGTAAAGTTCTTTATTTGTAATTTTTATGACGAACAACCGTCACCTCTGCAAGTAATTGCTCCATATATTGCTAAATAATCCGAACATACCTGTGTTAAGGGAACATGTTTATACAGCACTTTGAAATATTGGTTGATGCCCAAAATATTTTGGAGAGAAATACTTGACTTAATTTATATATAATTAACTAGAGATAGTGTTCTATTGGAAGCCAGGTTTTGTTTATTACACATATACTCATGCAATCCTGTAAATCAACCAAAATGCCAATTCATCTCTTTTTATTTGTTACAAGATAAACGTTCTATTGCCTCAAGATGGAAAGATACACAGAGACCCAAGTTTACTTTATGGTTATTAGAACTGTAACTGTCATGAACAAACTGTGATGTATGAATTTTTATGCCTTTCTTGTGATATTTTTGTATGTGAGGAGTGGACACCACGAGGACAAAAATGAAGTTGCACATATTTTATTTGAGTTTAAGGTTGGGCTTAGATTAAGTATTATTTGCATCTTGCCATTATGGTCAATGGTAGTACCTCATAAAGATAGTAATTTAAGTGTCTGTGTTTGTGTGTGTGATGCTGGGAATCGGTTGAGTGTGGAAACTGCCTCCCACGCCACTACAGTAAGAGCAGTCTCCAATGTCTCTGATGTTTATGGCCTTTAATTCTCTTATGCATTGTTATAATCTAACTACTTCTCTCTCTCTATCCCTCTCTCTCTTTCATAGTAATTTTATATCCTCATGGTCAAGGCAATTTCTCTCTCTTTCTCTCTCTCTCTCTCTCTCTCTCTCTCTCTCTCTCGCTCCCTTCCTCTCCCTCTTGTGCTATTGGTGTACAAAATTCATGTGTTTCATCATCATGCAATGGGTTCTTATCACAGCCAACTAATTTTTGTGAGTCCCGAGGAGACACACTCATGAAAGAGATACAGAATGGGAGAGAATGAGAGAGAGAAAGGCAGGCAGCAATGTTTGGCAGGCACCAAAGGTATAAGTATTGTAATAACATGTATAATAAAGACATTGTGGAGGTAAATGAGCCACAAAAGGTGAAAAGATTTATGTTATGGTATGTTACAGTATTTTAAAAACACTGTAAATAAATTACATATTTGTGTATATGTGTGTGTACTATGAAATAAATGTTTATGGTAAACTGCAGAGGATTTTGCCATTTTTTGTAAAGCAGTGTAAATTTTAAACTAATATAAATATATGTCTGTACATTATATATATAATATATATATATATATATATATATATATATATATATATATATATATATATATATTATATATATAATGTACAATAAAATTAAATGATAAAAATGAGATTTAATAAGATTAAATAATAAAAATTAAAACAATTAGACATTATAATAAATTTATAATATATTAATACATACTGGGCTGGTTTCTTGCTCATGTACCAAGTCTAGTTTCGGACTAAGTTGTAGTGTCAATGGAGATTTAGCATTCAAACTCAAAACTAGTCTAGAACTAGCTCCTCGATTGGGAAATTGGCCCATGATTGTCTATATTTTTAGATTTAGTTTCTTGTAATGTTTAATATGATTAAGTTCTGTTTACAGTTGTTCAGAGTAGTGGTGGTTTAGTGTTACGGACACTCATCTCCTGACCAAGAGCTTGTGGGTTTGAATCCTACCTCCAACACTACCATCACCGGGTGCCTGAGCAAGATCCTTAACCCCACATTACTCTCATGGAGCCTGTTCCTCTAATTAGGAAAAAAAGGAATAACAAGAGCATCTGCTAGATGGCATAAATGTAAATTGTACTTGTGTAGCTGTGTTTGTGATCTTAAGATTTGTCTTGAAATTTTAGTTGCTTTGAGTCTTGATTCTCATAAATAAAATACTTCTATAGAAAAGGCTCTAGACTTTATTTAAGAAATAGTATGGAAAATGTTTGGCCTCTCTTCATGAGTAAATGAAAGAATGGAAGTATTGGAAAGATAGGAAGAAGTGAATGTGTGTGTAAGAAAAAAAGCGAGAAAGAAAGAGTGAGAAGGAGAAAGACTGAGTAATCATCTTTTTCCAGTGCAGCAGTGCCACTGTTTTCTGCTCTGTGCTTCAAGACTATTTCTATCCTCAGAACTCGTTGTGTCCTCATTTTCACACACAGTCCGGCTCTGATGACTGTGGCCCTGAGTAAGGTGCTTTATATTCTTTATCTTAAAGCTGCCTGTAGACTTCACGCTGGGTGCAAACTGTATTGTTAAAAATAAGAAGGAGGGATAAAGTGGTTCAATGGGATGAAAAGTGGTTCACTCAGGAATGATGATGAAAATATTCTATCTTAAAGTTTATGGGAACAATCTGACCACACTTTGCGGAAAGAAGGGCAAAAAAGAGGCATGCAGTCCGACTGTGTATAAGAAAATAACAAAATAAAGTAGAAAAAAAGAGATGTGATTAATTGGTATATTTGGATGAAAATGTCAGAATGGGGTCACTTAGGGCCAGTTTCTTGAACATGGATTAAGGCTAGTCTTGGATTTCAGTACCAATGGAAAAGATTGAAACTCAAAGCTAGTCTAGACTTAGGCTTAATCATTATCCAGGAAACTGGCCCCTAGTGTCAAAATTAATCCCTATTAAGAATAAGCTGTGAGTTGAATTAATTTAAACAGGAAGAAGAATGATTTCTTTAAAAAAGATGTTTAAGAGTAACACAGTTTCACCAGCACCACTCACCCTCTTAGCCAATAGGGGACGCTCACGTCAGAAAAGAGAGAGAAAAGCCGTTTGACAAGAATGCAACTCTGATCTCCTCAAGAAGCTACAACTTTAATCCACAAACATTATCTCCTGTGAGAAAAACTATGGAAAAAATTAAAGTAACAAAAATATAAAGAGAAGAAAAGAGAAATGAAGAAAAGAAGAAGAAGAAGAAATGAGATGTTCAACTGTGAAAGAAACCACATGATTGCTCTGTGCTGAAAAATGTAGAAAGTGCTAAAATTGTGAAAAAGGAGAAATGATAAAGGTTGTTTCTAGGTGTTTCTGTTAATTAATATTGAACTGTTAAAATATGAGCATTAATGATGGTGTCCCTTGTGACCAAAACAGAGAATTGAATATTTTGGACTGAAAGAAGAAGAAATAATGATGAAGAGAACAACATGACATATTTTTCTACATAGTTTTAACATATTTATTTAGCTTTTGTTTCTTGTAACATTTATGTAACTTAATCTGTTTATGAGGAGGTGCAGTGGTTAGTGCTGTTCCCTCACAACAAGAAGGTCCTGGGTTCGATCCCCTGCTCGGTCGTGGGGTCTGTCTGCTGAGTTCACATAGGTTTTCTCTGGGTGCTCCAGTTTCCTCCCATAGTCCAAAAGCATGCGCTGTAGTTTGACTGGTTCCTCTAAATTGCAATAGGTGTGAGTGTGTGTGCCCTGCAGTGTGTTAGCGCTCACCCAGGGTTTGACCCCGCCTCATGCCTGAAATCCAGTTACAGGCTCCGATAACATTGACTCCAAATGGGGTTAAGCGATTTTTATTTCAATTTGAACACATAAGTGTGCATTTCATTGTTATACTTGAAATCGTGAATTCTGGTAATCTTCAATCTTGAAGGTGATTGGTGGTATCCGGAAAGAGGACAAAATGATTGCTGTTAATCAACAATGAAAACTGCACAACGCACCGACTGCCCTGGCCAGCAGGGGTCTCTCTTCCTTTTGTTTTCCTGGTTAAACAGCATTTAACGTGGCGATATTTTTCCCCGTCAACAACGCTGACGTTACGCTCTGCGCCATGTTTTATTAATTGGAGTTGCGTACCAAAATATTGACCTCGGTATTTGTCGAACCTAATCGTGTTTACCCTCACTCCCAGTGGCACGTAAATAATCCCAAATCAGCTTTAATGAGACGGGAGAGAGTTTGAACTGCCGGGACGATGCCGGATTTAAAAAAAACAAAACAGAATTCGAGCAGCTGCTTTCACAACAGTAGCAAAGAGTGTGTGTAAAGCAAGTGCTTAGAGAGGACAGAGCGGTGGTCAGGAGAGGTCAGGGAGCTTGAGGCAAACGCAGAGCAGCAGATGTGTGTGTTTGTGTGTTTGTATGTGTGTTCATGCATTTAGTTGTTTGTGTGGAACAAACGGCGATCAAATAAAGGAAATTTTGGACAATGTCAAGTGCAATAAATGAACAAAAACTCTAGCAGCTTATATCGAGAAAACAAACATGAGTCAATGGTAGTGCGCTGTAAGACTCCAGTGTGTTTGTGTTTCGGATCAAGACTTATTTTGGAGACTGAACTGCCTTTGGGGATAAAAAATTGGATCCCTGTTTGTGTGTGTGCCTTAAAAATTATATTCAGGAAAAAATAGATGCCTTTAGAGCATAAAATGGCAAATCCCGTTGTGATCACCCGGCTTCATGGTGTATTGATTTTCTTTATCAAGTCTATTTGTGAAATTCTTACTGTCATATTATATCAGTTTTTTGTGCCTTTGTGAGGATGTTTTTGTATATGAGAGCTGGTTCTCATTCATTCATTAATTGAACCACTTAATCCCAACTGGGGTGGCGGGGACTGGAGCCTTTCCCGGGAACTACGGGCGCAAGGCGAGGACCAACGCTGGGCAGAGGCCAACACACCGCAGGGCACACACACTCACACAATCACACTCTCATTCACACCTTACGGAGCCAATACAGAGTCACCAAGTAACCTATATGCTTTTGGATTGTGGGAGGAAACTGCAAATTAGAAGACGATGTCCCGCGGTGTTGTGAGCAACGCAAAAGCAACACAATTACTGAAATGTATGACTTTTTGCTGTAACACAGTAATGTAAGGCGTTCCTTATATATTTTCAGTAATATTATACTCGTTACATATTTCAGTAAAGCACGTTACAGCACACTTTTAATCTGAAATTTAGCGCTGTTTTGTTTTTATAAATAAAAATCACTAACATAGTGAGACCTTTGGCACGAGAGAAAAATAGTGTGAGTTAAAGAGTAAAAGCTATTTCCTACAGAGTGTATGTCTGCAGTCATTATGCTACACCACATCATCCTCCACTGGATGTAGAATGAACTGCAGTAAACTGCATTTTAGCATATTACAATACCAAGTCCTACTTCAACACTCATTTTGCTGAAATCAATTCTAAAATAATGCAGGAGCAGTGTGAGGCGTTACAATTTAGAGACAGAAATATTGTAATGTAACCAATTACTTTGGAATAACAATAATTATCAATCTATAATCTATTATATTTTGGAAGTAGCTTGCCTAACACTGATGTTCTGAGGCTTGTGGTGTGACCCCGACTAATCAGAGTGCACTCTGAAACCATTTGTGAGCTTGTCCGTGCCCAGGCGCTGAGATACGGGTCGTACGCACTAAAATACAGAAAGAAACAGGTGAGTTAAATTTTAATTTATTCAAAGCAATGACTGTGATACGAAAACCCAAAGAATCTGTAAATTAACAGCAAACAACAATATACAAATTTAACTGTGAAAGCGAACACATTACTTTTACACTTAAGTCAACTTTTGTATTTGTTCAGAGCTTGTTTCTTTGACTCACAATGTGAGTCACAATGAGAAAAAGATTCAGATTTAATGTGAGCAACTCAAAGAGTATTATTGAAATCTAGTCATTATGGCAGCTTATGAAGGTGCCTCACAAAGACAATTCTCACACACTCGCGTTCACAAAGATCTTTGTAGGACAAACAGATGTCACACACACACGTTTGGTCCTGATGAATGAGCTCATGAGAGGCAGCAGAGATGTAGTTATTAACATCACATTATACCTAATGATGTGGGTGATAGCGGATGGAGGGAACATCCATCAGATTCAGTCATTTTAAGACCTCGGATGGCGACTTATTAATATTCCATATTTCACTTCTATAGTGAGTCACGGTCCAGACAGAATCTCAATTGTGTCATCAACATCAAGAAGAGAGAGAGAGAGAGAGAGTCAGAGAAAGAGAGAGAGATTCAAAATGATAGTTCTTAGCTCCAGGCTCATGCAAATGATCACACATATGTATAAAAAGTGTACAAAAGTCTTGCGACAACTTAGATTTTGTTATACTGTATATATACTGTACACACACACACACACACACACACACCCCTTATAACCAGATTATATATACATAGTCATAAGATATAACAACATATATTATATATTAATGACATATATTATACTGCAACAAAATGTTTTATTTATTTATTTAAGACTAACCACAACAAAGTATATTTAATATATGCTTATATATAGTATATACCCTAGACAGGTGCCAAAAACCCACTCACACACAATCACACTCTCACTCGCACTTTACCGGCCAATTTTAGAGTCCCCAATTAACCTACAGTGCATGCTTTTGGATGTGGGAAAAAAAACAGAGCACCTGGGAAAAATCCAGGACCTTCGCACCACCCTATACTGCATTTAATGGGACATTAAACATACAATGTGCTGATTTACTCAGTATATTGCTTTTTAATGAGATCATCCAAATTTAATTCGCAATGCAAATATGATGTACTATATTTGACATAATTTTTTCCTCATATTTATTATTGTAAAATAAATCCACCATATGCGCATTCTGCTTATTATGTAGAACTCCTTCATCACAGTGTGAAATGAAACTCCAGCTCTGTTGGGCCTCTTACACTTTTGTGTATTCTCTGCTCCAAACCATGTGGTTGAGTGTGTGATGTGCATGATAATGGGCTTTTGAGCTGAAGCAGGTGTGCTAGGGCTTTGGGAAGTGTTGCACACACGCACACACACTGTGCTGCAGACCTGCACGCCTGGACATGGTTGTTGATGCCTTTGTTGCTGACACTGCTGCCTCGCAAAGACCTTACTTTGTCAAGGCAGAGACCGGCAAGACCTTTACCGTGTGTATGCGTGAGTGTGTGTGTGAGAGTGTGTGTGTGCATCATGGTATGTGGTGAGTTCCATTAAACGGGTGATGTGTCTAACTTCCAAGCGTGGGCACTGGGGTCAAAAGCCATGTATTTTGTATGTGTGTGTGTGTGTGTGTGTGAGTGTGTTGTAGAGCTGTCGGCAGTGTTAAGAGGTCGTTTTGCTGAGGTTTCCCACATTCTCCTTGAATCCAGGGTCACTGTGAACCTTTATAACCTACACCACTCTTATAATAGGTTTAGCTCCAGTCTCAGCTCCTCTATTAAATGCTCAGCTGAAGAGACCATGAAGAAGGAAAGTGTTAAACATTGTATCAAAAAACGCAATAAAGTGATTATTATTTTGCCCACCACATCTTAAACATTTAGCTACAATACCCTGTGAAATAAAAATACGGAAAAAGGTACATCTGAAAAATATAAATAAATAAGAAAATAAATAAATAAAACATTTAAAAAATAAATTACTAGCTAAATATTAACAATAAGATTATCTATACAATCATTAAATATGCCCAATGAGTTAAAAAAAAAAATCTGTACTTTTGTTGACTGATATTGCATTCAGAATTAAATTTGCAACTTAGCTACAATACCTTGTGAAATCCAAATTTCAAAATGTTATCAATAGATCAATCAATAAATAATACACTCCTTAAGAAATGAACAATAAGATTATGAAGTATATAATAAGATTTTATGTTTTTTGTTGCATTCAAAATTAAATTTGCAACTTAGCTAAAATAGCATGTGAAATATTTTTAAATGGTACTAAATAAATAAATAAATAAATAAATAATGTGCTCTGAAAAATTTGCAATAAATTACTAAAAATTTCTAAAAATCTTTAATATGCCCACTAAGTGAATAAAAGACTTCTGTACTTTTGCCAATAACTTTGGTAAATATATTATGGTCTAATATTGTAGCAGCACATTTAAGGAGCAATGTAATAATCAAATTTATTGCAAATTTAGTTTTTGAGTACAACAGTAAAATAATTTTGAAAATCAATCACAATTTGCCATCAAAACTCATTCTGTATCATATTTTCATTAAGAACATAACTGTTGTTAGCTGACAATTTATAACAAATGTGCAAAAACTGATCACATGGATAGAAAATCAAATGAGCATAAGTCTTATTAAAACTGTTTAAAAACATTGTAGAATATGAAATTAGAACCTCAAACTACATATTCAGCTCTAATTGGTTCATATTGTATGATGGTGTGTATGTGTGTGTGTGTGATGTTAATGACTGTGCACCAGGTGTGTGTGCCAAGTGGAACGGTGTGACTGTTGCCGGATTGTGACCCGGAACCTTCCTGAGAACAGCTGGCCAGTGTCGAAAAAATCATTATCGTGGTGCAACAACACAGGTCTGCCATGCTGGGTCACACTGACACACACACACACACACACACACCTACACACACACACCTACACACACACAGCCCACACACATTCACTTCACTGTACATTTGGGGATGTTCCAAAGAAATTATGATAACTGTAGCTAAATAAGCATAGGCCTGCACCTAAACTCCAACCCCAACCCTAACCATATCCTGCTCTTTTAGTTTTCTTAAATTCATTTTACTACAAAATATACACTATATTGCCAAAAGTACTGGGACACCTGCCTTTACACACACATGAACTTTGATAAAATCCCATTCTTAATCCATGGTCTTTAATATGGAGTTCATGCACCCTCTGCAACTATGATAGCTTCAAATCTTCTGGCAAAGCTGTCCACAATGTTTAGGGGTGTGTTTTTTTTTTTTTACCATTTTTTCCCTGAAGAGCATTTGTTAGGTCAGCCAAAGATGTTAGACGAGTCCTGGATCGCAGTCTCCGCTCTAATTCATCCCAAAAGTGTTCTATGGGGTTGAGGTCAGGTCTTGTTGTAATCCAGTCAAGTTCCTTCACACCAAACTTGCTCATCCATGACTTTATGGAGCTTGCTTTGTGCACTGGTGAGCAGTCACGTTGGAACAGGAAGCACTTCCCACAAAGTTGGGAGCATGAAATTGTCCAAAATCTTTTGGTATGGAACATTGCAAATGATCGTTTATAGAATATCAAATCAAAACAGGCACAATGGCTACAAAACAGCACACTAATGTGGAAGAGATGCAAAAGTGGATTGACAAAAGACAAAGGCAAAAGGGAGCACTATACAGTATATGCAATAACAAATTAGGGGGTAGTGCCAAACAAAAACGAGTAAACCAATCAAAAGAACCAATCAGCAATTGGATAATGACAAACTAAACCAAACAATTAAGGAACAACTGACTGAACCAATGAAAACAGAGGCGGCTGAACTGAACACATGAATGAGACTCCGCCTCAAGCAATCAACACTGTTGAACACCTGAAGTTGAATACCTTTTCCAGTTTGGGACTTGAACCGATGACCGTCCGATCATAGGGCCAACTCACTTACCATTACCCTGCCAACTGCATTTGGATTAGACACAGTAATAAACATTTTGCATATATGGATCAAAACTTCATATTTTCTGAAACTTTTCACAGCTTGAACTGAGGGCAACTGAACTTTTCAAAGTTCTTGATGTTTTACCTCTCAGTTTAGAACTGAAGAAGCCTTTCAAATGAGAGGTGAAACGTCTTCAAGAACCTTAATAGAAGTGCAGTTGCCTTCATTTCAACTCCTGGCTGACTGAGAACCTACACAGACATATTTTCTTTCTTGTTATTTTAAGACTTCTTTATTCACCCTCTGTTAACCATCAGGTTTCCCAAACCTAATGGGAAATTTCCATACTCCCCATCCTCAGCTGGGTTCCGGTGATGCTGTGCTTCCCCTGGATAGACAACCGGACTGAGTCATCCCAAGCCTGTTCGCCCATCATCAAAGCTTTGGTCGCATCAGCCGCGGTCTCGGCCTAGCTTTGTAGTTCAGCGTCCCGACAGGAACAAAGCCTCACTCAAACTCGGCAGATGGGGAAACGCTCAGCGAATGACATCTCAATGTCACCGGACTGGAAAACTTTCAAAAAAGAGCTGCGGGTCCCGCAGGGAAATCCCACTCATTTCGGATGCTTGGCGCATGTCTGAGCATATTATTATTCATTCTCTCTCTCACTCACACTCTCTTTCTATCTCTCTCTCTCTCTCTTTCTCTCTAAAGTCAGCCCAAGTTCACACACATTATTACCCATACAGATTAAGGTGCTTACTCCCTCCCCATCTTCTCTGTAGGTAAAAATACGTTTTAATGAAAGGGTGAAAGACAGGAGTACTGCCTCAGTCCAGTTGACAGTCCAGTTCTGCACTTGACAAGTGCAGATTGCAGGTCTGACATCTCATCTCGGATCTCTGTCTTATCTCGCCTTCTAGCTTGAAAAACGTTTAAGATGGCATTATGTTGTTAAAAAAAAAAATCCTGAATCACTGCCATAAGTGAGTCTATAGCAGTATTATCAAAATTATTATTGGGATCAAACCCAAGACCTTCTCACTGTGAGACGACAGCGCTAACCATTGTGCCACCATGAATATTGGTCAACATTTATCAAATTAATGCATAAAGGTGCAAAAGTTGGTGAAAAACAGGACAGTTGGTTGTGTAACGGTTAGGGAGTTCGCCAAGGCTTGTCGGTTCTGGTCTGGCTGGTCTCATGAGCAAGGTACCACTCCCCAGGTAAACACGCATGTAAACATTGCGTCATCCTGTATTTTCCTGCAATTTTACAAGCATGGAGGCACTTGAGGAAATTGTGGGTGGTCGAAATCTGAACAAAACGAAGGAATCTGTGCAAAGCAGATAATCTCTCAGCATACAACGAATGTGATTCCAAAGAGAAAAAAAGGGAGTGATTATTTGAACATACCACAGCACACCACACAATGCACCACAATGAAATGTGACCTCTGCATTTGACCCGTCCATGAAGTAGCAGTGGGCAGCTAACAAGGGCAGCGCCCGGGGAGCAGTGCTTGGGGATGGTACCCTGCTCATGAGTACCTCGTGAGTACCTTTACACACCTTACTCATCATGTGTCACTCCACCAAATAGGAAAACTGAACCCAAACAGTTCCCTCTCCTGGCCCGACAGATTTAGTCTGGTTCTTCCATCGCTGCTCCTCCCTGCAGTAGGAGTGTCTGACGAGCTTCACTGTAATCCACCTCCTATCAAGCCTGACTGCCTCAGAGAATCCAGTCTAGCATTTATTTATTCCACCTAAACCTGTCCCCGTAGGTGGACAGCGGCATTCTGGAAGATTTTTTCAGCCGACGCTTTATCCAAGGCTAATGCGCCTCCGTGACATGCTTCCCCAGGAAACAACAAGCTGTCGCCTCCTGTTGGCCCCGACTTTGGAGATTGATGGAAATCCTGTAGGAAAATTCCACAAGGCAAGATTTCCCAATTATTCTGATAACTTATGCTAAATGTCAGCATTAAGGATTAGTCTAATAGCTATGTTTATCTCCGCTCCTATGGGGCAACAGCTGAGATTGGATTTATTTTTTCTCTATGATATTCTAATGTGTGTGAAATAAGGTCTGTCTTTTTGTCTAAAAAGACTTTGCACAGTATTGCTCCTGTTTTTGGGCATATTTCCAAAATCTGATGTCTGATGTCTGAGCATGATTAACTCTCAGGTTTGACTCTGCTTAAGTCACAGTCTGAGGTTTGAGTCCGACTAACTCTCGGTTAAAACTTTGAGTCTGACTAACTTAGAAGTTTGAGTCTGATTAGCTCTGAGTATGATGTTTGAGTCTGATTAACTCTTAGTCTGAGGTTTGAGTCTGATTACCTCTAAGATTTGAGTCTGATTCCCTCTGAGATTTAAGTCTAATTTATTCTGAGATTTAGTTCTGGTTAACTGAGTCTCAGACTTAACTTTGAGTGCAAAGCTTGACTCTGATTAATTCTGTGGTTTGAGTCTGATTCATTCTGAATTTTGAGTCTGATTCATTCTGAGTATTGAGCATGAGTCTGAGGTTTTAGGTTTTTGTTTGATGCTTAGTAAAAATAGTCAAAACCTTGACCTTTCCCTACAACTTTTCATCATGAAAAAATTACTGATGTGTTAATGTGTATGAATATGGTTGTGAAGATGTGCTTTTCATGCAAGATATTTTTAGGAAGGCAAATGTGCTGCTTTTATCTGTTTGACTGTGCTAGCTTTGCTAAATCTATTTTGGCACCTAGTACACATGGTCTAATTGGTTTATTTCCAGAAAGAGGTCAGACCAAGATACGGGCAACAATCTCATTCGTGCCAACTGTACCCAGAGTTCTAGAGAAACTGAACTCTTTGTTCAGACTGCCTCGGGTACGGTCATTCAGTCCGTCCAGACCCTCCTAAAGAAATAAAATAAAATAACAAACTCACACTTGAATGCTGAACTCTGATTTGAGCTACACTGTCAGTGTGAAAGTGCCGTAAGTGTAACTCTTTCACTCTTTAGTAAACCATCGCCAAAAGACACTTTCTGTCCTCTCTAATGTGTTAATCTCAGCTAATAAGCCCGATTATTTAAAGCCTGCACTTGGCTGCTCTCTCTGTCTCTCTCTCTCTCAGCCAAGAATATGCTTATGTCATTACATTACATTATACACTCGAGTCAAAAAAGCGATTATTCAAATGCACACGCGCACACACACCCCTAAAAAGTGTAGCTACAATATGCAATATAGGTCAATTGGCGACTCTAAATTGGCCATGTAAGGTGTGAGTGAGAGCGTGATTGTGTGAGTGTGTGTGCCCTGCGGTGTGTTGGCGCGTGCCCATGGTTGGTTCCCACCTTGCACCCATAGTTGCTGGGATAGGCTCCAGATCCTGATAAGGATAAAGCGGTTTGAATAAATGAATGAATGTAGCTACACATTTGAATTATTGTACTGTACAATGTGGTGGTGGTCTAGTGGATAGGATACTCGCCTGTGCAACATAAGGTTGTGGGTTTGAATCCTACCTCCAGCTCTACCATCATTGAGTTCCTCACCCCAAGTTGCTCCAGGGAGATTAAATTAGGGAAAATAGCTGTCATTCTGAATAAGAGCATCTGCTAAATGCTGTGTGGTGTTGGGCAATATTATTGAAAACTTGAATACGAATGGAAAAGTGATAGAACTTGGAATATTGGGCTATGTTTGCCAAAGTTTGGGCAAAAATGCAAAGTTCCCATGTTGACTGATGGTATGGTCTTTTTCAAAGAGGAAAGTAAAAGCACTGCCTGACTGGGACAGTTGATAGTGGTGCACGCAAAATCCACACCAAATAACCCCATGGTCGTCTCTTTGTGATCTTCTCGATGTGAGGTGACAACACTAACCACATTTTCATTTTCAAATGTTTTCCAAAAAAAGTAACTATACTTTTCTTTGGATTCCTGAATTAGGACAGGTTTTTTTGCTAGTAATTTCAGTGTAGACAGAACATAGCAAATCCAATTCGTTTTGCATCATATCCATATGTAGACATAGATTTATCTGTCAGCTTCCAAAGAAAATCCCAAAGAAATTCATGAGGGAACATTTACGCAGCTCCAGTTTCTTCCAGTGGAGTTTATTCTTCCTACAGTCAGTGGTGAAAGTATCTTTAGAAACTATGGCAGCAGGCATGTGTGTATGTGTGTGTGTAAGCATTTTTAATGGTGTCAGTTGGTCACACAAATCCGGATGCTTCGTGAAAACTGTATTTCAAAAGGTGATTTATGCAGAGTAGGCCAGAGAAGCCAAATATTCTCTATTTCATGCTGACTTGGCAGGACTGTCCTCTACATTCACCTTAAACTTCACACCCACGCTCACACACACCCACAAACTCTAAAAAGCAGAATCCACCTAAATCCGCCAGTGACAAAAAGCAGCTTTCACAGACAAGTCTGAAGAAAAAAAAGAAAAAAAAAACAACAAAAACAACACGGACACACTTATCGTTCCTGCTTCCCGTAATCCAACACAGGTTTAACTGCGATTTCAGGCACACCGGATACAACACCCTTCCCAAAAGCATCCAGAAATCTTTTTCATTTTTATTTCAGGAAAATGTGAAAAGACAACAGGTGAGAAGAAGGCTTCAGTCTGCTGAGGACAGTGTAAATGAGCATACTGTACAAGTGTTTGTATGTCCGTGAGGAGGATTTGCTCACAGAAACTATAGCTCGACTGGAATAATTGCTACCTGAGAAGAATAAAACAGTGAAAAGCAATTTGTTTATGTTTTTAGCATCGCCAAAAAAAGCTCCCATTCCCCATTGAGTGCTCAGCGTGACAGCTGCCAGATGAGAGTCGATCACATGTAAAACTGTGCGTTGAAAGTCTGAGATTTACAGCCTTTTTTTTTTTTTTTTACCGTTGACAATATTTACATAACCTCCCCGAGACTGTGCAAACGGCATCATGTTGTTACAGAAATGTCACTCTTTGATGCTAATTAATTCCACCACCTGCCAGATGGAAATAATAAAAATCTGAGTGTATTAAAGCCCTCTCTAAGCTGCCCCTAGAAGCACAAACGCTAGACGATCTGCAAAGGAACCAAACTGTTTCCAAGGCCAGGGGCGGTATGGAGTAAAGAACCTAATCAGTTTCATCTATCATTTTTATCTTCATGTCACCAAGTAGAAAATATTCTTTCGTCTCCGACCAGAGCCCCGAATCCTCATTAACAGTGTTTCTGTATGCGGCCAGTCAGACATGTAAAAGGCTTGACGTCAGTCGAAGTGTCTGGTCAGAGAACAGACAAAACAACAGAGACTTTTACAAATATTAAAATGTAATGAAACGTAAAGCTTGGTTAAATGAAAAATAAAATATCACAAACAAATAAGTAAATAAATAAATGACAGTAAATAAACAAACAAACAAACAATAAATAAATTACTAAATAAAGTTTTTCTGTAGCTGCAGAAAAACATGGTACAAAATATATAAAGTACAGATTGAGAAAATGTGCGGTGTAGTATAAATTGCACCTTTTGTTTTGTATTGTTTTGATTATTAGGTATAATATATAATATAGAAATTAAGTGAATTAATAATATCAAGAAGGAGAAGGAGAAGAATTTTAATTATTATACATAATATATATTATACAATATATAAATAATATAATAATGTATAAAACATGTTAATAATAATACTCCTCTCTCTCTCCCTCTCTCCTGAGTCATCAGTATTAGTGGCATTCCAGGCGAAACAGCACAGGGAAAAAATCCATTCCGGAAAAGTTGCTGAGGAGCTTGGGATATCATGTGAGGCAAATTGAACATTACACGATGACATGGCTTACAGCAAAAGCAATCTTGTACAAGTCAACAGTACGGAGACACACACTGAGCCGGCAGTCTTAAAGAGGGAAAAAAAACAACATTGGTTCTTCATTCACCAAGCATTCTTTGGAAGAAATTTGAAATTTGAAAATACACTTACACGGTTTTTACAAAGTTTCCGACATTTGCCAGCGTTTTCTTACTTGAAATGGTTGCTTTTATTTAGCTACGTTATTTATATGCGTGTTAGTGCAAAACATTAGTTCATGGGATTTTCCTCAACTGTACAGTTATATATTATATACTATCTAAATGTAAACGTCTTATTTATTATACGAATTTGTGAACATTTATGAACACATCAAGAATCTGATGTAGATCAAATTCATGCAAAAACACTACAAAAAAGTTTTTTGGTTTATCTTCATGTCATGATAAATAGACATTTTGAATTTAGGTATTTTTATATAAAAATATTAGATATTAAATAATACTTTGAAAACCATTTAAATTTTTGTGGTAAAACTCTGATCATCTTGATTTAGAATCACATAATTTTGTTCAAGAATCAAACTATTAATGTCTAGCAGACATTTATATGTTTATGTTTTTTATCTTTATGACAGCTTTACAACTTACAAATGAGTCATTACAAATTAACAGACAGTGAGACTTTTAAAGATTGTCGCCCATCCTCTGAAAATTAAAGCAAAATGTATTGTTTTAACAAATGTAAGCAAAAACTCAAAGATATTGGTAGATGGGCCAGTTGGTAGCTTAACGGTTAGAAGTTAACCGTGATCAGAAGGCTGCCGTTTTGAATCCCAAAGGTATCACTGAGGTACTCATGTACCGTGCTTCCCGGGTACTGCCCATGTTAGCTGGCCAACAGCTCCTTCACATATTGGTAAAATGCAGAGGTCACATTTAGTTATGGTGTACTTTGCTGTGCTGTGGTGTGATAAATAATGGCAATGTGTCATGATAAATAATGTCGATAACTATGACAAATAATCACTAACTTTCATGTTCAAATTATTCTTAAGTTTAAGACACATTTACTTCACTATACTTTCAGTAACCTTAAATCTACGTAATGATGACTGCATCTAAATAAGTCAGTACTGCCTCCTAAACCTGAGCCCTAACCATAACCTTAGTAATGAACATGAAACTTTTCTGCTTTTAGTCTTCTTACATTTCTATTAATACCTAAGGTATCTCAGTAAAAACAAAAGGGTAATGCAATTTTTCATCCCCGAAAGTATGCCCATCCCCAGTCTGCAGGTGTAAAAACCTGTGGTGGTTCAGTAGTCGAAGTGGGTAAAACCATGGTTTGGTTACGATAAGACTACAGGTTCAAAACCAAGGAGACCATAAAAACACTGTTGGATCCCTGTATAAGTTAACATAACATAAACTTAACATAAAGTTTTTACATCGACATTGTTCCATTAATGAGGAATGGGAGTCACTCTAGATAAAAGTGTAAAGAGAGTAAAATATGAAAGAAAATTTATCACCAAAATAAGTCTAGATTAGAAACACACAAACATGTGTGCTGTCTTTGTGAGGTCCTTCCGCTGACTCCTGTAACAACTGGCAGGTGAACCCAAATGCAGAGTCAACAGAACCAGGTCGCATGCACAGGGTTAAATTGATGAAAAACCAAGAGTTTATTCAGGCAGAGGTCAGTACCAAAAAACACAGTCCACGGAGCAAACAAATCCAAATCGCCAGAAGCATAGGGGTAATCCAAAAACAGAAAGCAAGGGTCAAAACAGAGGCAGACAAACACAAAGAACGCTCGGTAAGTTGCACTAGGCTTAACAATACTTTGCGGGGAATGGTTGTAAAAGAAAGTCCTTAAATACAGGTGATGTGGATGTGATTGGTTAAAATTCTGGTGACGCTGATCTGGTAGCCTGGGGTAATTGTGAAGGTCTGGAACTGGAGTCCTGGTCGGATGGCCTTTCTGATGAGGTGGAGTCCTCCCTTGGTCTGGGCTGAGACCTTGCAACTCCCATAATGACAAGATGTACGTAAATAATACTACAGCTACAACTAACACTAACCTCAATAACCAGCAGCAAATCTTTTACCTCTTTTAATTTCTCAAAATCAAACCTGAAATTTTTCTAGAAAACAAAATATGTCCCCAAAGCAGAAATAAATTGGACAAATTGTAAGTTTTCCCATATTTTTGGGAATATTTGGGGCAACACAATCCCTTAAAAATACACAGACACACACCCATTACATTTATTAGTTAAGACACGCTGAGAATTCTAGCATAATGATGTTGCAGTTCTTTCCTTCCTTTATTCTTTCTTTCTTTCTTACACTTCATTGACTCCCTCTAAACAAAAAGATTCTGCTCACAGCAAAGGTCTCTTTGTGATTTTCACCACGGCGTCCTCATTTTACTCACCGCTTCTCGCACAGTAACTAGCTGCAGGCTAACCATGGGAGAATGTGAAAATGTGGAGAGTCAACAACTTGCTTCTCCCTCTCTCTTCCTCTTTGTCTGGTTTTCCCTCTATCTCTCTTTCTGCAGCCCGAACTTTGCTCCGCTGCTGCCTCCCACACTAGTTTTCCTGCCACAGATAATGAGCTGGCGTTTAGACAGCACTGCATTGTGCTTTTGCCCCGTAACCTCGAGAGCCGCCAGATCTCCCTCTGTCTGCCTTGATCTCGTTCTGTCTCCCTCAATCTCCCTCCACCTCCCACAATCTCTCTTGATTTCCCTCTGTCTCTCTACATCGCCCTCTCTCTCACTGTCTACCTCCATGTCCCTCAGTCTTCCTCCATCTCTCTCTATCTACTTCTGTTTTCCTTTGTCTCCCTCCATCTTTTTCCATATGCCACATGCCTCCACATATCTTGCATATGTCTCCTAACATCTCCCACTGTCTTTCTCTGTCTCCCTTAACCTCCCTTCTTCTCCCTCTACCCCTCACAGGCCCCTTCTGTCGCTCTATATCCTCCTCTGTCTCCATACATCTCCCTCTGTCACACTCTGTCTCCCTATGTATTCCCTGATCTCTCTTAATCTCCCTCCATCTCTTGCTGTCTCCCTATATCCTACTCCTTCTCCCTGGATCTCCCGTAATCTCCCTCCATCTTCCTCTATCTCCCTCTGTCTCTCTACATCTCCCTCTGTCTCCTTCCATCTTCCTAGGTCTACATCTGACTTCTTCATCTCCTTTTAATCTCCCCATCACCTTCGATCTCCCCTGTCTACTTCCATCTTTCTACATCTGTCCTTTCCCCCTACATCTCCCTCTGTCTATTTACATCTTCCTTTGTCTCCCTCTGTCTCCCTCCATCTCCCCCTGTCATCCTACATGGTCATCTGTCTCCCCCGTCTCCTTTCATCTCCCTCAGTGTCCTTACATCTCCCTCTGTCTTCCTTCATCTTCCTCTGTCTCCCTCAGTTTCCCAGTATCTCCCTTTGCCTTCTCTGACTCCCTCAGTCTCCCAACATCTCCCTCTGTCTTCCTACATCTTCCTCTGCCTCCCTCAGTCTCCCTTCATCTCCCTCAGTCTCTTCCCATCTCCCTGTATCTCTCTCCATCTCCCTTCATCTACATTATAAAGTAAAATTTTTGTAAATGAATCTTCAAATGTGTAGAATTTTTGTATTAAAATGTTTCTATTCAGCTGCAACCAGGTGTAAGCTCTTTAACTCAGTCTTTATTAATACTTCTGCAGCAAATTGTTAGCAAAAGGTTATTCTAAAGAATGCATCATTCAAACCAGAAACATGTATGATCTCACATATAAAAGCATAAAAGTTATAATAATAAAAAGCTTTTACAAACCTAAACCTCAACATTTTTTTACAGAGGCAACCACATGACGGCAGAAAGCAAATACACTGCATGAAACAGGACAACTTAAGTTCTCTGCAGAGTTGAGTTTGAAAAGAGTGAGAGATTTGAAAGCCGGCACCTTTGGGAATCAGTTGGAAAGCAACATATTGGAGAGTTTCTTTCCCCAGACATCAGCACGATTTTATCTCTACACACTTCACTCCCAAATATTCCCATTTAAAACAGAATTAAAGCAAGAAAATCTCTCTTTTCTTTAGACTGCCCGAAGAGCCGTTCTTGTGGACGGTACCTGGGTGGTTAGTAGCATAATGCTTAGGGCGTTCAAAAGGTCAATGGTTTAACTTCCGGACCGGTAAAGGTACCACTGAGGTACTCGTGAGCAAGGTACTATCCACAACCACTGGTCCCCAGGCACTGCCCATGTTAGCTGCCCACTGCTCTTTCATGGATGATACAGAGGTCAGATTTTGTTGTGGTGCACTGGGTGCCTTGCTGTATTCACAATGACAAATAATCACTTACTTTCACTCACTCACTTTTCTTTACCTTGCTCACGAGTACCTCAGTGGTACCTTTACCAGTCTGGGACTTGAACTGGCAGAATCTGATCATTTTGTTCAAGAATAAAACCAGTAATTCTGAGCAAGTAACTTTATAGTCTTCACTGACGGCTTAAAAAATGAGTCCTTACAACTGAACAGACAGTGATTTGATTCTTAAAGACTGTCTTCCATTCTCTCAGGTGTTTCCTTTCCTAGTTCGAGGCACCCACAGACCGACGTTCCTTAATTACACTGCCTTCAAATCAGCTCCAGTTCCTACTATATAATCCTCAAATTGTGCTAGTTATTAAGTCGTTACTCTCCCGCCGGGACCGCTATTCGCTAGGTACGCACAGATTGGATCTCGTTTTCTTTGCCTCTCTTCCCCCCCAGAGAGTTGTGCATTTCTAAATTTGTTCCTAGCCTCTTTTTCTATTTGGCAAGGCCTGATATTATAGTCCTGAGCGCTGTTGATACAAATGTGACTGAAAAATGCTTTATGCTTACATCAGACTATGGCTCAAATATGCATTTAAAAAAGAGTCAGGGAGGTCTGATTTGAATCGCTTTAAAATTGTTGTCAAGCTGCACAATCAAATTACTCCTGCTGTTGCAAGAAAAATGTCTCACACTTAAATGCTATCGGTTGCTGGGTTTAAATCATGTGTTTGAACTAACACGCACCATTTTTAGGGCGTGCACTTTTCTAAATTGCCCTTTAATATTCCACTAAGTGTTTCACCTCTCCCCAAAATGCTGTTTGCCGCCTTGCTGCACCCAGGGGGCCGACAGAACGAGGAGAGAATTCTACGTTTGGGACACAGCGAGCTCAGTGGGGTTCTCCCTGGAGGGAAACAAGTTGCTTCGTGCTTTCCACGGTTGTGTTTTGAGGTGATAATTCTTCTTGGTGCTTCCTCACTTCAGTAAAACTTTGAGTAACGTCAGCTCGGCGGGGTTGAGAGTTTCAGTGTAGTGGTGCATTGGCAATAAAAAAGTCGTTTATCTTTGTGTCTAATGATAAATAGACCATGTCAATACAACAGATACTTTAATACTGCAATATAAAAATGCAGGGGTATTGCTCAGCCCCCATTATGTTTATGATACTTTTTAGAAACCTTGCAGCATATGGAAGGTGTAGTATGTGCTATACCAGCTCCTCCTTCACCAGCGTCACTACACCATTGCTAGTAGTACTTTTACCGCTCTAGGATTCAAACCAGCAACCTTTCAATCATGAGGTAAACTCCTAACCATTACATTACTAACTGCCCCACTCGTAAATATAAAAATATACAGATATAATAATCAATGAATGAGGATATATATTTTAACATACATGAGCGTTTTGAAAATGTTTTATGCCAGCAATGTATATGATGAATAATCACAAATACTTTGTAAATACAAATAATTGCCTAAATATAAAAATAATTAAACAAAAATCTGATTTACGCTACTTTGGCCAATTGGTAGCGTAACGTTTAGTGCGTTCATCCCGTGATCAGATGGTCGGCCGGTTTGAATCCCTGGACTGGTAAAGGTACCACTGAGGTACTTTTGACCAAGTTATCATCCCCTAGCAGGCTCCCTGGGCGCTGCCCATCTTAGCTGCCCACTGCTCCTTGACGGATAGGTCAAATGCAGAGGTCACACTTGGTTGTGGTGCACTGTGTGCTGTGCTGTGCTGTGGTGTGTTTACAATGACTAATAATCACTCATTTTGTGTTCGATTAAAGAAACAAATTGGAATGTGACTGTGCATTTCCTGTTTGTTTCATTTTTAAATGATCAAAAACAGGGAAATTGGACCATGACTCCTTATTCATTTGTTCATTTTGGTTTTGGAAACAAATATTGAAAGTAGACACAATTTTGCGTTTTGAGTTTTGGTTTTCAAGGAACAAGGAGCATTTCAAGAAACTGAACGTATTTACATTAAATAAAGTTTACACCCCCTGCAAATTTAAATAATTTTGTATTGTAACAGGTTTACTCACTAAGTACTGCCAGATATCACCTCCCTCAACCTCATTTCTCCTTTCTCCTGTCTCTTATGTTTCTGTTTCGTCTGAAGAATTTCCTTACAAATGTATAGGTTCTTAAATACTGGGCAAAAGTCAAGCAAAGCTTATGTAAACATATTAGAAACAACAGGCATGGCACTGACAGACCAGTCCAGCAAGGTGGGGAAGGAACTCAGCGGTTGGTTTTTGCCCCCAGCAGGGTTGAGCTTGGTGCCAGAGCTATCAACCTGAGTGGCATTATCCCAAACCTAAAACCTTTAGGAGGATTGATGCTCTCAGCAAGAGGATCAGCTCAACTCCCAAAGTCCCCCATTCACTGGCAAAAAATGAGGCGAATAAGTGAAGAGGCAGGGAACCAGGAGAACCTCCTCGTTATCACCTGCACCTGTTTCTTGTTGTCACGCCCTGTACAGCACTTTCATTGGTCATTTGTTTTCGCTGCCCACTTCCATGTCTATGTTCTCACTCAGTGTCATTTTTTATTGATTTAGTTCACACCAATTAGGCCCATCGTTCTTTTGTTTGGTCACCTTTACATTAACTTTGTTGTCATCTGCATTTCAGAGCCTTCACCACAGCTAGTCAGGCTCATTCTGCACCACAGGTCCTGCTACCATTTTCCCACTGTCTGGAGGATTTCCCCGCTTGATGACTTAAAAATGAACTGCACTTTACCAAGAGTTTATTTGGTGTTGTGTAGTTAACCAAGCGAGCCTGGTTTTGGTTTGTGTGTGAGTGTGAAAGTGAGTGATTATTTGTCACACCACACCACAGCACAGTGCAGTGAAATGTGACCTCTGCATTGTGGGCAGCTAGCATGGCGAGCGCCTGGCGAGCGCCCGGTGAGCAGTGGGACAGAACCTTGCTCATGAGTACCTTGCTCATAAGTGCCTCAGTAATAGCTTTACCAGTCCTGGGACCTTCTGATCATGGGGCAAATGCCCTAACCATTACGCTATCAACTGCCCTAACTTTACCAACTGTCAAGCTCATTCATTCATTCATTCATTCATTATCCGAACTGCTACAACTGCTGGACCGGAACCTACTGGCATCAGGGTGCCCACCAACACATCACATCACAAGAGTCAATTTAGTGTAACCAATCAACCAACAGCACTTGTTTTTGGACTATGGGAGGAAACCGGAGCGCCTAGAGAAGACCCATGTGAACACAGAGAGAGCATGCAAAGCCATAGACAACTCAGGGATCGAATCCAGGACCTTGTTGCTATGAGGCAACAATTCAAACCATGGCACTGCACTTCAAACTAATACATTAATACTATTAATAAATAGCCACCATGTTTCAGTTCACTCCTGTACTGAGAAAAACCCAGCCATGACCTCATGTTAATGAAAGCAATGAAAGAGTGATAATGATTCCAGTCAACTGCAGTTGAACTCCCAGCAGGTTATGAGCCTCAAATACGAAAACATTGGTGAACGTCAGAATCTTTGTGAAATCTGTATAAAATGCTTTAAGGGAAAATGTTTTCTTGGTTGTCGAATGACGTCAATGACTTAAATTCAAAATGCCTTCATGAGCAGAAGAATGTTTAAAACAACAAATGCTGATTGAGACTGGAGAGATAAAGAAAGACATGATTGAAGTCAGCAGTAGCTGAACTCCCAGCAGGTTTTGAGGTTGACTCATCGATTCAGACCAGCGTCCCGACATCACTCACCCAGTCGTGGGTGTAACGCCCGTCCTGTCAGCGGCTTTAATGAGGGAGCTGTTGGACTTTTACACTCTAAAAATGAGGAGCTTTGAAGCGAGAGTTGCTTTGGCGCAGAGCCTCCCACTCCCTCCCGACTCCCTCCTGACCGCACGGCTCATATCCACACACACACACTCTTGTGTCGGCTCAGACGTCTCTGGGGCCTCCGGGGGTCAGCACTTTTAATCCGACTGTGTCAACGCCTCTGTTTTGAATCAAACTAAGTGAAGCCCAGAAGACACTTTTTGAGTAAAACGCTGAATGCAAAAGGGAAGAAAAACTACAAGATGGTTTATATTGAATTGTAATGCTACAAAGACAAATAAAACATCAATGGCAAAAGAAAATTTACGGAAATTAGAAGCCAACCCATAAAATATAATTTGATACACATATTCATTTTCCATATTCCTTCCTTGTTTAATTTGCTGCAATTTTAAGTTAATTTACTATATATTTCTATGCATAACTTGGCAATGGCAATGTTAAAAATTGAGATGTAAATACCAAATGGGTTCCTCCTTTTCCCAATGATTTGGGTAAAATTTAATTGCAAACATTACAAACATTATAATAAAATGTGATTTCATAATGTGAATGATACAATATCAAATCATAAAATAATATAAATATAGTAAGCATATTATCGAGAAGAACATCTCAATATTATCATAAAATCTCTCACATGACAAAAGATAAGTGGCAAAGTTATTGATTCATTATTTTTGACTGTGATAAATGTATATCATTATACCTCTAATGCAGAGCACTACTAACTCTGGTTTTATGGATAATGCAGGCATGCACACACCGTTCCAGAACTCGCAAGTGTAAAAATTCAGCCCTGGAGGTTGAATATTATCCTTTGATAAATCTTCTAATCCAGTATTCGTTGCTTCACTGCATTTGTGCTGTTATTCCATTAAAAAAATCTCAGCCAACAAACCAAATGAAACGTTACTGTTTAATAAAATCACATTTATTCCATGTACTAAAATAAATGAAAAGAATTCACTGTGCTTTTGCACAGCTCGAGGCTACAAAACCTCTTTGAGTTAGAGCCATTTCAGCCTTCGACCCAGCTGCAGGTTAAAACATTTGCAGCCATTTTAATTTTGTAAATACAAAATTAATCTTGTTGATTTAGGGCTCTTAGTATTCCACGGAGCTGGACCAGGCATCAAGTTCTGACTGGATTCTGAATTTGGAAACTTCTGCTCTTCAGTCACCAAAGAATCTTGATTTGGGAAACAATGAGCCTCATGCACCAACCGTTCTTAAACAGTTTTCACAGAGATTCTGACATTATATAAGCATTCTTACATGAATGAATGATTGTTCAAAACATAAGGTTATTGGAGTTTATTCTAAATCAGATCTCAGCGGTCATCAGGGCACCCCCTGGAGCCTGGCCTGGGGGTGATGCTCGATGGCAAGTTCCTAGTGGCCGGGCCTGCACCCATGGGGCCCAGCTGGGCACAGCCTGAAGAGGTATTGTGGGTGCCCCTCCAATGGACTCACCACTTGTAGGAGGGGCCAAGGTGGTCGGGTGCAATGTGAACTGGGTGGTGACCAGAGGCAGGGACCTTAGTGGTCCGATCCTTGGCTGCAGAAGCTAGCTCAGGTAGCCAGATGAGGTGGCCCAGGCATCTGGTCAGGATGCCTCCTGGACGCCTCCCCAGAGAAGTTGTTCCAGGCAGGTCCCACAAAAAGGAGGCCCCGGGGAAGACCCAGGACACAATGGAGAGACTATGTCTCCTGGCTGGCCTGAGAATGCCTTGGCATTCCCACAGATGAGCTGGACAAAGTGGCAGAAAGAGGGAAGTCTGGGCTACTCTCCTTGGGCAAAACTTGTGAATTGACAATAACAGCAAACAATGACATTTTTATATTAATAATACATGAGAACTTTAATGGTGAACGGTAAAATGTCAAGATATAACCAACTGTTTTTGCAATTACATGTCACAAAGAATGTTCAAAATGCCTGACTTGCACAACTGAACCAGTGTTCGAATGTTTCCTCAATGACAATTTGTTGCAAACTTAATTCTGATTACAACAAAGAATTTTTATACATTCAGCATTTGCTATGGTTATGGCCAAACTCACAATGTACAATTAATGTGTTCCTATGTGAAATTATTATGATTGAAATAATTGTGGCAGAATACTTAAACTGTACTTGGGCATCTTAACGGTTACAAAGTTGTCCCCGTGATCTAAAAGTTAGTGGTTCAAGTCCCAGACCGGCAAAAGTACTGATGAGCACTGAGGTACTCATGAGCAAGGTATCATAGAGTATGGTTTGGTACAAGAAGTGGAAATACATGTGTTAGACACATAGGCATTTTGATATGACAATCTTCTATACAATCCATATTTATGGCATTATTGTTTAACAAACCTATGACTATACACATCCTATCCTCTTTCTCTATCACACAAACAAACACACACATACACACGGCCTGTCACCATTTGTTTGGCTGGTAATTGGTGTATCCGCAACTGTTTTAGTCCGCAGTCGCTCCATTTTGACCTCTGATAATAACACCTGGGCGGAAACAAGAGCAACAAGACAATTACTGCCACAATTTGAGTTGTTTTAGTGCAGAATGATGGTGTTAAGCACAATTGAACTTCTGGCTTCTATCTGAGTCACCTTACTTTCCCACAAATTTAACAGAGAGCGCCCATGTTTCCTCCAAATTTGGAGTCAATATATAAAATTCAGCTTCGAGGCAACAAACATGTTATATAGTAGTAGAGGGGAGTCGTGACTGAGGCTTTTATCAAACAAACGGCATCATGCATCAGCATCATGCACAAGTACTTATAAATCATAATGGTTAAGTAAAATAATGGAATTTTTTCATGAAATATTTTTTCCTTATGGGGACTGGTCCTGACATTTAACAATGGCCCCACAACGGCATAAAAATAACATCCTTTTTAATGACTAGTACTTTTGCTGATGCTCATTTTTGTCACAGAAAAAAACAAAGCAGTAAAATCCCTGCTTGTGCATGTTGGCCGGGTAACGCTGTTGGCTGACGATGGATGTCCGGTTTCTCCCTTGCTGGTTTATGCCGCCAAGGATCCGAGGAAACATCACTTCTCGGATTTAGGCCGGATGAGCCTGTGTAATCCGCCACACTGATACTTTCCTAAATCCTCAATTTAATTATATTCCACCACACAAACCCATTTTCTTGCGATATCTGAAGAATAATTCCAGAAGAATAACTTCACTTTCTACGCAGTTTTCCAGGACAGAGAACAGAACCAACAGCAAAATCTCAGCTCAGAAAATACTGAACCAATCTGAGCCATGATAAAATGTATTTTTACATTGGGCAAAAAATTATGCATCATACTGTATGTCAGAAAAAAAATATTTTGCATATTTAGTTTTAATTGTCATTTAGTTCCTCATCTCTGAGAAACATTACATGAAAGCTCTTGCAATTAGAAATAAACCTAAAAGGCTTAACAGCAAAATCAATCAATCAAGTTTAGGCTTTATTGTTTTTAAAAAAATATGTAAATAAGATTTTTAACAATTCATGAAAAAAAAAAAAAAGGTGATATATTGCTGCCAAATTTGGCCAACTTCAAACCAACAAGTCACAATCAATTGGTCATCATCTTGAAATTAATCATAAAAAAACTGAATTTATTTACTGCAAATAAGTCATTTGATCTTACTATTTGAATGACCAGTGTTGGGAGTAACATTGCAAAAGTAACACAATTACAGTAATGGTTGCCTCGCATGGATTTCAACCGGGTGCTCTGGTTTCCGCCCACAGTCCAAAACATGCAATGTAGGTTAATTGGCGACTCAAAATTGGCCCTATAAGGTGTGACTGTGTTTGAGTGTTTGTGGCCTGCGGTGTGTTGGCGCCTGGCCAGGGTTGGTCCCTGCCTTGCGCCCGTAGTTCCCGGGATAGACTCCAGTAATTTATTCCACAGCAATATACTGTGTAATTGTCTCTTAAATCACAATGTATTTCTTAAGCACATGTAGCCTCTCACATGTCTAACACATTTCGACAGTGTTTAATCATTTGACTGCAGGTGTATTGAGTATAACCATGAGAGGGATGCTGTGTTCACCTGAATGAGAAAGTTTCCACCTGGCTCTCATTGTAGAATATTCCAGTCAGCAGCAGGAGAAGAGAAGTTGGTGTGAAGCAGTTATTATTAGCCTTTTGAAATAATTCACTATCGATCTCATGGCTTTATAAGCTCTTAGTTCAATTCCATGACATTTTCAGCTGAGAATGAGTCTTAAAGAGGAAAACCTTAAGTGTGCATGCATCGATAATGTCTCTCCTCCCTCTCTTTCTCCTCCCGTTGCTCTCTATTCATCTCTCCTGGTCTCTCTCTAATTCTTGTTTAACTAACTGTTCATCACTCTTGCTCTATTTCTCTGTTTTATATTTTTTTAACTCACTCTCTGTCTCTTTCTTTCTCTGTCTGGGTGTCTTTCTCTCTCTCTCTCTCTCTATCTATCTATCTATCTATCTATGTATCTAACTGTCTATCTATGTGTTTGTCTTTGTCTCTCTTGATCTCTCTCTCTCTTATTCCTGCCTGCCTTTTCGTTGTTCTATCTGTTTCTCTTTCACTTTTTCTTTTTTCTCTCTTTCTATTATTTTTTCCCTTTCATTTCATTCAATGATTCTCTCTCTATTTCTCTCTCTGTTTTCTTTCGTTCTCCTTCTCTGTCTTTCTATCTTTCTGTTTATTTCTGTCTGCTCTCCCTCCCCCTTCAATTATAACGCCTATGTATCTATCTATCCGCCTATCTTCCTGTTGTTTGCTCTTGCTGTTTCTCTCTCTCTGTTTGTCTCTCTCATTCTGTCTTCTTCCATCTCTCTCTCTGTCTCTATCTATCTCTCTTCCACTTATTCTCAGCCTACCTGACTCTCTCTCTCTCTCTCTTTTTTTTCTTTCTTTCTTATGTTCTTTTTTTTTCTTTGCTCCTTTCAACTGTCCACTTACCCACTACAACTTTCTCTTTTTTCTCCATGCTGATGTTCAACCTTTAAGAAGAAAATCGATCTCACCTAAGTCTGGGACTGAACTCTTTTGCATCTCATCTCCCGATCTCAACTTCATATAAAAAACATAATAAAACCCATCCTCAGCTGTTTCTGCTGCGTACAAGAGGAACATGAAGACAACTATGAGTTCACAATGGAAAAAAAAGACTAACAATTCAACTTCTGTGTTAATATTGAATGAACTGAATCCTTAAATCTTGCATGGGTGTTCCTTATCATTTACAGCTAGCGATCGCACACATGACTAACTCCATTATCCACACACACACACACACACACAGTTAAACATCAAGGTCCTTACAAACCCCTAAATACATATTCACATGCTCACACACTCACTCACTCTTTCACACACTCGTTGAAATATGCAGTAGATAATGAGGCCTGGCTGTGTCCCTGGGCAGATGAAGAAGACAAGTCTGCTTAAAGCATCACTACAAGACAGCTAGAGGAAGCACGAGTCTGTTTTATGAGAACAACACTGACGGTGAAACATTAAACAGCGAGAATAAAGTTTGCATGCACGCTAGAGTGTACACTAATAGGACTAGAATCAGTGGAGATTGCCAAAAAGTACAGAGGTGTGTTTCCTAAAATCCTAAAAGTACTTTGTTAAATTGAACTAGAGATTGACCTTTAAACCTTTTTCCCACAACTGTTTGTTAGTGAGTGATAATTTGTCATTGTGTACACAGCACAGCACACAGCGCACCACAACCCAATGTAAGCTGTAAATTTGAGCTATCCATGAAGGAGCTTTTTTTTTTTTTTAGCAGTGCTTGGGGATGGTACCTTGCTCATGAGCACCTCAGTTGCACCTTTATAGGTCCATGTCTTGAACCAACAACCTTCCAATCACATGGCCAACTCCCTAAACATTATGCTACCATTATGCTGCCCTAATGTACCGCTTAATTCCTATCAGGGCCGCAGATACTGGAGCCTATCCCAGTGCATTGGGCGCGAAATGGGAACCAACCATGGGCGGACACCAACACACCTCTATGCACACACATACACACTCATATTCAAAATTATTGGGCCAATTTAGAGTAAGCAATCAACCAAAACTGTGTGCTTTTGGACAGTGGGAGAAAACTCACACCAACATGAGGAGACCCCACCCCACATCCGACCTAGGGATCGAACTCAGGACCTTCTTGCTGTGAGGTTCACTTTTATTTTTTAGGTTTACGAGTCTACTACATCCCTAGGAATCCCTTAGGACAGTTTTGTTGGCAAAGCGACTCGCCAAATCATGGTAAGATATATTTTTCAACACTTGACCGGTTTCGGGAGGCAAAATCCACATGAGCGTACAAACTTCAGTTCATACATCATAAGAATCGCAATTCTGCCCTCCAACGACTCGGCGTGCTGAGCTGGAAAATCCAAATAAACGTTCTTTGTCTTACTGAGCGACCAGCGAAGACACACACCGAGTCGGTAATAATGTGTGCTCTGTCCCTCATCACACCTCCTCGCAGCAGGTCGCTCGTCTCGCCTGCAGTGGCGTAGGTGGGTTCAGGAGAGAGTGAGTGTGCTGTTGTGAGTGGCTGTGATAGTGGTGTGTGTGTTCGGGCATCTATTGCAGCTGGTTTTCTGGGGTCTTGTGAAAAGCATGACTTCCCTGACCTCCATACCTCTACAAAGGGGGTATGTGTGTGTGTATGTGTGTGTGTGTGAACAGATGTGGGATGAGGTTATGCCTGTGTGTGTGTGCGGTCCAATTTCTCCTCTTCACTGTTTGTTTGTTTGTTTAGAGCTCAGTAAAAGTCAGGACAAACCATGTTGGCAAGCAGAATGTCTCTCACTCACACATAAACACACACACTGATTCATTCAAATGTATATTATGATAATAAAATGTGACAATATTTATCGTCGCGTAGAAAGCTGTCTCGCAAAATAGTACAGTGTTATTATTGTGGCAAAATTCGGAGCATGCAGTGAAACATTCACCTGCAAAATCTGACATCTGTACTCGCTCAACTCCACCTTCATGCTCCACTTGATATGTCATTATAAATATGCATCAAAACCAGCGATTACAGGCTTGGAGAAAGCTGATTGGCTGATTTTGTCTCCATTCAGGTCTCTAATATGGTTTCAAGTTCATATAGCGACTAGCAACACATACTATTTCTCCAGTATGACACCAAAAGCAGCAAAAGTCAGACGACTTGTGGGTTATTTGAAGCTGTTAATGAACCCTAACACTGTTCATTTTGCAGAGATTACACCTCTAATGTGTTTTAATGAAGATGTTGATTTTATAATGTACAATCAGATGATTTAATGAGATGATTTACACTTCAATTAGAAGTTGGAAGCTGATGCACAGTAATGATGCATGACGAATCATAAAAGAGAGAGTCCAGTCAGTTAATCCACTAAATACACTTTTCTGCAGTCGACCTTTTATGTCTTTCAGTCAAATAAAAGTCCGAATTCTAACTATAGCTTTCATCACTGAAGTTTTCTTCAAAACAGCGTATGTGTGTTGTGCATGGTCTCATCTCACGACTTGAGTGCCTTGTCTCTTCACAATGTTTTTGGCTCTGCTGTAGTAGTTGTTGTAGAAGCGGGTCTAAATAATATCTTTTAGGAAGGTTAGGGGCACACCAATGACCTTCTCAGCTGTTCTCAGTCCTATGTAGTGTATTACAGCCCAAAAGCACACAGTGATGCAGCATGAGAGCAGACTTTTGATGGTGCTTTTGTAGGTATGTTGTGAGGACTCAGTCTCCACAAGAAGTGCCTATAAAAGTGGGGCTGATGCAGCAAACAAAGGGCTTGGAGCTGATGTGATGCTGGTGCTTGAAGTGGAAGGAAATGGAAGTCGTTCTGGATAAAAGCATCTGCAAAAATGCCAAAAAATGTAAATGTATGCAAAGTGGTCACATCCTCCCATAATGCCTGCAGGTTTGTGTGTGTGTAGGTGTTAGATGTAAAGAAAGAATATATCCATGTTGTCTCAGTGTGTTGACCAGGATAATAAAGTGGTTCTTCCCCTTGTTTGAATTGTCTTTTTCAAGGCCAAGCAGCTGTGCATTTTTGAAAATGTCAAACCTGACTCTTCACCATGACTCTCTAGAGTAAAATATAACATGTGACTCACGTTTCGGCCCTGGGGTGGCTTTACTATAGCCCAAATTCTGTTTAATGAGTGAACAGTGTGCTGTGGGGGAGACGTGGCAACCTTTGCATGAAATAAATAAATAAATAAATAAATAAATAAATAAATAAGAATAAGAAAGTAATAGAAGGATCTAAAGAAGGGAAGCGCATTACGTTTTGTTCAATATTGCTTTCACAATAGTTTTAGCATTTCAGCTTTCAAACAATATAGGAGTAAAAAACATTAAAAATTATTTATTTTAACACATCTTCATGTATCACTTACTATAAATATAGTGAATATAATGCATGATGAGATTGCTGCAACAAAAGGATCAGGGTTTATAATGTCAAGAAATACCACAAAATATGACTAAAAGGTCAGCAGGCATAAACATGTACAGGTAAGAAACTGTTGTAAAAACATGAAGATATTTGAATAAGTAAAAAATTAGAGGAAAATTACTTAGAAAATACATTTTTAAAAAATTATACTCAAAAATATAAAAATGTTAAGATCTACCTGCTCATTTGAATAAAAACTATTAAGTATTTTGCCCTTGTTATTTTCTTCATAATTTTAATTTGGAGTTCAAGCCATCAGAATGAGTGTCCTTAAATTTTTTTTGGAGTGGGAAGTTTTAACTTTGTAACTTTGTAACTGAAATGCTGTTAGGTTTTTCAGTCTGATTCACAAACAGGAATCACAAACATAATTATTATTCACCTTTTGGCCAGTAATAAAGAATGACACCATAAAATTTGAGTCTGTAAAAGCAGAGCGCTGCCGTTCTTTAGAATTAATACAAATAAAATCAGAGAAACACAAGAAGTGCTTTCGCTTTGGGGCAGAGGCTTAAAACTCATTCTTATCTGAAGGTATCCAGGCAATCTCATGGATCAAAAAAACTGAGGAAAAGGAAATCTCCATGAAGCTCCTAATGGTGTTTTGGGGAAATGTGAGAGAAATTTCTCCATGAAATCTCTGTAAATTGTGGGACACGGTGGCTGATGAGTGAGAACGGGAGGCTTGGCTCTGGCTCGGATTAAAGCTCTAAAAGAATAATTGTGTTTGTAACCCAAGGCCTTTCTGCTTTCTCCCTTCGCAGTTGTCTGAGTCCCGCACAGTCACTACTTTGGCCTGTTTTAGCATTTTAGTACTAATTTACTACTGACTCTCACTACTGTAACATTAGTGAAGCTACAATGCTGTAACTTTTCTAGTAACTAAAGTTTCTCTTTTGTGAGGTGCCAGTGACCTCTGTGTCCTTTAAAAAAGGCACTGAATTCATGAAGGTCACTTTGTGCCTTACTGAAGAGAGACTTTCACTTGAAGCCTTAGACAGAGCATGAACTTGCCACTGAGATTGACTAGCTGGTAGTGAGGCAAGGAAGTTGGCCCCATGATCAGAAGTCATTGGGTCAACTCCTGAACTGGACAAAGTACCAATGAGGTACTCATGAGCAAAGTACCATCCTCAAGCACTGCTCCCTCAGTGCTGACTAAAACTGCTCTTTCTTTGATATGTCAAACGCAGAGGTAATATTTGGTTGTGATGAACTCTGCTGTGCTGTGTTCACAGCTTGTAGTTTTGCTAACTACATAATTAAAAGACAAGCTTGGCTGTAGCTTAGCTACTTTTTATTGTGAGTTTCTTGAAAAGTGTTTAAAAACAGCTTCTCCAGTCCTGCATATTCCCCAGGGATGCTACCCAACTAAAAAGTCTCTAAATGCTGTTCATCGTGCTGAGGTTTTAGAAATCCTCTTTTCTTTCTCTTTCAGGTTCTCATGTGCTGAGTCAGTGGGAACCTTTATTATCGCAATGTTCTTCAAAGCTTGGTTGGCAAGCTAAAACAACCATTTAGAAGAGATAATGCAAAGAGTCAGGCTTTTAATGGGGGCTGCTTTTCTCTGCTAAGTGCAGTCGAGTTTTTTTTTTATTTTTTATCTCTGCTTTTATCTAAGACACATGCAGTCCAACACATGAATGCATTCGCAAATGGTTTCCCCTGCTAATTGAGAACGTTTTAGATGTTCCGGAGCGATCGTGCCTCGCTGCAGGATTGCAGCGAATGAGATAAAAGAAGCCTAACCCCACTTTACTGGGTAAGTGTACAATTAAACATTAGAGGGAGTTACATGCTTGTGCAACAATTTACATTTTAATTACAGAATGCATAGCTGAAAAGCAGAGATGGGAAGAAAAGAAGCTTTTATTTGTCTTTACATTGGAAACATATAGTGACATCACACTGTAAAGATGGATTATATTTATTTAACTTACTAAAGACATATTTTGTAGTACCACACAATGTCAGTAATACCCATGTAATAACGATTTAGTAATGTATTTATAACATTATTATATGCATGTTTCTAAATTCTTCATAATTAGAATCAGCAATTCTGAGACGGATAGAGATTTTGGGTGGTGAAAAAAGCTACACTTTTTTTTTGCCAAAGATATTGGGGAGATGCCACCAACTCATTAAATTCAGGTGTCCCCATGGGGGTTGTTTTTCAGGGTTGGGCTTGGCCCCTTAGTTTCAGTGAAAAGAACTCTTGATGCTTCATCACAACAAGCAGCCAATATAAGTGCACACCGGCAATGGGTTTGGTGTGGAACTTGACTGGCCTGTACAGAGCCCTGACTTCAACCCCATAGAACACTTTTGGGATGAATTAGCTGGAGACTGCAAGCCAGGCCTTCTCGCCCAACATCAGTAGCTGATCTCACAAATGTTCTTTTGGAAGGATGGTCAAAAATTCCCATAAACACATTCCTAAACCTTGTTGAGAGCCTTCCCCGTAGAGTTGAAGCTGTTATAGTGGGAAATGGTGCACCAACTCCATATTAAAGACAATGGACTAAGAATGAGATTTCTTTAAAATTCAAGTATGTGTCAAGGCAGGTGTCCCAACATTAGGACACTTTAGGCAATATTAATGTAGTTTTAACCACAGCATCTGTTTACCAAAGTTACTAAAGTCCAACAAGATTTTCAGATGAGTCCTAGCATAACTAGTTGAAAAATTTGCTACTTAACTTTATGGAATATACCTGCCATACTTATCCAAAGCAACTTCCATTTCACTCATTTCAGGGACAGTCTTCCCAGAGTAACTTGGGGCTAAATGTCTTGTTCAGGGACCTAATAATGGTAGTTTGGAGATAAAACTTGAACCCATGACCTCTTCATTAAGACGTGCGTATCGTAACCACTAGACCACCTTCAGCCCAGAGTTTAATAGACTTTACAATCATTCAATGACGGCACCAATGGGCAGTTGGGTGTTTGTCCCGTAATCGGAAGGTCGCTGGTCCAAATCCTGGAACAGTAAAGGTACCACTGAGGTGCTCATCAGCAAGGTAGTATCCCCGCACGCTGTCCATGTCTGCTATCCACTGCATCTTCACGGATTGGACAAATGCAGAGGTTACATTTCTTTGTGTTGCTGTGCTGATGTCTATTCACAATGACAAGTAAACACACACTCATGAAATTCGAATGTTCTTAGTCAAGGACATTGCTAGAATAAATGCTAAAACTAAATAAAAATAGCTGATTAAATGAGTGATTTTCATGTTGCTTGCTGTACAGTTCAAGTCCTTGTGCAGAATCTAACAGTTCCAAAAGTCTTTTTATTTATTTTAAAATTGTAATAACCACAAGCCAGCAGTTTAATCTCTTCATGTAGACCGGTAGATTTCCTGTGTGGTCTCACTTCACGATTCCACTCTGAACTGTTTCATTTGATCTGGTCCCGAGTAGCTGTGGTTTGAGAACATCTGATGAATGCGTTGGGAGCTCGGCACATGAATGCTTGCTATTGTAGTGCAGCTATCATGTACAGCGTTTCCATGGCAGCCGGCAGTGCCACGCTGCTGTTTAAGCCCAAAGCAAGTTGAAAAATTCAAAGCCTTCATGTAAAAAATAAAGCAACAGAAGAAAGAAGGACGTCAATACAGGTTTCAGCTGGTTGCTGTACTAGAATACAGAAAAAAAACATCAAATATTTTACAATTTAATAATAATAACTATATTGAATGTTAAACATAAGCAATATTCTAATGAAAGAATTCAATGAAAAGATAATTTGACAGATTTCATCTGTGTATTAATTTAAAATAATGAAATTATATTTCATCTGAAATTTGAAATCAAATGCACACCAACACACACACACACACACAAACAAAAACATATATCTCTATAAAATCATGAGTTGTGTGTGGAGGGTGTGTAGAAAATGTATGTGGCAGCACAAATGGTTTATCTATAAAACGACCACCACTGTGTGTGTGTGTGTATGTGTGTATGTGTGTATGTGTGTATGATTCCACCAGTGTGTTCATGTGTTTGTAAAAGAAAATGGATTTGTGGGGTCACACGCTGATGAGTTCCCATGAGATGAGCATCACTGCCTGTGTGTGTGTGCGTGTGGACATGTATTTATCACATTGTGGGGAACTTTTTGTCCCCTAAAATCACTTTTATCTGTTTTTTGGGCTTTGTGGGGACATTTGAGAGGTCCCCATGAGGAGAAATGACTTTATAGAAAATGTGCTTGTTTTATTTGAGAAACTAAAAGAGGTAAAAGATGTGCATTTGGTTACTGAGGTTAAGGTTAGGATTAGGATTAGGTGTAGGTGTAAAATTATATACATCTAGTCATTATGGGAGCCTATGGAAAGACCTCACAAAGATAATAATACAGAGACTGTGTGTGTGTGTGTGTGTGTTTGTGTTTGTGTGTGTGTGACAGCCCTCATCATTCAACCCGTATCCATCCCTTACTGTCTGTCCAAGTGCTAGTTTAGCAGTGATGGAGAGAGGAACAGGGGTGCGGGAAAACAAAGAGACTCATGCCAGTGTTGCCGTCAACAACCGGCAATTTCTCACGCTTTTTTTTTTTTTTTTTTTTTTTTGAATTACGCATTCACCATTTAGATGTACTATGTAAGGTAATCCTAATAATCCTGAAAGTTTATGTCCAAATGCAGAGGTGGGAAAGGGTAGTCAGTGATGGATTTTACTCAATTTTATTTTAATTATATTTATTCAATTATATTCATTTAATTATATTCTTATAATATATGTAGTTTGTAGTTACCATATCTGTGTGCATTGTCTGAGATCTATTTTCAGGGAGCGGAGAGGGGGAGAGAGAGTTTGGACACAGAGAGAGAAACACTGACCGGTCTAATGGACATCTTGTAAGAACATTGTTACTCTTTTCTGTAAATAAAGCTTTTAAAACTTCAAGGACTCTCCACCTCATCACTGGCTCTTCAATTCTCAAACCTGAGAATCCAACAACAGTAAATGGAACAGTTGGTAGTGTAACAGTTAGTGTGTTCGCCCTGGAATTGGAAGGTCGGTGGTTTCAATCCCTGGACTGGTAAAGGTACCACTGAAGAACTTGTAAGCAAGGTACTGTCCCCAAACACTCCTCCCTGGACGCTGCCCATGTCAGCTGCCCACTGCTCCTTCACAGATAGGTCAAATGCGGAGGTCATATTTCGCTGTGGTGCACTGTGTGCTGTGCTGTGGTGTGTTCACAATGACAAATAATCACTCACTTTCACTTTTGAGACACAGATGGACGAGCTGCTGGAGCTCAAACTGCTGAAAGTGTTGCAGTAAGGGCCTGTGTTCACCAAACACTGAAAGCTGTCAAAACCTGACATCTAGGGCTTTCTCAGTGCTTTAGCGGCGCTTCTCCCGGCATTGTTGCTAAGTTAAGAAAAACGTCAACAGGGACTTTCACATTCGTTCCTATTTCATGTAAACATTGTAACATTCCTTTGAGATCGGTAGTTGGGATGACAAGATTATCTTTACAACAGAGAGAAATCGTATCCTGGCATTAGCGGCAACATTTGAAATAGATACTCATGTCGTAGAGACGTAGCGATTGGGTGCAGGAGATAAACCATGCACGAAAGCAGCTGGGAGAGTACCACCGATTAGGGGTTTGATCACATAATTGTAGTAAGTCAAACTGTGTAAGTAAAGCAAAAATAAGCTCCTAAAGCTGCTCCTTCCTCAATTTTGATTGGCTAGCAAGAGAGAAGTGATATTGATGAGGAAGGTATTTTCAGAAGCTGATTGTAGTGTTTTATTTTCACAATATATTACACACCACTGAATTTGAAACTTACTGTATTAGTTTTTATTAAAATATTTACTGTAAGATGTCATATTTTTCCTCTTTTGCAGTGCAATACTGTGTAAAATACAGGATACATGACACATTTGCATTTTGTAGTGCTTCAAGTTTGTATTTTGTCATTTACTGTACTCTATGTGATAAAAAATAATCGTATCTGAGTGTGTGCTGTACTTTTGGCAGCATGAGTCATATTTGGTTGAAATGTGAAGTGTTTTGATTGTTATATTGCAAAAAAAGTGAACTGACCTGTTGAGTCGTGTGTTTGTAAAACTCATAGTATGAAAAGTTTGGGAAAGTGTGAACAATACTGAGAAAAGTGTGAAAATTATTGTTAAAATACTGTAATTTCATTTTGCATGAAAGCAACACAGGTATTCTCGGTTTCGCTTATGCAATATATAGATGCGGTGAATGTAGGTAATGCTTGAAAAAAAAAAACAGTAGTGAAGTGGATGGACAACAACAAGATGAAGAAGAAGAAGAAGAAAAAGAGGAGAAGAAGAAGAAGAGAAGAAGCTCATTATTAGTTCTGCGCTTTAGAATTCAGCTCACGTTAACCTGTTCAGGACGCCGCAGCGAGGAAATGCAGCCTCTGCGATATTACCATGGGGGTGCTGATCTCCGTTTCTCCTCTATCACTTCCTCCATCTCTCTCTCTCTCTCTAATCCTCCTCCAAACCCATTCCCTTGCCCCCGTGGAGGGAGGTAATTGAAGACTTCACATCCCCCCACATCCCTCTATCAGCAGAAACTCAGCACAGGCTAAAAGCTGCACAGGGCCACTGAGTAAAAAAACAAAAAAATCACTGGACATATACTGTATAATTATTGAAGCAAAATTTCACAGCAAACTGTATTTGATGCTTACAGTGTAATACTATAATTACAATTTACAGTATGATATAGAAAATATTTTGAATTTACGTTAATTCCATTTTTACATTAATGTGCTGCATTGCCCTGCTGCAAACACTTTCTAGAAGCAATTTGTTGCATTTTTTCAGAAGCAAGCAAATTTTAGAATAAGAAAAATGCATTATATTCATACATTTATTTTTCAGAAATGCAGTTTAACACCCAGTTTACCTTTCTTGTTCTTTTAACTATCACCATGGGTGTCGTAGTGGGGTGAAAAGTGGAACTGACTTAACAGGGCAAGTGGGGGAAGGGCCCTTGGCAAGTCTAGAATTTCATTTTATTACGCTAGAGTGGGGGCTACGGAGATTGCTTGTGTATAGGGCCCAGAATTTGGTGCAACGTCAGTTCACAATTTATTCACTAAAACAATTAAAACACTTCACATTCAATCAAGAGTGACTCCTACTGGCAAAAGCACAGCACACAATCACTCAGATAAGACTATTTTAATCACTGTAAAGAATATCACTGTAAATTAAATGTATCACATTGGCAACCATACTATAGAGTTGCAGGCCATGTTCTGTATTTTTAGAACAATTATACTGTATTTCATGTTTATAGAACTTTACTGTAGTTAAAAATGCAGCAAGTCTCTGTAAAAGTATTCAATATTTACAGTAATACTGTATTTTTGTAGCTTTGCGAAACTGTATGTTGTGTTTTGCTAATATTTATATTTGCCTAAGAAACTGACAAAAAATGACAGCAGCTGTTCAAGTGTGTGTGTGTGTGTGTGTGTGTGTGTGTGTGTGTGTGTGTGTGTGCTGACACGCATTTCCCGATACTTCTGCCTTTCCAGGAAAAAGCTGAGCTGGAGAACAAGGTCAACCTGAACAATGCAATCAGCAACACGCTGGTGTCCCTGTGTTCCTCAGATCCTGATAGAGATACGCAAAAAGAGAGACAGAGAGAGAGAGAGAGAGAGCACGAGCGAAAGACATATAAAGAGAGAAACAAATAGTGAGAAATATAGTGAGAAAAATATATGCTGTGTGTCTGTGTGTGTGTCTATACGGATGTGCATGCATGCATGCATGTTTATGTGTGTGTATATGCATGCCATTGCATGTGTGTCTATGTCTTCTCGTGTTTGTGTGCATGTATGTGTGTAAGTATGTGCGTGCCTATGGTTACTTGTGTGTGTGTGGATGCATGCACATTCATGAGAGTGTGTGCTCCTGCATTTACGTGTGTGTGTGTGTTTGTGTGCATGCATCTGTGTGCAACCTTGTACAGTGCAGGTGTGTGTTCATGCATGTGCATGTGCATGTGTTTGTGCTTATGTGTTTGTGTGTGTGAGCATGGGACTGTGTGTGTGTATCTGTGGGAATGCTGGCACGTGTGTGTGTGTGTGTGAGTGTGCATGCCTGTGCATGTGTCTGCATGTGTCTGCATGTGTGTGTGTGTGTGAAACTCTTCAGCAGACACATCTCACCATCTCTGTGGTGATTAGTCAGCGTGAGCCCCATAAATCATAAAATTCCCACTTGGACACAGTACGTTTGAAAGCAGCCGGAGTGTGTGTGTATATATGTGTGTGTATCTCCCGGGGTTGGCCTCGGTGCTGATAAGAGTGTGTGTGACGGTGAGAACAGAGCTGAACGGGTCAGATTATCAACTCAGCCCGGCCCGGGAACCGCCACGGCCGTAATTAATGTGCTGCTTATAAACCTCTGACACACGCTCACACACTCTTTCCCCACAGCGCCGGTGTGTGTGTGTTGTGTGTGATACACACCTCTTGACATCAGAGAGAGAGTGCGCTGGTTGAAACTTGCCTTCTCTGTGGCCCCCCTGCTGAACGGCAAATGGCTGCAAACAATAAACCAAAAAATTAAACCCACTGATAATGTTGCCACATTGTGATAGGCCAGGGCATGACGGTGCACGGCTCTGATAGGCTACTGTTCCAATTCGGATGGAGTGTGTGTAAACAGGAAATCAGGTCAACTGATGATTGTTTAAACTTTTGAGAGCTCAGCATGCAATGTGTGTGAATTTTAATAATTTTTTATGAAAATAATGCTCATACATTAGACACATAAGGCAGAGATAGACAGCTTATGCTGATGTGCTTGTCAATTGCATTTTTAAGCAACAAAGTATTAAAATGTTTCTGACTGTATTCCAGAGATCATCTAATCTTCATCTGTGAAAATATATATATAGAGAATATATTTTTACATTATAATAAGCTATGGAATGTCCCAGCTTCTGAATATTACGTACCTCTCTGACCATGTCACGTCTGAACTGAGTTTCTGTTTCACCTTTCTCACTTGTAAGGTTGGGATTTCAGGCTAATAACTGCCACCTGTGTCTTGTTTGGTTTATCCCACCTGAGTTACGATTATGTCATGGTAGCACATCCTCCTCAACACTGACCCTTCACAATTGGGGTTTTGATTACTTAAGCTGGCTCGACCCAGAAGTTTGCATCTGGTCACCCTTACCTTAACGCTTATGCTATGTGTACGTATTTTAGTTCTAAGAGAGAAAGAGCAAACTGGGAAGTTCAGTCAACTCACTGGAGTGTGGTTTCACTCTCTGTGTTTGCATGGATGTCCGCCAAGCGATCTGGTTACCTCCTACAGTCCAAAAGCATACAATATAGGTTATATGGCTACTCTAAATTGGCCCATAAGGTGTGAATGTGAGTGTGCCCTGTGGTGAGTTGGTGCCTGCCCAGCATTGGTCCCCACCCATAGTCCCCGCAACCCTGATAGGGATTCAGCGGTTTGGATAGGATTGAATGAATGAATGAGTTCCTATGGGAAATTTAAATGACAGAAATAAAGAATAAAAAAGACGAGTGTGGGTCATGGCGTTTACAGATATGCGAGAAGGCACAGATATGCTGTATACTTGTACATGTAACAGAGATGACAAAGTTTACTTTGACTTTGATGTTAGTCTATGGGACAAAAAAATTGACAGAACGTATCGAAGTGCACGTATCAAGATAACGAATGTTGTTTTCTTGAGATCACTACTTATTTTTCGTCATTTAAAGAAAACGACTTTTATTATAGAGATCACCTTTTTCTCATGATTTTGACATGAAACAAAATGAAATAAATTCCATTTTCCCAAGATTATGCCTTAAAATGCATTTATGTCGAGACAAATGTTAAATGACTCATGATATTAACAAAAGTCAATATTCTGATGTGTGTTCCATGGACTTCTCTGCCTGAGAGAGACTTTCCTCCTGTTAGAACGCTAATGCGGCTGTCTGTTTTAAGCCGAGACATAAGCTTTTGTGTTTGTATTTTTCAACCTCCTCACTTTCTCTCTCTCTCAGCGTTAATCTGTCCTGTGCTGTGAGATGATAAGGCAGGTGGTGTCCATTTTTCAACAGCCTTCCATCCCTCCATCCCTCCTTCTGTCTCTATCTTTACCTCCTGCTACTTCATGTCATACTTTTAGACAAATCAGAAAAAATTCTAAGAACTTGGAGAAAAAATTATGTGTTTTTAGAAAACGTTCCCCTTCTCTTTGCTTCTTTAATGTGTATTCCTAAAGGTGTAATATTAAGCCTTGTTTGCCTCCTCTTCTATCTAAACCTGAGCGAGGTGGAAAAACGGCAAAGCTACTTTGTTTTACGAGCAGCCAGAAAGCCTCCATGTCTTTGAAGTGCGTCGATGTGTCAGAGCTCAGAGACCTGATGCTGGAAATCGGGCCGGAGGACGTCTGGGATGAATTTAAAGCCGACGAATTAGCCTCCCCTCTCGTTACATTAAGGTGAGAGGAGATGGACTCGGAATTACAACAAAATCCATCAAGGCTGAGATCTCCGGGAAGATCGCGGATAAGTGGTGTGCACTTTGATCAGGACTTTTTTGTGGGGATCTGACTCCATAACTTTCCTTCCTAGCAATGATGTTTCATTATTACATTTACATGACAATAAAACTGGAACTTTAGTAAGGATCGTTGAGACTCCCCTCCATCTCTCCATTGGACTGTAAGTCTCAGTGCACTTTACAACCTCACCCCTCTCTCAGAGTGACCAGAGTTTGCTAAAACAACCGTAAAGAGGCAAGGGCATTTATCCGTTTCTGCCGGGGCCGCCGCTGCCGTTTTAATTAAAGTGAGATTAATAATTGATGTTTGTGTGGCATTTATGAATGCGGTGCTCGTCCATGCCCGGGGTCCACCAATCGCTCATTAAGGTCAGGGAGTCGTTCCCGCCGTCTGCCTCTACGTGAGCAGGAAACACTCTCCAAAAATCCTTAGAAGGCAGTGGGGAAAAAAAAGGAAAATCTAAGTTCAGACCAGGCTAAGAGTGTGCAACAGAACTGAAATCCCACAGGAGTGCCAATACTTTTCCACCTTTCACTTCACTGGGATGGACGTGTGTCTAATTAAAGCCCTGGAGAGCTTCAGACGAGGGCTTTCTTTCCCTCAACCAAACCTCATTTAACTTAGAAACGGTTTGACAACTTTTAGCCCTATGTATACTTGAAACAATGAACAAGCAGTTTGGTTTTATTTGCTTTGATTTACCAAGAAGAAACTAGATGGACAGGATGGCTTGGTGGCACAGTGGTTAGCGCTGCCATCTCACAGCGAGAAGTTCCTGGGTTTGATCCCTGGGTCAGCTGTAGGGCTTTTCTCTGTGGAGTTTGCATGCTCTCTCTGTGTTTGCATGGGTCCAAAAGCATGCACTCTAGGTTAATTGGGGCCACTAAATTGGCCCCATAGGGTGTGAATATGAATGTGAATAGAATGTCTCTGCATAATAAAAACTCTGCAAGCCAATAAAACGGACACTGTTCTTACTAATTCTAGTATCATGTCTACAGTTTCAGCAATTTTATACTACATGAAGCTAAAAAAGTAAATTTTCTTCAGTCATAGATCAGTTTTCATCAGCAGTGGGCTGATTTCAACACTGTCAACATTTGCACATTTACATTTACAGCATTTAGCAGGCGCTCTTATCCAGAGCGAATTACAGCATCGTTTTGTGGTCCATGACTGTTCTTCGATCTGTAAAGCTAGACTTAAAATCAACAACTGTCATGAAAACCAAGTTACTGCCAACTAAGTTATATAATTTAATGAGAAAATCATGTTAGACAAAAGGGATAGTTAGTGCAAGACAGCCAACATACACGTTAGTGGTTAGTGTTGTTTTTTTTTATATCATTTATTGGTGAAATGGAGAAATAGTATGAGGAATAGTTAATCCCCTAGATATTCCTTGAAGAGGTGTGTGTTCAGACGCCGTTTGAAGACAGCAAGGGGTAATTCGTTCCACCACTGAGGAGCCAGCACTGCAATTTTGATGCATGTCCTTCTCTTCTCTTAAGTATTGGTGGTTCAAGACAAGCAGCGCTTGATGCTCTGAGAGGACGAGAAGTGACACGATGCTTGATCAGTGCTGATAAGTAAGGAGGTGCTGTTCCAGTCTTGTAGTAGAGATGTTATATGTGAGAATTTAGAAACTCTCGTAGCTGCATTCTGGGTCAAATGAAGTGGTCTTGTTGTCTTCAATGCAAGTCCAGCCATTACAGAGTTGCAATAGTCCATCTTAGAGATGTGCTGGACTGGATGAGTAGCTGTGTAGCATCTGTGGTGAGAAAGGGACGGATTCTTCTGATGTTGTATAGAAGATATTTGCAGGACCTGGAAAGGTTGCTAATGTGTGAAGATAATGACAGTTTGCCAGAGTGACACCAAGAACACATCAAACTATGATCAATCTGAGTAGTGTAGGATGTCCTGAACACAACATAAAGCATGCATGACTAATTTCTAGACACACTAGAATAAGCCTAAAAACAAATGTATTAACACAATTCTGAAATTTTCTCAGGTCTGTAAGGGCTACATAGTATAATATTATACAAGTGTAGGATTGACCAAAGCTTAATAAGCTAATATTTTGTACAAGTAGGCATGCAATAAAATTTACACGAGTGCTCTTCAGTGTTTTAGATTCTGATCTTGGGAATAAATCTCAAAAACAGAAAATCTGAATCTTTGTGAAAACTTTGTAAGTAGTTTGCAGGAACAAATTTTTTCTTAAGAAGGTGTTTACTTTTTAACCGCAATCACGAAAACCCCTGTTAACACATGACGTTTGCACATGTAGAGATGGAGTTGTAAAAATATCACTTGACAATAATAAAGGCCTCATTTCCCAGCGTCCAGTAATATCTTTCTCTTGATGTTCTTTGGCGGAGGCTTTCTTTATTATTGTGAGCTGTGACTCACAGCGGTATTGTCTCAGCCTAAGCACTGTCATCTTAAAAACCTTGGCGTTGGTTGGAACTAAGAATCTCTTTTACTGCGAACAGCGGTGGGGAGGCTTTACGAGCGTCGGAGGTCAAACTCGAGATGCAATCCGGCAGTAAACGCTCGTCAAGAACCCGTATGGGGTAAATAAGGTGAGTGATGTTTCAATAGCAAGCGGTCATGGCGATATGATTAAAAGCAGGCCTGCTGCTGAGCTTGGCTTGACGTCCTCGTCGATACGACGATGAGCTTGCTTGGCCCTTGACGCAAAACGTCTGCAAGCTTCTGATGTACTGCTGAAAATTTAATTTGAATTGTCTGCGTGAGAGGAGACCAGTGCTTCATCTGAAATCCTCCTACATATTCCCGACATCTCATCTTCACACAAATGGAAGTGTCGATGTGTGAAATCGGTCATTTGTTTATTTGAGTGCTGACTTTTATTAAATATGTTCCATGTGTTACAATCGGCAAAAGATGTAGATTCCATCCATCACCAATGCACTTTTAAACTTACCTCGATTTTGTGGTCTTACTTTTTGCATATTTAAATGAAGACAAAGAGGAAAAAAAAAAAAAAAAAACAACAACAAGATTTCAAGATTCTTTATTTGTCATGAACATGGTAATCCAAGTACATGTAACACGAGCAATCCTAAAACTGTGCAAATCAAAAAGTTAACAGTAGGTCAAGTTAAAGAATCTTGTAAAAGTGTTACATTTATACAGTTTATTCAGTTTGTTTCATCTTTCAGCTACAATGAGTTATCTTTATCTGTCATATACTTCCAAACACTACTTTAAAACATCCATTTGCTATAGGTTTAGAGGCTTTCTCAAAGAGTACAGTTTTTTATTTGATAATGATACTTCAGACTGCATCTTTAATCATGGGACTTGACATGATATCGGTGATTATTTTCTCCAGCGTTGAGCGCTACTGGAGACGAGGTCGTTCTCAGTGCATCTTATCATTATCAAAGTGTGTCACGTCTCGCTGTCAGCCATCATGTCAAGTACGGCAAATCTGGCGAGGGCAAAGCCAACAATTCTCTCAGATTGAAAGATGGAGGAAGAAAAAAAAGCTTATTCAATCAAAGTGTCAAAGTGGATAACAGATTTAAAAGCTTAATGTGGATATAATACGCCTGATAAATGCTGTGAATATGAAAAAACAGGGACGGTGATTCACTTGATAATACTACCGAATATAAATAAAAAGAAGTAATTCACTGCCCAAAACAACACTATATACCAACTAATTGACTAATATATTAGCTAACTAATTAAGTAATAAATGAATTACTTGAACATATAATACAAAAATGTAACAAACAAACTAAGTAGTATATTGTGGTTGGTTGCTTTATAAACTAGATACTGTAACTATGAAACAAGTTAACTAAATAAACATTTGAATTTAGTGTCCAACACTAAGTATATAGCCTAAAAAAACAACTAAACTAACTATGTAACAAATTAACTAAATACACTGTCCAAAATTTCACTTGTTAATCAATGAAATTATGTATTGTGCATAATTGTACTGCACATTAACTCAGTAATCAACTGTTGACTTAACTAGCTCAATCAAATGTTAAATATTTAAATTGGTAAAGCAGTGTCAGACTGTTACCTAACCAGCCAACTAACTAACTAGCTAACTAACTAATTAACTAAATAAATAATTCAATTTTAATGCAATATCCAAGATGTAATTAACTGACTAATTATTTAAGTAACTAGCAATTAAATAATGTATGGGTTAAGACTGCCCTATGCACCAATTAAGAAAAGAACTACTGTTACACTACAGAGAAAAAGTAGCTAACTATATCCAGGCTATTTCTTGGTCACAGATTCATTGTTCAATCTTGGTCATGCTCTGACTCCATCTTGCAGCTGCCAAGATTGCAGTGTGATGCAGTGTCATCACAGTAGTTGAAAGCATCTGTATTTTTAAAGGGAGAAAAATAAAAGTATTTTTTAGTAACAATGTAATGTTTTGATATGTTGCATTGCTGCATAAAAATATATAGTTAGTTACGTTTAAGCTACAACATTTTAGAGGGAGCGTTGCCACTGACAAGCTACTGAAAAATGTGAAGTGTGTAGTTTTAATAATTGTAGTGACATACTGTATTCTTTAAATGTCCCTTAATGAGAAATTAATAATTTTACTGCTCAGTTAATTCTAAATGCATTAGTTAATTAGATTTTCAGAAATCAGATACAGAACTCCTCTTCTGAATCACAATGTAAGATCCAGTATATGGTACAATATAAATATGTGGTGAAATCTGAACAATAATAATCTGTAGATTTCCATTTTTCTTTTGTGTAACAACAAACTGAACATACAATGCAACAACCTGATGTGTGATATGCCTGTGAATCTCTCTGATTTGACGATATTGTAAGATCTAAAAACCTCAAGCGAGATTTTTTGACATAAAACCCCTCATATGCGGCTGATATGATAAATGCGAAACCCTGATCACACACCACTAAGATAAAAAGTGTGTGAAGGATGGAAACAGATGTAAAATGTTTGTCTTTTTTGTTGCTCTTCAGGAAAAGTAGGAATGTTGAAGGCTGCAGAATAAAAGGTGAGAGTTTTAAACCACCATGATGTTTGTTGTGTGTGTAGTGATATTCTGAAGAAAACCTGAATAAAAACAGGCGTGAACATCATACACACGCCATACACTTATCTCAAACTCTATGCACGTACCTTTACCTGTAGTTGTGTAGAAAAATGTACATTATAATACTGACAGTAGAGTTGAGAGCCATTTTCTGCCAGTCATTTTTACAAACAGCTAAAATACATATTAACAATACAGTACTTTAGTTATTTAAGACAGTGTGCAGTGTAACATTTGTAAAACAAAGGCACAGAAAAACACCCCACATTCTCTCAGGGATGTACAAATCTATGATTTGATGCCTAAATATACCCTGCATCATGTCACAGCCTTTAATATTCAGGTTATATTTTTTCTTTCTTCACGCACAAGACCTGAAACTGCTACTGTGCAAGCTGAAAAAGGACAGAAGGTCAAACTAACCCTGTCTTTCTGTTTCTCCTGAAGTCGAGTTCACACCTTTCTCTGTGTTACTCTGAGGGGGTCTGAGAGTCTGTCGATTTCTATTGATCTACCTCGCGCTCTGTAGGCGTCGACAAACTTACTTTTTTTTCCCATAGATGTGAAGTTTCATTTATCGAATGTGCACTGTATAAAACGCAGTACACATGCTAAACCTTTTCCAGAGATGTAAATGCACCAGAGATGTAAGAGCAGGTTCTTTTTTCAGGAATTGAAAGCTCATTGAAGCTACATATAGCGCTGTTTCTCAGACTTCAAAGCTGACTCTAGTTATAGTGACGTTTCTATAGGAGGAGAGTCAAACTGACAGAGAACATGGTTTTCTGAAATATATTCCAACACGAAGGCCAGCTCCTCATCCTCATATTTTTTTTTTTTGTGTGTATGTATAGTTCTCTCTAAAAAATTTTACTGTCAGCTCACCAGGATTTCTCACCAAAAGCTATTTAACACACACTGCTGATGAAGACAAAAATTGTCGAGGGAGGAGTTTGGAGCTCCAATGTCTGCATTTGTAAAACAGATCAGACAGAGATTTTATATTAGTACAAAACTGTGGAATAAATGTTGATGAAGGCTGACAATTCAGTGTCCCAATATATGATAACTACAGATAAATCTTAATCAGTATTATATTCATAACGGCTGGTAAATGGCACAGTGGGTAGTGTAATGGTCAGGGAGTTGGCCCTGTGATCGCAAGGTTGCTGGTTTAAGTTTTCTGAATTTGTGTAGCGTCTTCATAACAGCAGTGTGTTTGCACATGCATTCCCTTACAAAAACAAAATGTCTACGGCAAACTTGTGGTTAATTTTGTTTGCCAGAATATGTTGCCACAAGTTTGCCATTGTCAGCCACTAGTGGTAAACTTGCGGCAATCTTCTGGCAACAATGACAAATTGCCACTAGTGTTTGCCAGTGATTTGCTAAAACATTTTTCCAGTATTGACAAACTTGTATTGAATTTTTGGTGACAAATTTGCCAGGTGCATAAGGTTTCCACAGAAGTCCACCACAATTTTGTCCCGAACCTAATTTGCACGTGAAAATATGACCTTGCTGCAAATTTGCGGCAGCATTGCCAAAGTTTACCGGCAACTGTTTGCCAGAATCCTAATATTTTTGTAAAGATTATCAAATTGATTAATATGTTTAGTTGCTTTGTTTTTTTATTTTAAATTGCATTGAACTCTCTCAGCCAACATACAACTTTTCTCTGTGGGCCAATAGATATCTACATTTGCTGTATATATTGCCTGTTCAGTTTTCTTTTTCAAAATCCATTCATGACCAACAGTATCAACACCCACAACTTTTATTCCACACACTTAAAAATTGAAGAGACCTTGAATCGGTCACTCCTTCCAGAGTGAATGAGAGGCCACAAAAACTAAAATCTGCCTCGAGCTCAGATTTATTTTAGAAAACATGGTGAGAAAAGACAGGTGAGCGCACACATACCTGACAGCGTGAGCTCGGCCTTGCTTTTGAAATGCATGAGAGTGCGTAAGCGAAAACAGCAGACATGATAAAAAAGCTATAAATAACTACTGTTTACTGTTTGTGTGTGTGTAAAATGCAGATTGGATTAGAAAGCAGCCCACTCCAATATTTACTCTGCACACTCTTAGAGGCATAAGTGCATCTTGCAAACATGATCCGGAATGTTCTGCTGTGCATTGCTTTAAAAACACAATCAGAATCGACCGTCCTGAAGGTACAGAGCCCCGAAAATAAGCAAGTTTCACCTGAGCACAAAAACACTTGCATGCACGCGAGGAAAGTTGTTGAATCAAAATCAGAAAATGTTGCAAATGAGCAAAATCAAAGTGTAACAAATGAAAAGAAAGTGGACATGCAAAGAAATGTTTGCAGGCAAAAATGTGTCAGAAGCATGTGAAATTATGAATTATTTTGGGCATGTGTGACATTTCATGCGCATGTTAAAAACATCAGGTGTGAATGCAAAAAACAATCTCATGCACACACAAAATAATGTCATGTATGAAAAGAGAAAATAGTGTGCACGCAAAAACATCTTGTGCTCATGCAAAAAATCTTGTATGCATGTAAAAATATCTTGTGTACTTCCAAAACATTGTGTGAGCATGCAAAGACATCTTGTTTACATGTAAAAACATCTTGTGTGCCTGCAAAACATTGTGTGCCTGCAAAAACATTGTGTCAGCATGCATACACATCTTGTATACATGTAAAAACATCTCATGTCTGTGCAAAAAAATCTTGTTTGCATAAAAATCATTTTGTGTCCATCCAAACACATTTTATGTGAATGCAAAAAACATCTTATGTATCTTATTAAAGCATATGGTGTGCATACAAAAACATTTAATACATGCACTCAAAAATATGTAGCAAGTATTTTATATTTTGCAAGCAATTTTTGTGCACACACAAATCCATCTTCCCCAAATGCAAAAAAATGTCATGTGTTGTTATTTATTTTTCTCACTGATGCCTTTAGGGGCCTCATTTAAAGGCCTTTCCTGGAATGCAGAAATGCACTTAGGGACTCCCAAAAAGAAAAGTGGAATTTTTTTTATTACAGAGAATTTTGGAGTGCCTTCGATGCCCTCAAAGCTCTTACTCTTGCAGAGTGCTGGCATTTCTTCCAAACAGGCTTCAAACTGTCCATCTCAAGATTAGTTTTTTGTACCTCTTCCCCTCTCCGACAACCTTTATTTCTTCTGGTCCTTCTGCAGTTTGAGTCTCAGGATAAGACAAGAGTTAAAAAAAAAAATGCAGGCAGTGGATGCAGATGCAAAAATCAATTTGCATTGGAAATGAAATCGGAGTGGCCAGTGGTCAAGGTGGAGATCTTCCCAAAAAGAAGAAAACTCTAAAAGATCTAATTTTAATGGCACACACTCCATTTATGTTGTGATCCGGACGGCCTCATGCACATTTTGATTTTTTCCATGTAAGCCGAAAAACGCATTAGATGGGCATTAGAGGACGGAGGAGGCGATTTGTCAGGAGCCATCGCTCATGTCTTTCTTCCCCAGTTCCAAAGCCGGCGTAAAGTGTGTATGCATCATTATAAATATATAGCAGAGAAATGAAACCACTGAAGATGAGAAAAAACGGATAAAAATGTGATCTCTGGAAGGAGGAAAGGAAACATATGTCGGTTGGCTTAGCAGCCAAGACCTTTATTTACACTTTAAGACATCGCATCTTGATGGAAAAAGCAAGTTAACATTACTTACTTACTTACTTGAAACGGTCACATATTCTCATGAACTCAAAATGGAATTTTGGAAGTAATAACTCAATACACAGTCAATTGCACTTACCCACTTTTTAAATACATTAAGTATTGAGACACCTGCCTTTACACACATGTCTTTATGGAGCTTGCTTTGCGCACTGACGTGCAGTCATGTCGAAACGGAAGAGTCGCGGCAGGGAGCTGGAAGGAACAGACTTTAGCGTGAACGACCATTTCCCCAAAGAGATCCTGGAGCGACACAAAGTGCTGTTCCCAATCCGACAAGGTTTCATCCAGAAGGGCTCCCGAGCTGTCATCACCGTGGACCGGCTCTACGTGGACGGGAAGCTCTACCGCGACCCCAGTACCAATCCCTGGTCCAGATAACACCAGTCCAGATAAGAATCCGTTATATTTTTATTTTTTCTCTCTTGCTCTTCCATTAACCTCCATCTAACTATTTATGTCAATTCGGTAATTTGTTGCATCTTAATAAACACGATACCGTCAGTCTCCGCAGCGTTAAATGTTGTTATAATGTTTTCGTTTCTGTCACGTTTCTTCTTGCATCCCTCTCCGCTTGCTCCTTTGTTTTTCTTTCTCACTTCTTCTCTCTTCTTCTCACTTCTTCTCTACCCGATCACCTGCTTTCTTACTCACACACACATAACACCCTATACTTTTACATATCTGCACAGCACGACCATGTATATATGCTCTCAGCATCAACGCCACCACTCCGACCTCACAGCGCACACAGACACATAGGCACACAAGCGCGTACTAGCTCGCTCATATCTCATTCATTTGAGCATCACACGTAGCGTGCAACATTAGCTACACACATGCATCTATGGGCACACTAAGGTTTCTCACATGGAATGTAAATGGAGCCGGCTCCAGAGAGAAGAGGTTAAAAATATTTAGCCAGCTTAAAAAACTACAGGCAGACGTTGTTTTATTACAAGAGACTCATAGACCTGCCACAGCTGCAGATGATCTTAAATCAACTGAGTTTCCTAATGTGTTCTCAGCCTGCTACAACTCTAGGCAAAGGGGGGTAGCAATCTTAATACATAAAAATGTTAATTTCACAGTACTCAATACAGTTATAGATCCAGAGGGTAGATTTCTAATCATTAAATTATCTATATTTAACAAAAAGTTATGTATTGTCAGTATATATGGTCCAAATGTTGATGACCCCTCCTTTTTCCACATTTTTTTACTGCACTCTCTGAACACCTAGATTGCGCACTTGTTCTTGAGGGAGACCTCAACTTTGGACTAACTAAAGAAATGGACAGGCTCAGTACAGCTGGAACTCAGTGCAACTGGCAATCCACAAATATAGTTAAACAGTACATGAGCGACTACGGACTTTGCGATGCATGGCGACCCCAACCGTAGGGAATATACTTTTTTCTCACATGTCTATCACTCTTACTCTCCTCTGGATTATTTCCTAACCAGCAGCTCTCTAATGAGTAACATTTCAGACACAGAGATACACCCTATAGTTGTCAGCGACCATGCTCCTGTATCATTAACTCTAATAATTAAGAAGGCCACTCCACCAAGTAAAAACTGGAGATTTAATACATCTTTGCTTAAAGATGAAGATTTTATTAAATATTTCGAGAAAGAGTGGGCTTTATATTTGGAATATAATGACCTGCCTGGAACATCAGCATTTGTTCTCTGGGAAGCAGGCAAAGCTGTGATGAGAGGTAAAATAATTTCATTCTCATCACATAAAAAGAAAACAGAAAATAATTGTATTCAGGAATTAGATGTTGGAACGGGAAGGCGCCGTCCCAAAAACTGTTCCCACAAAGTTGGGAGTATGAAATTATCCAAAATCTCTTGGTGTACTGAAGCATTAAGAGTTCCTTTCACTACAACTAGGTAGCCAAACTCAACAACTGAGAAACAACCCCCCTTTGAAACTTGAATTCAATGATTTAGAGATGTGTATCAATACTTTTGGTAACATAGTATATGTTTAGAAAAATTATATATATAGATTGCAAAATAGTTCTTTTAAAAATTAAATGACTATATAGATTTGATACTCTTTTTAGTAACTTTTTTACAGAGCAGCACAGTGGCACAGTGGTTAGCGAGAAGGCCCTGGGTTTGATCCCAGGGTCGGCCGTAAGGTCTTTCTGTGTGGAGTTTGCAAAAACAGAGAGACAATGGGTGAAATGGGATTCACTCTAAATGTGCTGATGAAAACCACCAAATATTAACCCAATAATCAAAGCCTAAATAAGAGAATGAACAATTCAACAAGTGGAACCTATAGGCAAACTGAACTGACAGAGTTGATACAGATAACAGGCTAGATAAAGAACCAATCAGAAACAAAGAGGGGGCGAGACAAATGGAATGGTAGACAAGACAAAAAGTACAGGACAGTGGTACCTTTACAGGTCTGGGATTTGAACTGATCACAGGGACAACTCCCTAACTATTGCGCCACCAACTGCTCGATTGGCTTTCTCAAATAATCTCAAGTTCATCCAAAGCTACAATGAGAGGCAGACTGCATTGCAATGTTAATGCATGTACATAAACATACCAGCTGCTAAGGTCACGGAGCTGTTGAATAATTTCTTCGACAGCTGTGACACAGTGGAAATTATTATTTTTGAATAGTAATAGCTTTTTTTGTTAAAGCCAAAGAAATGAAATGGCAACGCTCTTAGTGTTTATTTCGGTCATTTTCTTTGAAAGCAATCTTTGTTTTTTAGGTGTATGATAAAAAATAATGGGTTTTTTGTCTGAACGCCTGTTGGATAGAGACATTGATTGAAAGTTCTTCGGAACTCTCGGAAAAGCGGTCCAGAGTGGTGTGTTTTTTTTTTTTTAGCCCAAATGAATCTGTAACGTGGTGTGAAATGAGTGCAGCCTGCAAACAGCCATTTTGCTACAGCTGTAAGGAGTAATAAAACAAAAACACCTGCTGTTATGTGTCACAACCTAATGTGGCAAACCTGGCCGCTTGTGTTTGTTCAGTTTTACTCTTTTAGACAATGTCAGGTAATTAAACACATACTCAAGATGCTAAAAACAAGCAGTTCATCATTCATAATTCAAAGATCTTGTTCAAGTTAAGTTTAGCCATGTTTTATAAAAAGTGTCAGGTTTAAATGTCTAAATGATGAATGGTGATTGGTGATGATGTGAAGGTGGAAAAGTTGTTAGATTTTATCATAACGTGATTTTAGTATCCTCTGTCAAAATGAAAATGTGTGTTTATTAAGTTTGTCATTTCACAATGTTTTAGTGTGAATTTGTATGCTGTAAATAAAATTTTAAAATGCAAATACTCTGGCTATGCTAATTTTTTTAGTGATATCAGTATTTCAAATTAACATGATTCCTTAATCTCTGGTGACATATTAGGTTCATTTTATGATTACTTGCCATACATTCATTCATTCATTTTCCAAACCACTTAATCCCAACTGGGGTCGCGGGGGGACAGGAGCCTATCCCGGGAACTCATGGGTGCAAGGCGGGGACCAACCCTGGGCAGGCGCCACACTGCAGGGCACACACACACTCACACAATCACATTCACACCTTATGGGACCAATTAAGAGTCACCAGTTAACCTATAACCTCCCGCAGTCCATGCCTTTGGACTGCGGGAGGAAACCCACGCGAACACGGGGACCTTCTGTGAGGCGGCAGCGCTAACCACTGTGCCGCCGTGCCGCCCTACTTGCGATACATTTCTTACATGCACTCATGGGAAAGACAATGGAGCTTCCACAAAAGCTGAGAGAGGTGATTATTTCATCACACCTGAAGGCCCTTGGGTATAAGAAGATTTCCAAAACATTTAACATTCCAAGAGATACCATTGGGAGCATAATAAGGAAGTTTAAAACTAAGGAAGTTTGGAACAGCTGCAAACCTGCCTGGCCGTGGAAGAAAGCCCAAAATTTCATCAAAGGCCCTTAGAAACTTAGTCAGGACAACTAAGATCTAAGACTAAGACTAAGAAACTTATATTGTGAACTTAAAATTGTGAATCGTGGAGTGCATCGTTACATCTCTAATTAATATATAAGAGAAGTAATATTTAACATTCACTTTACCAAAAGAATGTGATGTCACTATTTATATTGCAGTGCATTTTCATGAGGATTAAGGTTTTAAAGTCTTGTTCTAGTAATGTTATTATAAAATTATACCACAATTATATAATAATTACAATAATTATTTCTCAAATGGAACATAACAATTTTGTTAATGCCAAAAATTCTTTTAATCTCATAATTAAAAATGTAGAGTACAAACATTTTTTACTTTGGTGACTCCTTTTAAACAAGGATTTTCATTTGATTTCTTTATGCTAAAAAAATGAGTTTGTCTCGAACTGAGCAATTCTGTATTATTCTGTACATATTATGTATTTTGCACATAGGTCTTATAAACCCTTTTTAAAAACCAAAAATAAGCTCATTACTTTGTTACAAAATTGTTATAGAATTTATGGAGAAGACCCCTGTTGCTGAAAAGGTACCACTGAGGTAGTCACAAGCAAGGTACCATCCTCAAGTAGCTGCCCATTGCTCCTTCACAGATGGGTTAAATGCAGAGGTCACATTGTGGTGCATTGTGGTGTGTCTACTTGGCGACAAAAATCACCTCACTTTTACTTTCACTAGCCCTGATTTGTAACCTTTCTTTTTCCAAATAGTTCATTATGAACACATGAAGACACTGTGTTAAACTATAATTAACAAATTCATAATTCAAAATTCCCAATTTTTCCATTTTGCCTTGAAGATGGTCAGTTCTGGTTATATCTCCATTCTGGATTATGATTTTTGTCTTGTTTATGCTAAAATTTGTTATAACAACTTTCTATGTGTCAATATTCTGTTCCAAATAGGAAAATTTTAAACACACAAAAACATAAAGATCCAGTATTAAATTAAAATGAACCATCACAGCTTCCCAAAAAATCTGGTGAGGATTTAGAATACACATTTGTCATTTGCGACAAATTTATTGAACTTGTTTTTGCTTCTTTGGTGACTAATCTGAAACACACACAAAACCAGGTCTAAAAGCAAACTCAACACCGAGTCACTCTGTGAATTACACGTCATTCGTGAAGTTTCTTCCACTGCACGCGAGGATTCCGTCAAGAGCAGACGCCGATAAGGCCGTAGCTGGCAAAAAGGCAGGAAAGCTAATTAGCCGGAGGAAATTGGGCGTCCGGCCGAATCGTCGAGCTCCAGAGGAGCCAATCTCCTGCAGTTTCAGGCCGGTGGCCGCCTCCGCCAGCCATCGACAGGTAAAAAAGGTCTATGAAATAAATAGGAAAAGCCGAGGGAACGGACGGACAGACGGCGGGCGAGAAGAAAGTGGAATTCGGAAGAGGATGAGACGAGGACAGGGTGCGACGCAGAATAATAAGGGGATCGACCTTGTTATTTACACTGTCTAAACACAGAAAAACGCTTCAATTTTATAAGAGCCTGCCTGAATGGGGTGATATTTACACCCTTCAATAATCTTATAGAAATAGCACACAGATGAGACACATCACTGAAATCTAGATAACTTACCCAATGTGATCAACTAAGTTGTGTTTTTATGCAATAAAGTATTCAAAGTGTATTTTAATGTATTCCAGCTCATTTCTGTCTTGCAAAGTGCATATCGCCACCCTCTTAAAATAGACATATTTTCAAGTTTTTCTAAATAAATTGTCCTAATTCACACCCCTGACATTATACTACAAGGGTAGGATCACATGATCAGTTCAACTGAGGATGTAGGTGGCCAGCATCATGAAGAGCTGATTTAGTAAAGAAAGTATTTTTGAGCAAAAAAATTATGTTGGTGGTAATTATTTTAATTGGTGAAAAAACAAAAAAAGGCTGTGATCTACTACATGTTTGACGCCAGGCGTCAATTCTTTATTTATGTAGTTGTTTAGTTGTGTAGCATTTATCCCACAGCCATCAATCCTTCTACACTCTACCTGACACATCGGAACATACACGCTGCACACACACACTGCTAAATGCAACTACTGTGCACACTGCACTACTCTAAATACTTTTTATAGCACCTTGCCCTCATTGTATTGTTATTGTCCACTCATTTACATACTCATTGAAAGCTTGTTGTAGATTTACATTCCTTAATGCTCAGTGCAATACTCAGGCACTTTACAATGCTAATATTTTATATATTACATTTTACATATTTTACTTTGTGCTTTATATACTGTATTGTTGTGCACACATAGCTTTTAGTAAGCTTTTTTTTTTTTTTCTCTAATGTTGGTATTTGCATTTTTTGTATTTTGTATCTGTATATTTTTTTTGTTATTTCAAATTCATTTTTTGTTATAACATGGAATTTTAGTTGCAGTTTTGATAAAGTGGAAACACATGATATTTGCACAGCTTATATATAAAGAAATAAATATTTGCAATCATTTCTCTGCAGTTTGTCTCTATTGAATTAACGTGAAGAAAATCTCATATTGTGAACTTCTATAAATCATAAATTTATCGAATCAGTAAGTGGAGTATCATACTTCCTAATATGTATATATATATATATATATATATATATATATATATATATATATATATATATATATATGTATATATATATATATATATATATATATATATATATATATATATATATATATATATAGTTTGACACACCTTCCCATTCAATGTTTTTTCTTTATTTTCATTACTATGAAAATGTAGATTCTCACTAAAGGCATCAAAACTATGGATGAACTGTGTAAGGGCTATTTGACCAAGAAGGAGAGCGATGGAGTCTGCACCACATGGCCTGGCCTCCACAGTCACCTGACCAAACCCAATCGAGATGGTTTGGGATGAGATGGACCGCAGAGTGAAGGCAAAAGGGCCAACAAGTGCTCAGCATCTCTGGGAACTCCTTCAAGACTGTTGGAAAACCATTTCAGGTGACTACCTCATGAAGCTCATCGAGAGACTGCCAGAAGTGTGCAAAGCAGTGAACAAAGCAAAGGGTGGTTATTTTCAAGAATCTAAGATATAAAACATGTTTTGGGTTATTTCACACTTTTTGTTTACTACATAATTCCATATGTGTTCATTCATAGTGCCTTCAGTAAGAATCTACAGTGTAAATAGTCATGATAATAAAGAATAAAACATTGAATGGGAAGGCGTGTCCAAACTTTTAACTAGTAGTGTATGTATATATGTATATATACATAAATATATATATACGAATAATTTTAGATGTTATTTGAATAATAAATAATTTAATAAATGCGTATGGGTGTGTAATTATTATGTTGTATTAGTTAGGAAACCAGTATTTAAGACAAATATTTCTTTAAGTACAACGGAATAATTTCAGTCTCCTCCTCACAGATGAATACACAACTTATTCAACTGGTATTGTATCGGGACTCTGGATTGGTTGTTCCCTGAGCCCAAATATAGGCATTGATATTGGATCTGAACAATTTGGATTGATGCATTTCTAGAATGGTTCTCAAAGTGTATTTTCAGTTCTAAATTGAACAGCCTTGTAAAAAGGTGTCAAACAGAAGTAAATATAAAAATATTCATGGAAATCAGTTTAACATTTAACAGAAAATGTGTCATTCTAAACCATGCAAATGTGGACTTTGTGATATTAATAAGTTGCACGCTCAAGCCGCGTTGTTGATCATGTCGGGCTTTGTCTTCACCCAACCACGAGAAAAGAAAAAGATCGGTAATTACACAGTCGCTAAAGCAGCCTTCGCCTCGCGCTAGCCTGTAAAAACCTGAATGCGTCAATTCCAGCTGGGATAACCTCGCGCCATGCACTCCGTCACCCTATTTGTTCAATTCCGTAAATACCAACCATGTAATTTCATGGATATTTATTCACTAACGCTAGCGAAGCACTCAATTTTACCTTCCTGCGACGACGCGTCACCTAAGGTCTTTTGGCTTTGTAGCTCCGAGGTAATAATTTTGAACAATGCCGTCCAATTAAATGAAAATTCTCATTGGAAATGTATAGACAAATGCAATCTTCGATTAGCCCCAACATGGATGAAGCGGGAACGGCATGGCTCGAGGCCTGGAAACGGTCGGTCGGGCAAGGACGGGTAGGGTAATTGGATTGTGACAGGGCCGCCTGGCATAATTCCAGCCGTTTCGCCAGCTTTTTGCCAGTTTTCAACCTTTTTCTTTTGCTCGGCACTGGAACGATGGAACTGACGGAATGTGATTACGGCTTCTGGACGGTCGAGTAATGAAATGTTTAAAATGGAATACTGCAAGGCTGTCTGAGAATCAATAGCACCAATTTTAAGACGTCTTACATTAAATCAAGAGAATAAGTCTGTCTTAAATCCTTTTTTATTGTTAATATGCCCTTGTGCCGCTGGTCGGACGACGACCTTGAGTTAGAAGTTGGAAGAACCGGGACGTTGAAAAACAGAAGAGAGGTGTTCACACAAAATTGTCTCATGTGGAAATCAGATTTTTATTACATTTGTGAGTGATCATTTGTCATTGTGAACACAGCATAGCACACAGTGCACCATTATGGAATTCGACCTCTGCATTTGACCCATCAGAGGGTCTATTTTTGACAGCACCCAGGGGCCAGTGCTTTGGGACGGTACCTTGCTCATGAGTACCTCAGTGGTACCTTTACTGGTCCAAGACTTGAACCAGCGACCTTCTGATCAGGGTCGTGAACTCACTAACCGCTACGCTACCAACTGCCGCAAACAGTGCATGTCTGGCACCGTAATAACTGTTCTATCATATCATTGGTTCTATTCCTGGACCAGCAAAGGTACCACTGAGGCACTCATGAAGGTAAAATTCCCAAAGTGCTGCTCCCTGAATGCCCAGTCAGGTCACATTACATGTGCTATGCTGTGCTGTGGTCATAATGACACATAATCTCTGACTTTGTTAGCCAAACCAGTCTGTTCCTCTTATACAACCTATAAACCATATTTTTAAATAATTGATTCTCCCTGTTTGTGACAACGCTCTTCTCAAATGATTTGACATAAATCACAGCAGAACACAATGATTTATTAATGATATTATTCATGGGGTCACAAAGACACGCTGAACGGCGTCATGACGCAGATTTAGATCACATCAAATTGCATAAACAACAGAGACAGAAAATCTGATTCGTTCACCACATCTAATCCGAACATCATGACCTCACTTTGGAAATTGGGTCATTATGCTCATAAGCATTACCTTCCGACTTTGTTTTTCTCCACGGGCATTTGCAGCCATCCAGGAGAGGGAGCCATTAAGTCAGATCTGACTTCTTTTGACCAAGAGACACCAAGTCCACACACACACACACACACACACACCTGAGCACAAACTGCCCCTTAACACACAACCCTAATGTAATCCACACAGAGGACAATAATTTCCATGTTCACATTATCTCATAACCTAATCTCCTTCTGTTGTATTTATGTCCTTGATCCATCATGTGATCTGATCTTAAATAATAAGCCTTGTTTATCAGATTTGGGGCATGTTCAGCTTCTAAACATTCTGCACCATTTTGCTTGAGTTTCCTCATGAAATGGAACACTGTGCAACAGGCTTCGATGCTCATTTTCTGTACTGTTTTGAAAAACACAAGAATGTCTGGAATAGTTGGTAGGGTAACAGTTAGGAAGTTGACACCGTGATTGGAGGGTTGTTGGTTTCAAGTCCTTGACTGGTAACGGTACCGCTGAGGTACTCATGAGCAAGGAACCATCCCCAAGCACTGTTTTCTGGTGCTGTCCACTGCTCCATCATGGATGTGTCAAATGCAGAGGTCACTTTTTGTTATGGTGCCATGCAAGGCTTCTGCTACATTTGCAAATGTGCATTCTTTTGTTGTAAACCATATGAAGGATTTTGGCTGCAGTGTCCCTTTAACAACGTTTCTAAATATACCATAAAGCCAGGAGTAGGAGCAGGAGCAGGACATGAATGTTTTAGCAGAAGAGAAAGAGACACAAATGAGAGCGTTAAAGACGAGAGCCGATGCACATGGGAGCAGTTACGCTGGAGCACCAGATCTCAAGCACCAGAGTTACAAATTCAGCAGAAAGAGAGAGAGAGAGAGAGAGAGAGAGAGAGAGAGACTCTAACCGAAGCAGAGGAAAGGAAGATGGCACGGAGGGATGCACACAGTGCAAATGCGTGCACACATACATACAAGCATGCACAAAACACACAGATACTGTACATTTGCAAAGGCATGCACATACACAAATGCAAAGTGCAAAGGCATGCACACACAGAAGCCTGCACATATACATACACACATGCACATATATACACACGCAGATGCACGCACAGATGCATGTGCACATACATGTGCAAAGGCAAGTATACACACAGAGATGCATGCACCTGCAAAGGCATATATACACATACATGCACACACACACACTATACGTACATACATACAAGAAAACACACACAAAAGGTATGCACACACTCATGCAGACATACACAGACACATGCAAAGGCATGCACACTCTCATACACACACACATATGCATACACATGCATGCATACACACACATATACACACAGGCATGCAGACACACACACATATGCATTTGCAAATGCATCCACACACAAACACACATGCAAAGGCATGCTCATACACAAATGCGAAGGCGTGCACACACAGACGCATGCATATACACATACACACAAACACACATGCAGATGCAAGCACAGAGGCATGCACACGAACATGCAAAGACGTGTATAAACACACACAGACATATGCACATCCAAAGGCACATAAACACTCGAACATATACTGTACAAACATGCAAGCACAAACATACAACACACAAGCACAAGATACTGTATGCACACACTCATACACATACGTATATGCAGACACATGCAAAGCCATGCACACACAGACACACACACACACACGCATGCATGCATACACATACACACATGCAAAGGCATGCACACTTATATTGTATGTACACAAATAATCACACACCCACACACACACACAGAGGCATGAACACTCCACATGCCTCCTCAACATTGTGTACATACACACGTATTTATCTCCACACACAAGCAAAGCTACACACACAAACATTTTGTAATTACATCCCAACACGCACTCACACTGCCACACATTTAAGGACACAACTTTTTTTCTCTTTTATATATATTTTCTCTCCCTCTCACTGTGTCTTTCTCCGCCCTTTCTCTCTGTCTCTGTGTCTCTCTCTCTCTCTCTCTCTGTATCTTTTCCACTGCCCACTATTTCCCCAGGAACGCACCTTAAGCTCACCAAATTGGGACTCCCCCCCTCCTTCTGTTCATGAAATATTTAAGCGAGCCTGACAATGCCTGAAACGCTCTGGCTAGCATGAAAGCACCCAGGAATACACAGGAGGAAAGACAAAAACCCGACTGGGGAGAGTAGAACGACAAAAAAAAACCCTTTCATCAAACTAACTACAGGTTCACGAGAAGGTGTATGTGTGTGTGTGTATGTGTGTTGGAGAGAAAAAGAGAGAGAGAGAGAGAGAGAGAGAGCGAGCGAGAGAGAGAGAAATGGCTGTTTTTTGGAATGACAAAAAGCAGGACAAAGAAAACTATATATTTTTTTGAAATTTTTTAATATAAATGTTATTCTACATATGCACTCAGTGGAGTGTCTTACTAGTTCTGGCTTGTATTCGGTTGCACTAAACCCCAATAATTAATTTGGTTAATCCTGCAGCGTAACGGCTATTGATCCAGGAGGAGGCCTAGTGGTTAGGTGAGTTTACCCTGCAATCAAGGGTGTTCATAAAAATCTGGAGTAGAGTTTGGGATTGGATTCTGAGGAGAGGAAAGGGGAGAGGATTCATTCCAGAATACTGTTCTAGAAGCATTATAAACCACAATCTAACACCTACTCTAAAGCTGATAATACAAGGACAAATATGCCAGAAAAACTTCCCTACTTTTAGTCACCAACTACTAAAGAGACACCTGAGTGGCTTGTCACAAATGTTGAGTGACATGGAGAGTTTGTCTCTAATTCTCTATATCCGACAGAAAATCAATGTCAATTTGCTTTGCTTACAAACACAAAATGACATAATTCTGAAAGATGTCACTGAAAATGTGTTCTCAGTTCAAATAAAGCAACACATTTCAAAGGACATGAATCAGAATAGAAACCAGACAATGTCATTCATCAGGGTTCTTCAACATAAACTTAATATGAGATTGCAAAATTGATGGATTTGTGAAAATGTCTACAAATGCTGTCAAAATTCATTTTAATTTAAAATCTTCCAGCTACTGAAATGTTGATGATAATCTGTAAGAATTCGGAAGTTAGCTAAGTTTTTCTAGCAGATCGATGGCAACTTCTCATTTTTTAAACTTAGAATGTCACATTTTCCTGAGAAGAACGAGTGAACGTCAGACGAATGACCCCACATATCACTGCATGACAGTTTTCTCAAGTTACTTCCACCAAAAAATATTTTGGAAAAACATTATACTATGAGCCAAAAATGGATTTCTGTACTTTTGCCCATGACTTTGGCAAATGCTGAGTGATTTTCCCAATTTTCCTTTAGAATTAAATTTTCAACAAAAGTGTTTATTAGATCAACCACCACATCTTGAACAATATTCGTGGAATGACTATCATCAGTTTATAATAAAATGTAAAAATTTGACAGCAATTGCCTGCGTTTTGCAGTTACAAGCTACAAAGAATGTTCAAAATTCTACTCTTTCAAACACATCATTGAGTTCACAAACACCATTCTTTCGTCAATGACACTTTGCCGCTAGACAAGTGAATGATTTTTGGGGTTGCAAACGTATTGCAATCTACATATTTTAATGTAAAATGGGTTTGGCATTGTAACAATGACTGTTGTGATTTTTGTGTGAGTTTGTTTTTTGTAAGCGATCATTTGTTGTGAACATAGCACAGCTCAAAATGTGACCTCTGCATTCGGCAACTTTTATGGCAGTGCCCAGCTAACAGTGCTTGAGGATGATACCTTGCTCATGAGTACGTTAGTGGTACATTCATTGGTCCGGGACTAGAACCGATGACCTTCTGGTTATGAGGTCAACTCCCTAACTTTTACACCACCAGCTGCCCCGATTCTCAATGCAACATTTGCCAAAATTTATGTGATTACCTATGGTCTTTAACATGCAAACATACAAAAGGTTCAATCCAGATTGGAAAATTGTACAGAGTGGGTGACAAAACACAACTGGTGTCATTTCTGTGTAAATAATCTGTTTTAGCATCTTTATTTGCTCCATATTCTCCATATTTGCAGCTTGAAGCAGACTGCCAGGTCTGAGGTTACCTAACACTTTAACATTCATGTACACACACTCTCACACACACTCTCTCACACACCCCATTCAGAAACAAAATACTTTTGGCAAAATCCCCAGAGAAGACAAAAATATATACATTTCACCCGGCTCTGACTCCGAAAGCTTTCCTCAAACATCACACTCCAAGAATTATACCAAGGCAGTGTAATAGGCCTAGATTTCTGTTACATTAGGAGATTAAAACACACACACACATACACACACACACCAGTTTGAGTGAAATATCACTATTCTCTTTCTCTTTCATGTGTCTCAGGCTAAAAAAATGTCCTTCTGATAGGTTTTATCTGGGCACCATTGTTCGGGCTGAAGAATAATGAATAAATTTCTGGCCTTTTCAGTAGCGATTTCACGATCATCTTTCAACAAGAGACCACTTCACATCCGAAGGCAAATGTGTCATTTGAATATTTGTGAATGTGCCATTTTCGTATACACACAAAATCAAATCCTTTGATAAAAAAGAAAGACTTGAGACCAAATCCAACAAAAAAATTTAAAAAAGACTCCTAATGCAAAACACATGGTATAGAAAACAGGAAGGGAAGCGGAAAATTATTCTAATTTTGATGAAGGTCACAAGAACGTTTGATAGCTTAATCAAGATAAGGGTAGGTAACAACTATATTAATAGTCGCGCTGCGATATGAAATAGTCGCCTGAGGCAAACTAGCTCATTTCAGTCTATTAGCTTGAAATGGGTTTGACACGTTTTTGGGTTTGGTGAGAGACTTTTACATCATCTAGTTTGTAATTACACAGAATGCACACAATAATTTGAAAATAGAGTGTATTGGTAACATATTGCTTCTTATAATAGGTTTATGTTGAAGAACCCTGATAAATGACATTGTCTGCGTTCCATTCTGAGTCGTGTCGTTTGAAAGTTGCTGCTTTAATTTAAGTGAGAGAAAACCTCATCCTTTGTGTGTCCCTGTTTTCAGTGAAATCTTTCTGAGTTCTGTCATTCTGTGTATTTAAGAAAAGCAAATTGACATTGATTTTCTGTGAAATATAGAGAATATCTCTCTATGTCACTTAATATTTGTGACAAGCTACTGGCTTCCTCAAGTGTCTCATTATTAGTTGGTGACTAAAAATTGGAAAGTTATTGTCATATTAACAGTTTTAGGGTAGACATCATATTATGGTTTCTAAGGCTTCTAGAATAGGCTTCTGAAATGAACTTCTCCCCTTTTCCTCTTCTCAGTAACCAATCGCAAACTCCACTACAGATTTTTATGATGACCCTTGATTGCCAGATTAAGCGTACCTAAGTACTAAGTCTCAGATGACTAATCAGATGAATTTTAGGGTTTAGTGTAGGCAAATACAAGCCAGAACCTGTAAGACGCCCCATGTTGAAGAACGTTAATATAAAAACAAGAAAATTTGTACAAGTAGGTGTATATAGAAATAAGAGTAGGGTTTTTTTTACATGTACAGATTATACAGGTTATTTTAAGTGAATGGGTGATTATTTGTCATTGTGAACACAACACTGCACAGCACACCACAATGTGCACCACAATGGAATGTGAGTGCTGCATTTGACCCATCTCTGAAGGAACAGTCCTGGGGAGCAATGCATGGATTGGCACCTTGCTAATGAGCACATCAGTGGCACCTTTACTGGTCTAGGATTTGAACCAGTGACCCACCAATCACAGGGCGAACACCCTAACCATTACTCCGTTATAAACTGCTGTTTAACTTTAAGTGCTGGTAGCCAAGGAATTATTCTTTATTAAACAGGTGGTCATAGTGTTATGGCTGACAGTTTATATTTTCATTTATAGTTGTTGATGCAACAATGTTATAAATGCTTACCAAGAAACCAAACAATATAAATAAATGAAAATAAGACTGGAAACATGCATAAAGTACCCTTAAAACTACAGCTCACCTCGTCATGTCTTAACTTCTACACTTCCTTCATTCTTCCCCTAATTACCCCCCACTTTGCTCTCTGATTGAGGCCTGCATTGACTAAACAATCAATCAGCCCTCGATCCCGCCATCCTCTCGACCATCGACTTCCTCTGTCCGCTTGATTAAGGAAGTGATGCGCTCCGCTCTCATGCCCTATTGACGAGGCCGGCCAGATTCGCTGCTAGTTTTACTCGCCACTCTTTAGACTGGAACACTCAGGACGCTGGGAAAACTGGCGAGACGCTTTACCGACAAACGATCGGTCCTATTGCCGACCTGGACCTGCTCCAATTCAAAGGTAATTAAACCTTCCCTGCCTTCCTTGTTCCTCATTTTAGACCTAATTTCGCTCTAATGGGTCCATTTAATGTTAATAGTGCGTGCGGGCCAGGAGTATACCTACCTCAGATATAATCATGCAGGACAAACTGACCATTTTGGTCACTGTAATGAACTCAGGGGTCTGAAATTGAGCAAGAAATGCCTTTCAGTCTCATGAAAAAAAACTAGAACAGTGACATCTAAAAAAGCAGACTTTTTTTTCTTTGTAACACAGTTATAAAACCATGTATAACTCGCATTGTTATATATTACATAACGCTCTAGCTGTGCTCTTGTAAATTGATTAAAAATTAATCTAATTAGTCACACTTTTGGATGTAATTTATGATAATTAATTGATTGTTCAAATATTAGCCAATGAGATCAAGATTTAAATGACATTTGACCAAAATGCATGATGCAGTCATTCATGAGAGTTTGTCAAAGAATTTAGGTCAGTGATTATTTGTCTTTGTGAACACAGCACACAGTGCACCAAAGCAAAATGTGACCTCTGCATTTGACCCATCCGTACAGGAGCAGCTTCAGCTTTTTGGCAGTGAGCACCGCTTGGGGACGGTACCTTGTTCATGAGTACCTCATTGGTACCAGTCTGTAGGAGCCAACTCCTTAACTGCCAACTTCCAACTGCCCCTTTATTCAAAAAAGATGCTACCTAGAAATATGTCATTAAAACGTTGCAATAATAAAACCTATATTTAAATACTTATTTCCCCAGATTAAATATTTGTTTTTAATTATTATTTTCCACATTGTATACCGTGTTTCTTTCATCCATATTTTTGTTTTAATTGTTCATTTGGTAAAGACTATCATGGCTAAATTTTGGAAGAGGGAAATACTGTATACAATAAATATCTCCTCACATTCTCCAAATGCCCTGGATACTGTAGATTCAAGATTCAAGATTCTTTATCTTGCATAATTACAGAAGTACAGTATGCAGTGAAATCTATCCTGAACCACTGTTTGTGTTTGGTCACTTCTTTGGAAAGCATGTTTATTTCTGTTTCCAATGCTGCCACATTTCTACAGAAAATGCATTTGTGGGATGAGCGGCACAGTTGAGGATGTGGGTTACACCCATGATGAACTTCCAAAACATGCCAAATTCTCTCTGCTGTTGCCAAACAGCTTTTTCTGCATCAGCTGCTTTTGTGCTTGGAGCCCGGTAAGTGCTGCTTGCAACTAAACTTATTATATACTTATTATATGTAAGGCAATGAAACTTTCAGACTGAAAACTCTACCATTAGTCATTGCAATTAAGTGCATAGGTATATGATTATATAATTGTTTCTTCATTTTACTGTATCGTAACATTAAAAACTGTAAATAAACTTGGTATGTTTATTTTCTTCATTGTTTACACACATTTCAGAGTTAATAATCTGTTTTGTCCCTATGGCAAAGGTACTTCATAAATTATTTTTTAATAGTGAAAGATTTAACAATTTGTTGTTCCATTATTTTATACATAGTTATTACTACTTTATTATGAGTGTAAAATCAAAACATTTTGTTAGTCTTTCTTGTGAAGTTGAACATAAAGTGACAATGAAATGGGCTTATCAATCATTGATTAATGTACGTCATTACAAACCTACTCTGAATCCCCTGATAGAGCTCATTTCTCCACACACTTCTCCTACACAAAGTGTCTGCTGATCACTCGTGCTCCTATATTGAGTCTGACAGCATCACAACTCCCAGGTACAGTGATGGAGTGAGTGAAATGTGGCTGTAGGCAGCAGGGGGCCGAGGGCCAGGGTTTAGGGGTCGAGTTGGCCTCACAAGCCTATAATTACTCCTGCGTACTTTTGGGAACTCATTAGCAGTTATTATTGCAGTGTTTCAATGCCAGGTCTCCAGTTCTAAGCAGCTTCTTTATGAATACCCAGTCTTTATGTGGCTAATGGCTATGCTGGATTAAAAGGGATATTGTGTTTGACAAATAATAGAATGCTAACTTTCTTTTAATATTGTTCTCATGAGTTGAGAGTCCAAAGACAGGCTATCCACTTATCATTTCAACAAGTATAATTGTCACAACTACACTGCAAGACATGACCGGTTGGTTGACCGGTTTTCAACAATCTCCCACTAATTCTTGCATTCAGAATCCAATCTGCCACAAAGTCAAAATTTTGTTATATTACACCTAAAATATATATAGTTACAATACCTTGGGAAACCTGAAAATTATCTGGAACAAAGCAGCATTGATGATGTGACTGACCTGTGACTTTTTGCAAAAACAGATGATTTTTGCACAATTTGCTCACCAAATGAATTTCTGTTAATATTGCCATGTATCATCACATGAAAAATGTATTGTTGGAGATAATTGTCATTTCACATCTGTTGTAGCTATGTGTTTAAAGTGTGGTAGGCACCATAAAATTTACTTTGCTGCATATTGAATTCTTGGTAAAGGAAGTGTACTTGTACTTATAGTACCAGTTTCCCGGACTATGATTAAGTCTAAGTCTAGACTAGTTTTGAGTTTCAGTGGTGAATCTCTATCCCTAACTCCATTTTAGTCACATTTTTAAACCAACAAGTAATCCTAATATTAACTACCTAGATCTAAACAGCATATCACGTAATAAGTGTGAACGATGCAGTCATGGAAGTAAAATAAAGCATAAAAAATTAAAACAAACAGTGATAAAGAAATAAAACTAACAAACAAATAATCAATGCATCTAAATATTAATGATTTTGCACAAGTGTTGCACAATAATAATTTTTCGATAAGTCTTCAATTATTTTGCACACTGTATACAAATTCATTTATTCATTCAATCATTTATTTATTTATTTATTCACTCATTTTCCTGTTAAACTTCTGGATTCCTCTGTGTAAATGTCAGACAAGCAATAGGTGTAAAGGTCACTATAACCACAGTATTTCAAAGTCAGTAAAATTGCCATCTCTCGTCTATTGCTGGTCATCAGAACTGTCCCTTCATTGAAATTTGGGCAGAACTTGAGTTTGTCCTTGTCCTTGAGGTTGGTGTTGTGTAACTGGTCTAGTTTACAGTTACACTAACTGTACGCTTGTCCGAAGTTTGGACCATAAAATGGCAGACAATTCCCCACGGTTATGACCAGATGAGAAATACCAATTTTGGTCTGCTTGCATTAAACATGTTGAGCGTCTCGTGAAGTGGAGATCAATACTTCAATGCCTGCTTGGCTGCAAATCGACCTGAAGGGAAGGTCAAGTCCTTGACGGCTACAAGCATTTGTATTTTCTCAGCAGAAGCTCATTACGCCTTTTTTTTTGCTAATGTTCAAACAAATATTGTTGTTTGGATGTGGTTCACCAAAGAAAAACATAATCCTTTTGTGTGGACAGTAACAGCAGGGAGCTTGTGATTTTGTTGCAATTTTCATGTCAAATCAGCAATTATTTGCCACATAATTATTTGCCTTAAACATCTGTACCAAACATGGCGAGATGAAATATTGTATTTTTCTAGTCCTTTGAACAACTTTGTATGTGATTATGTATTTTGTGTGTAAGGTTGTAAATTCCATCAGGGAGTACTAGAAACCACAAGGATTGCAAAGTGTCTAAAGATTGGACCACAATTTGTCTTTTCTAACCTATTATTTTAAGTTTGGAAAGCAGAAGTAAGATGGGTATTAATGAGTAGATAGATAATAGATAATAATAGATAATAAGCAAGTACAAAAATGACTATCAAAAATGAAAAATGAATTGAGAGTTGGTGCTTTCGATAGGAGAATTGATTTTAATTAGGGCACTTTAATTATTAGTTTGTTCGTTCGTTAATCCAAGCTGGGATCGCAGGGGTACCACAGCCTATTCTGGAAACTTACAGGCGCAAGTTGGGAAACAACACTGGGCAGGCACCAACACACCGCAGGGCACACACACTCACATGCACAACTTACAGGGTCAATTTAGAGTCGCCACTTAACCTATTTTGCATGCTTTTGGACTGTGGAACGGAACACGGGGAGAGCATGCAAACTCCACACAGAAAGCTTCATTTTTCTAGAATACTTTTTTATTAACTGTATTTATGGTTTTCTTTGCATGAAATGTAATTTTTTTTTCCTAATGTATAATGGCAAGGTGAAGGACGAGTGGAACTGGCCAATGTGTGTTGACTCCAGCACTTTAATCATAGACATCTGAGGTGTGCTAAGAAAAAAAACAATCACTTTGTTGCTTTAAATTCTGAATACAGCTGTAAAAGAAGTTTAAAAACTGCTCAATTTGGCGATTAGTAAACAGTTACTGTGCTGACGTTGTGAATGAGCCTCGTGCCCCAGCGATCATTTTTTAGACGTGACGCTTGATAAAGTAAGCTGATGACTCATTTACCTTCTCATTACGCACCAGCAAACGAGGATGTTTAAGAGTCTTGTTGCAAAGTCAATGCATGTTTTTGTTGTCGCCTCACACTTCGACAGAGAACCAAACCGCTTAATGTCATCACTTGGAAATTACACATCAATTAAAGGATTTCAGGAGGCTGAAAGCTTGGAATTACCACACAGACACACACAATGGTGTTACAATTAAAAGCTGCTGACAGCAAATTTTGTTAAAAAACATCTAACACCAAAAGCAGAAGCTTCTGGAATTACATAGATTTTTATGTAAAGGAGCTCAGCATGATTCTTATGTCCATTCACAGCAATTCACTTAGGGTTCGTGTGTATCTGTGTGGCTCTTCCTAAGACCAATTAACACGGCTGAAAGATGACTGTGTGGGTGTGTGTTGTTATTCCTTCCCATATATTTAGTCTCAAGGCTTTGCTCTTAACGCCAGAGTGACAATAAATCTTATCATGCCTCAGTCATTTGATTCAACAAACAATCCTTAATGCAATTTCAACTTGTCAGTTAGTGCTTAGGTATTACAACTCCAGCTATTATTATTATTATTATATGAAAAGAAAATAAAAATTTACATTTTGCAATTTATGGCTGGTTCTGTACCGCTTTCAAACTGTTTGCCTTACTGCCTATACAGAAGAAATTCTGGCTGAAATAAAAGGAATTTAATTTTCAACTGGAAGAATATAAATATATTAGAAGGGAAAATTCCTGTTAGTCATTCCATATTTAAAAATAACAAAATAAATGAATTTTTAAAAACTCCATCTCCAAACAGACACTGTGTATTTAATACTTTTTGTTCATGTGTTTAAGGTGAAGAACATATTACAAGAATACACTTGAGGATTTTGGTCGTAAGTTAGACGTTGTGGTGTTAAATCTCCAGCTGACATCGTCATGTTGCTCTGCCTTTTAATAAAGACTGGAGATGCCAGCGACACGCCGCTGCTCTTTTCCCCGAGCGAGGCCTCGTTTGACCGATAAAGTGACTTTCCCAGGCGGATGGTGTGATTAGCGCAGCAGCGGTGCAGGGGTCGTTCCTGAATAATGTGATGACTCTGACTTTATCAGCAGCATCTCACTCGTCTGGAGTCAAGCTGACCGGCTGATTGAGCTGCTCGCGTCCACTGCACATGACCTTTTCAGGGCAGAATGTTTTTGGCAGGGTGAGTAGATAATAACTGAACTTGTGAAAGCATCTTTTTCACAGGATTGTATTGTAATTTTCAATGATTTTAATGAATATATGTTTTCTGGTGTACATGAACAAGTATTTATATAAAATGCAAATAATTATTCTTATATCATTTATTATGTAACATTACAGATTATATCGGGGTTGCGGGTTGACCAGAGCCTATCCCGCAAGCTTACGGGCACAAGACGGGGAACAATCACACTCACATGCACACCTTACGGGGCTAATTTAGAGTCACCAGTTAACCTATATTACATGCATTTAGACTGTGAGAGGAAACCCACACAAACATGGGGAAAGCATGTAAACTCCAGACAGAAAGGCCCTACCGCCGTCCCCAAGGTTCGAACCAAGGACATTCTCGCTGTGAGGCGGCAGTGCTAACCACTGCGCCACTGTGCCCCCCGTTTAAATGTCTTAACTTTCTTAAACTTGAATGATGCAAAGAAGAATTCAATTTGTATTTTTTAAATAGGTATAGATAACAGAAAGTGAAAAGTGAGTGATGGATATGAGTACAATTGGACATGAGTACAATTCTGTCTTAAAAACAAAGGTAAAAGCAGAAAAATGTCATTTAAAAAAAAATAGTGTACCTATCAAAAAATCATTATTACTTTTCATCTGTAAATGTTATGTGCTTTGTTAAAAAATAAATAATATATGACTCAAAGTAATTGTAAAGTACCTGCCAAAATCACCAGCGGAGTGACGAATGAAGGAATAAATCTGTCTTACACTCTTGACCCACTCCAACTCTGATTCGTTTAACCTCGTGATCTCTTCCTCCACTTCATGTAAAAGAAAGAGAGAAATAGACTGGCTTAGTTGTATGGAGGAGCATCTGTCTAATCTTCACATCTCTCGACGCTAAGCACACTCCTAGTTGCACTTGTTTTTTTCTTTCTTTCTTTTTTGCTAGGGATCTCACCTGTAATGTAACTTGGAAACATAGAGATGATTTTATATCTCCAGACTCTGGCAGGCTCAGCTGAGCGAAAACCTCCGCACTGAAAACAAACCACCATGACCGCTGTGGAAGCCAGGCCTGAATGTCTAGCTGCAAGACTTTGCAAATCCCCCCCAATTTTTTTTAAATAGTTTGAAACAAAGCATCATTGTCCTGTGGTTTTTATGATTACATGTCTGTATTCATGTGAAACATTTTTAATATTCATTGTAACTTGTAATAAATAAAAACATATTTTTGTATTGACATTAGTGTTCAAGTTGTAATGTATTGTTGAAATGAAAATATCACTGTTTTTAATTGTCATTTTACAATGTATTGGTGTATACAGAGTTTTGGGCAAAATAATGATCAAATTTGTTGCACATTTAATTCTGCATGAAACAATTTCATCAAGTAAATAACACATCTACAGTTATGGCCAAAGTGTACAGAGGTTACTGTTTTCACTCACAGTGTTCTGTTTCTTACTGTTTTGTCCACAGGAGAAAACAGTAAGACATTTCCATTTGTCATTGCTTCAGCTGTGTGGTTGGGACAGAAACGTTGGAAATTAATTTGCGCTTCCCCAAGGAAATGGCGGTAACTTTGTGGTCGTCCTTCAGGGCTGCTGCTCCTCACACCGAGGCGATCACAACGGAATTCTGTCTCCTCTTGGGAGTCACGGCAGGGAGCTGATGAAGTTAGAATTCACACTGGGATCGGCGTTTGCTTGGACCTGAAGAACTCCTTCTGTTTTACACTCTCAATTAGATATTTCCACAGCAAAGCAGAATGTCATTAAGATGTTGTGACATCTGCAACTGAGACATCAAAAGCAGGGGATCTGTACATGAAGTCAATTTTTTTTCCATGAATCGTCTTCAACAATAATTTAAATTAAGTGCAATACAGCAGTTCTTGCATAATGCACTTTTATGCAATATCAGTATTATCCTTAAATGTGTAGCCACAATACTTTGTGAAACAACAATTGTCACAAACATCATTTTCATGTCAACGATACATGACAATTTTATCATTGAACACTTAAAACAATAAACCCATTTACAATTGTCTTACAGTGACAGGACAAAACGCAGAGGAAGAAAGCACAGTCTTGTTTAGGGTAGCATATGAGCAAGCCAATCAAACAAACCAAACACTGATATTATAACTGGACACTGAAACAGAAAACTGAAGGTAACAACTGAACCAATAAGCAGAATGGTTCAGGTGATGGTCTAGTGGATACTCGCCTCTGAACAAAGAGGTAATTGGTTTGAATTCCACCTCCTGCACTATCATCATTGGATTCCACAAAACACCTTCTCAGGAAAAAAATTAACTGACTCACCTAATTTTTTCCTTTCCACCAGACGACCAAGACATCTCAACCCGAATCTCAGGGTGTCTGGCTGACATCTCTTTTTGGATGACATCCCGCCACCTCAAGTTATATCCTAGTAAGACGAACTCTTGTGCTTCAAAGGCAATCCTTCACGAAATCTTGACCATTTCTCTTAATGACTCTGTTATCATCCCCTCAAAAACAGCAAAAAATCTTGGTGTCACTCTGGATGACGAACTGTCATTCTCTTCACAAATTAGCAACTGTTCCATGTCCTGCACATTTCTTTTATACAACATCAGAAGAATCTGTCCCTTTCTCAGCACTGAAGCTACAAGTACTCAGCTACTCGTCCAGTTCTTAGTCATCTCTAAGTTGGACTACTGCAACTTCCTAATGGCTGAACTTTCAATAAAGGCAACAATACCACTTCAATTGATCCAGAATGCAGCTGCAAGACTTATCTTCTGTGTTTCTAAATTCTCGCACACCACACCTCTACTGCAAAATCTGCACAGGCTCCCTATGGCTGCTCGCATCAGGTTCAAATCTCTAACACTTGTCTGTAAGACCAAAAGTACAACAGCACCTCCTTACTTATCAGCGCTGATCAAGCAACAAATCACTTCTCGTCCTCTCAGAGCATCAAGCGCTGCTCGTCTGGAACCACCAGTACTTAAGAGAAGAGGAAGGCATGCATCAAGACTCTTTGCTGTGCTGGCTGCTCAGTGGTGGAACAAACTAAGAACTGCTGAGTCACTTGCTGTCTTCAAATGATATTTGAAGTCACACCTCTTCAAAGAGCATCTAGGGGACTAATTTACTCCTCATATTTACTGTTTATGTTGTTTTTTCCCTCAAAAACAAAAAAAAACAATAACATAACCCCCCCCCCCCCACTAACGTACATTTATCTGTGAACTTTCATTTAATAAAGTATGTAACTTAGTTGGCGGTAACTTGATTTTTATGACAGAGCATCTGCTAAATGCTGTAAATGTAACTGAAATTAGAAAATAAAAGTCACTCTGGATAAGAGCGCCTGTTAAATGCTGTAACCAAAGCAGCTAAAATAAATAACGAGGGCTAACTAAGACCAATAAGAGACAAAGAGGGGGTGGGACAAATAGGAAAACAAAAAAAGTTAAACAGTAAAAAATGCAAACGTCACATTTGAAAGAGAAGAAAAAAAAACAAAAAACCTGTGACAATCTTTTTGAATTACAGGTTAAGAAAAGTTGAGAATGCCTAATTTTTGTACCGACACAAAATGCTATGCATTTCATGAGCATCCAAATACATTTCATTGTCATGCAAAAATAATGCTTGAGCATGCAAAATATACCTCAAAAGCATGCAAAACATCAACCATGCATAAACCTATTGTAAGCAGGCAATGAGACAGTTTCAGCCTCAAACATGTTGCACTGAAACTGTCTCAGGAATAATGTTGATGTTTACAGACTGTACAGTATTGTCACACTAAACTGCTGCTGATCTGGCATTCATTTAATGCCAGATGATTGAAATTGTAACCCTCTTCTCCTGACTGCTGCTACAATATTTGCACAATTTTTGAATTGCTGCTACATTTCACTGATCACATTTTTTTCACTGACTGTATCTGCACAAACTATTGAAAGTACCACCTGCTAATTGTCTCTCTTTCTCTCTTTTCTTCTAGTTTCCAGTTCATATTTTATATTCCACTACTAGTTTAAAGTGTATATTTTGTATTCAGTTCATATATTGCTTATTCTGTGCCTTGTTTGTTCTTTGTTCCTTGTTCTGTGTTCATTGCACTTTTAAAACTGGAGCCGCCTCATCTCGTCTATGTGTATACTTGTACTGTATATAGCATAGATGACAATAAAGCTTACTTTGACTTTGACAAAAAACATCTTGTGCTCACATTAAAGCATCATATAAGCATCCAAAAGATCCTTATTATATGACAATTGATCCACCCATAGCGGAGCAGTGGGCAGCTTTTTGGCAGTACCTGGAGAGCAGTGCTTGGAAACGGTACCTTCCTCATGATTTCCGTCAGTGGTACCTTTATCTCTGGGACTTGAACTAGCAACTTTCCTAACACAGGACTAACTCCCTAACCATTACACTACCAACTGCCCCGAACTGCTTTCAAACCCACGCTTCCAGGAGAGACAGCAAGCTTAACGTGGTGCCTTAGGTCGTTCGGTCATCCTGACCATGCATTGTTAATGTTACAAAGTCATCGTTTGTGATAATTGTCACATTTAAATATTATATAAAGTGTTATGCATGGTTGCTATATTGGTTGCTTAATTATTTTTACTGTACAGTACACATAGTGTGTATTGAAATGTTTCTTCAATGCAGAGTTCAATATGGTGATAGCTTTGGTCAAAAAACTGTGAATCTCCAGTGAGCTTGCAAATGACTGAAATCTGCAGACACAAATGTTTGTAATGTGATTTCACATAACGCCGGTGACGATGGTCTCCTCTTCGTCTCTGAGCTTTGCGCTTTCAACCTTTTCACATCCAAAGTGGTTCTGTGCTGACCTTCAGCATCCTTGTGGTTTAATAGACTGCTTTTGACATTTAAAGAGTGAAAGTGGGATTTGAAAACCACATTTGCACACTCGCTGGCCTTGGCTTCTCGCTCAAGCACTTGCGGGAAGGAATAAAAAAAGTGTTTGTCTGGCAAGTTCATTTATCCATATATAAGGATTTTTTTTTGTTCTTTTGTTGAGGACATATCTCTCTGAGGGTCTTCGGTAATAACTTTCTTTTTAATGGTAGATGACGCCCGGCGAGAAAAGACGGGAACCAGTTGGGACGGAGGGATGGTGGGAGGTGAGGAGGTTGTTTGAAGTCGTGTGTGAGATGAGAGTGAAGAAAATTAGCAGCTGGAGGAAAAAATGTATATGTCAACCGAAGACACAAAAATTATTATGAGATCACCAGTTATTTTTCTTGTGATCTCCAGATAAAGTTTTTTTCATGAACTGACTTTTTGCAAGTTTCTCGTGATCATGATTTATTACTGCTTAAATGCTTGAGTAGAGAAATAAGAATTCAATTTTGATTAAAAAAAAACAAAAAAAGCTGATTTTATCGCATGGAGGGCCAGAAATATCTCATTAAACCAACTTTTATGTTTTATTTTCATGTTATATAACTAAAAACAAAAATGATCACCTTGTGAGCACACAAAAGGGTGAGTAAACAATAACGGTCTGTCAGCAAACAAAAACATCTTGTGACCTTGCTGTAAGGTCCTTTGAGCATGCCATCTTTTTGGAAGTCAAAAAACACTTTGAAGCACATGAAAACATCTTGTGAGTGCACATAAACAACACAAAAATTTTGAGCAAGCAAAAAAACATCTTGTAGACCTGCAAGAAATCCTGTGAGCATGCACAAACAGCTCACAAGCATGCAAAAACATCTAGTGATCATGATAAGGTCTTGTGAGCGTGCATTAACATTTTATGAGCAAACAAAACATCTCATAAGCATGCAAAAAACAAACAAACAAAAAAACAAGCATATGAAAACATCTTGTGAGCATTTACAAACATCTCATGAGCATACAAAAACACTTCATGAGCAAGCAAAAAACAAAATGAAAAATCTTGTGAGTGTGCTAAAAGTACCTCTTAAGATGGTAAAAAAAATCTCATGGGCAAGCAACAACATCTCATGAGCATACACAAATATCAAGAATGCAAAAAGACATCTCATGAGTGTACAAAAATATCTTATAAACATGCAAAAACATCTCTTGAACTTTTCATGAGTATCCAAAAACATTTCATGAACATGCAAACAACACTTTCTGGTCAGTAATCAAATAAACGTTTCATGAGCATGCAAAAATATCCTTTGAGTTGGTAACAAATCTCATGGGCAAGCAAAAACATCTCATGAGCATGCAAAACCATCTTGTGAACAAACAGTTACTCAGTTGGTAGCTGCCCACTGCCCCTTCACGGATGGGTCAAATGCAGAGGTCACATTTTGTTGTGGTGCACTGTGTGCTGTGCTGTGCTGTGGTGTGTTCACAATGACAAATAATCACTCACTTTCACTTTCAAACAAAAACATCTCATGAGCAAGAACACATAAAAATAATCTCATAAAGTGCATGCGAAATGTTTATTTTATTTTTATCACTTGGCGCTTCAGGGAATTGCTGTCTAAAATTATGTCCAATAATGTCCTTACCTTTTTTTCATCAAAAGTCAAAATCAATATTTGTCTCAAAAATACTGTCGGTCAGTCGAGTTGTGTGTCCTCCATGCTTCACCCCCTCTGAGGGCACAATTTTTGGTTTCTCAGGGAGCTCTGACTCATTCGTCCCACAAACAAAGAAGCCATTAACACCTGCTGGAGCTGTGTCAACTGGAGTTCTCACCCTGTCCAGATGGTGAAGCCTCTCACCTGACCCTTTTTGGCACTGGTGTTCACCAAAAAGCGTGGGCATCGGACTGGGGCCGGGCAGCGTGCCATGCCCTCGTTCGTCCGCCCTTTCACCCGCTTCTGCTTCAGAATTTCCAGAAATTTTTATCTATGTCCTCCCAGAAGCTCTCATTACTTAGCGAGTTGAATTTTTTCCCCAGACTATAGCACAAACAGAAAACGGCAAACAATATCTACTCGTAAGTCGACGCCCCTGTTTGTTTATTTGGATCCTTTGAGAGAGAGAGAGAGAGAGAGAGAGAGAGAGGGAGAGGGAGAGCGAGAGATAAAGAGAGAATGGTGCTGAAAGACGGAATAAGGAGGTTGCAGAAATGGACGAGTGTAAGGAGTTTGCCAAATCCCCCTGCTGAGTTTCTGATGATCTGGATCAGAGTGTGACCCAGCACAATAGAGAGAGAGAGAGAGAGAGCATACACAATTTTTCTCAGTGCTAGTCTCAGTTCCAGTTTTTCGTTGCCCACAACTAAAATGGACAATAACAAGGAGGACAACTCAACTACAACTTACGTGGAGCAGGTTGGTTTTGACATGAAATAAAGTCATGCATGGCGAAGTTATAGTGACTTTGGATTCGAGATGAGGCGTACGTGTGTACAGCGCTGCATACACTTCCTCAACCCAATGAACTTTTGGAACTGTCTTCTTGTCTATTTTGGAGCAAGATTTGGTCCTTCTCAAATGTCAAAGGTGCTGTGTTCAAGTCACAGTCTCCTTCGAAGCTTGGGTTCAAATTTTACTTCTCACAGTTTACTGTGGGAAGTTGGTAGAGTAAGGGTTAGGGCAGGGGTCGGCAATCCGTGGCTCTGGAGCTGAATAGGACTCTTTCATCCCTCTGCCGTGGCTCACCGCAGCTTTTAAAAGAATAATGTGAATGAATGGCTATTTTTTTTTAAATCATCTTGCTATTTAGTTAGTTTTATCAATGTAATGGTTATTATTTTGGAGACTAATGTGATATTGTAGCATTAAAACAAAACAAATATTTTGTCAATCAAAATTTCCATCACAGCTCTGTATTGGTTGATACCATTGTATGCGTCAGCTGTCGCCACCCAGCAAGTGACTATCTTTAACACAAAACCTATGAGCTTCAGCGTTCAGAGCGCTAAGCATCTTTAGCAGAAAAAAAGGCACCAATGGAGACATTTTTTGTCGTAGCTCTCAGAGCACGTCAGGATGAAATCCGTTCAATATTTAGAACAGCTCTGGGCTCGTCAATGTCTCTCTCGTCCTGGCCAATCTAAATTGAGGAAGGGGCAGGACACACACAGTCTAGAACTCAGTAATAGTAGTCTCTTTTATGTCAGCTAAACCACTGACCTCACGTTATAATGTTTACATGAAATGCGAATGAACATGAAAGTGCCCGATGACGCTTTTCGTAACTTAGCAACAACAAACGCTTAAAGAAATGCTCTAGAAGTGAGGTTTTGACAGTTATCAGCGCAAAAAACACTCTTGTTAGACACAGAACATCTATTCTTGGACTTCAGGAGCATAAACGAAATAGTTCAGAAAACGGGTTAGGGTTAGGGTCAAACAGGGTTTGCAGCTTCAGATGGGTTTTATTTGGTGGGAAACACGCCTAAATGGCTCTTTTAATTTGGAAGGTTGCCAACCCCTGGGTTAGGGAGTTGGTCCCATGATCAGAAGATCACCAGTTCAGCTAAAGTCCATGACTGGTAAAGGCACAACTGAGATACTCATGAGCAGGGTACCGACCCCAAGCATTTCTTCCCAGACACTGCCCACTGCTGCTTCTTGGATGGGTCAAATACAGAGGCCTCATTTCGTTGTATTGCACAATGTGCACAATGGTCAAGTGATTAGGATACTCACCTCCAGACCAAGACCCCTCCAGGGTTTGAACCTTTACTCCAGCACTACCACTATTGGGTCACTGAGCAAGACCCTTAAACCCAAGTAATTCCAGGGAGGCTGTCACTATAATCAGGACTTAGGTGGCGCTCTGCATAAGAGCATCTGCTAATTGTCCTAAATGTAAATGTAACCACTTGAAGTGTTAAATGTAAGACACATTCACTAGTCAAAAAGATCCAAAGATGAAAGAATTTTTACACACTTAGATTTTCTATGTTTGCATGTTACGGAATATACATTCAGTGCATCTCATTCACCATTAAAGTGTTTCTTAAAATTTGCTTTTAAAGAAGTTAAGACATTTTAACAGTATAATATTAAACAACTGTAGAATTGAAGAATACTTTGCACAAATGTATACTGAATCAAATTTTGCATTAGAGCGATCTTTGGCAATTATAAATTCTTTCTTAGTCAGGAACCAATCTTATCCAAAAAAACGTTGGTGAATGTCAGAATCTGCGTAAGGTGGGTTTAAAAATAAACCTTAAAAAATAAAGGACATTTATCTTCTTGGCAATTAATGACTATTTATGATACAATAGGCTTTAAATGGAGGTTAAATAAGATAAAAGAAAAAAAAAAGAGATAAAATGTGTGTGTAAATAGATTATTCTTGCAAATTCAATTTGTTTATTGGGATTTTATTAAAGTAAACATATTCTATACTTCTGAAGTGAGTCCATTCTAAAAGGACAGATAGATAGATAGATAGATAGATAGATAGATAGATAGATAGATAGATAGACAAATAAATAAATAAATAAATAAATAAATAAATAAATAAATAAATAAATAAATAAATAAATAAATAAATAAAAGGCATCTTAACATTTCTACCACTTATGGTTAAAATCTTTCAAACAGGTTCTACATAATATGTGGTAAAAATCATAAACGTCAGAAAGTTAAAAATGTGCTTCTACACGACCAGGGAAAAATAATCAATGAAACTCAAGAGTATCTTCAGCATTGGCGTCACTTATGGAAGGTGAGTAATCAAGCCTGTCCTGCGCTCACTGCACCTTAATTGAGTTTGTTGGCATATTTCTATGGGAGAAGATGGAAAAAGCAAGAATGAAATGGATTACGTGGGAATGTCATTACTGAGGTCGATAAGCACCGGCTTGACGGTTTGGAGCCACTGTTCAACATAACACTGAAGAATAACAAGCTTTTACTTTTTATTTCTGTTCTTTAAGAATAGACTCAAGGTAGAAGCAAGAGAAATGAATATTCAAATGCCATCCCGAAAAAGAAACCAACGAATAATGTCCTGCAGTTTGTACAGAATATTTTAATTTTTTTTTTCAATTTTATGCCCTCAGAAATATCTCTATTTAATTTAAGTTTTTATTTTATTTAACTCTTTCCTTCTTAATCTCTTAAGGTTTCAAGGTTACGTGTGCAACCATTAAATTCAAATAAATGAATAAATAAATAAGTTGGTCTGTTTTTATTCAAGTTCTCGAAAAATATGTCCATTTAATTAATGTTTTCATGTCATTAAAATGGTGCAATGTGCCAATTCTGTTGGTTTTAACAGTTATTGATTAATTGGAGCCGTTGTAGGATTAGAGCCATTGCTCACTTAAGAGAATCAGACTTTTACATATTTTTCTCAGTCTTTTGAGAATAGACTCAAGGTAGAAACAGGATAAATGATTCCTCAAATCACTGTCTGGTCTTCCTACATGAGAAAGATAGAGGGAGAGAAAAAGGGAGGGAGAAAAAGCACATAAAACAGAGTTTAAAAAAAAAAGAGAGAGAAAAGGTCATGGCCAGTTGAAAGGAGAGAGTTCAGTTCGCTCTGTGTTGACTCTGATCTAATATGCCGTTTCTACCTGTTGAGGCACAGACGGCCAAATTAAAGCCCCGGAGACACACACACGCACACACTCTATCTCTGACCATGTGGGGGCCTGGGGTCATAAAGATGTCAAACAGCTTTTAAGTACATTTAGCTTTATAAATATAACAGAGATTTGACCTCGGGAATCTCATATGTCCTGCCTTCAATATTTTACACTTCATCTTTCATTTTGCATGAAAGGATTGTACAATTTTGTGTAGTTTTTAGCTAGACAAATTTTCATTTTGGGAACCACATATAATCAAGCTTTCATAATTCATGTTTTCTTTGTCATTTTACAAGAAAAGATTTCAATTACAAAAATATATTTCCTCATCGTTTATGTCTTCAAAAGTAATATTTTTTCTACTTTTTTGCACACACATACAGGTAAATATAGAGAAGGATTTAAAAAATAAAATAAAATAAAATATCTATTATACATGCTTACTTTCATAAATATACTGAAAACATGTACAACATGAATTATGTATAAGGCTTTTATTTTAATATTTCATTAAAATTTGATATAATTAATTATGCGTGAATAATTTGAATGATCTTTTCTAGATACATTTTCCCTCAATAATAAAAGCATATTTTCACACACACACACACATTTCCGATAATCCACAATGCAACCTGATCTCCATTACACCTCACTACACATCCGGTTGCTGTGACAGCAGGAGACAGGTCAGTGTCACAGCTGAGTCGTTTCGGCTCCACGTCCCTTTACTGGAACTGCACTCTGCCAAACACTCGGTCCTGAGACTGGCTGGTGATAAGGAGCTAATTAGAGGTCCATCACCATCCCCTCAGCATCCCCACTGTCCCATTTCCTCAATGTACCCTCTGCACCTCCTCACTTTACCCTCAGTGTCCTCCCACCATCCCCTTCAGTATCTCCTCAGAATCCACACTGCCGCTTCACCGTCCACCCCACCATCCCCTCACTGTTCCCTCAGTGTCCCATTACCGTCCCACCTGAAGGCAAAAGCCACAATACAAATGCAAAAGCCACAACACAATACAAATGCTACAGCAAAACTGCAAAAGCTACAACACTGAATGCAAAAGTTGCTTCAAAAAATGTGAAAGCTGCAACACCAATGCTAAAGCTACAGCAAAAACGCAAAAGCCACAACATGAATGCAAAAACCACAACACAAATTCAAAAGCCACAAAAATGCAAAAGCTGCAACATGAATGCAGTAGTCACAACACACACAAATGCAAAAGCCACAACACGAATGCAAAAGCTGCAACACAAATGCAAAAGCTGCAGCAGAAATGCAAAACTACAATGCAAATGCATATAATATATAATACAAATACAATTCCATTCATATTATCAATCTGGATTTTTCGTGGACTTTTATTGCTGCCAAATATTAAAGGCATTTGAGAAGTAAATGAAACCATTTTTCTAAAAAAAAAAAAGTGATTATCCTAGTTATATGGTTGACACAAAGCTTTTCATTAATCTGCCCGTCCACCACCAATCAAAGTCCCAAAGAAACCCAGACCAGTTATATAAATGTTCACTTTGGTTGTGGCATTTGATTCTGCTAAACTCTCTGAGCCGCTGTAGAAATACTTTTAAATTTAGCTTTTCAGTAAAAGACAAAACTGTGTCTAACTTCAGTCGCCTCACAAAACATGTCAATAGCACTTCCAAACCCTCACAAGGTTAAAAACCTCCCAGGGTCTTCTGTCTAGTCTGTCAACCTTCACTGTAGTCCAAAAAGTAAAATAATACAAGTGTGAAGACATTTCAGGATGTGCAAAAATAAAAGATTTAGAGGAGTGTTAATTAAGCTAGATGCAGTGAAAGGGTTCATGTTCACTTATGTAATTGGACCTGACTGTTTTCCATCTGGATGAACCAGCGTAAACTATGAAATATGTTGAGTATGACATTCATTATCAGTATTGAGTGTAACCTATTGATTGTGATTTTTACAGTGTAGGTGGATGTTACTGATAAAATAGAACAGTGTACGTTCAGCAACGAGGCTGTGTTTTACACACTTACATCAGCTCAGCACACACACCATGTCACCACTATGTCAGTGTCATCACTGGACTGAGAATGAGCCAAAACCTGAATAACAGCAGATCAACAATTTGGGCCGACAAATTGTACATGACAATAGATGGGTTGCAGTCAAACACAAGGCAGGATTTTCTAAAATAATTGGCAGGTAAGTCTTTAATAACAGTGACCAGTACATGAACACAATAAATAACAATGTTCGCTCTCCAGTTGTGACTCAGCTCTGCCAGATCTTTCTAATGTTTAAAAAAAATTAATAGAAAGTATGACGAGAACCACACACTCGTGAAGCTCTCGACTAAACCAAGCCGACGCAATTGGTGGAAAATGACTTGGTTTCGTAGAACACAGTGCCATTCCGCGAGAACAGCTCATCTCACTGCAGAAAGTCGCTGTCAAAACACATACAACTCGACTATTTTCACAGTACCAGGAATTCAGAGGCTGAGTGCTGGGTTTTGGCATTCTCTATTCATGCTTCCCTAAAGGAGACCCTTTACCATAAAAAACACTTGAACAGGAGAAAAATGTGTTTGATGTCAGTGTTTGTGCTGACATCAGTCATGACCTGCCTATTTTGGGTGGTATAGGTACAGAGTCACAAACCTGGAGCAACACTTTACAATAAGTGGTTTTCTTGTGTGATAAACAAACATGTCACTTAAGTGAGTGATTATTTTTCATTTGAACACACCATAAGACAGTGACCCACAATGAAATATGACCTCTGCATTTGAACCATCCGTGTTAGATCAGCGGGCATCTCTATCAGTGCCCAGGGAGCAGTCCTTGGGACGGTACCTTGCTCATGAGTACCTCAGTGGTACCTTGACCGGTTTTCAGATTTGAATCTGCGACTTTCTGATCTCTGAACCAAGTCCCTAACTGTTATGCTACTAAACACTTGGAGTCGGTACCTTTCTCACTGGTACATCAGTGGAACCGTTACCAATCTGGGACTTGAACCATCAACCTTTCAAACACAGGGTCAACTCCCTAACCGTTATGCTACTAACTACTTGAGAATGGTACTTTGCTCACTGGTACAGTACCTCATTGGTACCGTTACTGGTATGGGACTTAAACCGGCGACCTTCCATTTATTGGGCCAAGTCTGTAACCATTAAACTACCAGCTACTTGGGGATTGTGCCTTGCTTAGTGGTACCTCACTGGTACCGTTACTAGTATGGGACTTAAACCAGCAACCTTCCAAACATGGGGTCAACTTCCTCACTATTATGCTACCAACTACTTGGGGATCGCTGGACCAAACTCCTAAACGTTATGCTACCAAATACTTGGGGACAGTACCATTCTCACTGGCACATCAGTGGCACCATTACCAGTCTGGGACTTGAACCGGTGACCTTCCAAATACGGGGTCAACTTCCTCACTGTTACGCTACCATCTACTTGGGGATGGTACCTTGCTCACTGCTACCTCATTTGTAGCATTACTGGTATGGGACTTGAATCAGTGACCTTCCATTCATGGGACCAAGTCCCTAACCGTTATGCTACCAACTACTTGGGGATGGTACCCTGCTTGCTGGTTCCTCACTGTTACCGTAACCAGCCTGAGATTTGAACCGACGACCTTCCGATCATGGGGCTAACTCCGTAACTGTTATGCTACCAACGGCCATCACTGTTCAGGGAGAGCAGTTAAACTTTGCAGCTTGATACTACAGCCTTTTGCCAAGTGCTGTAATGCCATAAAAACTAAATTATACATAGTCTATTATTAGGAAAAACTGATGCAGTTTTAATCCAGCCCATGATTAATGATAATTGTGAGATGTGATGCAAGAAGCTATATTGCATTGGTATTGTAGTGATTTCTTGCACACTGTGCATAGATTAAAGTGTAGAAAGTATGTTTGAAGTTCAAATACTACTATTATTTACTCTTGTTCTTTTGGCTGAACTTGTCACACTGCCATAATCTGCAGATTTCATCAATTTCACACAATCTTTCCATGTTATAATTTTTTTTTTTTTTCCTTTACAGTTGTTCATCAGCAGTTTTCCAGAACATAACGAATCTGCAGTTTATGAAATTACTACAAAAGTAGCAAAAACCTTTGAATAAGTGGTATATAATTTTGACTTGTAGTCTATAAGGATGGGAACTGAAAATTTTCACCACATGTTTCACAATCAGATTATGAAATATTCCAATTATGTAATAAATGAAAGAGCATGTAACAGCTTTTAAAATATAATATACGTTTAAAGAATGTAAAGTAATGTATTCCTTTTATTTTAAAAAAATCTATTTTAAAACATCAAGGGTTTTCCATTTGTTTTAGTAGCTAAAGCAGGATTATTTTAAGAGTATGTACACTAAACTCACTTTCTAAATTCAGACTCAACAGCTGATCTGAGAAGTCGAATGTTTTTTCTTTCCCATGTATTATGACCAGGAAATCATTATGATCATATTACACTATAATCTTTGTTTTTTTTTGACCTTGCTAATGATATCTGCATCCCATTCGCCCTCCACCCAAAGGGTTAACTGTAACCAGATCCTCTTTGGACCACTTCCCTCTCCTGACGGAACAATTTGTCTTACAGATCTCCAGTCTGTCCCTGTGATGGAGCTGCAGAAAAACGCCTTGTGTTAAAAATCACTCTTTCGTTTGTTTCTAACGCTGCCAATGTGCCCCTCTGCCAAGTGCTGTGCATAACTGATACAGAACTGGCCCCAAAATCAATTCCAATTAAGAGCAGCAATAACACTTGTTTCAAAGTAACTAAGCAAAGGAAGTCGGTGCTCACACTGCCAAAATGTGGAGATGCCAGTCGGTGAGGTTTAACAACACTCTTAAAAATATGTGGCTTTTGGATGCATGCGCCAGTCTTCAGTTACTGATCCAAGGTGTGTTAATGGGGAAAGTTACTGGGTGATTTTACTGGGCAACATTACCACAAAATGGTATCAGGCAACATTACAGAGTGATGTTACCAGGCAACTGGTTACTGGCTGATGCTATTATGTCATGTTAAAAAGCAAACAGTACTGCACTACTGGATGACGTTACACGGCGGTGTTACTGGACAGTGTAATTGGTGATGTTACCGGGCGATGTTACAGCATGATGTTACAAGAACATTACTGCATTAGTGAAAGTGAGTGATTATTTGTCATTGTGAACACACCACAGCACAGCACACAGTGCACCACAACGAAATGTGACCTCTGCATTTAACCCATCCGTTAATAAAAAGCAGTGCTTGGGGATGGTACCTTGCTCATGAGTACCTCGGTGGTAACTTTGCTGGCCCTGGATTCGAACCTGCGACCACTCTACCATTACGCTACCAACGGCCTGGAAGCTGCCCAGTGATGTTACCAGGCAATGTTACTAGGCAGTTACCAGGTGATGTTACTGGATGATGTTACTGGGTGGTGTTGCCAGGTAACATTACCTGGCAATGTTTCCAGGCAACGTGACATTATCATGTGATTTTAACTGGTGACATTATTGGGTGATGTTACCAGACAACGTTAAGGGCTAGTTATATGTTGTATTACTGGGTGAAGTTATTAGGCAAAATTACAGGGCAAAGATACTGAGTGACATTACCAGGTGATGTCAGTGGACAACATTAGCAGTCAGTGTTACCAGGTTAAGCTATTGAGTGACATTACTAGGTGATGTTAAGCAACTCAATCCTTCTGTCATCCTGCTGGAATTTACTACAAATAGGTGTGAGGCTGTTATGCCCCTCTTATGTCCAAAAATATATATTTTTAAATTATTTTACAGACACAGAACTACTAAAAGACACATTTATATAGTGATTAGAAATCTATTTTAAAGTGGTTATTCTAAACCTTTTCAAAGATCTATATGGTTAAAATAATTAAAATTAAATGAATAACAAATAAAGGAACTCTGAGCTGCTCTTCACAGTATTTTCCTTCAAAAGCCTACATTTGAAGTCTCATTAACAGCAAATTACCAAAGAAGAGGTGAATGGAATGTCATCAGGACCTTTATTCTGCTCTACTTCGCACGAGGTGAAAGTCAAAATTTCAACCTTTTCAATTAAGATTTTCCTCACCTCAACCTTGATAAGGTGCACTGAACTTGTGCTGGCGTTTCTTCAGCAGAATTGCACTGATTCATCTAATCTACACAAAATGCCTTATTTGGGATGCTACCTAGGTGCTCATCTGGGAGTTTGCATTCGCCAGGCTGACGCATAATTGTCTTCATGCAAATACATGTGGAGTGCAAATAAAGCTCCAACGTCCAAAAATTTGGCACCCGAAAACATCTCCGTAGGCCACAGTTTGTCGATTTAAATGTTAAAAGCGGGTCACTTCATGAGTTCACTCTGCTGACTGCTTTAAATGAAACATTTTGTAAGTGGCACAACTTAACACCAAGTGCATGTTGACATAATGCCTACTTATGCAATTTCTGTGAAAAAGCGTGGCAGCTGATGTTGTGCACCATGCATTGCCGACCTTTCCTGCACAGGCACTTACAGGCCTGCGTTTGGCCAGCTTTCTCAACAAATTAACAACTAACAAATCTTACAGGAGTGTTGTGCCAAACATTCAAACATAATTGTTTAGTTTATTTATGACTATGACTCTAACCTTAGGTTCAAATTACAGATGAAAAGTGGAATACACACTTAAGTGGTAAGTGGTGGATTTGTATATATACTGTATATACAATGACATATCTATATTTATAGTCGTATATATATATATATATATATATATATATATATATATATATATATATATATATATATATATATATATATATATATATATATATTTTGTATTTATAGTGAAGAAATGAGAACTGGGTTTTAGGGGTCTGAGCATTCCAAACGATTCATTTGGAGCAGATTAACTAAGGAATAAACTGTATTGTATTATCTTTATATATGGCGATGCATACTTTTTAGTTTGTTTTTGGGGGTATTGGACTACTCAGCAGATTAGTCATATATTAAATAGTAAATGCAGGCAACCTTGAGATCACTATTTCTGAAAACAAAACTACTTGTGCCTATAAATATTTATATATTTATATTATTAATTACCATTTAAACTTTTTTTAGTGCGAGTTTTCTTAGAAATGTGCTTTTCAAGATGTAGATGTCGCATTATGTAGATGAGAAAATGTTAGCAAAAATAAATGTATATTTATCAAAAATACAAAATAAAGAAAAATTACATTTGAGTGTAATTTAGGCAATTCAAACATTAAAATACTCTCTGCCTCCAAAATGTCATGGAAACCATGGACCTGGCATTATTAAAAATATAGATTCTTATATTACTTTAAATATGACTTTTGTACCTTTTAAATGTATTTGCTTTAGATTATTGAGCACAAATATTAAAGTATTACTGGATAAAAACCACTTGGATGTATTCAGCTTCTTTTCTCTGTAACTTGTAGTGTATATACATATATATATATATATATATATATATATATATATAGTTCATGTTGTCATTCACTAGGAGGCAGGTCCTTAATCTCTTCAAATTTAAGTCTACCGAAATCTGAATTTCTTGAGAAGCAGTCAGGCTTAGCCTTGCGTGATAAGGGTCGTCAGTGCAGGTAAAAATCTTTCCTGCCATGTTGTATTCTGGCTGTGTGAGCAGGAGCAAGAGGCTTGTTTATGTTGTAGATTGACACCGAGCCCTCATCGCTCCGTCTCGCTTCGTCTGACTCTCCAAAATGCTGCAAACAGCTTGAGCAGTGAGACAGGAACAAGCAGGCAGGAGTCTCCCTGAGCAGTTTCCTTCTCGCTGTCAATCACCTGGATGCGCCCGGCGCCGTTGCCACGATCTTCGCGGCAAGACCTGGATTTACTTTCAGCCACTGTTTTTTTGTGTTTTTTCAAGCGTGATCACAATTCAGCTCCCTGAATTCACCACATCTTCATCTGAGGAAAGACGGAAATGAATGTTGTGGATTTGGAGGTTAGTCTTGGTCCGTAAATCAAGATTTTATATTGGTTACACACATAGCAAGCAAATCGTATGGCGCGAGGATAGAAGCTCCTCTTGCATCTCTCATTTTTGGCCATAACACACCAGAAACACTGGCAGCTCAAATAGGCAGTTACTGGGGTGAAACAAGTCTCTGGTGATGCTGGTTGTTCTGCTCCAAGATGCGAATAAAAAACAAAAAAGTGTTTTTTCTTTGACCTGGACATCTCTTAAAGGATTAAGAATAGGCGTGGTGATAAGTAGGGAAGATAGATGCGATTGTAACAAGGGCACCTGCATAACGTTCATTCGTCCAATCAGAAACAAGCTAAAGTGCTGATATTTATACTGCATTAGCTCCTTCTCTTTTCAGTAAGAAACAAAGATTGGGGAGTATCTGCTTCAGTGCGATGCCACTAACTTGACTTTTTGAAATCATTTCATTAGCAAAGACACTTGCAAGCAAATACAGTTCTTTTAATAAATTGATGATGTATGATATATCATATATGGCATGTCAAAACAATATATTACACTCTTGGCAGCTGCGAGATTCGGTTTTCATCTTCATACAGGTAGATCCGTGTCTGACTTCATTTTGCATTGCATTTTGTTAAAGCCTTTTGCTACTGATAGCTTTTCTATACTTAATTATATTAGCAGTGTCAATAATTGTACACATTATCATGCATCGCATTACACTTTTGACATTTAATGATATTAAAATATTTTGACTTTCAATACAAACCTTTCAGAAATAAAAATGCAGAAAAAAGTCTTGCGATGCGTCCACACTCCTCCCCATGCATGTTCTTAGTCTTCTACATCCTGCTGTCCCCAGTAATCTATTTATCAGGGTTCGCCTCGTTCAGTGCATTAACTTAAGCGACTTACAAGCTTTCCGTTGGAATCGATATTATGGCGTCAGCGACTCCAGCAACTACGTGACTCCTTCCACCTGCTACTGCTTTCCTCATAACGTCCTCCAGAGTCTTATTCCTTGTGCGGCGTTACCCGAAGTCAGGAGTTTTACCCTCCGCCTCCTCGCTTCATTTGTATGTGGTGTCTACTTTAGAAGCAATATCGGCGCCACTACACGGGGCCTCGTGCGCTCTGGCCTTTATTAAACCTGCCTGAAAAAGTGCAGACAGCCGGTCAGTTAGCAGAGTCGACCCACGCCCTCTGGCAGTTTCACTTTCCATCAAACTTACCAACTGCACCAAAGACATTCAAATTGTGCGACTGACGCTAGCAGTGTATAAACTGCTTTGGGGTTCCTGTACTTTTTCCCCGATGACCTAAAGCACCATCAGGAGATGCTATTGCTATAGCACTGCTGCTATAGCAATCCTTATGAATAGTACTTCAAACTTTTAATGGTAAATATAAGCGGTATTGAAACTACAGAGTAGAACACAACTTACTTCACTATTTTTTTGCTAGCTTTTCTGTATCAAATCTACTTTTTAAAGCTGGCATTAAACAACTATTTACTTTTTAAAAAATAGCAATGTAACTTGGCAAAATATGTCATTACAAATTAAAGTTATATATTATATATTTTTATATTTTACATTTGCAATGACATATCTTCTAACAGGGGTTTCTGATTAAGTGCTGTGAATTCACAGAGGCCGTGCGATGTACAGCACCTCCTGGTATTGGCACTGTGTGAGATGGAGGCGCCGGATGGACCCAATCATGGCAAGGTGGGAAGCAATCATTGGTCATATTTATCTCTGAAAGGCAAAACAAACAAGAGCATTTAAACATAACTTATGCAAGCTCGAAATCAAAAATTCTCTCTACTGGTGCATGACATGCTCTCTGCATGATAGCATGCTGTAGGCAGCTACGAGACAGGCTCTGGGCCCCCTGCGACCCAGCGTGGGATTAAGAGGTTTGGATGAATAATGAATGAATGAATGACAATGTTGACCGTGTCTACAAGATAATTATTCCAAAAGATTCATATAAATTAGACATGTTTTATGCTGAGTCTTGGCTAGATATAAGATCAATATTTGACACAAAAACACAAAGCACTTCTTCTTCTTTCTCTTTTCGGCTTTTCCATTCAGGGGGTTGCCCTGGCGAATCATCTGTCATTATTTAGTCCCTATCTTCTGCATCCTCTACCTCCGCAACTAACGTCATGTCCTCTTCCACGCATCCATAAATCTCCTTTTGGTCTTCCTCTCAGCCTCCTTACCTGGTGGCTCAACCTCCAGCATCCTTCTACCTATGTAATCATTGTCTCTCCTCTGGACATGTGTCAAAACCATCTCAGTCTGGCCTTTCTGACTTTAGCTCCAAAACATCTAACATGAGCTGTTCCTCTGATGAACTCATTCCTGATCCTATCCATCCTCGTCACTCCCAAAGAGAACCTCAGCATCTTGAGCTCTGCAACCTCCAGTTCTGCCTCCTGTCTTTTCCTCATTGGCACTGTCTCCAAACCATACATCACTGGTCTCACTGTCTTGTACACCTTTCCTTTCATTCTTGCTGAAACCCTTTTATCACACATCACACCTGACACTTTTCTCCACCCATTCCAGCCTGCTTGCACATGCTTCTTCACCTCTTTTGCACTCTTTCTGTTGCTTTGGACCGTGGAGCCTAAAGTACTTAAAGTCCTCTATCTACTTTACTTCTACTCCCTGTAACATCACTGTTCCACTAGTGCCCCTCTCATTTACACACATGTATTCTGTCTTGCTGTGACTAATCTTCATTCCTCTCTTTTCCAGTACATATCTCCACCTCTCTAGCCTTTCCTCTACCTGTGCCCTGCTCTCACTGCAGATCACTGCAGATTTGTCGTCTGCAAACAACATAGTCCATGGAGACTCCTGTCTAACATCATTTGTCAGGCTGTCCATCACCAATGCCAACAAGAAGTGGCTTAGAGCGATCCTTGGTACCAGTCCCCATCTTCTGCTCTTGAACTCCACTGTCCTCCTACAGCACCTCACTGCTGTCTCACAGTTCTCATACATGCTCTGCACCACTCCTAACATACTTCTCTGCCACTCGGAACCTCCTCATGCAATACCACAACTCCTCTCTCTGGGCACCCTGTCACCATGCTTTCTCTAAATCTTTCCTGGCCTTCTCTGTGCCTCCATCAGCAGCAGCATCCTTAAGAGGAAAAAGCAACATCTGTAGTACTATTTCTTGGCATGAAACACCGTGCTGCTGCTCTAGATGTACTTCTGACTCCCTAAGCCTAGCTTCCACCCTCTTTCCCAAAGCTTCATTGTATTATATGTTAGCTTTATTCCTCTGTAGATTGCCACAATTCTGTATATCTCCCTTGTTCTTAAAATAAACTTAGAACACTTTTCCTCCATTCCTCAAAGCATCTTCTCACTTTCGTCAAGATCTTGTTGAACAACCCCTAGTCAGCTCTACTGCCACCTCTCCTGGGGCTTCCATACCTCCACTGTGGTATGTGTCAACAGAACCTTCACCTTCCCCTCTTCATCCTCTTCAAAGCTTTCCTCACTTTATCCTTACTAATCTCAGCTACTTCCTGATCCACAACAGTCACTTCTTCTACTCTACATTCTCTCTCATTTTCCTCATTCATCAGCTCTTCAAAGTACTCTTTCCATCTGTCAGTACCTTTCCATCCCTATCCTTAATCACCCTAACCTGCTGTACATCCTTTCCATCTCTATCTCTCTGCCTTGCCAACCTGTACAAATCATTCTCTCCATCGCCCCTGTCCAACCTAGCATACAGGTCATCATACCTTTGTTTGGCCTCTGCCACCTGTACCTTCACCATACGCTGCATCTCCCTGTACTCCTGTCTACTTCTCCTCCAGTCCTCTCAGTGTCCCCACTTCTTCGTAGCCTTCTTTCTCTGTATGCTCCTGAACTTTCTCGCTCCACCACCAAGTCTTCTGATCTACTTTACTCCTTCCAGATGACACACCAAGTACCCTCCTACCCACCATCTGTCCCTCTTCATTCCTATCTGGATGATACCAGCCTGCCCATCACTTCCTCATCACGCCTGTTCCTTCACCAACATAATCCTTAAAGTCTGCACCAATTACCACTTTCTCGCTCTGGGGATACGCTGCATCAAATCATCTAGCTCACTCAGAGAAGTCTGCTTTCTTCTAGCTCACATGCTACCTGTAGAGGCATAACCACCTTTCTGTGATCCTTATTCCTTCAACTTCAAGCTTCAGACTCATCAGCCTATCTGACACTCTTTTCACTTCTAGAACGTTCCTAACAAACTCCTCCTTCAGGATAACTCCTACTCCATTTCTCTTTCCATCTACACCATGGTAGAACAACTTAAACCCTTCTTCCTAAGCTTCTAGCCTTGCTACCTTTCCACCTGGTCTCCTGAACACATAGTATATCCACCTTCCTTCTCTGCATCATGTCCACCAGCTCTCTAGCTTTACCTGTCAAAGTGCCAACATTCAATGTCCCTACTTTCCAAAGTCCACACTCTTGCCTTTCCTCTTCTCTCTCTGCCTACGCTGCATGCTTCCTCCTCTCCCTCCGTCGACCAACAGTAGCCCAATTTCCACTGGCACCCTGTAGGTCAACAGCACTAGTGAGTAGTCGTTGTCAGCAGAGCCTCGATCAATCTGGTATAAAATCCCTGCTTGATCGCATGTCTATTTGAAACTGGGATTTCGTCGAGATCTTCCTAACAACCCTCTGCATTCATCGAACTTGGGACGGCACTGGCTTGTGACCTCTTATGGTTGCAGTACCAGAAACACAAGCACAATACATATAAAAATGTATATATTATAGGACATATATGATAATCATATTACTACTTTTCCAGACCGAGTAGAAGTTTTGCATTGTGGTATTTATACATATTATAAATTATTATATTTTATATATTATATATATTATTATATATTTATATATTATTTACTTATAGCTTTTCAACGTTTTTTGCCTACAGGCACTTGGCTAATAGACTAAGACAAATAAGAGTCTTTTACTGCGTCTGAGTTCGAAGACTTGATTAAGGTACACAATGAGATTTAATTAAAGCTTTCTCTCTTCTTCATTAAAAATTTTAATTTGCTAAATGAGTGAGTGCCTCCAATTCATTTGAAATTGCCATAAGGGGCTTGTTTATTGCTTAAATAAAAGTGAAAAAGTAAATAAATAAATAAATGTAAGCAGAGTTCGGAATTATTGAACGAAATGCAAAAGCAAAACAGTAAAGACTGCAAAACCTTGGTTTTTGATCCCACTCTTCAGACACAATGTAAAGTCTAATAGAGTTTGGTTTTGAGAATGAGTCTTTTAGAATCTGAACATTTGTGTTCATATGTTGAGTGTGTGTGATCATTTAACTTAGATCAAAAAGTAAGCAAATAGAAAGCATTTAGGAAGGTAAATGCTGTATATTTTCGAAAACAATAGGTTTTCTTCATACTTTCATCTGAAACACAGCTAGTAATATCTGCATTCTCATTAAGGAATTTGAAAGAAAAAAGGTTTGATGCTTTGCCAGCTTGGTTCTGTCTTTGTTCAGTGTAACATGGTTTCTTCATCCTGACAAATGACAAAAAAGCAAATATTGTCAGAATCTTAGATACACTTTTAATTTACTTTTTTAAATTTACAAATATATCATAAGATAGTCATGGTAATAATAAGTGAGTCCACTGATACGGTACTGAGTATCAGACTGCACTCTAAACAAATACTCATACTCCCTATTAACAGTAAGGCTAATCAAAAAACTTCACACAGTTGCCTGTGTTTTTAAAAGCTCTAAAATTAGCTTAGTGTTTGCATGTTTCATTAGTTGATTTCCTATTTAGGCATGTCTCTCCCTTTTTGTCTCTGTCAGCCCAGCATTAGGCAGCAGAATGGCATTTGTCATATTTGGCATATTGTGTGTTGTCAAAGACAAAAAGATTTCCTTTGTGTTTGAGCCTATTGTGTCTACTTATGTTTCTTTTTTTGAATAAATGCTTACGTGATGTATGAAATATGTGTCTATGATATATTTTGTGATATACTCTAATTTTATCACTACTTTTCCAGACTGAGTAGAAGTTTTTGCATTTCTGTATTTATACGTCATTATATATTTGTATATTATTTTATATTTATTTATTTTTTCACTTTGTATCAGCAAATACCAAAATGTAAAAAGTCATACTGAGTCTGGTGGAAAAAGCTAACTCAAGTGAAACTCTAGTAATAACATAAAATGAAATGTCACATTGTAATGTGTTTATTACCATGTAAAATATTTATATATATATATATATATATATATATATATATATATATATATATATATATATATATATATATATACTTTCATCTTTACATTCTGTTTGTTTTCATATCTCAGTAGGTGCAGTGGTGGGAAAAGATTGAATTCAATGTCAAAGAATTATCCATGAAAAGTACGCACTCTCTCTGTGTCTTTCTCTCTCTCTCTTTTCTCTCCATCTCCTTTCAATTTCATCCACGTGCAGTAAGCGCATCTCATCCATGCTGCTACCTGCAGGCCCAGAGTGCTCTGGGCCGCTGGGGTAAAAAAAGCAAAAAATCACTTAAAAAGAGGAGAGTCTGATGCTTAGCCTCAACAGTGAACAAAACGCCCGGAGAACTCATCAGTGCAATGCCTCACATCTCAAATTCATATGGATTTTTCTTTCTGCCGCCGAGAAACGGCGTAACAATAACAAATGGATGCAATCTAAGCAAGTTGCCAATGATTCATGCGCAGCGTGAGAACAACACTGAACACACGTCTCACTCTGATCTACCAAAATAGATGTATTCAGCAAAGATGACAAGCAATTTTAAATGCCACCTTTCTATTTTTTCCCCCTCTCTTCCCCTGTCTCAGCGGATTTCTTCTGTAGACGCGATACGTATATATTTATTGGGTTATTTATATATTTATATGGCTCCTTTGGCTGACAATGCTTAACTAATTGAGACTCATACTCTTTAAGCCGCGCCATTGTCTGGGGGCGAGCATTGAGCAGGCTGGTGAGCGTTGGCTGTTCCTGCTCTGAAATGATTTATACAATATAACTCACCTTATATTTGATAATTGGTTCCCAGAACACACAACAGTTGAATAAATCCCCAAAATACAAAAAGTCGACTGGGCCCCCTATAAACGCAAGACGTCACATTCAGTAATCAAACTTTTTTCATACTTTTTGGAAAAATTCTCACCTTTGCCCAAAAGAAATTTGTTTTTGTAAGATCTTATTAAACTAAATATTAAACAATGTCATTTTATGATACATTTGATTTGTTGTCACGTTCTAAGGGTAACCCTTTGTAAAAGATGACAGATGCAGGAGCCGACTGAAACATTATTTTATTTGCAAAAGTCAAAAAAAAAAAAAAAAAATGGCAGTCACCTACAGCACCAAGATTAGACTTGCGTATCTAATCCACTAAGCAGTTGAGGTCAGACATAAACACACGGTATGACCTGAGCTCCAGTTTGCATCATCCCATGTAGCAATCAGCTCAGATGAAAAACCCAGACCAAGACCTCAGTCTTGCAAACTTTTCAGGAGCTGTGCTTTTTGGGTTGTGTAGTCTTGAGCCTAGTCTCAAACCTCTGGAACAGAACAACATAATGGCAATCACGGACAGATCCAATTGAGCTTGTCTAAATTTTATACTATTAAACCAGGTACACAAGAATGAGTTAACCCGCAAAACCAGAACCAGCAGAACTGAATTGTTTTTAACTGAAGGGAAACAAGGAGGCAAAAACCAAGCAAAATAAACGAAAAACCTAAAAAATACCCCAATATAGTAGGCCTGGTGTCGTCCAAACAGAAAGAATCCAGGCTGGTCCATCACATTTGTTGGTGGCTTTCTACTCTTTATCCGCTGGTGTCTAAATGCCATCAGTCCTGAATAAAGCAGCTTTTTATAGAATTTACATTTTTTAGAATTAGCAATGTTACTTTCAGAAAAAGTCGCTATCTTGTGTCATGTCGAAGACGATGCAGAGGCGAGTATTACTGTATTACAGTATATGTACTGTAATAAAAGACTCTTAAATAACAGCATATATTTTTTAAATAAGGTCTAAGGCCAGTGGTCACCAACCTTTTCAAGCCCCAAATCCCTGACCTTGGCCTGGTGGGCGACAAGCTCTACCTGTTGAGCTGAGAAAAAAGACAGCACAAACAGGGTGGGATGTGAATTAGATTTTGTGCTTTCAAAAACGTTTTGTAGCGGCTCTGTTCATGTTGATGGGAATAAGCCGCCATAAATAATAGACATTTGATGAGTATGTTGAACCGGCTTTTTCATGTAAGAGCATAGCGTTCAAAACTCACTAGCATATGTTTACATAGCTGATCGTGAGCTGCATAAACATTCTAATTAGAGCAGCTGTAAAGTGGGCTGTCCAAAGTTTCTGCACCTTGGCTACTGATAACATCACTTTGTAGATGGGGTTACTCTGCCTGTATTTTTAGACGTTTCTGCAACAGGTTGCAGGTTGCGAAGACATTTAAAAGCAGATGCGTCAGCGATGCCTCCGCCGGTTGGGCTTTAATCACGTAAAACAGACACAGGCTTAGAGTGTCATACTAATTAAAGCTGTTTTCTTTGCTTTATTAATTTCAATTTTTCTTGGCTTGATCACATCACAGCATCCTCTTCCGGCTGTGTTTAAAGTCTTTCGCTTATATTGATCATTCTGCCATTCATTATGCGAGCCGCTTAATCCCACCTGAGATTACGTTAAATTTATATATTAATAAAAGTTAAAATCTGTTCATTTCCCAGCACAGTAAAACGGAGGTATGCAGCAGTTAATTTAAACCATACAGGGTAGATACCAACTGCTCTAATATACAAATTAATGCTGAAATGAAGACAATAATGCGTCCATAGTGTAGAAATGGATTATTACAGTGTGTGTAATTGAGCCCATGCTGTCGTTCAGATGAGACGTAAAAGTGAGATGCTCACTCTCTCAGCACACATCTGTCCTGCTCATCATTCCATCATCTCCAACTGCTCATACCTCTCTCATCCTCTCTCCATCTCTCTCTTGCTCCCTCCTCCCTTTAGTCTCTCATTCTCTTTCAATCTCTCTCCGTCCATCTCTCTCTTCCCTCAAATAAAAGTATCTTTCTTTCTGTTTTTCATCCAGTTGGTCTTTTCTCTCCAAGTCTCTCTCTCTAATTTCATCAGTCACTCTCTTTCTCTCTCAGCTTTCCCATGGTTTCTCTATATCAGTCTTTCTTTCTTACTCTCTCTTTCTCTAAATGTTTTTTCTCTCTCTCACTACCTTTCCTCCTCTCTGTGTTTTTCTTTCTCTCTGCTTTTCTCTTTTTCTTTTCTTTCTTTCTTTCTCTCTCTCACAGTCTTTAGCTAGCTCTCTCTCTTTCTCTCTCTCTCTCTTACTCTTTTTTTCTCTCAATGTTTCTCTCTCTACCTCTTCTCCTCTCAGTCTTTCTCTATCTCTTTCTCTTCTTTTCTCTTTACTTTTACACAGACACACTTGCTGCTCTCTGCTTTCATACTCTCTTTCCTTCGTCTCTTTCTCTTTCAGTCCTCCTCCATAAATCCTCCTTGAATCAGTCTCTCTCTCTCTCTCTCTTTCTCTCTCTCTCTCTCTCTCTCTCTCTCTCTCATTCCATCATTCTCTCTCTCTTTTACTCTTTCGATTTGAGCCTCACTGTCTCTCTCTATCTGTGTTTCTTTCTATCTTTCTCTCTCTTTGTGACCCACCTTTCTTTGATTTGAACATCTGAACTTTCTTAACCCTCCTGTTATGTTTGGGTCAAATAAATCGATAAATTATTATTATTATTATTATTATTATTATTATTATTATTATTATTATTATGTGTATTAGTAGTAATATAAATAAGGTAATCAGCATATAAAATAAAAATGGTTCATTTCACATATGCACATGTTTATATTACATAGATACTGTTTGGGTCAGTTTGAATTTTAAATAATCAATGTCATTTAAAAAACTATTGTGTTTTATATGTAGGTCTTTCCAATGTACATTAAAAAAGATTTAAAGTTTTTCTCATGCTCTTAACTACATTGGCCATGCTATTAGTCCAAGTTGTAATTTCCAAATAATTATAAACAAATCAGTAGACTTTTCTGCACAACAGAAACCATGTTGTCATTGCTTGCACATCACTTTTCATTGCTAAAGGATTTTTGCAAAATATTAGTCACAGTGATCATTCGGTAACACCAAAATCACGTCAGACTGTCTGATTAAGCAATTCCCTTCAAAATGTGGCAGCTGCTAAATTCCATCCCAAAACACTACTGAACTTGGGCCAAACTTGCAATTGGTTGCACTACTTGCTTTAAATCTAACTCTTAACCACGCAAAAGTTGCTAACATGGTATAAAAGTAGTAATAAAGTGGTGTAATTTTGAACCAAACGCAGTGAAACAAGACTGGAAAGTCTTGCTTCACTGCTGACCATGAAGCAGCGATTGTTCAGATGGTGCTCGGGAACAATACACTCCGTTTACAAGAAATACAGGCTGCTGTAATTGCAGACCACACAACATATCACATTCATTCAGTCACTTGATCAACTGAGATATCAATATGTACAGGTAAAACGTCACTATATGAGTTGTCCACTATACGGTTACTGTAACTCTGTGCATCACTCGGTATATCAGAGACTAGTCCTGTTGCATACATCCTAACAGTTGGTCCATATAAATCTGGAAAGCTTATTGTATTCCTTGATGAGATTTACAGAGCATTTCTGGAGTCTGAAGGGAGAGACAATGCTATGGAAGAGACTATGCAGAGCAAATCACATGCCTTTTTTATATCACATAACAAAATTTGTTTTGCAGTGAGTATTTTGTCTGAGAGTGGTGACTGATTTCTTGCATGTGTCTCCTGTTTGACTGATGTGTGTTACAGTTCGAGTGAGTTATGCAATTTTGCAATAGCTATTTAGTGTTTTGATTCACATAGAGGGTTTTGCAGGGAAAATGGGGAGTTCTGCCAAATTTGTTAGAGTTCTGCAGGCTGCATCTGCTGATTTGAGAACGTGGTTATTGTTTTGAAAAAAGTAGTTAAGTGCCTGAGAAAAACTGTAAATTGCATTTTTGAAATGAAAAATGAATGAATCATCCTCATTAAACCATGATCTGTGAGAGGTAAATAAAACCATTACAACAAATATTAATTGAAATGGTTAGTAATGGAGTAAATAATGAGATATAAACAATGTTAATTGGGATTTTTTGGTTTCTGACACTTATGGATAATTAAACATGCCCCGGGTCAAATTGACCCAGGAATATCATTGGTGTTTCTGAGAAATGAACATAACAGAAGGGTTAAGAACAGAATGCTTAGGTGCGCTGTAAACAAACATACAGCAACTTTAGTGAGCTTCAGGATCTTTGTAAACACTGCTTATGTGGGTTTTAAGATCAAGTTTCTTCTTAAGAATGTTTGGTGCATGAGTTGTTTTTGTGTCTGTAATAAAGTAAGCCGGTGACGATGTGGTGCTGGTGTTTTCTTCGTCGTGATGGCTAATTAAAGGTGACGTGGGAATGGATGCTGCTGTAAGGTGAAGCACAGCGCCAGAAGAGCAGCGTAAAGGTCAGTGCTGAGACGCCTGATTAAGCAAATTACTGCTGGAATGCTTTTAGAAAACCAGTTAAAGGTTATCTTAATTCTTCATGTTAAAGTGGTTTTTGTTGTTTATGTATCATACGTGTCACTCCCTCTCGTCCTTCCGTCTCCGCGACGACCGCACTGGCATCTCGTTCCTTTAATGTCCCAAAATCCAGCACAAATGCCACTGATCCCCAGCGGCTCTCACACTGTCAACATGGAGAACAGCACTTATTACACTCATCCTCTTGCTTCATCACTCACTCTATCTCCCTACAGCACACTCTCTTTTCATCACTCTCTCTCTACATCACTCTCTCTCTTCATCACTCTCTTTCTTTCCCCTCTCTCTCTCTCTTTTTTCATCACTTTCATCACTCTCTTTCTCTCTATCTCTCTTTATCACTCACTCTTTCTCTTTCTCTCTCTTTCATCAGTCACTCTTTCTCTCTTCATCTCTCTCTCTTCCTCTCCTCTATCTTTCTTCATCACTCACTCACTCACTCACTCTCTCTCTTTCTCTCATCATTCACTCTTTCTCTCTTCATCTCTCTGTCTCTTCCTCTTCTCTACCTTCGTTCTTCACTCAGTCACTCTTTATGTCAATCTCATCACTCACTCTCTTGCTCTCTCTCTCTCTCTCTCTTTCTCTCACTCCTTCTCTCCAGCCTTTCTCTCTCTTTATTAGTCTTTCTTTCTTCAGCATCTTTCTCTTAATCTCTGCCTTTGTTTATTCTTTCTTTCATGTATGGCTGCATGTGTGGCATGTATAATATATAATATATAGTATCTTCTATACCTCACTTTTGCAACTCTCGTTTCTCTCTTTCTCTTTTCTATGCTGTCTGTCACGTTGGCAAAAAATATTCCTTTTGCGTCCAATTCTGATATGAAGCGGTGTTAAACGTCTCTATAACACTGCCAAAATTTAAAGCAAAACTCTCAAAAGCAGTTTGACAGCAGACCAGCTCTCAGTTTACTGCTGCTCATCCTCCTGGCCTCCAGTCAAGACAACACACACACACACACACACAGAGCTCACCTAACATCACACAAACACACTCCATAAGCACTTCATACACACACGCTGTTGACCAGCTACTGAGGTGAGTAAAACACATACAATAAGGAAGCCAGAACGGCTTTGTTTCTCACCATCATCCTTTGGTTCCATCACTCAAAGCTGCATAATAACCTGCGTTTCTTCTCTTTCCATGTTGGAAGCAAATGGGATTAGATTTTTCTCCTCTTTTCTCTCTCTCTTTCCGCCCACACGACACTCACTTTCAACCGCACTTATTCCAGTGACTCACTTGGCTCGGCTATTTGAAGTACTGACTGTCTAAATAAATATCCACAAATACGCTTAATTATGTACGCGGCCGCAATCACGCCTCACATCCGGAGCAAAACTGCTCCTGCTGCCTTCCTCAAACCCGTCTGTCCGATTTGCTCAGTGTTTTTAATTACGACTGCCTGCAATAATCGATGACAATAAAAACGTGTCGACTTGGGGAGAATATTTCAGATGGACGTGTGAAGGATGAAAAGCAGTCCAGATGGTTTGTGATTAGAAGGGAGATTTAATCTGACTCTGTATTGCTTTAGGGAGTAGTGTGTGTGTCTGTGTGTGTGTGTTTAAACTATGTGAGTAATTGTACATCATTACTGTACTTTGAATGTTACTTTAAGTACTTATTATTTATTATTTATTCATTCATTAATTATTATCCGAACCACTTAATCCCAACTGGTCGGGTCACGGGGACCGGAGCTTATCCCAGGAACTATGGGCACGAGTGGGGACCAACCCTGGGCAGGAGGCAACACACCGCAGGGCAAACACACTCACACAATCACACTCACATTCACATCTTACGGGGTCAATTTAGATTCACCAATTAACCCTTTACTGCATGCTGTTGGACTGTGAGAGGAAACTGGAGCACCTGGAGGAAACCCATGCGAACACAAGGAGATCATGCAAACTCCACATGGAAAGGCTCTATGGTCAATCCATGGACCGAACCCAGGACCTTCTCGCTGTGAGGCGGGAGCACTAACCACTGCACCATTGTTTCCCATAATTTAGTTATTAGGGGTGTGACGAGGATCATCTCATGAGACAAGTTAAAGATTTTAACACAATTTTAAATAAAATTTTACGGGGAGAAACATATGACTGGAATATTGCTTTTTATTTGACAGCAAACTGCAAAAAAGTGGATTTAGAAACTCAACTGACTGACAAAAAAATGAAAGAAACAAAGAAGAAAGGAAGAAAAGAAGGAGAGAAGAGAAAAAGAAAGAGAAAGAAAAAAAGGAGGTGAAAAAAGGCGAGAGAGATGAAAAGGAAAGAAAAAAGAAAGAGGTAGAGAAACAAAGAAAAATGAAGAAATGGAGAGAGAGAGAGAGAGAGATTATAGAATAATGGAAGGAAATGAAGAACATGAAAGAAAGGGAGAAAGACAAAAGGGAAAGAGAAAAAAAGACAGAAAGGGAGGGGGAGGAAAAAATGAGAGGAAACAAAGAAAAATAAAGAAAAAATGACAAAAAGAAAGAAAAGGAGAGAGAGAAAATGATAGAATGAAGTAAAGAAAGGAAGAAAAGGAGAGAGACAGAAATAAAGAGGGAGAACAAGCAAAGAAAAAGGAAAGAAACAAACAAAGGGAAAAGAGAAGCAAAGACAAAAAAAAGGGGGGAAAAAGACAGACAAAAGAAGAAAAAAGAAAGAAGAGAGGAAGAAACAGAACAACAGAGACAAAAGAAAGAGAGAGGGAGATGAAAATGAAAGAAAGAACAATAAAGTAAAAAAGTCAAGTGCAAGAGCAGTGTATTTACAGGACGTTCTCTTGTATGATTCCTCATGCATCTCTTCACACCATTACTGTGCATCAGCTTCTAACTCCTAATTGAAGTGTAAATCATCTCATTAAATCATCAGATTGTACATTATAAAATCAACATCTTCATTAAAACATGATACGGATACAGTAAGATTAGGAAACAAATCACACCCAAAATCTTCAAATAACCCACAAATCGTCTTCTTGTTGCTGCTTTTGGTGTCGGCCCTGAAAATGTGTGTTGCTATTCGCTATATGAACTTGGAACTATATTAGACACCTGACTGGAGACCAAATCAGCCAACCAGCTTTCTCCAAGACTGTGATTGGCTGGTTTTTTGGCACATTTATAACGTAGAACCAAGTGGAGCGAGCGTGAAGGTGGAGTTAAGTGCATACAGACACCAGATTTTGCTCAGGGAAGTTCCACTGTGCGCTCACAATTTTGGCACAAAAATAACACCGTACTATTTTGCTTGACCTTGGTGAGAAATATCATGTGTTAATATTGCGAGATCCAGTGGCATGAGCTTTAGTTAGAATTATTTTACTGGAACCAATATCTTGCCTAAAAATGTGTTTCTCTGAGGCAAAGTTTCTAATGTGGCTAGCAGTGAATCACAGCTAATGGGGTCTTTTTGCATACGTTGACATGGTGACCCTTTAATGGGCAGGCATCATATTAGTGTCAGAGTGTCATGTGGGAGACACATTTACGAGGTCAGATCAATTATAAATTCACCCTGTTCTCATGGAGACGACGTGAAAGTGAAGCGTGAGAGTTCCGGCCCGTTATCAAATGACACAAATGTATAAAGTGGAAAAGGTGAAAGATGTTGTTAAAAGGTCACAAATCTGCTCCATGCATCACCACATGACGTCTACACTGACCGCTTTTACTCACATCGACAGCCGAAAAAAACCTAAAATAACTAAAGAAAGCAAGAAAATGCTGATGTGATTGCGCAGGTTTTGTAGCTGTGACATGAAAACCGTAGAGACTTTGATTAAAATGCATTGAAGTGAACGGGGGAAGAACTAAGGATGATAAAAATAAGAAAAAGATGAGTGTGGGCGGAAACTGATTGAGATGTGTGGTCAGTGAGGTGGCATAAGTGGCATAAGAACTGTGTCGACTGCCATGTGAAAACAGGCAGAGGGAAGCTTTCGAGTCTCGAATCCCATGTATTCTTAAAGGGAGAAAATGAATGGCTGCTATGGGAAAAATAAACAACAGAATAAAGGATGAAAAAGACAACTGCGGGTCATGATGGCTGCCGATATGAGAAGAGGCCCAAAGACCCTCGAATCATGTGGAATTTGGTAGCTTTGTGAAGAAAGGCGGCTGTGCAGTAAAGCGCGGAAATTTCAGTGCTATGTTAGTCTATGCGGAAAAATGGACGGAAAAATGGACAGAGCTCATGAACGTATCAAATATGCATAAAAATGCACCCCACATCGCTATAGGGCGCATGTTTTTGAGTTGGAACAAAGTTTCTAGCACAAAAATTGTAGGAGGAGAAACAGTCAGAAAAAGTGGGTGGAAAAAAAAATTGGGTAACAATATGTGATTGTTCAGGGGGTAGCGTACCATTTAGGGTGTTCACCCCGTGATCGGGAGGTCGAATCCCAGACCAGTAACGGTACCTTTGAGATATTCGTGATCAAGGACTCGTGATCAAGGTATCATCCCCAATCGGTGCTCCTTCGCTGATGGTCAAATTTTATTGCTGTGGTCAAGGACTAATAATCACTCAACTACATTGTTTTTTTTTTTTCCATTTTTATTAATTTATTGTACTGTCTTACTCGCCTTTTATTGTATAGTCTCCTTGGGTGCCCTGAAAGGCGTCTATGAATAAAATGCAGTCTTCTTGTTCTTTATTATGTACAGCATTAAGACACTAAAATTGTCAACGCTTATATATTTTATTAGAGCAAGTCCACACTAATTCAGCTGTAATAAAAGCAGCTTCCCATGAGGTTAATATCCGTCTTCACACCAACTCGTCCTCTCGTCTGACACGCTACAGGAAAAAAATCCTCCAGCAAACATCGACACGACCAGACAATAAGCTCCAGCTCACGAGGTGAAAAATCATTACTCCGAGCTCATCATCCGAGTCTGTAAACAGCGACGCGTCTTAGCGAGCGCTGTCGAGGTGCTGTGAAAAACGGCCGAGAAAAAAAGGAAGAAGAAGGGAAGAGGAGGAGGAGTGACGTGATTTCAATATCAAGCATCGAGCGAATGTTGGCTTGCTTCCCGAAGCCGTACATTTTGTTAGGAAGGCTTTAGTGCAGGTTTTTGTGCAAGTTCGATGGAGGGAGGGGATAAAAAAAAGAGACAAGAAGAGGGAAGGAGAGATGTTGAAGGCCTTCTTACAGTTAAGAATGTGAGACACGTTACGTTATAGATAGTAGGGAAAATCAAAAACGCGGGCCTAAATTTGGTGCTGCGTGTGATTTTGTTTTGACTTGTGCGAATAAAAGAGTAATGTTTCAGTCACATCTAAGGCTTTGCCTGGTGACGTGACACTGTCTGAATTGAAACAAATTAAAACTGTATCGTAGTACAGACTCGAGCAAGGACGGAGCACTTTGAGCGCACATGCAGGCAGAATTAATCGCGTAAGCCAAGAGATTTTGCTTACGAACGTTCCAGCGCATCCACTGAATATTTTGCTCAAAATAACGCCATACGTCTTAAGACAGAAGGCGTGGACAGCATAAAATCGCACCTCAGACTTTGAACATGCGGCATAAGCACTCCTTTCCAGCGTACATTAAATGCGTCATCAAATATCAGCTGGAAATATCGGACAAATCTAAGCATCAGTTCGTAGCCGATGACATAAAAAAGCGATTATCAGCTGATTACAATACGACTGCGATATCATTGTGTATTTCTTAAAATTTCTGCTGATAACCCACTGTCAGCAAGATTCTACTTGAGAATTGTTCATAGACTGTAAATCTGTTCGTACCTGTATTATACTTCAAAGTTCATACTACAAAGTTTAACATCTTGAATATCTTAGGGAATTTTTTGTGCACATTTGTTTGTTCAAATATTGCATACAGTTGTATAACATTATACTATGTGAATGGCAACTTTCTTAAGAGCAAATTTAAGAAAAAAAACTTAATTTATTCATGAACAAAGAACCAATGTGATTGAACAGTTGACCTTGCCCATTTGAGTGGCTATTAAACATTCTGACTAAAAATAATGACTTATAGTTGACAAAACATAACTGCTTTTAATCCACTAAAACTACGAGAGATATTAATGACTAAAATGTGACTAAAACTACAAATCTTTTAATCTGAAGGCTGAGGCAAAATCTGAATTAGACACCAAAGTTAACACTGTTTTGGTAGATTTATGTTGCAGTAATTATTGGGAAAATATGAGGTCAGTGTCCTCTTTCAAATTTAATCTAAACTTTTTTTTACAAACCCTTAATGACTGCAAACGAATGCGCTCAATCTCATTACAAGTTTTCTGTTTATTGCATGCCAAACTTCCACATCTACTTTTTTTCCCCAGTACAAAGGGTCTCACTAATGTGTTTGAGGCAAATATTGGGTCCAAAATAAATAAAATAATGTTGCTTATGAAAAAAAAGCCTCAATTTACCCTCAAATAATCAGGGGGCCTTTGCTCACCGCCCCGTGTTAAATTGCACTTTTCACCGCCACGTCTCCCGGGAAATAACGACTTCCAAAGCATTTTTTCATTCTTCCCGGTCTTCCGACATGAGGTTTGAAAGCTTTTTTCTGTATGCGAATGTGGAGCGAGAGATCGCCACTCAGCTCGAGCCCCTGGTGGCTGAACCGTCATCACAAACTGCCAGGAAAATGCATTTGAACTCGCTTGTGTTTTCTCTGCGTAGTCGTAGCAGATTAACAATGTGCTTAAGTTGAATCAAGGCTAGTTCAAAAATCCATGTAACATTTGTACTATATATACAGTGCCATGAAAAAGTATTCATATCCCTTGAACTATTACACATTTTGACACCGTACAACCACAAAATTAAATTAAGTTTTTTATTGAGATTTTCTGTGATAGACCAACACAAAATAGCACATAATTATGAAGTGGTATGAAAATGATATATGGTTTTCAAAATTTTAAGCAAATAAAAATCTGAAAAGTGTGGCGTGCATTTTTCATTGAGGTTTGAATTTGCAAATAAGTGAAAATCCGATTAGAGGCCTACTGTCACACCTTAAACTTCTAAGTAGAATATTTCGTGAAATGACAATTTTCACAACCATTGACAATTTTAGATTACTGATACATGGCAACTTTAACAGTGAACAATAAATGCCCATTCATGAACAAGTTAAGCAACAAATTCCCTGTTTTCGTAATTACAAGTTACACGTTCTCAGTTACAAGTTTTTTTTCTTGTTTTTTGTCTGATAGATAATAGAAAAGCTACATTATTTTACAAGTGAAAAGCTAAAACTAATATGTTACTTTCCATCGCAAAACAGACAAATGTTCAGTATGTAAAACATTTAGAAATATTTTGCAATGATACTTGGCAAAACTTGAAGGGACGAAGAGGCGGAATTTTTATGAGCTAAACTTGTAAGAATTTCTTGTTGCTGTAGCTGAAATAAGTAAAAATAAGTCATTTAAATTCAAGTAAAATATATTTCTCTTTATTACGTATCTCGCAGTTTGTTAAAAGCTTTTAGCTAAAAATCACAAAAGACAAACCTATATTTATGTTGTCGTATAGTGTCCAGAGGTCATTATTGAGTCATACCTTTCGGCTACTCAACTGATTTGTGAATATTTCATGCATGCTATTTTGTCATACTATTTAGTGTAGAAAAATGTGTAATTTCAGCAATGCGCTTGCCATTATTTGTGGTGAACTTAGCACGCTCTGCTGGCTGAGACTCATACACGCCGGAAAGGTTCCCAAATCGACAACTCCTAGAGTTTGATTTGAAAAGAGCCAGTGGCTTTGAAAAACTCAATTTTCCTAATCACTGGTGCAGTTTCAGCATGGCTGGCTGCAATCCCTTCGCATCACAAAGCTGCCACAAAACACCATTCAGCCCCGGCCAGGGAAACTCTGCAAGAAACTCGCTCTCTGGGAAAAAAAAAAACAACCCCTGAATCCCCGGCCCTAATTGATCCGCAACCATTAATCCAAATGTGTGTTTTCACAGCATTTTGATCTTTAAAACTCTTGCTTGGAAGATTTAATGACAGCCGAGAGTTTAATTAGGTGCTAGTAGAGAAGCTAACCCTGCCTTTACACAAACTCACCGCTCGCTGTTTTGTCGTGGACTTCCAAGACGCCACTAAATTTTCTGCTAATTTGATCCAAAAACAAAATAAAAGCCTCCCCGAAGTGTCGGCTCGGCATGCCGGTCGCCTTTATTGAAGCTCGTTAAACAGTCCTGAGGAAAGGGTTTTGTTTTACTGGCCAGACACACTTTTAGCACCCTGAATTAATGACAGCTCTCGGTTTAAAATGTGAAATTAGCCTTTCAGATAGCTTGTATGGCCAGACCTGACAAGTTTAACAATGTACTCATGATTTTTGAGTGTGTTTGTCACAGCTTGTTTCACAGATCTTTGACTAGTATGGATATATAGATTGTGTTGACCAAAACCTGTGATATATAAAGTAGCTGAAATCCATAATTAGGTATAAATAAAGATTTCGCACAAGGAAAATAATAGAATAGTATTTGAATAATAATTCTGAAATATTATGTTTTATCCGGTGCTTATTTATTAAAAGGGTTTATTTTCCAGGTATCAGTAAAGTTTAGTTTAATACTATCTTTCATTTTCAGGTTTTACAAAATAAACTCAAATCTCTATTTTCATTAATATTGAGGTGAGAACTGAGGTCAAATAGAGCGTAAAAGTTGCTAATATTAATATAAATAATAGTTAGATGAAGTAAAAGCCAGTGTAGTAGCGTGCAAATAAAAACACTTCAGTCTGAATGCTAGTTTATACTATGCTGTACTACACTACACCATTGTTGTGCCACACTATAATATACCATATAATATAATATAATATACCATCCTATAGCATCATATATTTGTATAGTATACTGTGCTATGCTAAGCTATATTAAACTACACTATACTATACTATACTATACTATACTATACTATACTATACTATACTATACTATACTATACCATACTGTACTATATTATATTATATATATTATATTATATTATATTATATTATATTATAATATATTATATTATATTATATTATATTATATTATATTATATAGTATAATATATACACAATAGTATATTGGTATAGTATATAATACTACTCAATAGTATATTGCTGTGCTATACCATACTACAGTGCACAATAGTATATTACATATGCTGTACTACATTATACTACACTACACAATAGTATATTGCTATGCTGTACTATACTATTCTATATTAAACAATAGTGTATCGCTATAATATGTACTATACTATACTATACTACTATACTATACTATACTATACTATACTATACTATACTATACTTATACTATACTATAATTATATTGTTATGTTGTTCTAAAACTATACTATGTAAATTTATAGCATAATATTTTGCTTACTATACTAAAATTATTCAATATTGGTATACAATATGTCATGATAATATTTTACATGCTTAGCTGATTTTTTTTTTTTTTTTTTTAATCTTGGGAGCAATGATTACATTTCAAGAGTTATTTTTTACTATTCATTAGACTCATTGTTCCATCAATATTCTAATTTTAACTATACACAGTTACTCTTTTTATGTGCTTTTGTGATACAGTAAAGTGTTGATTTTAATATTCACTTTTATTATTAGAGATGGGCCGATACACTTTTTTATGTCCGATACCGATACCGACATTAAATTTGGATATATCTGGCTTATACCCCATATTAAATCTGTGTCTTTTTTTAAACATAAAATAATGCTTTAAAAATGTCTGAATACATGACTGAGATTATTGTTATGCTTGAAGAAATGCTTGATTTAAATACTGTTTTCCTACTAAAACAATGTAATACTTACACACACACATGTATATGCTAAAGTATTTGTTCTCAAAAATTGTTTGTTTAGATATACTGCTTTTTTTTCTCATTGATTACACTATAAAAATGTAAAAATTGAAAAAAAAAAAAAAAAGATCAATTGAAAATGAAATACTGAAGCTGTTATTTTAAACCAATTCTGGGTTTATAAAATGAGCTGCGCTTTGCAGAGAATCACATCTCTACTTCATCCTTCAAGGCCCGAGCCGCCACAATGATGTGTTGGGCGCCAAGGTTCTCAGAACAAAAACAATGGAAAATCTATGGCAAAATTCCAAATAAATAGCAGAATTATGAGTATAAAGCTGGCTGTATATTTATCACAAAATAGCGGTTTGTGTCTGTAATAAAGGGACATTAATCGAACTGAGCGCTTTATAGTAATCTACGCCATGCTACAAGACCATTAACACAGCACGGTTTACATCACTAAAAATGACCTAAAAAATGTTTTTATGCAGTTACTACATACAGAGGGGATCAGTTTTGTCTTGATCAAGGCTTTACTGAAAATGTTGTGTCACTTGCCGTCTGCAGAAATAATACAAGAGCTGTTTCTAGCGTATAAAATGAATTCAAAACCAAGCTCCGATTCTAGAACAATTGTTCTAATTATTTTGTAATAGAATCTATTCGAGTTATTGGAACAATCGCTTTCGCCTCATTTTATCAACAAGAAAAGCACTTTATGAATCTAATTGAGTGTACACACATTTAAAGATCGACTCCATAGAATGGCCCAATGCTGCCGATACCCGATCCAGCCGCTTGAGCGGGTTATCGGACCGATACCGATCCACATATGTGACCCTCCATGGCAAAAACGAGTCACTGGTTGCAAATTTCGTTGAGTTATTATATTTTCATGAAAGGGCATATATCGAATGAATCGGACGACATATGACTGAGATATCAACGTTCAAAGGAGTCGGGTTTCTCCTGTCACGCCAAGTGAGAAACAGAGAAATCTGCCTTTGAAGTTGACTATCACGAGCACTACAGACGCTATACGGTCTTACACGCTTGTATTTATTTAGCCTACGCTGTATCTGGTTGTTACATGGATAGCCCATTCATTAGGGTTAACTGAACTCGGGAGACGAAGATGGATTCCGGAGAAATATCTTTATGCTAGTCAACCAGTGGATTTACCGTAAATATTGAAGTAGAGCGGTCAAAACAGAAACTTTTAACATTCAGCTGGAATTGAATTCCTCACCTCAAGAAAATCACATTTTTAGGATGGAAAGGGTAAGTTTTTCAGCCAAATTTATTCACAACAGTACAGTATAGACCTTCCACTGTTTCAAAACACTAAAAACAAAAAATCCAAAATTTTACCCCACGGAACATAAACCGTTGTTTTTCTCGGAAACTCCGTTGCGACAAGCGACTGGTTTTGCCGCGGAGGGTCACACATCGGATCGGCTACATCTCTATTTATTATAACTGTACTTTTACATTGAAGAAATTAAACCTTTTGATCTAAAAATCTCCTGGTTGTATAGGACACATAAAATTATTATCCATAGCTTTAACTGTGTCTATACATTCTGTGTGTGTGTGTGTGCTGTGTGTGTGTGTGTGTGTGGGGGTGATATATACGCCTTCCCTGACGCCCACGCTAGGCTGTGTGAAAGCGACAGCCAGGCGCTGTGGCACACTCCTGTCCACATGCATTATTGAAAAATGTCAGCCGTAGTTCTCGGGTTTAAATGCAGTTGCAAATAAGCCTCCGACTGAGTGTGTGGTCAGTGGAGCATACTGCATTAACAAGACGAGAAGTGGAGGGGGGGCAAAATGCAGGAATAAAACACTGACATTTTGGTAATGAGAGAGAGGAGAGAAAGAGAGAGGAGAGAAAAGAGCCCATGCTTCTTCCCCAGCAGCCACCAAAGAGTTGGGAGTGCATAAGCTCACAAGATTTAGAAAATGCTTTTTGTTCGACGCCAGAAAGAGATTGGTCATATGGAGACTAAGATGGCAGACTGGTGACTGATACAGAGTCAGATCTGCCTCCTAGTCAGCCAAGTTATTTGGGATTAATGATGCGTGAGGGGGGAAAATCACCAAAAAGCCATTAAAGACCCGACTTTACTTAGCTGCATCCCTAAAAACAGACCTTAAACTTAATCATCACCATTAACCCTACATATTCTGTATTCTTTTCTTTTAAGGGAACTTGAGATTTGTAAGGTTAAATATCAGTTTGGTGACACCATTTCGCCAGCAAAGGGAACACCCGAAGATCCATCACTTAGCGATTTCCATCGGAGACATCCCTAAATTGGCTTAATGGTGAGCGCTTATGAACCTTATTATGAGATAATACGATTAATCTCAATCAATATCCCATCGGGCGATTAACGCTGTCCTTCCTTTATGAAATTTTAACGATCTGAGGCCCATTGTTTGCTACGAGGGGGAAAAACCAAAGCATTAAATTGTGATTAAAGGGCCAATTAAAAATGGAGGGCAATCTCTGAAAGTCCAGACTCAGTTTACACGCACGGCTCTGAATGATCTGTGTGTGTGTGCTTTGCGTGTTGTGTGTGTATCTGCAGGCCACTGGGAAAGTCTTTCAAGCACTAACACTCTATAAGGCCATTTCACACATACCCCAAGCAGGCAGCCGCTTCCACGCACATATTAAATGTCAGTGGGCTGGTTTGTTGTGACTGTTAATGCGGAATGATATTAACAATTTATTCATTTTTGCCAACGTAAAACCATCTCATGGCGGCACCGTTTCCCTCGAAGCCCCAATCCCTTCCCCTGCCTAAAGAGGGTGACCCCAGCAAAGGTCGTGACTCTGCAGGGTGCTGATATGAGTTAAACATGATTTTCTCGTAGAGTATCAGGCCCAGGAGGTGTTAATGTGCTTTTTGCGGTGATGGAGGCTCAGCGCTCAGCTGGAAGACCAGATATTAACATCTGAAGTCCGTCTACGAGTAATATTAACATGAACACAACATGAGAGTATGGTGGAAGTGCCTTTATTATAAAAAGACTACAACAAAAATTCAAATAAATGTAGTCAAATAAAAACATATGGTCCATATTTCTGACCGTCATATTATTATTATTATTAGTTATTATTATTATTATTATTATTATTATTCCAATCATTTAGTTGGTGGAATTTTTTTATTGCTGTATAAGTTTTTTGATGCTTGATAATACTAATTTAACAGTTTTGATCATAATTTGTCTTAGTCTGGCAATACTTTGCTTTTATATATTTCTTGTTAATTTTTCACTCTGTCTCTCTCTCTCTCTCTCTCTCACTCGCCGCTTCTCTGGATACTTGAGGTGTGTGTGTGAGTGTCTGTGTGTTGGAGAGTGTACAGCTTTTTCAGCTTGTATTGTCACAGATGTCCCTACAATTACAGGAAACCCAGATTGTCATTGTGGTTTTAGGTGTGATCATAGGAGACATTTTCTATGAGGACATTTACAAAAAAAGTTCAGATTTGATGAAAAAACTGAGGTAAAAGATGGTCTTTTGGTTTCTAGGTTAAAGTAAGTAGAAGATCTCATACAGGGCCAAAGCAAAACCATGACAATGTGTGTATGTTGGTATGTAATAATAATATGATTTGTCTATTTTATGGATTTGTGGTTACATTTATGTATGTGACGACTGGTCCCTATGAGGAATAAATGATTTTACAGAAATATTTTTACTTGAAAAAGCAAAAGAGGTTGCCCTAAGGGTAAGGTTATGATAGGGTTAGGTAGTATTATTTATAACTGGGGTCATTATGAGAGTCAAAATGAAAGACCTCACAAAGATAGTAATACTAAAGAGACTGTGTGGAGTGTGTGTGTGTGTCTGTGTGTGTGTAGGAGGAGGACTCTCGGGTCGGGTCAGCGTGGTGCTGCAGGTGACTCATGCTTCCAGGCTTGATCTGAAGCCGAGCAAATAAAAAAAACCTTGAACAGCAGCACACCAACTCTGGAGATGTCTGGCAAGTAAGGCAGGTAGTGTGTGTGTGTTTGTTATTGGTGACAAATTACTGTAGATTTGGTAAAATAGCAATAAAATCTTAGTTTGAATTTTTCTGTGGCTTTTCACCTAATGCTTTGACCTCTGTGCTTGCAGCTTTAATATTATTATTATTATTATTAATTGAAGAGTTATTGTCGGTCGGTCTTAGGTCCAGACCAGTAAAATATCGGGGTCGGTTTAATTTAGTTTAGTTGAATATTGTGCAACAAATCCAAATTGGAAAGTAGCACCAGCGTTGTTTCACTGGAAAAGAGATAGAGGCTATAGCTACAGAACAAATCTGTTGCATGCAGCAGAGAAACACAAACAGTATTTATAGTTGCTTTCCAAATCAAGTGACTTCTGGTCCCAATTTTGCCGCTCTAATGCACCAGAACAACACAAGCGGGACATGTTCATTAGCAGATTAATTGTTTCAGATTCGTTCATTTTCACAGTTCGCCTTTTCTTTCTGATTAATTATCATATTTATGCTTAAGTTAATGTAGGATGCGATCCAGGTGTAATAATGGCATTTGGAATCTGATGCATCTACAACAAAAGTTAATTTGTCTCTATAAATCTGGTCTCCATGAATTATTAATGCCTCACAATGTATAAATGTTGAAGGTGTGGAGCTTCACGCCAGGTTTATATGTGTTCAGTTCATGTTCTCGAATGCGCCCAGATTAAACCCCAAACTGGAAGCCTTGTGTTCAGATTTTAGTAGTGTAGTGGCGTTGGAGGTAGGAAGTCTAGTGGTTAGACTACTCGCTTCTGGACCAAGAGCTCATGGGTTCAAATCCTACTTCCAAAGCACTACCGCTTATGGTGTCATATTATGGTAGGATGCTTGCATCTGGACCAAGAAGGTATTAGTTCAGATCCTGTCACTAGCACTACCCTCATTGGGACCTTGAGGAAGACCTTTAATCCCAAATTGCTGAGGCAGATGTCAGCGTAACAATTAGAGAGTTGGCCCTTTAATCAAAAGGTCACTAGTTAAATCCTTAGATCTATAAACATGCTATTGGGGTACTATGAGCAAGGTACCATCCCTAAGCACAAATATCAACGTCACAACTTTTACTTCATGCTTTTAATGCTAAGGCAAGTTTAAGACCTTTTATAACAACAAGTTTGAGCTAAATTCATAATGCAAATATTCAAAATGATTCATATGCAAATTTTGACGGTATGATATTTAAAACATGAAAAGATGTCTTTATTTGAACATTTAAAATGGTTAGTAAATTAAATCTATCTTTAATAATATTTTCATGGTCTTAAAAACTGCTATTACCCTGACTTTTACTATTTAACAATTTATTAATTTATTCATTCTTCACTGGGTTATTATTTCTATAAATTAATCAAAATTTATCTTTCATAATATTTTCACTTTTTTATATTTTAATATGAAAAAAATGTTCTTTAATTTGTCATACTTTCATCACATTTCATCTTAGTTTTTTATTCTTCTTCTTTGTTTTTTAACTTTTTAAGGAATTTCTTTTTAAATGTAAAGATTTTGGGCTGCATGTTATTATAAATGGAGCTATACAAATAATAAGTTATTATTATTATTATTATTATTATTATTATTATTATTATTATTATTATTATTAATAATCGCAATCATAACTTATAATCATAATCATAATCATTCATTTTAAAATTGTAATTAATGACATTCATCATAAAAAGTTGTGTTCTAGATTGTAAAGCCCAAACATTTCTTGACACAAAGATTTTCTTCACTCCAATTCGATTAACTCACACAACACAGGAGCTTGGAGTGAATCCTTACAAAGCTCAGCTGGCTCTCTTTCCTCCTGCTCTTCCTCTTCTACTTCTTTCCTCCCTGGAGAATTAAAAACCTGTTCCCCAATTAACGTCTATTATCTCGCTTTGTCTGTGTCCTGGTACTTGACTACTCTTGTTGTTTCTGTCCTTCTCAGAGAGTTTGCCCGAGGCTGACTCCGCCAGGAAAAGCCAAACTATTTAGCAGCTATTTGCGACAATTCCAAACTAAAACTGCACAATGGGTTTAATTCCTCATTGAGCCAAAATTCCACTGCTTATCACACTAGAACTAATCAAGATTAAGGTAAAAGAAAATCCTTTAATAAAGCGTTTGTTTACCTGACATTGCAAGTTAGTATTGAGCCTCATTCAACAACTGATCTTGGAGAAGAAATGTGTCCTTAAAAGACATTTAGGTGTTTATGAAGATAAATAGATGAGCAAAATTATTGTACAAAACATTTCAAGTATCAACACCTTTAGGACTTTGCATCGCCAAACAACACAGTCTTTTTAATGGAAACCAAAAACAGTTATTCTGACCTGAACCACAAAGTTTAAACGGGATTTTTTTGTGAACTAAGTTTCTACGAAAAGTTTCATACAATCTATTTTGGCAATAAATCTGATTTGCAGATACTGACATTTGTCAGTGTTTTCTAGCTGAACTAACAATGAAATTTTATTGCTATGTATAAAATGTTAAAACACAAGCTTTTCTTCACTTCCACATTCATATGTTATACTATTAATATATAAACTATTTTTAAAAATAATTAACATCTCACATTTATTTGTTTTTAATCTGGATTAAAGCTTGTTATTGTTTTTTACTTGTTGCTGCTATATCTACATCAAAAATATAAAATAAAATAACAATAGCCTGGAGAGGGAGATGTTAAACCAGACCAACAGAGATACTGAAAAAGTAGTTCAGTTAAAAACTTTATTATTTATTTTTTTATTAGTTGTACACCTCCAAAACTGAATTCAATAAAATTTCTGTGTTCTCTTCGTTTTGGAGAAATATATCAATTGCTAATTTGTTGTTATAAAAGAAGGCTAGGTGTGTAACAAAAGTGTGAGAGACTGGTTCTAGTGTTGAGAAGTATATTGCATTGTATATTTTTTAAACAATATAGAGTAATTTAGACACTGTAATTTGCATCATATCAGAGAAGATTTGATGACGTGAGACAGCTGTAATGAAGACCTCACCCATTCAAAAATTCTAATCGCGGCAGACGAGCAAGCAGGAACTAATGAGCTGTCAGTAGCAAAACACAAAAAACATGATTCATGTATTGTCTGACCATTACAATTGAAACAATTATGTCAAGTTTCTTCACCATGATGAGTGTTTATGGAAGGAAAAGCTGGGATTAGGAAGATCTATTTCATGTTTTTTTTACAATTGTTGAGTTTTCTTGGCTATTTTAATGTGTGAATGTACATATATGCTATGTACTGTAGGTCACACTGTGTATGTATTAAATATGCCAAATATTGTGGTTGTTTCCAGTAATATATAACATCATACAGATAAATCAGATATAACATCCTTATAGAATGTGACATTGTAAATGAAATAATGAACAAGGAACAATTAATCCTAAAAATTAGACTCTGTAAATTTGAGTTGAAATAATTGGTAAATCCACCTGATTTAATGGATACATTAAGGCAGCTATTGAACTTCAGTTTTAAGTCAAACCAGACCTTTTTACAGTTTGTATGTGTATTAACACAGACACAGCTATAATTTGTTATGATATTTTATTTATATATTTATATTTATTTTGCCCATCCTTATTATTATTACTCATTTTACTCATTTATTACTTTTAAAGTAAGAGCCTTTTTTAAGTGGGTGCGACAACATTTTGTTGTATATTATTGCATTGACGAAGGAATCTTGAATCTTAATTGCCCAAGTTGAATCCCAGTAAGTCTGAGCTCTAGTAAATCAAAGGAATCCATAAATCAAAGTCACAACCTCACCATATCTTTTCAGAACTTGGTTTTCTAAGATATGTAGATATCTTCTTTCAACATCAGATGGATCTTCAGTCCTATTCTCACCAATCGATGCTCACAGTTACTTCCCATTTCATTCTCTGGTCATCTCTAAGCTGGACTGCTGCAACCTCAATAGCTGGACCTCCATTGAAGAAACTTGTCTACAGACTTGTCTACAACAAGCCCTAAATTCTCCAAACTCACCTTCAAGACCCCTAAGAATGGAACTGCACCTCCCTTGGCTTATCAGCACTAATCAAACAGTGTGTGACACATTTATTGTGATATAAATTGGATGCTTTATCTAGAGCAACTTTCCATTTTCCTGATTTCGGGGATTTTCCTGATTGGAGCAACTTGAGGTTTAGGGTCTTGCCCAGTGATGGTAGCGCTGAAGGTAGGATTCATACCAACAGCCTCCAGAGGCGAATATCCTAACCCCTAGACCACCACCACTCCAAATATATTGACCCACCCCTACTCGGGGCTTCATCTAACACTTTTCAAGCCTACTCCATTGCTGTGGTACTTTTCGTCCTCTCAAAGCATCAAGCGCTGCTCCTCTTCATCCACCAATACTAAAGAGGAAGACATGCATCAAGACACTTTAAAAGTTTTGGCTTCTCTAACAGAGTTTGTTAAGGTGTGTAATTCAGCTGGCAATAATTTAGTTGGACAACACTTGTTGATTTAAGTCTAGCTTTACAGATTGAAGAACATTCATGAACTACAAATCACTGTTGTACGTTGCTCTGAATAAGAGCATCTGCTAAATACTGTAAATGTGAATGTAAATACCTTTACAAAAACAAAATGTTTGTGGCAGGTTTGCGGCAAACTTGTGGTTAACTTGTGGCAAACAGGGAATTTGCCAGAATATCTTGCCACAGGTTTGGCATTGTCAGTCACTAGTGGCAATGTTCTGGCAACAATGACAAATTGCCACCAGTGACAAATGTATTTGCCAGTGATTTGCCAAAACAATTTGCCAGTAATGCCAAACTTGTAGTAAACCTTTGGTGATAATTTTCAAGTTTGCTAGAAGTCCACTGTAAGTTTGTCACAAACCTAATTTGCATGTGAAAATATGACCTTGCTGCAAATTTGTGGCAATACTGCCAAAAGTTAATGGCAACTGTTTGCCAGAAGCCTACATTTTTTTTAGGGATACAAACATAGTCACATTTACAATTTGAAGTTAATCTGGCATCTTCACATTTTCATTTCCAATTGAAAATCTGATGTTCTAACAGTGAGAACTTAGAAGAGATAGTTGTATAAATAGTAATAATTAGTAATAATAATAATAGTATAAGTAGTAATAATTAATTAGTTTTGAATTGGAGTAAATGAAGTATGTTAACCTGACTAATTGATCAAATCCTTTTTGACAGTGTACCTGTTGTATTGGGGCAGATTGTCCAGATGGGGGGCATAGTGGGGGGTGTCAGTGGGGGATAAATTTGGGACATTGCATGTGCCAGGCAGAGGTATGGTTGGGTGCTGTAAGCGCATGATTAGTGTGCAATGAGCCGAGAGTTCGCCTCCTTCAGCCTGAAAGAGCTTGGGGCAGCTTTGGAAAAAAGGCAGCGTATAAAAGTAATCTATCAGCCGTAGACTTTATTACCCATGACATTGGTCACAGTGTCCTCGTGTAGGCCATCTGAACCTCCGCCGTCCGAATTTCAGACTAGTGCCTCGGCCATAAAGAGATGCTGGAATTGTCCAGATCTGCAATAAGCAGCTACTAAAATGTCAACTTAATAAATAGCACTTTAAAAAATAAATATAGCAACAAAAAGCACAACAGAATCCCAGATTTGGGGTCTACACTGAAGAGAAAAGTTTTATCTGATCCTTAAACTTAAAAACCTCAGTGTAATTGATGTTTCAAGTTGGATTTACTAATTATTTAGCCAATCTGGGATAAATAGGGCTTTTATTGAACCCGCAACCTCATTTTTAAATTAAAAGAATTTATGAATATTAAGAAATAAACAGGTATTTCTAAGTAATCCAAAATTATTTCCAGTAGTTTAATGAGATATACTGTATGGCAATAAAAATATCCTTTACTTTGTAATTCATTTAATCTTTTGTAAATACTGATATTTTGTGAAACAATTTACCGTTATCTTTTTACAGTTTGGTCCAGAGACAGATTTCCTTTCCACAAGGCCACCACCGTGTCACAAGATGATCATTTCATCTGTCATAATGTTGCTTGATAATGTTGTTGCCACATCCCCTGGGTTGTACATGGAGATGCAATTTGAAGAGCAATGCTCGCTATGAGGTCCGTGCTGGCAGCGGTTCTCCTGGGGTTGCCTGGTTACCGGACAACTGCCTGTCATCGTCCCGGCGCTCTTGTCTCGTCTCCATAAAATGCCTTCTGTTCTGCACACAAAAAGCCAGCAGTGAACATGACAAAGAGTCAGAATTATCAGAGAAGGCAGCTGAGATTCAGTACAAACGAGAACCATTTCAAAACACAGCACTGAACGCTGATGAGTCGAGAACACAGAGTCTCTCCATCAAGTAAATTGTCACATTTGAAGTGAAAGTGAGTGATTAAATGAGACCGCTGAACCCGGGAAGGAGCAGTGGGCGGCTGGGCAACAGCCAATGAGCAGTGCTTGGGGATGGTACCTTGTTCATCAGTACTTCAGTGCTACTTTTATCGATCCTTAAAGCCAAGCTGCTCCAAGGACACCATCCCTTAAATGTTCCTTTTCATTTCAAGTAAAATATGTGACCCGATCTGCTGTAATAAGTCGGAAGTCGGCGTTCTATTTATTTAGATACGGGCCGATTATGTTGAAAAACATCACAAAAATATCGATTTTTCTTTTTTGGAGACCAGATTAATTTTGAAGACCTTTTCTTTCGTATAAGATCAAAAAAGAAAAATCGATATTTTTGATGTTTGTCAACATAATCGGCCCGTATCTAAATAAATAGAACGCCGACTTCCGACTCATTACGGCAGATTGGGTCACATATGGTTTACATTTAAAAATAAAGACCATTTTAAAAGCATCTTAAAATTGACAGGTAAGTTTCTGGTGTCACATCGATTAATAACAAGAAATAACAAACCCCACAAAAACTTGTCTGACCAAGACAAGATTCAGTCTGGTTATTTCAATTTGAATCTCCTCACTCAAGTGAGGAGCTGTATTGTCCATGAAGAGTGTATTCTCCATTAAGTTTCTCATTTTTAACCTTAATTAAAACCATTGAGATTTCAGCCTTGATGCCTGTTATCAATTCCAGTGGTGAAACCCAAGTGTGTTTGATATCCTGCTTCTTTGAAATTGAAACATCATGCACTCCAGATCATCGAATTAAGGTGTTCCAATGGGGGTTGTCTTTCAGGGGTTGGGTTTGGCCCCTTGTTTCCAGTGAAGGGGATTCTTAATGCTTCATCATACCGAGAGATTTTGGCCATTTTCATGCTCCTAACTTTGTGGGAAGAGTTTAGGGATGGTCCCTTGCTGTTCCAATATGACTGCACACCAGTGCACTAAGCAAGCTCCATAAAGACATGGATGATGAGTGAGTTTGGTGTAGAGGAACTTGACTGTCCTGTACAGAGTCCTGACCTCAACCACATAGAACACCTTTGGGATGAATTAGCGTAGACTGTGAGCCAGGCCTTGTCGTCCAACATCAGTGGCTGACATCACAGATGCTCCTCTAGAAGAATGGTCATAAATTCCCATAAACACACTCCTAAACCTTGTGGACAGCCTTCCCAGAAGCTTTGTTATAGCTGCAGAGGATATGCCAACTCTATATTAAAGCATATGAATTAAGAATGGGATTTCATTAATGTCTGTGTGTGTAAAGGTAGGTGTGAGACAGTTTCCTGCCACAACTCACAAATCCAATTCCCCCTAAAATTTACAAATTATAACCAACTGGTGCAGACTCATGAAGAGTGGAAATCAGGCTAAAATCAGGGTTAAAATGATATAAGTCTAATTTTTGTCCAACGTGCAACATGTCAAAGTAGATTTTGGTGAGTTTTAACTGATGCTGTAAAAATGCTAGAACAATTAACCCCGCCCTAACATTGACCTCAACCATTTATAACTTTCAACACTTAGTTGCCTCGTCATTTTGAAAACAAATTGGAAAAGACAACACAGTGCTGATGTCTCCAATTATCTCCAACTCTCCAGAGACCTGTCCTGCACTGTTTGGTTGTAATGTTAATTAAATTGACTCTCCACAGATGGAGTTCACCCGAATGAAGTCACAGGGAAAAATATGACCCCTAATTGTTCAAGTACCCACATTAACACTTCATAACCTTTCATACAATATGATTTGTGATGCACTCGTAAGAATATGGAAAGTGCAAAGGGTGACACAAGTGAAAGTGCAACCCTAACCCTAATTGGACAATGAAGTCGTGTTCATTCTGCTGTCTTGCATCCACATTTTTTAACGGTTTGTACGCATGGGAGTGTTGCTCTGAAAATGTTCAAGTTAAAATTCAAGTTCAGTTGCATTTGTAATATGTGCAAGTGAGTGATTATTTATCATTGTGAACACACCACAGCACAGCACACAGTGCACGACAAGGAAATGTGACCTCTGCATTTGATCCATCTGTAAATGGAGCAGTGGTCAGCTAACAAGGCCAGCGCCCACAGAGCAGTGCTTGGGGACGGTACCTTACTCATAAGCACCTCAGTGATACCTTTACCAGCCCTTGGATTCGAACCAGCGACCTTCCGATCATGGGGCAAACTCCTTAACCTTTATGCTATGAACTGCTCCAGCTGTGTTTTTTGACACAGGGCCAACATTACACCCTTAATTTAAATTGTCAATGTGAACACACCACAGCACATAATGCACCACTATGAAATGTGACATCTGCATTTGACCCTTCTGTGAAGGAGCAGCGAGCAGCTGTGATAGCCCGCGGAGCAGTGCTTGGGGATGGTACCTTGCTCATGAGTACCTCATTGGTACCAGTCCGGGATTTGAACCAGTGACCCTCCAATTACCTGTAACACTACCAACTGCCCCAACATCTATTATTAATTAATCATTCAGATTTGAGCATCTGACAAGCACATACTAGCAGACTTGAACTTAATCGGTGCAGTAGGTAGCGTAACGGTTAGGGAGTTGGCACTGAGATCGGAGGGTCACGGTTCAAAGTCCCGGGCTGGTAAAGGTACCACAGAAATACTAATCAGCAAGGTGCTGTCCTCAAGCACTGTCAAATGCAGAGGTTACATTTTGTTTTGGTGCACTGTGTGCTGTGCTGTGTTAACAATGACAAAAAATAACCCACTCACTTAAATTCTAGTGGTGGAATTCAAAAATGTTGGATGTAACCCTCGCCAGAGACTCGGACTCGACCGAAGCTACCAAGCAGTGCCTATAAATACAACTCAGCAAATGACCACAGAGAATCGGACGAATCGGTTTGTAGGGGACAGAGACCGTTCTGAAAATGACTCCTTGGAACGTTTCGTTGGATCGTTTCTGGCCTTGGGAAGTAGCCGTGGCAAAGGTATTTTATGCCATAATCTTGTCTCAATTGCCACTTTGTCAAGTTGTATTTCCCAGACGAGGCAATTGAAAAGCGGAGGCTCCGGGGCCTCTGCTGCTCCGAGGCGAGAGGTCTGTTGACATTTATTGTCTCTGTCGAGGGATAACAGCTCCAATCTCACGCATATTTCAAAGCGGGGGGAGAAACTGTAACTCTGGCTCTCGTTTCTCACATTATGCTTCTCGTCTCAAAAGGAGTGGTTGCGTAAGTGTGGCCATGTTGTTGTTTAGAGGTATCCTTCCTTGTAATTAATAATTCTTATAGGCATGGTGTCATGAGCTATAGTGAGCCTAGATGTTTTGCCCACAATTCTCAAAGGAAATATTGTTTATTACCAGCTTATCTGTTAGTAATTGGATAATTAATTTTTCATTGTGAGTGTACGAAAGCAAACAAGCGTTGCTTGACAGGGAAATTCAGAAACGTTACGCTATAACTACAAGATGTATAGTGACATTAATTTATCTTGAAATGAATTCTTAATCTTAATTAATCTGTTTAAATTGCATTCAAACAAAAACAACAAAAGTAACTGATTGCATGCCATTTGTTCATTATCTCTGCTTGCACTAGTCCTTTGAAGCATGTTTGAAACATGCTGATGTTATGTCTGTCAAGGTCTTTTATAAATGAGATGTAAGATTTCTGCAAATTTAGCAAACTGCACTTTAGGGGGAAATAAACTCCCTTTGAGTCACTTTAATAAGAAAACATTCAAGCAGAGCTGCTTTGCACTTTAAATTCTCCTGAGGTTGTCGATTTGATTGCTTTCGAGACAAAAAAATGCATAAAATTGTAACACACTGTGTGAAGTAGGATGTGAAGGACCATGATCAATTGAAAATGTTATAATCGCCCAAATTTCCATAGATTTCCACTGAAAATACATTATCAGCTTACATTAGATCTTAATTAAAGTGCATACAAATTATTTTTTGTTGTGAACATAGCATAGCACACAGTGCATCACAGCCAAATATGAGCTCTTCATTTGACCCATTCATGATGGAAGTGGGCAGCTTTTTGGCAGTACTGGGTGAAAGTACCTCTCTCCTGAGTACCTCAGTGGTACCTTTAATGGTCTGGCACTTGAACCACGACCTTCCTATCACAGAAATAACTAACTGGGCCCCCAAGGACATGGCAACAATAAAACAATAAACTGGCCTCTGGTCCAAGAGGTTGTAGGTTTGAATCCTACCTCCAACACTACCATCACTGGGTTCTTGAACAAGACCCTTAAAAACCAAGTTCCTCCAGGGAGATTGTGCCTGAAATTAAGCTTACATTGAAGCAAATCATGATAAGAGGGTCTGCTAAATGTAATATAAAATATATGTTTGAATTCTTGTGTATTTTCAAAGCAAGTACTCTTGAGTAAAACTTGACACACAGGAGCTGTGTTACTCTCCTGGACCAAAATGTAACATTTCAGTGATTCAGGTTTGCTTTTGAGGTTAAATACCCAGAAGACAATTCCTTCTCTTTTTCAATTTTGCCTACTTTTTGAAATTTTCCTTCTTGCTTTTTCAAGTAAATTCTCCCATGCTTCCTTCTCCCCTGTCGTAACCGATCTGGACCCAGTTGTCCGTAAAGCAGCTTTACAACAGCGTCTATTATAATAATCGCTACACAAATAAAATGGAATTGAATAAGGCTTAGTGTGGTCGTTGGAGAGCGTAAGTGATAAGGGACGCTGGCCGAGCAGGGGTTCTATTGTTGGAGGAATTTCATCGTCAGCGTTCTCCAGACGGCATCGCGCAACCCGAATGCATCTCTGCCTCCAGGATTGTGTGATTCCGATGCTCTTATCCAGGCCTCCACGGACGACACCTTCTATACAGAAACAACTATTCTTCCTCTGCTCTTCCACATTCACCTGTGTTTACCCTATATTCTTCACAGTGACCAGCTGTTAAATCCACCTTAACTCTGCTAGCAGCTGTGTTACAATACAGACAATCAAACATTTGCCAAATCTTAGTCATCTCTCATTTCATTCGTTTACTTTCTAAAAAAATGTTTAAGATTAAACGTGCTTTATTGATATTGTAATCAGATCTGTAATCTCTGTTCCAGGTCAACCTCTTGGTCCCAAGATGAGTATTCTAAACACAAGACCACCACTACCCCACCTTCAGAATCATGTATTGAGTGCAAGGCTTAACCTGTAAACTGCAGCAATGTTTTCTGAGATTGAACGTGCCCCAGGTGAGCTGTTGGATGAACAGTTGGAAAATAAACCATAAAAGAAAAGCTTGAATTTGTCCACATTCCAAGTGACCCAACCTGATTGAAGGAAACCAGAAAACCCACTGATCCAAAATCAGCCCACATCCCAGCCGATAGTACGGAACGAGCATTCGGATGCTAAAAGTGTAAGCCTGACTTGAGCTCTTTACTCAGATCTAATTTATCCCTCGTCTCAGCAGGCAAAAGGAAACACTTGGGAGACGCTTAAGAGCAGCTCAGAGTGGCTTTGAAAAAGCACATCAAACAGGCCCTGGTGCAAATTCCCCCCAAAAATACAATGAGGGCCTCGATTCGACAGCCAAGCTTTTCATGTAGAGTTCTGCTGGTGTTTCAGGGAAATCCTACCTCTAGTAATACTAAATCTATGTAGGCAGAGATCAGTTCCTAAACGTGACAGGGAGGATTTTAAAAAAATTATTGTATTTTCGGGAAAGAACTGTGCTGACCTTATTCTTATCCAACAACCTGATGGGTAAAATTCTAACTCTAACCTTAAATATGTATGGTTGTTATGATTTCACTTTCTTTAGATTTCACTCTTAAACTCCCAGAACTTCCAGTTCTTAAACACAAGCATGAGGATTCTTATTTATTAATTTATTTAGGAGGTTGTTTATTAATTTATTTGTGTATTTGCTTATTTATTTATTTTATTCAGTTAGCTAGTTAGTTAGTTTTGGAATAAGCATGTGCTGAACTCCTGCTCACCTCCCAGCTCGATGCGCAGACAGCACAGGTGGCAACTGCATTCAGATTGGTACGAAAGAGAGCATTTCAACGTAATCTCAGTAATGAAAATGCCATTACGCTGCACGGCCTCATGCCGCTGATGAGCTATAAATGCGCTCGGAAATGTTAGGAACACTTTTGGTGCATGAGGGAGGTATTACATGTCATCCGGCTCGATGTGACCAAATCACGTTGCATTACAAAGTCTCTTTAGGGGAGATTATAACTGCAGATTATAGAGATAAGAATATATCTTTCTATGTCATTTTTACCAAATAAGAAAAACTATATGCTGCTAATTTTTAATAATAAATAAATAGCTTATTTTCAATTTTTCATCAATACAGATGTTTTAATGTTAATAATATAGATACAAAAATAATTTATTCATTGGAATAAAAAGTATAATAGACTGCTATGGTGCATGTGAAATGTGCCCATTTCTTCTTCTTCTTCTTCTTCTTCTTCTTCTTCTTATTATTATTATTATTATTAACTAAATTTTAGTCTGAGCTAGAGAAGTGAAATGAAAATGGGGGAGGAAAAGAAAAGAAAAACAGGAATCATATCATAAAGTCATTATGAGTTCATGAATTTGTAATGTGCTGGAGCAAAGCTAAGCTGCAGATCACAGCGATGGCAATATAAAGCATAGACTTGACCTTGGGAATGCGGCCGAGATGATTGGCTTCAGAAATCGATGTAGAAATCCCTGATGTGTGTTCACATAAAGCAAAAAAGCTGCAGATCAGCTGCTGTCAATCTTACTGCATTTGCTCCGCTGCACATTAACAATGTATTATCATCTTAAGTCTGATGGCTAAATTATATTGCTGCTTTTCTTCATTGCTTTCTGTTCGGGGTTAAAGAGTAAAGGCTGTGAAATCATGATGACCGCATTGCATGTCTTGAGTACAGATTCAGAAAAAAACATAGAGGCAGTGATTTATCATCAAATATTTAATTTTAATTCTTAATTAAAATCTTAATGTTATGTAAAAGTAAATACATTCATTCATTATCCAGACCGCTTAATCCCAACTGGGATCGCAGGGAGGACCGGAGCCTATCCCTAGAACTCTGAGCGCAAGGCGGGAACAAACCCTGGGCAGACGCAACACACCGCAGGACCCAGGACCGTCTAGCTGTGTCTATAATTATTTTACTTATACTTATTTGAACTGTCTAAACATTGTTTAGTTTCTTCTTTCTTAGTTTCTTTTCTGTTGTTAGATAGATAGATGCTTTATTGTCATTGTACCAGTACAACGAGATGACGTTTGGGGCTAGCCTACAGATGTGCACAGCAAAGATTTAGAAATGTAAAAACATAAAATTAAAAATTACAAGTCTTAGAATTGACTTAAATACCTTGCACCAGAGAATGAATATGGGATGCAACTAAAGTTATGTACACACAGAGGTATAGATTGCACAAGAAGTAAGATGCCAAGTGAAATATTGCACTAAACTATAAATAAGTATTGATGAGTGAGTGAGTGAGTGAGTATTGATGAACAGTTCAGTCCAGTGTAGTTGTTGGTGTGATGTTGAATCTATGTAGAGAGTTCAGCAGTGTTATGGCAGTGGGATAGAAGCTGTTCCTCAAATGGGTAGTGTGGGCATACAGAGATCTGTATTGCCTACCCGATGGCAGCAGGGAGAAGAATTTGTAGCCAGGATGGGTTGGGTCCTTCATTATTTTCTCAGCCCCGCGGTTGCACCGAGTGTGGTGAATTTCTTCCAGAGATGGAAGTTGGGTGCCTATGATCCGTTGGGCAGTTCTGATGATGAGCTGCAGGGTCTTTCTGCTCTCCAAGGTGCAGCCAGAGTACCACACATTGATGCAGTATGTGATTACTGACTCTACTGTACACCTATAGAAGTTCACCAGCAGCTGCTGTGGGAGTTGTGCTTTCCTCAGGTACCGCAGGAAGTGGAGCCTTTGGAGACCTTTTTTGGCCATCATTTATGTGTTGATGGTCCAAGACAGGTCTTGGCTAATATGGACCCCAAGAAATCTGAAGCTCTGGGCGATGTCCACCTGCTCACCACCGATGCTGATGGGAAGGTGGCAGTTGTTCTTCTTCCACCTCCTGAAGTCCAGGATCAGTTCCTTGGTTTTTTTGGAGTTCAGGGCAAGGTTGTTGTCTCTGCCAAGAATTCCAGGTTCCAGGCTGGCTCATTATTGTTTGAGATCAGACCTATCACGGTTGTATCATCTGCAAACTTAATGATGATATTTGAATCATGGGTGGGTTTGCAGTCGTGTGTGAAGAGGGAGTACAATAGGGGACTGAGAACACCGCCCTGAGGTGCTCCAGTATTAAGCGTGATAGAGGTGGAGGTACGGTTACCCATGTGTACCGTCTGTGGTCTGTCCATGAGAAAGTCTAACACCCATTTACACAGTTGTGTGTTTAGTTCAAGGTTATCCAGTTTGACGGCCAGCTTGGTTGGGGGAATGGTGTTAAAGGCAGAGCTGTAGTCAATGAACAGTATCCTTACATAGTTGTCTCACTGTTCTAGGTGTGACAGGGCAGTGTGAAGGGCCAAGGAAATGGCATCCTCAGTTTACCTGTTTGGCCTGTAGGCAAACTAGTGTTGGTCCAGAGTGGGAGGGATGTTTTTTTTTGATGTGTGCTAAGACCAGCCTTTCAAAGCACTTCATAACAATGGGGGTCAGGGCCACTGGGTGGTAGTCATTCAGTGTCTTGACTGCTGTCTGTTTTGGAATGGGGATGATAGTGGCCAACTTGAGACAGGTGGGGACAGTGGCTTGTTTCAGGGAGATGTTAAAGATGCTGATGAAGACTGCAGTCAGCTGGCCTGTGCAGTGTTTTAGCACATGTCCAGGAATGCCATTAGGTCCTGCAGCCTTGTTGGGATTAGTGTTGCTGAGGGCTTTTCTCACCTCATGAGGGTTGAGCACAAAGGTGTTTTGTGGAGCCTCCTGCAGGGTCAACTTAGTGTGGTGGGGGAAGGTGTTGTCAAACTGAGCAAAGAAATGATTCAGATCATCAGGTAGGGATGAGTTAGCTCTGCTGATGGGGCCGATGTTGCTGCTTCTGTAATCAGTGATGGACTTGATGCCCTGCCATATGTGTCTAAGGTTGGAGTCATTGAAGTGCTCCACTATTTTGTCTGTTTAGGAGTGTTTTGTCTCCTTGATGCCTCTCTTCAGGTTGCATATGGCAGTTGAGTAGGCCTCTCAATCATCAGAGTGGAAAGCCTCATCACATGACTGCAGGAGCTTTTGGACATCCCTGTTCATCCATGGTTTGCGATAGGGGAAAGTGCAGATGTTCTTGTAGGTAGTGACAGTGTCCATACAGAAGTTTATATACGAGACAACAGAGGATGCATAATTGTTCAGGTCAGTGTGGTTGTCCAGTGTGGATTCTAACCTGAATAAATCCCAGTCTGTGTCTTCAAAGCAATCCTGTAGACTGGTCATATCTCCTTCGGGCCAGATAGATCTTAACAGTGGGCTTTGTTCTGGTGATAAGGGGTCTGTATGCTGGTGTCAGGAACAAGGAGATATGGTCAGACCTTCCAAGGTGGGGGAGGGTGATGCTTTGTAAGTGTAGTATGTTACAGTAAATGTGATCCTGCGTTCTATTTTCTCTGGTTGGAAAATCTACAAATTGGTAGAATTTGGGTTTTGAGATTGGCATGATTAAAGCCTCCAGCAATGATAATGACAGCATCTGGGTGCATGTTTTGCAGTTTGTTTGTGACATACAGTTTAGTGAGTGTTAGCTTAGTGTCATGATGTGGGAGTTGGGGAAGGAGAGGAGGACACTGTTGCAGGCATGATAAAGGGTTTATTGAGGGACATTGTCTGGTGAAAGACAAAAGGGGAAAAGCAGGGAAAAACAGGGGAACAAAGACAGTCCAAAAACAAGGGCAAAAAGGCACATGAAAACAGGCACAAAGTAACAACTGAAAGATGAGGCCCATGCTCCCAGTAGTAGGCATCAGGTAATAGGGAGAACCTCCCCCAGTAACCGGAACGAGAGAGATCCTTATGCTTGAAGACTCAGGAGGTGAACTGACAATGGCCCAGACTCAGTAGCCACCAAGGGAGTCTGGCCAGACGGGGAAAGCTCACTGGGAGTCACGAGCCTGGGGAGAAAACACAAGAGAGAATTTTGTGGATGAGGAGACAAAACAGCAATCCAAACTGAGACACAAAACCAAACCAAAATCACACGGGTCCTAAAAGTCCAAAGGGGAAAGAGCAGAGTTGTGCCAGGAGATCCAACAAACAAGAAACACATCCATGTACTGTCTGAGGGATACAGACTCAAGGACACATGGGTTAAACTGACTGAAATAAGGCCACACAACTCAATACACAAGTGCTTGCACCAATCCCAAACTCAAAGCAGAATGAGACACAGCTAAAATCAATGATAAGTATGGGGTTCTACACAGACACTGACCTACTAGGTAGGGAACATACAGTGCAAACAACATACCAGGAAGTGGGGTGCACTCTAAACAGATATTGAACTATTCAGAAGGGCACGAAGTGCAGACACAGAACCCGGAAGTGAGGTGCAAGCTAACAGGGAAGGCTAAGGCTAACCTGAGGAGACATGAGGGGTAAACACCACAACAACACACTGAAAGTGAACCCAGAGAGCCAGACAAACAAAACAGATACTTATCTGGGTTCACTGTGGCATGGTCCCGTCTAAGTCGGGCGGGACCATGACACTTAGCATTGGCTTGAGGAGGTATGTAAACCGCAGTGAGAAACACCACAGTAAATTCCCTCAGTAGATAAAATGGTCTGCACGTCAACGTAATAAACTCCAGATCTGGTGAGAAGTGTTGTTCTGTGATATCAGTGGAAGTGCACCAGGAGTTACTCACGTAGATACACAGGCCGCCGCCTTTGTCTTTGCCAGATTCTGTCGTCTGGTCTGCCCGATAAACAGTCCAGTCGGCTAGCTCGATAGCCGAGTTAGCAATGTTAGCATTCAGCCAAGTTTCTGTGAAAAATGAAACACAAGCATTCATCTTTTACAACGAAATCCTCAGCCTTAGCTTGTCAATCTTGTGGACTATGGACTGGGCATTTGCGACTAATAGGCTGGGTAGAGGAGTTTTCTCCGGGGAGTTTTTTAGCCTAGCATCAATGCCAGCTCTCTTACCCCACTTCTGCTTCCTTTCTCATCTCCTCCTCCACCTCCACCGCTCCTTTGTCTGGGTGGTGATCCAGGCAGGCACCGCTGTTCTGAGTAGGGAGGTGTTCTGTCCTCAGGAATATCGGGAGGTGGCGGTGGAATAAAGATGTTTAAGCCAATATTCCGAATTTTCTCTGGGCTGTATGTGGCGTGGTTCTGCCCTGATTGTAAGCAGTGACTTACTTGAGTTAAAAGTAGACTAACAAACACAAACTAAATAAAAAAGTGGCATCTGTGTGGGGAGCTTCGGGCCGCTGCTTCCGTGCGTGCCGCCATATTCGTCACAAGGCGAATATTCTAATGTAAATCGGTCTCACTGTCTCATGCTTATATATAATCAGGTCAAGAACCAGCTCTGAGTTGAGTTCAAGCAAACAGTTCAAGTTTTCTTAAATTCTTGAGCCTCGCTGACTGCCTTTCCTGTGTTTGAATCCTTTTTGTTTGGTTAGGATGATCTCTGTTTAAATAAACTCTGCATTTGAATCTCTCTGTGTGAACATTATTATTAGTATGTATCCCTTTTCAGAATTTTACAGGGAATGCCAGAGATAAGATTTGAACCAACAACCTCTTGGTCCAGAGGTCATTGTCTTACCACTAGGCTGCCACCACCACCACCCATGGTAAGACAGATGGGAAATTACATTCGAACCCTCAACCTCTTGGTCCAAAAGTAAGTTTAAGCAGAGAAGTATGCTTTTTTCAGTTTTTCTTAGTTTTAATTAAATGGTGTCTAGTGGTAACAGAAATAGGCTACATCATTTAAAGGTGTGATTCCACCTCCAAAATAATAAAATAAAATAGCTCAACTCCTTCGTGATCATACACAACATTTTGACACAGTTAGGTCAAGAGCATTTTGACAATTCCCTCGAGGGCAAGAGCAAGTTTCTGTTGCTATGGTAGTCAGTATGTCTTGGCTTAAAAGTTTTGCAGATGCTCAGAGATGCTTTTTTATGCAATGACTCACAATCTTGCGTCCTTGCTCAGCCTCAGATTTTGCATTTCTCCTCCAAGCCCTGAGCCAAGTCGAGACGAGATGAGAGAAATGCCAAAAAAAAATGCGTTTTGAGTGACGCTTAAAACACAAACCAACTACTCCGAAAAGTTGGGACGCTCTGCAAAACGTAAATAAAAACAATGCACAATGATTTATAAGGCCCATAAACCCACATTTTATTCACAATTGAACATGAAAATGCACCATTTTAAGAAAACTATCATTATCACTATAAGGTTATTTTGAATATTATTGCTGCTGCTATTCTCAAAAAAGTTGGGACAGAGCTATAGTAGTATGATAAGGATTCTCCATTTTTTTCAACATTTTTAAACACTTTTGGGAGAACAGATTTCAAGACCCAATTTATCAAGATTTTCCAGTCCCAAAATCTGAAAATTTACATTTTTGGCTTTTAGCAAACGCTCTTCCATTTCCAAATTTTAAATCATGTCTCCCTGGAGCAGCTTGGGGTTTGGGGCCTTGCTCAGGGACCTAGTGGTGATAATGTTTGAAATAGAATTTTAACCCACAACCTTTTTGTCCAGAGCTGAGTGTCCTAACCAGTAGACCACTGCAACCAAATTGAGTTTCCATTCATATTCAGTTAAAACCCAACACCCCAAAACATGTATTTTTCCCTCCAATATTCATTTCCAAAGGTAAAAAAAAACAAAAAAAAAAAACAGAATGATATCATTTTGTGATGGCACCATTTTGTGCCATATATATTCATCTGTGGTTAACTGAAGAGACTGAAAAGTTGCTGGACTTTTGGGTTTTTGGGACCATTACAGAGTGGACCTGTCACACTCCCCAGGGGCCCCTGAGAGGATGCAGATATATGAGTTGACTTAAACATTACTGTCTTTTATTTTCAAAAGTCCAAATAAAAACAGTATCAGTTACAGCACCAAGCTCGCTAAACAAGCTTAAAGTTCACTTTGGCAATGCAGGTCTGGCCTGATCACACGATAGGACCTGAGCGCCAGCTCGCGTCACAAACTCCACATCCTCAAAGCAAAAGCGAAACCAACTTCAAATGGCTCGAGCGGAGATTCCAGAGACTCTCTCAGTAGGAATCTTATGGGAGCTGTGCTTCCGGGTAGCGTAGCGAGAGCCCAGCCGGCTGTGGAAATCAAACTAAAACACTCTGTAACAGAGAAGTCATTGGTGTACCATATAATCACCATAACTCCATAATCATCAAGTGAGAAAGGTGGAAAGCAAACTCCGGCTAGAATTCCAGCAACTGCCCGCGCCGTGCTGAGGTGGCGCAGACGTGACAAGACATAGGGCAGAGTAGGTCAAACACAGTATTTTTTCCTTAAGGTTCTTTCAAAAATCATCATCGAAAAACAGGCTTAATTCAAATCCATTCAAGACGGTCCAAGAAACAAATGAAACCAAATCGGTCTGCAAAAACACAGAAAATCCAGAATCAGAAAACAAAGCTTGGTACAAAACACTCAGTATGCAGTCAGAAATGTTATATTACTTTGCAAGGAAATAAGTAGAACACAGCTCTATTAATACCAGAAGTCAAAGTAAATGATCCTTCATCCATTCATTCATTATCTGAACCTCTTAATCCCAACTGGGGTCACGACGGAACCGGCACCTATCCTGGGAATTTACAGGCGCAAGGTGGAGAACAACCCTGGGCAGGCGCCAACACACCGCAGGGCACACATAATCACACTCACATTCACAATTTACAGGACCAATTTCGAGTAGCTAATTAAGCTATATAGCATGCTTTTCAACTGTGGGAGGAAACCAGAGCACCCAGAGAAAACATACATGAACATGGGCAGAGCATGCAAACTCCACACAGAAAGGCCCCACATCAGACCCGGGGTTCCAACCCAGGACCTTCTCGCTGTGAGGCGGCAGAGCTAACCACTGCACCACCGTGCCGCCTGTGCTGCCCTGCAAATGATGCTAATATGGTGATTCGGGGTTGGTTTGAAGACGTGGAGCTGGACCTGGATCAGGCAGTCCATCTGGAGCCCTGGATCTGGTATATACAGTATAAATAAAATCAAAAGTAATGTTGAGTGTTTGCTGGGGAAAAAAATGCAACGAACCATCAGATCCAATTATTGTCATAATTGTGATGTATTAAAGTGAAGTCCTGCAGTACTGCGTCCATTACTGTAGTGAAGCCGGGTCATTTGCTGCCTAATTGACTCGACTCAGAACAGCAGGAGAAAGCGCTCAACTCCCAGCTGTAGTCGTGTTTATTGTTTCCTCGGGACTTCAACGTGGAACCTGGCAGCTCCATTTCAGCAGCCTGGGGCGATATGGAGCTGGGAAGCCTGGGACAGGAGCCGGGGCAGCTGGGAAATAAAGACCAAGGGGTCGATGCCGGGTTCGGTACGATTGAGAGAGCTGAAGCTGGAGAGAAGATCCGAATTACACATACCAACCGAGACAAGGTCACAGAACGCTAAAATGGAGAGTTGTGTTCAGCCAGGGACCATGAATCAATAATTGTCACTTCTATTATTGTTAGACTATTGTTTTTTTGTTTTTTTTTTCAGTTTGGTTTTTGAAATCTATTTTTAATTTTAAAATAAGATTGAATGCAGGAGTATAAACAACTTTGACAGAGCTTTAGATTCATACTTATACTCCAGTGAGTTGGTGTACATTTTTAGTCCTTTTCCTAAGTGTTGCTCATCACCTCCATCTTCTGTTTGTGATGCTTTGTGTTGGCTGCTGAAGCTCACTTCATGCCAGTTATTGTGCACAGCCAACGTTCCTAAATACATGTAGACCCGGCTTTTACAAATGGCGAAAAAGCTTGTGCATTTCCCAACAGGACGGCAGGAGAACAATAATGGAGAGAGAGAAAAAGACTCTAAATATGGTTCTTGTTGAGAGAGCATCAAACCAACATGGCCGCGCAAAATCACCTTCATAAAAATGTCCCATTTAATTTACATTTGGGGTAATTGGTAGTGTAATGATTAGGGAGTTTTAAGACATTTACTTAGTATAAAAGTAATAGACAACTGCAGACTTGAAGAAAACCCAATAAGCTAATGTGTTGCACAAACAGGCACCCAATAACAATTATGCACCCAATAATTTTTTGGCCCTGTGAGCTGAAGGTCACCGGTTCAAGTTCCAGGCTGGTAAAAGTACCACTGAGTTATTATGAACAAGGTACTATCCCCAAACAGTGCTCTCAACACTGCAAAAAGATACTGCTTACTTACATACATTCACATGTAGTAAAAGTTGCACTCTAACAATAAACAAAGAGCAGTTGGGTTTACATTTGCATTTGTTCAGTATTTTATTCAGCCACTATTACATCTTAATGGAGTATAAGTTTAAGTGTTTATTTGTCTTCATGAACACAGCATAGCACAGCACACAGTGCATCACAATACAATGTGATGTAGCAGTGAGCAGCTTTTTTGCTGCAAAGCGGGGGGGCACTACCTAGCTCATGAGTACCTCAGTGGTACCTTTACCGGCAACCCTGCAATCACAGACTATATACAGTTGATGTTTTTACCTCTATTGCTTCATTGATGTTATAAAAAAAAATGTCTATCAATAGTGCTTTGGAAGTTCTATAGTTTAGGGTCTGTCCTAGCATCTCTTTTTATTTATGGACTTTTGAGGATGTTTATGATATCTGTCTCAAGAAATTTCTCATATCATTATTTACCTTTATTAAATTATTTAATTTAATATTTTTTGCATGTTTTAAGATGGTTTTTGGTGTAGGCATTTCGTGAACACAATTCCAATCCAATCCATTCCACACAATTTCAATTTGACGCTACTTGAAATTTTAAGACAGTATTTGAACTTATCTTTTTAAAGTCAAACCAGCTGGACATTTTTTTTTTACAGTATGTGAGGGGTTTTTATCCAACAGCCAAAAAATTCCTGCCATGAGGATTTCCGGTGGTCAGAAGCTGACCGCTAATGAAGGCACAAATTAAGCAGAGGAACAGATGGGCTTATAGCCTCTAGCTGCACACCTGTATGTAGTGCGGACGGGTGACAAATTAAAGGAAAAACATGAATAAATGAATAGAGAAACATAAGTCACGAGATGCTTTGACAAAGTTGCACTGCATGATGCAAGTTGGCAATTAACACTGTGACGCAATTCACGCCCTACTGTCTTCCTATTTGCATTGTGTACAAAAATGTCAAGACTCAATTTTTGAGTTACTTTTTCCAAGAGGAAACACTGACTTTTGACGAGACTGGATTACAGGAGCTTCAAGTCTATCAGGACAAAAATACAACACAAGTGCAGAGAGACAGCAAAAAGATGTCTTTTTAATAGACACTTCAAAAATCAAAATCCAGATACAGAAACCATTTGACAACAAACAAGTCTAAATCCACAAACACAGAGCCACAATCAAGGTCATAAACCAGAGGATCAATCCAAAGAAACTCTCAGTAATGAAAACATGACTCACAACTAAACTTCACAAATTGCCAACAGGAGTTTAATTATCTAAACTAATGAATCATGTGATTAATACTCAGGTGAAGCAGATCTAGGCAGTTTGTTAAAAAATATGGTCTGGGACGATGGAAACTGATGATGAAAGCAGCACAGAACAGCACACAGTGCACCACAAGGAAATGGGACCTCTGCATTTGACCCATCCATGAAGAAGCAGTGGGCATCCTTTTGGCAACATCTAGAGAACAGTGTTTGTGGATGGTACCATACTCATGAGTACCTCAGTGGTCCAGGCTTCGAACCAGCAACCTTATGACCTTACACTGAAAACCAATTACCCAAACTAAAAACATCATAATATTTTTCAGCATTTGTTTTATTGGACTCCAATATTCAATTTTCAAACAAGAACCAGAAAACTCAGGGTTTCTAATTCTAAAGCAAAATTTGAAAAATGGGTTTAGGATTTTTTATGGAGTTTAATGGTGTTCTGATTTTTGACTTATAGAAGTTACACTCAAATGTGTAAGTTCTGTTTGCATGGCCAGTCAGAATCATATATTTTGATACAGCCTAAATTCTTGCATCCATCTTCACCTAGGTGGACTCCAGCCTCCGACTCCATCTCACAGCTGACAAGAGCGCAATGTGATGCAATGAGTGATACATCATATAAGCTGCCTTTTCTGCCAATTCAACACTGATAGAGGAAAACCATTTTTGTAAAGAGAGAAAAAATATATATCCTGTATATAAGTTTAGATATATTGGTAAGGAAAGTAAATAAGGTCGGAAATTATGGTTGAATAGCTCGAATTCGTTATCTTTGATGCCTGGGCAACAGTGTGACATATAAAGAAGAACAGAAAAGCAACTTTTCCCTGGAGACTGAAAACGTCAATGCAGGACGTGTTTGGACTGTCAGAGAAGAGTCTGTCAATACGGTGGCTACACAGAGAACACATATAACACAAGGTTTTCTAGAGCATAAATTCATTATAAAAATCGCCTGATGGGTCAGTGGTTCAAAACATACATTCTCTGGTTTATTGAAATTTCAATAAAAGTGATGGTGCCTTCACCTTCGTATTATTATATAGCAATGGAAGAAAATAAAGACACCACATGAAAACTTTGCATATCTCTGGTTTAACAATTTATTTGAAATCACAAATTTGATCAAATTTGAAATGAATAAGGAATGTTTTTAGGATATCCTTTTTAAAATCCATCTTGTGTTAGACCCTTAGCAGTGGGCCCCAAAACTTTTCTTATTTTGTCTTGGCATATGTTACTTCCTGTTCTTGTGCCATGTCTAAGTCTGAGCAGTGTTCATAACCTGCGGATGGACAGAAGAACCAGAGTTATACATCAGAGTAAAACCAAGCCATATTTGTTAAAGAAAGAAGCAGCGCAGGCCTTGGAACATATGACTACATGCAGTGAGTTAAGTGCAGCAATTCAAAAGGCCTCAAACCCTGCAGACAGCATTCGCACAAGCCGTCCCCTTCCCCGTGACTTCGGCTGATTCACGTTTGACTCTTTTTCTTGCTCTTTTTTTCCGCCAGGTTTGTGTACGACTCCCTCGGCCCTCTCGACTCGGCAAGCTCTTCATTTGAAGCACCGCTTAATGACTCCTGGGTGGAACCGAAAGGCCTTTCTCACCCTGATTTTACAAGCGGGAGAGAAATTAAAGGTGAAGTATGGCAGATGAGGCTTGGCCTAATACCTCCCGGAATTGGGAAGAGAGGGAACAGAGGAATCGTGGCCTTTAACGACAGAAGAGACTGAGTCGTGGGAGCCTTATTAGGACTTGAGTAAGACTGCAATGATTATGCAATATTGATATTGATTATACAAATTTATTGATGTGGAATTTTGACAAAGCTGGTGGTGGTTTATCAGTTAGGGTACTCACCTTAAGACCAAGAGATTAAAATCTTGCCTCCAGCACTATAAGAAAAATGAGCTTCAGTTGAAATCAAAAGACATAAATAAAGAATTATGCAACATCTTAAAAACTTTTAATATCTACTATCTGAATTTTATGACCATATTACTTCCTTCAACACTTTCTGTTTGCTGATATACGTTGTCAAGTAGTATTTTGTCTGTATAATAAAACTTTGGAGATTGGGTGTGACTCATTTACTCCATCACCAAAATAATCTTTTATCACAGACCTAGACTCAAGGATGTTGCACCATAGGAGGAACACTTTAAATATTTGTTTGAAGAAGACATCATAACATCTGTGAAAGTGTAAGATCATATTGATTTCACTTTGAAAAAAACAAAAACAAAAAAAGAAACAGTATGGGTAACCAACCTTCAGCAGAGGGTCTCTCACAAAGAGTTTTCTGCATGTGTATGGAGAAGACTGAAAGTGAAAGGAAGGAATTAAGTCGATAATCTGAGCAAATAATCATCAAATTTAAAAAAGGTCACTGTTGTTGACATCAGTCTTCTTTCAACTGTAAAACGAGACAAAATAATGAGCTGTGAATTGTAAATTATGTGAAATGGTCTTCACAGTAAGTAAACTCGATTTTTTAATCATATGGCTAATGGTGGATGCTCTTTGGATGATGAACAGCTTGATGTTGAGATAGAAGCCTAAAACATGAAATGACTGATTAGTCAACTACCAAAAAATTCTTTTATCAGAGCCCTAGACTCAAGGAACTTGCACAATAGCAGGGATATTTTAAATAATTGTTTTAAGATCGTATTGTTTCAACTTTGAAAAATACAGCCTCGATCGGCAGAGAGTCTTTCATTTTCTGCACGTGTAAGAAAAGGCTGAATCAAATAATTAAAAATTACTCCTTGTTGTCGATGTCAGTCCTCTTTCAACTTTTACTGAGACAAAAGACTGGACTGTCGAATGTAAATGGTGTGAAATGGTGTTTACTGTAACCAGAACTTTAATCACATGGGTGATGGTGGATGCTATTTGAATGATGAACAGTTCATTTTGAGCTAAAAACCTAAAAAATAAAATGACAGATTAGTCAACAACGAAAATAATATTTTATCACAGTCCTAGACTCAAGGAAATTGCACTGCAGGAGAAAGATTTAAAATGCTGTGCTTTAAGAAGGAGGCATCATAACATCTGCGAGTGTAAGATCATATTGATTTGACTTTGAGAAATATGGTGTGCATCAGCAATCTTCAGAAAAGGGCGTTTCACAACGACTGAGCACTTTCTCTGCGTGTGTATAACTCAGTCACGCTGTCTAATCCCAGATTTGATCAGCGACAGCAAACAACCAAATCAATCCGCAATAACTCTCTGTAATGATGCTGCAATGACCCATTTACAAGCCTGAATTGGGTTAGAGCGATAATTTACCTGAATTATATCTTATTATATACGTCTGCACCACTATGATGAATTTAGGACACCACCTACATTTTGGAGGATGGAAGTTCCACTTCTTGATGGGACTTTGGGATTCTGGACTGTCTCCCAGATCACCTCCTTTGCTGCATCCAGCCTCCGTAAAATGTCGAAAAACGTTTATTTCAAAGGAAACTTTGGTGTGTGGAATGCTCTGGTGTGTAAAGCGAGCGCTGCGACTAACACTGAAGAGAAGACGAAATGTTGAAATGTCTTGAATTTTGTACTACATTATTATGTTAAGAAAACACATTTCCAAATGTTTTGCTTTAAAATACATGAGATTGTGGTGAAATAAACACATTTATTCATTCATTATTTGAACCGCTTAATCCCAACCAGGGTCACAGAAACAGGAGCCTATCCCGGGAACTTTTGGGCGCAAAGCAGGGACCAGCCCAGGGACCAGTTTAGAGTCGCCAGTTAACGTATATGGCATGCCTTTGGACTGTGGGAGGAAACCAGAGCACCCTGAGAAAATCCACGCAAACACAGAAAGACCCAACGGCTGACCCCGGGGTTCAAACCCAGGACCTACTTGGTGTGAGGCAGCAGCACTAACCGCTGCGCCACCCAAAATAAACACATTTTGTCTTTTGTTTCTAAGCTGTAGCCAGTTTTACATGTCCATGATACTTTGTTACATGTTTTCTTTGCTATATTATGCTGTGAGATACCACCAGTGTCTTTTAGCATTGAAGTTATTGTATGATTTCTTTAACTTAATCTGTTGTAAACTTTTAGATTCTGAATTTTTAATTAGTATGTTTTGATTTGCACAGTCTTAGGAAAATTTTGTACTTAAATAAATATATAACCATATAACTTGGATCTTGAATCTTGAATTTTGAGACTTGAAGAATTTTTTGTTTGTTGTTGGTTAGTTTTACTCTCTTTTGTGATTTTGACTTATGGAATTACTTCCTTCTTCTTTTTATACTGACTTGATTTTCACTATTTGAACAAATCACAAATCAGAAAACAATGAGCCTCATTCACCAAATGTTAAGCAGTTTTCTTTAAGATTCTGACATAAACCAATGTTTTGTTATTGAAAGTGAAAATGAGGGAACATTCTGTCAAAGTGAACACAGCAGAGCACACAGTGAAATGTGACCTCTGCATTTGCCCCATCCCTAAAAGATCACTGGGCTGCTTTTATTGGCAGCTTTTTATTGGTACTTTGCTGATGAGTACCTCAATGGTACCTTTACCAGTTAGGGATTCGAACCCAAATCTTTACGCTACCAACTGCCCCAAATATTATATGGTTCATGCTTGTCCAAAACATTAGTTTATTAAGTTTTCCTCATATATGTAGTTGTGTATTATATTACTTAAATATCTTAATTTTCTTAAGAAAAAATGTAACAAATAAATGTAATTTTGGTGCATGTCAGGATCTAAAAACTGGTGAAAGTGGGTTCCCTGTCGATATTCCACTGCGTCATAAGACGCTGTATGGGAAAAACTCTCTTTTTCTCCTCGACTGAAGCCTTTTCCAATCGCGCAGTGAAACTGCATGTCAATTGGTTCGTTCAAAGTAATAAAAACGAACCAATGACTCGGCGGCGGAATTGAGCAAGCTAATGGCCGCGCTGCTTCGCAAGCGCGCGGCATTTGCATGGGCGGGGCTAACTGGCTCTATATAAGCGGCCATTTCGCCGCCGTGCTCAGATTTCTTCTCTTCAGCTACAGAGATTTCCTTGCTGATTCTCTCACTGAACGCCGTCGCCGTCGATCGTGCTTCGCAGCTGGAAAACCGGCATTCGCCGTTTTACTTTCGTTTTCCCCTGCCGCTATCCGGCGATTTCTAAGGAGCTTATTTTCTCTTCTAAAAGAGCGAAGGGCATTTTTAAATGCCCCGTCATCGTTGTGTGACGTTCAGGATTCCCCTGCATGCCGACGACGGCCATGCTGGGGAAACCCCACGCCCCACACTCAGCATGGCTGATTGCCCGCATTGCGAGGCTTTCAGCGTCGCTATTCTATGCTCGCAGGTAGCTTTCTTTTCAGAGAGCGACTCCGCCCCTCGAGCCCTCCCGTCTGCTTCCTCCCAGGAACCTGTGAGGAAGAAGCGGCGGTGCAGAGTTGCCGAGGGTCCGGAGGTTGATGCGCTCTCGCCGGCTCAGCGTCTGCGTGCCTCGCCTTCCCCTCCTACAAGAGCTTCGCCCGTCCTCTTCACCCAGCCCGATCAGCGTCCCTCTGCGGCTGCGAGCAACTTGGTCTCGTTTATGGGAAGCGACGAGGAGTGCGACAGCCATCCCCTGGCGGCTTCTGACATAGCAGAGTTTTCTGAGTTTCTGCGAGTTCCTGGGCTCTGAGTCTGACCCCGCCCTCTTGCTGCCATCCACCTCTTGTAGCGCCAGAGCCAAGATGGATGAGGAGCTCATCCGTGTGATGACAAAGGCTGTCAGTGAGCTCGGGCTCGACTGGTCTCCACCAGAAGAGCCTTCTCGGAGCAGGCTGGATGAGTGGTTCCTCCCGGGTCACCAGCAGGCCCCCCGCCAGCGTCCCCCTTTTTCCCGAGGTCCATGATGAGCTCACGAAGTTGTGGCGTGCCCCATATTCGCCGCGTATCCGGCCTTCCTCCTCTTCTGCGCTCTCTTCTGTGGACAGCGCCGAGGAGAAGGGATACGCACACCTGCCTCCCCTGGATGAGTCCATGGCCGTGCATCTCTGCCTGCCCACGGCCATCGGCTGGAAGTCTAGGGCAAGCCACCCTTCAAAACCCTGCAGGGCCACTTCTGCACTTGCTGGGCGTGCCTACGTGACTGCTGGCCAAGCAGCTTCAGCCCTGCACTCCATGGCAGTCCTCCAGGTGTTCCAGGTGAAGATGCTCGCCTCCGAGGAGACCGGTCTCGATGCCACTTCCCCCAGAGACCTGCAAAGTGCGACAGACCTGGCTCTTCATGCCACTAAAGCCACCGCCCAGGCCATTGGGCATTCGATGTCCAGGTTGGTGGTGTTGGAGCATCACCTGTGGCTCACGCTCACGGAGATGAGGGAGGCTGACAAGGTCCACTTCCTCAATGCTCCAGTGTCAGCGGGCAGCCTCTTCGGACCAGCTGTGGAGGGGTTCGCCGAGCATTTCACGGAGACCCAGAAGTCATCTCAGGCAATGTGACACTTCCTTCCAAAACGCTCCAGCGCTGCGTCTGCTGCCAGTCGCCCCAGGCCTGTGTTGACTCAGCAGCCCAATTTTCCTCTTCCACCTACCACAGACATCCTGCCTTTGGGCTGCCAATCTGTACACCACATCCATCCTCTGACCACATGGGCCAAGGCCTGGCAGGCCATCCCCTGGGTGTCAGAATGGATGATGGCTACAATAAGACAAGGTTACACTCTGCAATTTGCTCACAGGCCCCCCCGCTTTCGCAGTGTGGTCTCCGCTACAGCGCGCAGCGAGAACGCTCCAGTTCTGTGCGCCAAGGTGGTGAATCTGCTGGAAAAGGGAGCCATAGAGATCGTTCCTCCAGCTCAGGCTTCTACAGCTGCTACTTCCTCGCCCCCAAAATAGACAGCGGTCGGCGACCTATTTTGGACCTCAGACTCCTGAATCGCACCCTTGAGAAACAGTCGTTCAGGATGGTCACGTTGAAGCAGATCCTCACGCAGATATGCCCCGGGAACTGGTTCATGTCTCTGGATCTGAAAGATGCCTACTTTCACATCCAGATTGCCCCCCATCACAGGCGCTTCTTGAGATTCGCCTTCGAAGGGGTGGCAAACCAATACAAGGTCCTGCCATTAGGGTTATCTCTGGCTCCCCGCACTTTTACATGATGCATGGATGCGGCTCTCTCCCCTCTGCGACAGATGGGAATCCGCATCCTCAACTACCTCGATGACTGGCTCATTTTGGCCCAGTTGCAGGCAGTCTCTATATTGCACCGGGCCCTTCTACTCAGCCACTTGGATTGCCTGGGGCTCAGGGTCAATTTTGCCAAGAGCATTCTATCTCCCAGCCAATGGGTTTCATTCCTGGGGGTAGTGATCGACTCTGTGCACATCATGGCAAACGTCTCGGCGGAGCGAGCCAAGTCAATTCAGAGCCGTGCGGCCTCCTTCGTGGAGGGGACCTCGCACCTGCTCAAAGCCTTTCAGAAAATGATCTGCAGGCTCTTTCTGTCAACCTGTCTTGTCTGGAATTCGGGCCTAACGACTCCAGAGTCGTCCTGAAACCAAGACTAGGTTATGTACCTAATGTGCTCTCAACTCCATTCAGAGCCCAGGTCATAGTGCTTTCCACCCTGCCCGCCTCTATGGACGACCAGGATTTGTGCCTGCTCTGCCCCGTCAGGGCCTTAAGGGCATACATTGAGCGTTCTGCCTCGTTCAGGAGTTCAGAACAGCTTTTTGTTGGCTTCGGTAGCCGCACTAAGGGTCGCCCGGTTACGAAGCAGAGGCTTTCCGGGTGGATAGTGGAGGCCATTGCCTTGGCTTACTCCTCATTGGGGTTGCAGTGCCCCATTGGAGTCAGAGCCCACTCCACCAGAGGCATTGCCTCTTCCTGGGCGTGGTCCAGCGGGGTCTCCATCTCGTAGATTTGTCCGGCGGCCAGGTGGTCCTTGCCATCCACATTTATCAGGTTTTACAACCTGGATGTCCCCGCTCTGCAGTCGAGAGTCCTTTCGGCTTAGTCCGTCACTTAGACTGACTGAGTGGTCTTGTGGGTTACTTGACCAGTGTTCTTCGAGTCCCTACTCTCTCGGGCCCGTCTTAGGCCGCCAACTGGGATGGCACCCAAGCCACAGAGGACCCTCTTGGCTCACTCTGTGCTTGGTGTATTTTTGCACTACCCTGGATTCCCCACGGGTGTCATGTTCGAGTCGTTCCCATCATAGCGCGGCGTGATTCTACTGGTTCCCATACAGTGTCTTACGACACAGTATGAGTGGAATATTGACAGGGAACATACTCGTTCCCTGAGATATGGGAGCGAGTACTGCGTTCCTTACCATGCTATGTGCTGCACACCTCAGTACGCTTCATTGAAGAAATCTAAGCACGGCGGCGAAATGGCCACTTATATAGAGCCAGTTAGACCCGCCCATGCAAATGCCGGGTGCTTGCTCAATTCCGCTGCCGAGTCATTGGTTCGTTTTTATTACTTTGAATGAACCAATCGACATGCAGTTTCACTGCGTGATTGGAAAAGGCTTCAGTCGAGGAGAAAAAGAGAGTTTTTCGCAAACAGCATATTACGACGCAGTACTCGTTTCCATATCTCAGAGAACCAAGTTTATGAAAGTAACCGAGTACGTTTTAAGAACTAATTATTTCATAAGAATGATTGGTGAATTGATGCTCCTTGTTCCTACAGAAAATGTGCAATTATGACAACACATACTCACACACACACACACAACAAGCATGATATGAGTGATGCACGAGGGCAGGCTCGGAGCTTTCCCCCAGCAAAGAGAAGCTCTATTATAGTTCAAAGAGAATGATGAAGAATGGGTTTATATCAGCCGAGGCTCAAAGCTTTTTTCCATCAGGGCCAGATAGCAGCCAGCTTATTAGAAAGCAGACATGTCAGCACAAGGCTGTGTGTTCAAACCCCCCTCAGGATTATTACAACCTGTGTATTATTCTGCAACGACGTGGTCCCAATCTGCTTTCCATTTCAGGAAAAGAGGGAGCGCTACTGTCTGCTGTCCAAGCTGTGTAATTACTTTAGCAATGGGGAGTGGTGTTACACTGGTAAAGATGCTATATTAAATGTGATTCTGTATAGCAGGGATGCTAGGTTATTTGGAGTAATCCAGTGAGCTGTTTTAATCCTCATAATGCTTATTAAGAATTTTTTTTTTCACTGTATTGCAGGAAATAATGGAAGCTGATGACAACAGACGGGAATTAGAAAAGTAAGGACATGGGTGAAAGAAAGGCTAGAGAGAGAGAGAGAGGCAGATAAGATGTAAATCTGGGACGAGCATCTAGGACAGTGGTGCATTGCCACAAAATTTGTACTTTTTCTGTTTTCCATACTGCAGAGTTAATCTCCAACAAGCAGAAAACTACCTCACTGCCACTCCAAAATACATACTCCATGATTCAGGACTTTGGCCAGTTGTCATGGTGCGGACAAACACAGGGCAGAGGAAACACTTGATGGGGTGAAACACAAGAGTTTATTGGAGGAAGCAGGCAGGGTAAACGGAACAGGAATAAATACAGGGGAAAAACCAGGAGGAACGGGGCAACAAAAAATCCAGAGGAGAAACATAGATAAAAACCATGGCAAAAATACACAGGGTAAACAGAACAGGAACAAAGTAGCAAAACAAAGATGGGGTTTGTGCTCCCAGTACTTAAGCTACAATTAACGGGGAAATCCTCCAAGGGGAAATGATATCCTGATGCTCTAAAGTCTGGGAACGATCCAGACTCTGAAGCAACATGGCAGCCTGATCAGAGAGGGGGAGACACTAGCCTGGGGAGAAATACAGGAAAAATAGGTGAACGACATGGAACAGGAACGGGGAAAAAACAGAGCAAAAATATCCAATGGGGAAAACAGAGCAAGAATAACCACATGGGGAACAGAAACACAACCAGATACAATAGGTCCACACGTCATCATGAGGGTGACAGACATAGGAAAGACTTGGGCCGACTTTTTTAAATAAGACGGGAGAAAGAAACTAATGAGTGCATGACCAATGAGTGCACGATCCAATGCCAGACCAAAAGTAAACGAGAAATAGGTGAACGTAATAATAAGTGTGGGGGTGCACTAAACAGACACTAACCTACTAGGTAGGGAGCACACAGTGCGAATGACAAATGCGGAAGATGGGTGCGCTCTAAACGGGGAGTGAACTACTTGCGAGGGCATGAAGTGAAGACACCGAGAACCCGGAAGTGGGGAGCAAGCTAGCGGGAAAAGCTAAAGCTAACCAAAGAGACACAAGGAGGTACAGACACAATGGGAATGACACTAAAACTGAACCCAGAGGGCGGAACAAATAGTTCCAGGTTAGAACTCCGGTGATCGACACCAATATTTTCTTCAATTTTTTTCTTAAATTTGTTCAAACAAAAGCTAAGGCATTTAAATTGCATACTATACAACTGTAGAATTTAAAAAAAACACAAAAAACAATAAGCTTATGTTTTGCGCAAGTAATTTAAGTTTCTATTCTTACTTGAAAATAAATTTCAAATGAGAATGTCAGGGTGGAGGGTAGCATGGGGGTTAGTGTTGTCACCTCATGGTAAGAAGGTTTAATTCTCAGAGCCAGCAATGGGGTTTTCTCTGTGGAGTTTGCATGTTCCCCCAGTGTTTGTGTGGGGTGCCTCCAGGTGTTTTGGTTTCCTGTCACATTCCAAAAACAAGAAGTTAAGGTTGATAGGTTACTCTAAATTGGCCCCATATGGTATGAATGTGAGTGTGTGAACCCTGTTCTGTGTTGGTGGTCCTGTCCCTGTGATAATGATTAAGCAATTCAGATAATGAATGAATGACTAAATTAATGAACGCTGAATGTCTAAAGCTTGGTGAAAAGTGTGCTAGTGGGTTTTTAACAAGTATCACCTTAATCTCACACTTGCTGGTGTTGCAAGGACTGAAGGCACATTTGCAAAACAATTTTTCAACTTTTATTTCCAGGAATAAAGGATGCAATGGCCAAAAAAACCAAAGACTCCAATTTTCTCTAGCAGAAATTAAATAAGCAAAGAACATGCCAGACAGGAATTAAACATGTTGTGGACAGACAGGCAATATATGCAAATGTAGGACTATAAACAACCAGAACTAAGCAGAGGTCAGGACATAACAGAGCATGTAGACCATGATGGGAGTAGCCAAATCACAAACAAGGGAGTGCCAAACAAACATCAATAAGCAGACAGACAAATCAAAATGGAATGAAACAAACAGCATTGGAAATGTGGTGGCTGCCTGATGGAATGTAAGGGGTATCTGTGTCAGAATCCGCTTCAATGGGTGACTCTCAGGGCAATAAAGGTCTGGTATCCTGGAAGTTTTCCATCCTACATGAGTTCAGAGCACTTCTAGTGGCCAGTAAATGCTCTGATAAGAGAGCGGGCTATCCTCATTCCCCATCCAATGAGAACAGAGAAAAGCAGCAGCAGAGTGGCATCATCTATCACTCCGACCTTTGCCACAAATCACAATTCACTTCACCAGTCTTCTCTGAGTGGTGCTCATCGACCGGTTGCTGTAATTTTTTAGAAAGGTGGCAGACTTGGCATCTAACCATGGCAAATGAGTCAGAATGGAGTGTAGAATAGAAACAAAGATGACAAGAACTTGTTTATTATAGACTAAACCATATTTTACTCATCATTTACTAAAACCCATCAAAGATTTGCAATTTTGCAAAGTATGATGACAGACTGTAATTTTAATTAGAGTTTAATACACTGCACCACAACCAAATGTGACCTCTGCATTTGACCCATTAATGAAAGAGCATTGAGCAGCTTTCTTTGGCAGCACCAGGAAGCAGTGCTCCGGGATGGTACCTTACTCATAAGTACTTCAGTGGTACCTTTACTGCTCAGGGCATGGGCGTCGCTGCCATTCAATCTGAAGGGGACGTGTCCCCTTCACATTTTAATAATTATTCGTTTGGACCCTGCCAAATTTAACATAAAATATTAGTTCACCCAGTGCTGTTTCGTGAAAGAATCCATTCCACTTAATCGATAGGAGAATACACATACCACTGGAAATCTGCTTCGGGTTTGCCTCCAACTCATCGCATGCAGGTGAAGTGAATCGTCAGTGCATGGACAAGCTGCTTGAAACTGGAGCAGGTAATGTCAGCCCCATTGTGCGCAGAAAAAAAAGTTTGGAAACCGCTGTCCTAGGCCACCTTAAATGAATGTTCGACTAAACAGTGAAATATTAGGAGTAAGCGTTGCCTCATTTAGGCTACTTAAACTGTAAACCTAGGGTATTTTTGCTTGATGAACAATTGTTTGCAATATTTGCTCCCTCCCCAGACACAATGGACATAAGACAATTCTTTACAAAGAAGCAGACAGTAAGTCAACATTTCCCCACAAGACAGTTTACACAAAATAAAAAGTCAAATGCACCCATAACGTCATTGTTGGTGATAAATTGTGTCACATTAATTGCATTATCTTAGGCATAGCAGTGGGTTTAAAAACAGGCTGATGAATATATGGACTAGTTGAATTAGTACTTGGTGAATTGTTGAATCTCTAAAACAGTCATTGAATTAAGTCACTTTTGTAGGTAAAATTAGGTGTTTAACAACCTGTTAAAAATACACCAGAATGCAGGAAATGGCATCTAATTCATTAATTCACTCATGGACCCCCATACCCCCCACCAGTATGTCACCCCCACATTTTGAATGCCTCTGATGCCCCTGGGTCAGGGACTTAAAACGGTGACCCTCTGATCACGGGACCAACTCCTTTAGCCACTTTACCCCAAGTTGTTCCAGGGAGACTGTCCCTGTAATTGGGATATAAACCCAGTGTGGGGATAGTAATATTTGAACCCATGCTGTCTTGGTCCAAGAGACAAATATCCTAACTAATAGACCACCAGACCACCATTTCCCCACATGCTCAAATTGTATAACCATACATGTGACAAATAAAGAATATAGAACCATGAATCTCAATATATAGCTGAGGTGTGAGGTTTCTCTGTCGGCCCACAGGTTATCAACACCGCTCAGGCTCATGTTATAAACACTGCACAGTGCGAGAACGGAAGGCAACATATGCCAAGACAGCAGCATCGGTACCAATCTCCCGCCGGACAAGAGCAGCACTGCTGTGCTTCCAACTTCAGCAAGGAACAGGGCTAATTAATGTCTTAATACGCTAAAAAACACAACATATGCAAAAGCCGCTTGGAAGAAATCTCCCAGAGGTGACTCTGAGTTAAATTCTTTTTTTTTTCAAATGCGGCCCCCCCCATCCCCACCTGCGCTAGGCATGCTGGGAAGTCAACCATCCGATGGCAGATAGCACTGGAGCGGGATTCTAATTGGAAAAGGCCTCGGCGGTTGTAATCTCTGACCCGAGCTTTCCATTGAAAGAGCGAGGCCATGCCGGAGACCGGACCAAGTCGGATGCACAAGATCGTACGCGCTTCATTAATGTGTCGGAATGTATTCAAATTTATGGAAGCTCTCGCGTTCCAAGGGAGATAAGGCTTGGCGCGGCGGAATACCAATTAGCCAAACTTTTTTTTAAAATAATGAACGCAAAAAAAAGGCACATGACGGCTGGCGGCTCGATCTCTCGATTGAGATCTGCTCTCATGTTTTATTGTTTTTGTTTTACAGGGCCAAGGAGGAGGATGAGGATGTATGCACTTTAAATTGACTTGGTAGCTCTTGGAAAGAACATTGTCTAGGATTTTTTGCTCATTTTTAATAGGAAATATTTATTTATGAGATGCTCCCCGTTTCTCGGGAGTTTCGTGCTAACGGCGAGGCTTCGGCACTACGGGGAATGTCAAAGGTGCTGTAACTGTACGTACGAAAAAGGCTGGTCGACGCCTGTGCATTGTCGACACAAGATGAATAATGCAGCAGGCCGTGTTGGTTAATGTTGATTTTCTGTAGAGTTTAATGTTGCTTGCTGGCAGTAGCGTGGAATACCTGATAAGCTCATTAGTAGCCGGTCTCTCTCCGGCCCATCGTGTCAGGTCTTGCCGAGTTCTATTATGATTAGGCAAGTGTTATTCCCTCAGAGAGTATGGAGCTGATTTCTTCATATGGATTGTTCTGTTAAACACACCAGATGCTGCTGGTAAGTAGACATTCAGTGGTGGCCCAGAGAGCTCAACATAACACACAGGAATGCAAAAGCTAGAATGAAAAAAAAACACAGCATAAATGCAAAAGTCACAACACAAATGCAAAAGTCACAACACAAGTGCAATGACCACAACACAAATTCAAAAACCACAACATGAATGCAAAAGCCAAGTGCAAAAGTGATGACACAAGTGCAAAAGCCACAAAATTAATGCAACAACCAATTTACAAATTCAAAACTAATACACAAATGCAAAAGACACAACACAAATGCTAAATTCCCTAACACAAATGCAAAAGCCAAAACACAAGTGCAAAAAACACAACACAAGTGCAAAACCAAAAAAATGAATGCAAAAACCACAACACAAGTGCAAAAGACTCAACATGAATGCAAAGCCACAACACAAGTGCAAAAGGCACAACATGAATGCAAAAACCACAACACAAACACAAAAGCCACAGCACAAATACAAAAGCAACAAGAGAGAGAGAGAGAGAGAGAGAGAGAGAGATGGATGGATGGATGGATGGATGTATAGAGAAGGAAGAGAGAGAAGGAGACAGAGACAGAAAGATGGAGACAGAGAGAGAGAGAGAGAGAGAGAGATGGAAGTACAGAGATAAACAGAGAGTTAAAAAGGAAGTGATAGAGGGCAGAAAGAAAAAGAAAGATATATAGAATACAAGAGAGATGGGGAGATTGAGAGGTAGACAGAGAGAGGTGCAATGATAGAGAAAGAGAGAAAGAGAGTGAGTAAAAAGAGAGAGTGCTCGTGTGAACGAGCGATGGAAAGATAGAAAAGAAGGAAGGATATATTAGCACAGAAGTATGGATGGATGGAATCGGATTAAAATAAAATCATAGATAAGAGAAGATGTATCAGTGCAATGTCCTCTGTAATACAGGAAAGGAAAAGTGTGTGACTGATTTGGAAGTGAATTTGAGCCTCTTTATCCCACTCTTAACACAGCATTACAGAAATCAAAGAAGATCTCACAGCAGCAATCATCAGCGAGTCTGATTAATTGACTCAAAGTGCCTTCGATCAATTGCTGTACAGAACGTCCTTCTTGAAAACTGGCAAATGATGGCTTTTCAAATGTAACTAAGCTTGAACACAGTTCCAGTTTTGATTATGTAGTTAGCTAGGCTACAAGCTATAGAGACAAAGTAGCTAACTGCGTTCAAGCTGTTTGAAGTTGACAGCATAATGGTCAGGGCATTCGCTCCACAATGGGAAGGTCGCTGGTTCGAATCCAAGGTAAGGGTATCACTGAGGTACTAATGAGCAAGGCACCATGCCCAAGCACTACTCCCTGGCACTGACCTTGTTAGCTGCTCACTGCTCCTGCACGGATGGGTCAAATGCAGCGGTCACATCTCATTGTGGTGCACTGTGTGCTGTGCTGTGGTGTGTTCACAATGACAAAAAATCACAAACTTCACTGTTTCATCCAGTAATACTGAATATTTCGGAATTCGAAAGCATCCCTCTGAATATTTGTATATCTGCACTTAAAGAAATATAAATAAATAAATAAATAAATAAATATAACTGCAAGCAGTGATTACGGGGGCCATGCAATTTTCAGCTTTATCAGTGCTCAATAATATTTAAAGAAGAGTGTCTTGGGATTCAAATGATACCAGTTGCATGCAGATTGGACAAAAATCCAGGGACTAGTTCGAATAAGATAAGTTTTCATTTTATGCAAATTAGCGAAAAATCAAATATGGCAGAAATAGATGCGAGGGTCTAAAAAATTCACTTAACCCATGGAATAAGATGATATAGGATTTTTGAGAATCGGAACTAAGGTCTAAAAATTATTAGCAAAAATGTAATTTTTTTTGGAAAAACGCAAAATAGCTTATTTTGATGCAATTTTTTTTGCAGTAGTGGGTGGGGTACCGGACCTACCTGCCAAATTTCAAAGCTGTAGGTCTTACAGTTTTTTTCTCCTGGCAGCGTTTTAGTGCAGAAAAAAAATAATAAAATAAAATAAAAATTAGCGCGATTCAACAGTGTTCCTGCGCCGCCCCATAATAATAATAATAATATGTAATAATAATATGGCAATAATAATGTGTTCTTGTAGTGAATCAGGAACTCCATCATCTGGGACCCTTTTGGACTATCTTGAATTATGGACTTTAGCCGAACCCAAATTTAAAACTGAACTAATTTTAAGCTTAATGTTGCTGAGTGGATCTTAGCTATCGGCAAAAGCAACGATTAAAGCATCCTTTGGACTATTTTTTATGTCTTCACTTCGCCCGTGATTAATTAATGATTAATGTTGAACTAATGTTTATAGGTTTATTAAATGTTTATCTGGCTACAGTCACCCAGAAGAGGGTCCCCTTCAGAGTCTTGGCACCACTCTCAGGTTTCTTCCTACAAGAAAGGAGATTTTCCTTGCACTTGAATTCTTGCTTCTATTTTCATAAAATTGGACTCATCCTCTGAGTCCATCTTGCAGTTGCCAAGAGCGAGCTGTGACACTATGAACTTGCACCAGCTGGGCTTTAGTATCACGTTAGGCTTGTTTTCCCTCAGAACAGAAAAGTCAGATGCAGGAGGTTAATTAACACGATGCCTATTTTTTTTGGAAAACATTGTATTGCATGGCATCTTCACTCACAAAGTAAGTCACAGACTCGCTCTGTTAAAAGCTGATCTGAATACTCTATTGACTTAAGGTCAGGTTAAGCTGTGTTAACAAAGTCAGAATAGCAGCAACAGCAGAAACTGAATCCTAGACAGCGTTAGGGGTATCTTCCAGACATTGAGGGTAACAGTAGCGGGGTTTCCAGCAAACCTGACTGGCAGTGGTGACAGGAACTAATAAGAAGGTTCTGATAGAGACAGGTTCAAATGATAATGAAAAGGAAATGAGTGTGTAGCTAGACATAATGAGTGACAATCAAGGCTTAATGTTCAGTGACATAGACTATCAGGGCAGGGCAAGAAGTAGTACAGGCGTTACACATGGTAGCCTATCAGATGCCGCCTGCCAATTCCACACCAGTCAGAAACACCTGATAGAGAAAAATATATAATGGTATTTATATCAGGTCAACATCAGCACAACATTTTTAAGTAGTCATAATTAGTTGTCCTACTGGATTTGGATACTCGGGTCTGGTCAAGAGGTTGTTGAAATCCTGCACAAGCACTACCACCAATGGGTCGAAGAGCAAGACCCTTAACCCTTTAACCTTAAGCCTAAATTGCTCCAAGGACTGTCTCTGCAATTAGAAATGGAAGTCACTCTGGATAAAGAGTGTCTGCTAAATATTACAGATGTATTATAAGCTACTGAGAAAAAAAAGTTTTGTTAGTAGCATCACTACTTTTAGTTCGTTACTTGCCAACACTGAAACACTGGAAATCAGTATTTTTTAACATTACAGAAGGAAAGAGTGTTTGATTGTGGGCAAACACTAAGAGTGAAAAGAAGTGAGGACATTCTTATGCAACCAGTGACAGAGTGTAGATTTCAACAGTCATGGATAAAGAACACATATAGCCAAATCTGGTGTTTTAGCTCCAGTGTGGCCAATTTATCAGCAATTATTGGTAATGATGCTCCATTCAGAACATATGCCCAAAAGTCATTAATTTTAGGTGAGCAAGAGAGCAATCTTATCATCTTGAGAATACTAGAATAATTTGTGTGATTCTTAGCCCCCCATATCCAGAAGGCAGCCATTGTTTCCCAGCTTATTTAACCCAACTACAGGCTCTTTGGAGAGCTGAGAAATAAGTAATTTAGCTGGAGCTCACGATTGAATTCCCCCGTTCTTTGTTCCGTCATGAGTCGCATTAACCCTGAGAAATCTCGAGTACCCAGAGAACCTGTAATCAGGAAACTGGCCGAATAGCATCAAGACGAACCAAAAGCTTTGAGCAGAAATGATTTCGGTCTCGCCCGCTCTCTTTGTAACCGTTTCCTTGCTTCTGCTGCTGGAATGTATGATTAGGCTGTTTGATCTAAGTGCATGTGTGTGTGTTCCTGTCCCTATAGATTTATTTTGAGGACAGTTTCCAGATTGCAGGTGTATCTTTAGGAATGAAAATTGCATTATTATTGGGTCTTTTGCTGTGATATATCTTCCGTATTATTTAAATAAATGTGAGAAAACTAAAGAAGTTGAAACATTTTTATTTTGAAACTGAGGATTTAACAGTTAGATTTTTCACAGCAATTATAGGGTTATTTTTCTATTTTTCTGGAAACTTTTGTTGTAGAGACACCTTTATGGCTTAAATATCTTCAGTTCGTGGAAATTATCTTGACACACATTTCTTCTCCAGTAGTCAACACAGCCCTTCTTTTCATGTCAAAAATATGTAATTCCATATTTTGACTACTAGTAAGGTTCTCATTACCTATTTTATCCACAAGGGGCATACTTGGTGGTGAACAGTAAATATTACCCATTTAAACCAAGTAGGACAAACATTATTTTAAGCACACAGTAAATACACAATTTCTTCAGGAATTGCACATTCAGATACTGGCATTATATTAACTGCTATGTCTATAGAATGTCCCCAATGGTATAGTAAAATAAACAAGACTGTGTGTGTGTGTGGTGAGTAAATGAGGTGTAAGGAAGGTTTCAATGCGTGCAATCATAAACCACCTCCTCCTACAAAAGGCGGGAGTTTGTGAGAGCAACATTAAAATTTGGGGCACACGTGTCGCAGTGTGAGGCTGACACGTCGAGCAGGAACTGCAGTAGATTTCCACTGGGAGACAGGTTTGGGAAACTAGAGCCTAACAAGCAACAAATGGTTGTGCACCTTTTACTGCGATTCGCTGCACAACACTCCAGCGGCGCTCTGCGGCTGCACGCACCCAACGCTTGGCCAAGCCACCTTACCTGTTATAGAGGTAATCCGACCTGGTCAGAACAGCCATTAAAGGGCATTTGATCTCAGAAGATGCTAAAATTGGCTAACATTGAATGAAGGTAATAAGAATCCAGTAAGCAGGTCTTCCTTAAGTTTCAACTCGCTCAGCTCTGTAACTCTCATAATATGTCCTTGGATACTGTGTGTACATATGTACAGTATAGCACTACTGGTATATGAAATATCTTAATGTAAATGTATGACAGTATATGTATCAGAAGTCAGCACCATGGAAATAGTTTATTGCAACACTTCAGCATTTTAGCACAACTGACAGAGGCCAGGAGTTTTCCAACTACTTTCCAAAGCAGTGGGACTGAAGTGTTGACAGGTGATCACTTGATCAATGACAGATGATAAAGGCTGAGAGCAAAAAAGAGGGGGAGACTGTTCAATATGGCCGGTTAGACAAACTGGTGCTTGCGTAGATCAGGAGATCATGGAAAGTCTTTCAGCACCATGAAAAGCATTTTTCTCAACATTTCACATTTGCACTGGTGCTTTGAAAGTGAAAGTAAGTAATCATTGTCATAGTGAGCATTACAGCACACAGTGCATAACAAATGCGACCTCTGCATTTGACCTATCCATGAAGGATCAGTGGGCAGCTGACATGGGCAGTGCACGGGGAGCTGTGCTTGGATATGGTACCACTTTGGTGCCTTTACCTGTCTGAGATTCAACCTGGCAAACTTCTGCTCACGTTGGTATCAGGCTGGCGATAACAACCGGGCACTGGCCAACAACTGTCAGAACAGCGGTGCTGAATTGTTGACGGGCAATCCCTTGATCAATGACAAATGACAAAGACTGAAAGAGAAAAAGTATGTTAGGCTAGAGGCAGTTAGGCAAGAAGCTGGTACAGCGTGAATCAGATTATGGAAGAAGCCTTTCAGCAGTACAGATAGCATTTGTCTCACAACTCTTCAGTACTATACATTTTTAGATAGTGACCAGGTGATGTTCAAGTACTTTCCAGAGGAGGCGTTGGTGGAGTGTTGACAGGTTAATTGCTCAGTCAGTGAAAGATGACAAATGCAAAAGAGAAAGAGAGAGACAGAGAGAGAGGTTGGTTAGACAAATTGATGCTTGCGTAGATCAGCAGATCATGGAAAGTCTTTCAGCACCATGGAGAGTGGTCGCGTGTCAAGACTTCAGCAACACTGCTCTGCTCTTGGTGCTGTATGACTTTGTTCTCACCTGTTTCGTCACTGGATCAGAATGTGGACCGTGCAGAAGTCTGTCTTGACAATCCGTGTATTCCAATGTCTTTCATGTTCTTGTGCACTGACAAAAAATGTTATTCCAACAATTTCATTGTATTTGTGCAATGACAATACAGATATTCTTTTTTTAATTCATTCATTAATCATAGTTCATTGTTAGTCACATTAGCATCTTTGGATGCATTCCCCAACCTATTACGCCAAGTGAAAGGATTATTTGTACAATTTTATGCAATACCTGCGGTGTGTGTGTGTGTGTGTGTGTGACTTCTTGCCATGTTGCATTAACCTAACCCTATTTTAATTCTGAAGCTGAAGCAGAACCCTAAAGTTTAACCAACCTTTCTTTCTAGGCACAAACACTAAAATTGACAGAGCATCTAACAATAGTTTACATCTTTAGATCAACCTAGGATGTGGTTAATTGTTATCAAGAATCTAAGTTTTACTGTTTTCTAAAGTCTAAACCTAGCTGAAACCGGGGGCTAAGCATATCTAGTTTAGAGTATTCTATTACCTCTCTGTCTAGGTCTTAAAATAACATTGACAGAACATCTAACATTGGTTCCAACTTTAAACATCAACCTAGAATGAGTATAGATTCTTATTAAGTCCTAGGCCTAACTGTTTTTCTTAATCCTAACCTAGCAGCCCTAGAGCTAAAAGAGTAATTCCTAGGCTGTGGCATATTCCCAGCATCTGTCTGGAGTCTTAAAATAACATTCACAGAACATCTAACAATGGTTCCACCTTTAAGCATTCCAACCTAGAATGAGGGATTAATTCTCATCAAAGTCTAGGATTAACCATTTTCTTAACCCTTACCTAGCTTAGCAGCTAGAACTAAGCACTTATCATAGGTTTAGGCATGTCCCAAGCCTTTCTGTTGAGGGCTTTACATATAACATTGACAGAACATCTAACAATGATTCACTTGTAAACATTCACCCGCTGGAATGAGATTTGAATTCTTGTCAAATCATAGACTTCTTTTAAATATAGCAGAGCAGATTTTGTATGTGCAATACTTTTGGCAGAGAGTGTTCATCATGATTTATATTATACATCCACCAGTTATTTTACTGGTTTGGGGAGTGAACCGTGACCTTTCAACTCCCTAACCATTATACTAACTGTTACCAATGGTTGGGGTTAGGAGTCCTAGACCAGATAAGGGTTATTGCTTCCCAACCATCAATTATGGCTACGGAATGTCTCCAAAACTGTAGTGAAGTAAATGTGTGGGTGAGAGTGAGATATATTACAGCAGGGAAAAATCCCAAGGCCAGAGATGGGAAATGCTAGATTAAAGACCCACCTTTGTGAGGATGGTTTGCCTTCTTCTCTAACACTCTTCCCTCAGACCCTCCCTGAGAGAGTTCAGGTCCCCATTTCACTGGTCTCTAACCCAGATAAATCATGGCTGACTCTTCATGCCAGTAGGGTCATCTCTTACACGAGAGGCAAATCTGGAGATGGATTTAGTGCGGCACTGCATTTGAGCTGACTCTCCCAACCATACTAAAGTGCTGCTCGGATATAATAATGGCCTTGGTTTCAAGGGAAATCTCGTTGGACACTGTTGGAATGTGGACTACAGTGTCATGTCAGACAGCAAACTGTAGCATGTTGAAGATTTATCAAGACAAAGAATATCCATGACTTCTATCAAAGTAAGAGTCACAGGGAAATTGCATTGATGTAATTATGTTAATCATAATGAAGGCTTGACTGGAATCTTGCTAATTGTCACCTCTTGTTAATCACAATTCAAATGGAAGTACTGTTTTATCATGTAATATCCTCTAGAAAAAATATATTAAGGAGGTTTAGTTAAGATTGTGATTATTTGACATTATGAGCAACACCACAACACAGCACAGCACATAGTGCACCACAACCAAATGTGATGTCTGCATTTAGAGTTGGCCTCTCAGGTTCAAGTCCTGGACCAGTAAAGGTGCTGCTGAGATACTCATGAGCAAGGTACCATCTTCAAGCACTGTTCCCCAGGTGCAGCCAAACAGCTGCCCCATAAAAGCTGCTCTTTTACAGAAGGGTCAAATGCAGAGATCACATTTGTTTGTGGGGCACTGAGTGCTGTGATGTATTCACAATGACAAATAATCACTCACTTAAATATTTAGCCTCTATGAATCCAAGCACAATGCATGTTAAACTAAGCAGCGTTAGTTCTGCCAGAGAGGGCAAAAATATCCACATACAGTAAAGAAGTTCACTGTATCATGACAAATGTGCTGATTTAACTGTTTCCTCAAGTGAAAAGTAAATAAAGTACAGGTTATAAAATGTGTTAAAAGGTTTGATGCAAAACACTGATGCAAAAGAATTGATTTGAAAAATTAATCAATATCTATAAAAATCAAAGTGTGTCAAACATCTTACAAAAAAGTCTCTTTTCTTGCATCTGTTAGGAGTCTATATTCCCTTTGCACTAAGGACACAAAAAGTGCACTGGTTTTTGCATGGAAAAGTAGGACGCACCGACGGTGACGGCTGAATAAGTAATTGAATCCCCTGCGGGGCCTCGGCACAGTTTTAGAGCGCAACAGAGAGATTCTGTCTGACTCCAGCCAGACAAAGGCCAGAGAGGAAGCAAGAGGAGACTTTCTGAGACTGACCGCCTGGAAATGAGCCAACCGAAAAGCCGGGGAAAAAGACAGCAAGAGCATCACCAAGACGAGTGGCGATGACGTCAAATCGCTGACCCATGGTAGCATTTCCACTTAGTCGGAATGCAGATGAGACAGAGAAAACTTTTGTCGTAAGAGGTTACGTCTATCCCTGTAAAACAATTCAAACACTAAATCATATTAACATACAACTCCCCTTCAACTTAAAATAATTAATCATGCAACTTGTATGAGATTTTGACACTATCACAATACAATAAGACAATAAGAATTGATATGTTAAAAAGCCCCACAGAAAATTCATACACTGACATTTTCAAATCTGAAATAGCAATATATTGTTGCTATTTACAGTAATATGCAACATCATACAGATAAACCAGATATAACATTCATGCAGCATGCAAAGTTTTCTTCTCGCTATGAGGTGGCAGTGCTAACCACTGCGCCACCATGTCACCCTACTCTATATAGCATATATTAGTCTTAAATGCAGTCAGAGTAAATACTTTCAGTTTTAAGTTAATCTGGTACCCTTACATTTCCACTTGCCCTAGTCTAAAATATACTGATTTAACCACCTAAGTTGAAACATTTAAAACTCGTAAATGTTAGTTGTATAACATTGTTTTATGTTGATTAAAGCAATAGTTCAAGAAAATTTTCTCCTGTTGAACTGGGTTCCAAGCCCTCAATTATAATATACTGTGAAGAAGAAAAATAAAACAAAATAGAAAAAAATAGAAAAAATAAAATAAAATAGAAAAAAACAACAACAACAACAACAACAACAACAATAATAATAATAATAATAATAATAATAATAATAATAATAATAATAATAATAATAACTATTGTCTAAAATTATGATTGACTTACATATGACCCATTAATTTGGGGAACACTATAAATAATTTTACATTAAAAAATCTGGTAAATTTATAAATCAATGGGAAGGAGCTGCATTAATGAACAAATCAGATCTGTTTAAATGTAGCTAATTTATGATAATAGTGTTATAGTTTGAATATGTATAGGTGGGGAATCTGCACACCTGTACAAATGAAAAACTTTAATAGAGAAAAGATTGTAATAAATCTGTAACATCTTTAAAATCAAGGTAACAAACTACAAGTACATTTCATTTTTCATTTAATTTTTACAGATTTCTTTTTTACATGAATGTACAGTTTTTAGTTTTTAATGTTTAACTTTTTTTTTTTTTTAATGAGTGTCATCTGAAACATTATCTGCAGCACTGCATTTGCATGGTTATAGTTACGCTGATGATATTCCGTCTCCAGCAAATGACAGACGACTGATCATTACTTTAATGACGGAGGCAACCCCTGCCATCTGTTCATCTGAGAGTGCGACTCCACAGTGCTTTGTTTAAAGGTGTAATCTCAAACCTCACGCAACAGTTGAGCAGCGGAGAAGAGCCTCGGCTTGACTACTTGCGGAACAAAGTGATACTTACCCCATGTTTATGCACTTGATGATACGCCATTTCAGAATTGCATGTCACATCTGAACGGTTCCACATTTTTGGACAGACTTTTAATTACCAAATTAGTATCTCACTGGGAGCCTAAAAAACAAAGATTTGGCCATAACTTTAGCAAATGTTGACCAATTTTCAAACATTTTCCACTGTTCATTTCAGTAAAATTTTGCAAAAACGGTATAATGTATTTAAAAAATGGACCTCCTGCTCAACATAAAGTGACTATTATATATACAATGTTTTTATTTTGATCAAAGCTATTAGCTTTTCGATCAGTGAAATGTATTGATGTAGACTGATGTATCGTTACACCCCTACAGCATGTGTGTCAAAGTTGAATAGTATAAATTTCCAGCCATGATCAGTTTCACAAGGATTGTCACATAAAGAGTAAGCAGCACTCTCAGCAGGTCAATGTATTGATGTAGATTTTGGGCAAGTTAGTTCTAAAATGCAGTACTTTATAGATCACTAGTTACTATTATTTCAAAGTAATTTAATACATTACAATATTACTGTCTCTGAATCATAATCCTACATTACTTTTGAGTTTATTTCACAAAAATAACTGCGGATGTAGGACTAAAATGTAGTTTACTGCAGTTAATTCTATGTCCAGTGGAGGGCGACGTGATATAGCATAATGACTGTAGGCCAAAGGTCTTGCGATGTTGATGTTTTTGTTTTGTTGAAACATTATGATTATTGAGTCTTAACAACTCTATATTCCATAAAATTTTAACCAGATTGTCACATACAGAGTAAACAGCACTCTACAGTGTTTATCGATATTTGAAGTTTTATGCACTACATGTGCATAAAAGTTAACTAGTATGAGTTTGAAAGTGAGTGATTACTTTTCACTGTGAACACACCATAGGACAGTACAATGTGTCCCACAATGTAATGTGACCTCTGCATTTGACCCACATCAATCTATTGATGTATTGCTCGGATATACCATATATACCATGTACATTCACTAACTATCGACTGAACAAATCCCATTTATGATCCATTTTTACCCAGATTGTCACATGCAGAGTAAGCAGCGTTCTGCAGTGTTTATGGATGGCAGAAGTGAGCCTGATTTTTATTGTGAATGACAGCATATGGGCCACAAGGACACGGGAACTGAAGGCATTGAGGATCGGAGCTGATTTAAATGATAATTCCCCGCCGCAGCCTCTAGAGCATATGCATGCCGGGATGTATCTATCTTTGGCTTGTCCGTGTCGAGAATTTATTGGCCCCGTCCCTGGCAAAATGGAACCTCCCTCTGAAAATGGGTCACATCATAAATAGTGCCACTTGTAGATCTGCTGGAGAAAAGACACACTTATTCCCAACGCTACATTGTCGTATTTGGCGGTCCGCCGTTCAGTTCAGGAGTGTGTGTGTGTGTTTAAGACTCTGGTAAGCAGGGTCATATATCCACACCAACACATAAGAGAAAAGCCAATAAAGGCTTTATGGATTTATTTTCTGTATTTGCAGTTTGAAATTTATAGCTGGACTGTAAATTCAGCATGTACACAATAACCGATACTCTCCCTCGCAGTTCTAAAGCACGGGGTTTAGATGCAAGATGGTGAAATAGTCACATTGTTATGGAAGTCGACAATAATGTATTCTGTTTGCTACTCTCTAAAAGGGTTTTATAGCAGCTGTAGTGCCTGTTAAAGCTACAGGATAGCTAAGCTAATTCACATTATCTATCTATCATCTATTGATCTTGCTATCTATGCTAAATCTATGGGTTCTTTATTTATTTATTTTTTTCTTTCTTTCTTCAATCAATCAATCAATCAATCAATCAATCAATCAGTTAGTCAATAAAATCCAATCTTCTATGTTAACTTTAGGCTTTCAGTCTTTCTTTCTTTTTATTTATGTTAGGCTATCTTTAGTTTATCTATCAGTCTGTCTTTTTCTCTGTCCAGACATATGTTCATATCTATCTATCTATCTATCTATCTATCTATCTATCTATCTATCTATCTATCTATCTATCTATGGTTTCCTTCCTTCTTTCTCTTTTAATTGTATTTACACAGATTCTCAGAATCCAGCGTTTTGCAAAATCTTCACTTTGGAGGACGTTTTAAAGAAAATATATTTGAGGTGGCTAAAACTCTGTTCATGTGTACAAAAAAAAAAAGAAAAAAAAATAATCTAGATGAATGTTAACAAGCCCTAGTCTTCTGATATCAGTCAATTAATGAGTGAATACAGTTTTTGTCTACCCCCTGTCCCAACAAACCCAGACACACAAACACACTCAGGAGCCACTATAACACATGCTCCGTTGTCTATAAGCACAGAAGTTCAGTGAGCGAGTACTGTTTTTCATTTGTAGTGTGTGAGCAGGGTCGTGTGCATCTCTGACGCTCTGTATGAAGACAGCAGGTGTAAATGTGTGTGTTAAAGCAGCAGTTCACTAGTGTGTGTATGTGTGTGTGTTTGTGCCATCTTGTAGTCAGATGGTATTTATCCAGGGTTGAAATCTCTACTGTATGCCGCTCTGATAAATCCCACCTGAGACTTTCATACATGCCGTTTTCCACCTCCAGCATATGCTCACGGTGGAGTGTGTTTACCAGCAAGAGCCTACTGTCCTCACACACACACTGTCAGTCTTAGTTACATACAACACTAATAAACACCTACTGAAAAAATACTTCTAGTGTATATTTACTTAAATACCTGTGTATATATCTGTGCACAGAAACAAACACAAAATCACAGAACGAACAGTACACAAACATATGATATGGTCGTTCTGAAGTCAAGTACGTGCAGTCCAGCTCAAATCTCGGACCTGTAAAGCTGTATGAGCAAGGTACTGTCCCCAAGCACTGCTCCCTGGGTGCTGCCAAAAATGCTACCCACTGCTCCTTCATGAATGTGTCACATTTGGGTGTGGTGCACTGTGTCCTAAGATGATGTGTGTTCACAATGACAAATAATCTCTCACTTGAATTCATTCAAATTCACCTGCTGGATAGCAGCTTTTCAAGGCCATAATTGCCCACTGCTGTCCAAATAAAACCAGGCCCAATATTTAAACCCAACACAGACTTTAGAGGTTTTATTTCTTGTCCAACCCTAAATCCGTAATCCGCAAATCGTCTGCCCATATGCAACACTGCCATTCAAGCCGTCTAGCCAGACATAATGGGTTTAAAATGGAGGAGGATTTAAGACATTCCGATCTAAAGCGATCATTCTGCTTCCCGAGTCACGACCGACAAGAAAAGTAAAGACGACACATTCCTCCTCTCGTCCGAAAACAGATAAGAGCATATAGAACTCAGCCTGATAAGCTGTCCCAAAAACTTGCCTTGTTTTTAGAGTCTGATATGTATTCCACCTCATATCGGTGTTCAAAGCTTAGTCAGATTATCGCTCCGTGACTTTTAATCTCCAGGATTTCCAGTTATCCCATCGGAGTGTGGACAAAATGCCACTTCCACCATTAAAATTCATCTTACCATCAAGTCTTGCGGTGGGTCGGTAAAAAATATCTCCCCAAAATGCTCACTAACGCTGGAAAAGGCCCAGATGACTAGCTTTAATCTACTACGAGAGCATCGCTCCCGAGCGTGTAGCATCGGTTACGCAAGATGCATTTATTCAACACATGGCATAATGAAGTTGTTAAATTAAAGTGATAAACAGCAACAGCTTTTTTGGAGTGGCTGCTCAAATCAAGGCAGCCGTGCAGCAACTTTTGTTCTTTCTGTATTTGAATCAGTGTCTGTTTAGCATCATGAACTACTAGCGATATAAATAACATTTATATTTCAGAAGTGAAAGGGCCGCTGGAGATTCCCGTACTCCGCTAATTCAGCTTTATTGAAGAAAATAGAAAGCAAACATCTGTTCCCAAGCGCTTTTTTTAATGACTCCAGTTTTAACCCCCTAAAAGCGCCGCTGCAGGTATTTATTACGGTCACGCCTTGGGTCAGTTTAAATAGAATAAAAACGCTTAACCCAGACCTACTTCCCTTTTTAATGATGTCTGTGAACTTCGGAGGCAGCAACTCGCTGCAATTAAGCCGAAGCCGTTTAAGAAAAGATTCATTTGGCACCAAAGTAGGAAAGCAACAACGCCCCGCCGGCAGCGACGCGGCCCGTCCAATTGCATGTAATGGCGTAATTAATTTAATTAGTGACTCGTAGTTATTAAAACACTCAAATAAAAGCACGGTTATAATGCTTCAATTTAAAAGCCGCGTAGAGCCGCTGTAATTACAACACAAGTTTCACAAATCTTGATTTACAGTAGATTATTTGAGGACATTCTCAGAAATGGACTTCCTAAGAGCCATTATGAAGTCATTCATATTACAGGCTGGAGTGGCCTAAATCCTGCTTTATTATTTTATTTTTTTTTTAGAGTGGTTTGAATCAACCAGAAGCCAATCATGTATGTGCTTCTAAACTAAGATTTTCATATTTTTATCAATTTCTGTGGCAATGTGATCTTTTTGGAAGGAAATACAACTTTGTTTGACGACTATAATGCCTAGGATGAAGATAAATGAGGAGTATGAAATATTCTTGCTACATTTACATTAAATAAAGATATATAATAATGAATCCATCCCCAATTTTTGAGTATCTGCACATTGCAGGTTTATTGCTCTTTTTATACACATAAAGACATTGTAGATGTGGGTAGAATAACATAATTTGAGTGACAGCAGAACAAGATATGATTGGAATATAGTTGAAGAATTCAATGTGCCACTTTCTCTGGTTGGTGTCCAAGAAAATTCTATCCTCTCTAAATCCTTGCAGCGTGACACATTTTTGACAAATCAGGACATCCGTGTCCTTACCGAGTCTGCCGTTTTGGCGTTACGAAACGATTACGCTTTTAATAATTCTTGCAACTTTCAAGCAATTAAAATGACCTTCTACCTCTGTTGAACTCTCTGTTCCCTGCAGTTGGGTCATGTCTGGTTTGAGGAACATATTAAGTCAACTTGCTTGGTAAGAATCCGTTTTGTGTGTGAAATACGGATTTCTGAAATACTTCATGTTCACTGGTTGGCTTTAGGAAGAAGAAAACTATATAAGAGAACTTAGAAATGCCTTGTGATTGGAGGACTGCTAGTTCAAGTCATGGACCGGTAAAGGTACCATTGAGGTACTCTCGGTCTTGTCTCGGACTCGGTCGTATTTGTACTCGGTTTTGTCATGGAATTTCTTTAACTTACAGCAACCACACACATAGTGTAGAATCACAAGACATCGAAGTTACATTGTATTTAAAAATGAAACAATTGTGTACAAATGCATTAATTACATTATTCACGATGTAAATACGTGTTATGCATCATGCACTAAAATGTAGTTCTCCTACAGAAAGGCCAAAAACTGAACATTTTATAGGTTAAAATGAGTCCAGATCTGGTCAAAATTACCCCAAACTTTAGTATTTCTTCATTTCCAATTGATCATATTTTTTTCTCATTTTATAATGTTAGAGTAAACAATATGGAACAAATAAATATAGAAAATGCATTATTTATCAAATAACTTTATTCTGTATCCAGATGGATACCAAATGGATAAAGACGTGTTCCGCCTGGCACTAACCTTATTTTTCTTCATAGTACTAAGCTACAGAATGTCTCTGCATGATAAAAACTCTGCAAGTCAATAAAACAGTGAGTTTGGTCTTGGGGAGTAATATGATGTCATCAGTTTGGATAACTGCTTCCAGTGCATTGATTTGCTCATTATAGATATGTAAGAAAGAAATATTGAATAAACATGTTTAATGTTGCTTAGTGCATGTTGTTTGCTTTGTTCAGCTCTTTTTGAGTGCTGCTTAGGCTTTGCATGTTCCACTTATTTGTCATGTGGTGTAAAACACGTGCATTGGTCCGGTCTCGGTCTACACTCGGTCTCGCCCCACCCTGGTCTTGGCCCTTCAGAGCCTTGGTCTTGTGTTGGTCTCGACACACTCTGGTGTTGGTCTTGTATCTGGTTTAGGTGATCTTGACCCCAACTCTATGTCACAGGAACAATTGCCTAACAGTTAAACTAATGCACAATGGGGATCAAAGCCATTTATTTAATTTTTGGATGTCAGCTCTTGTAATAACAGATTGTCATTTATCATTAGTATGATTTCATAATGTTGCACTCTCTACATCTGAGATTTATAAGAAGCTGGGAGCGGTTTTTATTTGTTTGGATTGTTTGAAATTAATTAAATATAATTATGCCCAAAAAATCTAATTGGAAAAGAATACACCTGAACAGAAATATTTAACAAATTCTACTGAATTTTATGTTTTCGGAAATTTGGCAGATTTAGACAAAGGGACATTAGACCAACTCCTTTAACCATGAATTATTTTCTAATTGAAGTGAACAGAGGCACCATATGCATCCAATTTTGGCATGAAAGCATAAAATTTGCATCCATGAAGCTGTCAAAGGTTTATGCAATATATTAAATACGCAAACAAAACCTGTCATTAGTCTCCCTGTAATCAATCTGCCCCAGTTGTAATGAACGCTTTTCTGCATTTATTTTAGAAATGAGGAGTTCACTGTGGCTTGGGATGTGAAGAATATTTGTATGATTGAGGTCAGTTCTGATATGAGCTCCCTGCTGGACGCACACATGGAGCGATAACCGCAAAACTGCAATTAGTTTACTGCAATTTGCTATTGTTTATGAATATATTTGTGATCACAACCATCTGAATTAAACAAAGGAAGGATGTTTTTAGTGGTGACTTCAACACACGCTTACACACATATATGTGTTGGAGAGGAAACAAATCATGTTGATTGGAAGACTAATTATTAGGCTTCTTCCTTGCCTAATTGTGATTACATAGCTTACACTTCTATTCTTTTATATCCTCATCGGCAGAAAATGAGTTTGGCATTTGTGACCTTTCTGAAGAAAAAAATGCAAAAACAAAATTTCTCATTTTATTAACCATGAAAATATTTAGTTCTACCACTGCACATTAGGCGCGAAATTTAAAGCATCCATGTCTGAGTAAATTGATTTGTTCTAAAACAATGCTGCATTTATGCGTGAATATGATTTTAGTAATTATTAGGCAAATTGGTACCAGCAAAAGTGAAAGTGAGTGATTTTTTGTCATTGTAAACTCACCAGAGGACAGCACACAGTAGACCACAACGAAATGTGACCTCTGCATTTGACCCATCTGTGAAGGATGAACAGCGCCCTGGGAGCAGTGCTTGGAGACAGTACCTTGCTCATGAGTACCTCAGTGGTAATTTAACAGTCCGGGATTAAAACTGGAAACTATCTGATGATGGGGCGGACTCCCTAACCGTTATGCTACCAACTGCCCCAGGGGTGTTCAATTCCGGTCCTGGATATTTTCCATCATACTTCAAATCAGTAACACCTTGTCCCAGGTAGAACCTCACCAGAACTGTCTGACCAGGTATCATGTAGAATGGTGTAGATGTAGGCCCTCCAGGACTGGAACTTGACACTGCTGGTATACACACACAGTTATAAGAAATTGAGATGATAATGTTTTAGAAATGTCCAAGTGTTTGGGTTCATTCACTCATTTTCTGAGCTGCTTAATCCCTATCTTTAGGCACGAGGTGAGAACCAACCCAGTGCGGGCGCAAACACAGCACAGGAGTCAATTTAGAGTAACCAATCAACCTTAAATGCAGTGTTTTGGTACCCAGGGTACCAGGGTAACTCAGTGGTACCTTTACCAGTATGGGACTTAAACTGACAACCCTGAGCAGTACTTGGGGATGGTAACTTGCTCACAAGTACCTCAGTGGTACCTTTACTGGTCTGAGATTCACACTCACATTCCAATCACAACGCAAACACCTCAGCTAGCCTTGGGAATGGTACCTTGCTCACCTCAAAGGTGCCTTAATCAGTCTGGCACTTGAACCAGAGTCAACTTCAGAGCACTGCTTGGGGCTGTACCTAGTTCACAAGTACCTCAGTGGTAACTTTACTGGTCTGAGACTTGAACCAGGGACCTTTTGATCATGGCACCAACTCCTGAGCAGTGCTTGGGGGTGGTAACTTGCTCAAACGTACCTCAGTGGTACCTTTACTGGTCCGGGACTGGGTGCCAAACTGTTACGCTGTCAACTGTCGGCATGTCTGCTGTAAATCTGACTGTAAACTGAAATCTAAACCAACCTTCAGTTGAGTCAGTGTCAAAAAGTGAAGTTCGAACTTCTGCATGCTATATAAAATACAACAGTGTGGTGAGTGTCCTCTCCAAAATGCTGAACACGGAGTAAATCCTCCACAACATGCACAAAAAAATCCAGGAGTGGGGAGCTGAATGTATCACTGAATATTTTTAGTATCTTCCGAGCATTCACTAAGAATGGCCTCAAACACTAGAATAATGTGAATGGAGTTTTTATTTACCCACACATTAGCTCCACTAAACATCCACAAATAGGACAAAATGTAAGTGTTCCCCCAGCCATGTACCTACTGTTCCCTTACAGAGCACTTTTTAAGGAACTCCCAAAACTCAAGGTTTGACTCATCAGCTTGGAGAAAAGACACTGCAGTGTTTAAGTGTGTTCTGGGAGAGAGGGAATGTTAGAACAAAGTGGATGTGTTATAGCTAATATTGATTATGAAGGTTTTGTTGTTCATCTGAAAATATATATCTCATTGTATCAGAGACATTATTTTTTGTTTGGATCTAAAAAGGATCAGGGAGCAGTGCTTAAGGACAGTTCCTTGCTTATGAGTACCTTAGTGGTACCCTTACCTGTCAGGAACCGGCGACCTTCCGATCATGGTGCCAACTCCCTAACCGTTACCAACTGCACAATAAAGGGAACTGAGAATAATTAGACAATATTGGTCACTCATTTTTAACATTACTGTATTTATTATGCCACATTTTAAGTCATGTTTTTAAGCTGTGTAATGCTTTCTCCTGACAAATTAAAATATGTAATTAACCATATTTTGCATACATTCTATTTATCTATTCTATTTGTTTCTAATTAACCCTACCGTATTTGGTTGATTTATAATTTAACGCTAAATAATCTAAACACTTTACAGTAGTTTTAATTTGTTATGATTTTTAGGGTCTAGTCTAGTCTACTCTAAGATAGTTAGGGAAATAAGAAACTGCCTTTTTTGTTGCTTTCTTATATACTATTTGTATATTGCTTTTCATATCTTTCTCTTACTCTCTCAATATTTTTAAATGCTTCCCAAGAGTTTTGCTGTTTAAATGAAAAAGTAGCTAAAAAAGCCTGTGCTGTGCATTTTTTTTTTTGACTGTTACTGTTTATGTTATTCTCTGAAAATATGTTATTTTCAATTTCATTAAGAAAGTCAGCAATGGAAAGATTTCATATAATATATGCTGTCTTATAGCAAACTCCTCCCATCTGAAGACTAGAGGCTTCTCGAAAACTCCCATAAGTTTCTGAACAACAAACAAACAAGGCAAGATAATAAATAATCAAATGACGAGGTTGGTGTTACGGTGGATTTGCGTAAAAGCTTCTTTTCTGTGGCGCCAAGGCTAAGAGATCATGAGCGATATTGGGGAGATGCTGGAAATCCCTGTGGCATCTTTCCCAGGAGGATTCCACATTTCTCTTTCACACACTCACACACACATTTCTCTTTCTCTTTAGTGGGGCGTTGATCTTATCCCTCAAAGCTATCCGAGTCTGAGCCTCACTCTGATGCTTTGATCCAGGCAGAGCGAACTTGTTCTCCTCAACACTGTACCAACAATTTAGTGTGTGTGTATGTGTGTGTGTGTGTGTGTGTGTGTGTGCCTCTGTGCATGCGTGTGTGTTTACTTGCAGGCCAAATCTGAAATCCATAGCGGGGATCTTTGTAGATCATTCAGTGATGGTGGTGGTTGTGAACTCTCTCCACACTTCACTGCACGAATATCTGCAGGAGAGAGAGAGAGAAGGAAAGAGAGAGAGACTGGTGGAAAGTGGCTTCACTCACTCAGCACTCAATATCACTTATTCGTGCGTGACGTATATCAGGCCGAAAATATTTTCTACCAGATATTTATTCTAGAAATACATAAATAGTAACTCACATATAATACACTATAAATGTACAGTAATGTGCAAATGTTTTGAGCTCATGTCAGTACAGTGCTTTAATATAGAATGGAACATATGATAAAAACCCAAATTTATGCAGTGAAAAATGTATAGTAAATATATTTAAACTAACAACAGTCATGTGATTGTAAAGCTATGATCAGTAAAGTAAGAAATACAGAAAGAGTAAGAGATAGATAGATAGATAGATAGATAGATAGATAGATAGATAGATAGATAGATAGATAGATGACAGATGGATGGATGGATGGATGAATAGATAGACTAACAGATAGGTAGAAGCATGTGAATGTGTGTGAGTGTTTGTGTAGGAGTTCATCTCAGTGTATCAGTATGTGAATATTTGTTTAAGTCCTTGTCTCTGACCACTCCTGTCTGAGCTGAGCGACAGCAAACAAATAAAGATCATACACACACACACACACTTTCACTCCTTTTCTGCCTGTAAAGGACATTACACACTCCCATCTGATAGCTCTCACTGACTAAGCAGCCAGATGCAGAATAATGAGTTTCCTCTTTGTGAGAGCAGATAAACAGTTTTGGGTGTGTGGTGTTTGAGTGTGGTGTAGTGTGTGTGTATGTGTGTATGTATGTGTGTATGTGTGTGTATGTTTGTTTCCAGCTATTCCCGTCCGGAGTGTGTCAGAGAGACGCTCTGATGATAATCACCCTAATGGAGTATGGATTTGCTCTGGGTGACAGCTCCTCACACACGCCAGACGAGCTGATAACCTGCACTGACATAAAATAACATGCCTGTGTGTGTGTGTATGTGTGTGTGTGTGTGTGTATGTGTGTGTGTGTGTGTGTGTGTGTGTTTTCATTAGGGTTTGTGATGAAATGTCTGACTCCATTAGAATGTGTCATAATGAGGCATGAAGTGAGGACTTTGGAAATGAGCTAATATTATTTAATGCTTGTTTTAGGGATAAATTTCAGTTTAGGTGTAGGGTTAGATTAGGGCCAAATTTATGTTTAGCATTTCTTTACAGTCAGGGTTATGTTTAGGGTGAGAGGTTAGAATAACATCATTTTTAGGGATTAGATTTTCCTCAGATTTCGGGTAAGGCCTAGAGGTATGGTCAGGATAAAGTTTTGGATTAGATTATGATCATGTTCAGGATAAAATCAAATTATGGTCAGGATAAAGTTTAGGATTAGATAATGATCATGTTTAGGATGTCTCTCTGGCAAGGTACCACCTTTGTGAAGAAGAAGGACAGCGGCCTCCGTCCCTGCATTGATTATAGGGGGCTCAACAAGATTACCATGAAGAACCGTCACCTGCTTCCTCTCACCAACACCACCCTGGATGCTCTCTCTGGTGCCACCTACTTCACAAAGTTGAACCTCTGGAGCGCCTAAAACTTGGTGCATGTCAGGGAGGGTGACCCTGATGGGTCATTATGAGCTGTAACGCGGCCGCGGAGTTCCAACAATGCATCAATGATGTGCTGCAGGACATGCTGGGCCGTTGGGCAATCGTGTATCTGGATTACATCCTTATCTACTCACGGACCCTGGAGGAACACCATCAGCACGTCAGGGCGGTTCTCAAGAGACAAGCACTCTACCACGTTCCTGTGTTTTGTCATCTCGTCCCAGGGTCATTGGCCCCTACCCAAGACTCTCAAGCAGCTCCAATGGTTTCTTGGGTTTTTGCGAACTTCTACTGCTGCTTCATCTGGGGTTACAGTATGGTTGCTGCTCCACTCACCATCCTGACTCGGCCTTCACTGCATCGCTTCACCCTCACCCCCGAAGCAAACAAGCCCTTCCAAATCCTCTGCCACCGCTTCACCACTGCACCCATCCTCCACTGCAGGATGCGCTCGATGACGTAGACTGGGACATGTTCTGAGCCTGCGGAGATGACATCAACGAGTTTGCAGATGTAGCAGTTAGGTTGTTAGCAAGGTTGCGAGCAAAGTCATCCCAACGGTGAGAGTTAGAACCTTTCCTAACCAGAAGCCGTGGGTGGACAGATCAATTCGCGCCACTGTGAGCACCCAAACCGCTGCTTACAACGCTGCTCTCATTACCGGTGATGTGCGCGCTTACAAAGTGGCCTCTTACGACCTTCACCGCTGGATTCGAGTGTGCAAGCGCAATTTCAGACAGTGAATCGAATCGCAATTTCATCAAGGTGACTGCGCACGATTACAGACTATAAAGCAAAAGACACCACGACGATTGGCGCCAAATCTGCATTTGCCGATGAGCTGAATGCATTCTATGCCCGTTTCGAGGTTAGCCAGGCGTCTATCGATACCAGAAGCCTGACGACTGAGGACGGTGACGTCACCAGTGAGGAACGTGTCATCAACATTGCAGACATCCGTGCGGCGCAGAGGAGGGTTTACACCAGAAAGGTGGCGGGTCCAGACGGCATCTCCGGGCACCTGCTGAGCTGCTGCACTGACCAACTGTCAGGTATGTTCACCTCCATCTTCAACAAGTCTCTGGTGAAGTCTGTGGTCCCCACTTGCTTAAAAAAAATCCACCATTGTCCTCGTACCCAAGAATAACAAATCTTCATGCCTGAATGACTACTGCCCTGTTGCACTGACATCGGTACTTATGAAGGTGTTTGAAAGACTAATAAAGCACATCATCTCCTCCTCCATCCCAAGCACCATAAAACCACTCCAGTTTGGCTACCGCTCCAACCGGTCTACAGAGGATGCCATCTCCCACGTCCTTCACACCACCCTCAGCCACGTGGACAAGAAACAGGGAAAGTATGTGAGAATGCTGTTTATCAACTACAGCTCAGTGTTCAACACAATAGTGTCCTATAGATTGTTTACCAAGCTGAGAGACCTAGGACTCAACAACCGCTTGTGCACGTGGGTGCTGGACTTCCTTACAGGCAGATCTCAGGTGGTGCGGGCAGGCAGGTGTGTCTCCAGCAGCATCACCACCAACACAGGAGCTCCTCAAGGGTGTGTGCTTTCTCTGCTGTTGTATTTACTCTACACTTCGGACTGTGTGGCCACTCACAATTCCAACAACATTTTCAAGTTTGCAGACGACACAGTGGTGTTGGGGTTAATCTCCAAAGATGAGATGGCCTACATGGACGAGGTGGACAATCTGGCACTCTGGTGTCAGGAAAACTGCCTCCAGCTGAACGTCAGCAAGACGAAGTAGCTGGTGGTGGACTTCAGCAGGAGACACCGTGACTACAGACCCCTCACCATCAACGGTGCTCCAGTGGAAAAGGTGTGTTTTTTGAAATACCTTGGCGTCTACATCTCTGAAGACCTGACATAGGCCAATCATATCAATGTTCAAGTCAAGAAGGCAAAGCAGCGTCTGTACCACCTTAGACGGCTGAGGAGGTTTGGGGTTTCCCGTACCATTCTGAAAGCTTTTTATTCTGGCGCTGTGGAGAGCATCGTCACACAGAACATCTTGTCCTGGTATGGGAACTGCTGTGTTCAGGACCAGAAAGCCCTCCAGAGAGTGATCCGGGCAGCAGAGCGCTGCTGCATGACAGCTCTTCCTTCTCTGCAGGACATTTACACCAAGAGATGTAGGAACAGGGCAATCAGGATTGTAAAAGACTCATCTCATCCCAGAAACGGACTTTTTCATCTTCTGCAAACAGGCAGAAGGTTCGGCACCATCATGGCAAAAACAGAGAGATTCAGGAGGAGTTTCTATCCTCAGGCCATCCGTTTTCTAAACAAGGACATGTCTTTTTTTAAATAGTTTTATTTGTAATTCCATACTGGCTCTCAACTCATTGTATGATAATTTCTACTTTTGACATTTACAGTTCAATATTTGCTTTGCAGTTGCACTTGACACTGCACTCATTGCACCTTTTAAAACCATTGCACCTTCTTTACATAAGTAATAGTTCATCTTTTTTTTAAATCTCTTTCCCTTATCTCCTTATTCTTAATTTATTTTAAGTTTGTATTTGTATGTCATTATTCTTATTTTTATTTTATTTTTAATTTTTAATTTTTGTCTTAAGTTGCACGGTCAAAGAGCAGATCAGGACACATTTCACTGCATGTTGTACCTGTATAATTTGCATGTGACAAATAAAGAATCGTGAATCTTGAATCTTGAAGTGAAATGTGTAAAATTGATTTATCTGTTTGTCTGTCCCTCTCGTTATTTGGGATGTCCCGTGTGCATGTTAGTGTCATTAGTGTTAGTGCAATTATTCTAATTTTTCCGCTTTTCATGTTCCTTTGCACAGTTTCTGATTCTAACAAGGGCAAGTGTGTGCTGCCACTTCTCCTAATGAGTGTCCTTTTCCATGCCAAAGCTGTCTGACTTGGCCCGAAATGCCACAGATGGGAAACCACTCATTAATTTAGCTCTGGCGTTGCTGCAGCGATAAAGGTGAGTTGCGGTGTTGAGGGTGTGTTTGTATGCATGTAAAACATCATTCTATCACTTGTACATGTGCATGTGTGTATGTATGTGTTCTAACATCACTATTTATGTGTGTGTGTGTCCATGTGTGTAAAAATCACTATGTCCAAGAGCTCTAAATGTTGCAGAGCTGCAGAATGCGAAATGAATTTCAATGTGGTCTTTTCAGGGACTTTAGAAATTAGCTGTCCGTGTCTTGAGGAATATAATCTGGTCAAATTAAATAAAAGGAAGCAACGGGACATTATCTAAACCCTGAGTGTAGCTGTCAGAATTAATGATACGTCCATGTCTTTGGAATGCCGTCATCAAGTAGTCTCTCCCAGAAATTGTTATTCAGGGCTTTTGGAGCAGGAGGGAAGGAAATGAATGGAAATTAAATCATCTTTATTGCAAAAAAAAGGAAGTGGAAAGACTAATAAGCTGTTAAATTGGACGGGAAGGTATCAAAACAGTCGAGGAACTTCAACTCCTTTTTGAAAAACAGAGGTCTCTTCAAGATGTCTTTACCTGCGATCTGACTGACTGCTTTTCACACAATAAAATGTAAAATTCATTTTAAGTTGCTTATTGTTCCAGGAAACTGACAACAAAATGGACGTCACGGTCGACATTAAAAGTGAAGCTGCTGACAGATGTGATAGCTCCTCCACTAATCCAAAGGAGCATCGTTGAAACAATAAAGTGACTTCTCAGCTTGATCATTTCCAGACAGTCTGATGTTGAAAAATAATTGCTTGTAGAAGTTACATTATCACTGCTCAATCTTCTCTGCATGCTGAGTATCAGAGGAAACCTGGGTTGCAATGTGCAAGAATAGACTGAGTGACTTTCAGGTGACAACTTTAAGTTGATGTTTTCAAACTGTGGCTAAGTCAATATATCACCAACCGCCCATTTAAGACTTGAAGGCGTATATGTCCATTTTGCAACAAAAGGGACACTGCACTTTACAAATTGTACAGTTACTGTTTATAGTATATATCTTTATTTAGGAACATATTTTCTTTTATAATTTTTCTTTTTATTTCATTCCATTACTGGGTCCCTGAGCAAGACCCTTAACCCCAAGTTGTTTCAGGGAGACTGTCCCTGAAAATAGGAAATTGAAGTTGCTCTGGATAAGAGCGTCTGCTAAATGCCATGAATGTAAATGGGTTTCTGAACATCACATCTACACTGTGAGTCAAAAATGGACCTTAACTTTTCAAACATTGACCACTTCTCATTTGCTTTCACACCTTGCACTCACATGACAACTTAAAATGGCAACAAAAAATGTTTTACAAATTCAACATTTCCGAATTCAACAACATGACGAAATTGCTAGCACCACTGGCGGGTAACCTTGTCAATGAAGCTTTACCTCAGATCATTTTTGAAAACATTTTTCAAAGACGTTCCAGTTAATGTCCATAAATTTGGAATGGAATGAATAAGAAGCTCATGTGATGGTCAGCTGTCTACATGAATTTTTGTGTTTTATTGTAGCCCCATACATCCAACTAATTTTCTCTTTATCATCCCAACTCTCAGAGATAATGACAATGTTATCAAACTTAATCTGAGTGCCGAGAGTCGTTTTCATGGAATTTCATGTGAATAAACACATTAGAAACCATATGTGTGGATGGTGGTATAATAGTAAGGAAAAACGGCAGTGGGTACGGGTAGTTGGTAGTGTAACAGTACGGTGTTTGCCCTGTGATCAGAAGGTAGCAGGTTCGATTCTAGGGCTGTTAAAGTTACCACAGAGGTACTCATGAACATGGTACTGTCCCCAAGTACCCTCAGGCAGTGCCCTTGTTAGCTGCCCACCATTCCTTCATGGATAGGTCAATTGCAGAGGTCACATTTCCTTGCAGTGCACTGTGTGCTGTACTGTGTTCACAATGACAAATAATCACTCACTTTACCAAGTGCTAAGTTATAAGTGTAGGAGGGTGAAGGTATCTTCAGTAAATTCAGTCAGAGAGGAGGTTCTCTCTAAAAAGATGAGTCTTCAGGAGGCCCTTGAAAATGAAGACAGATGCAGATGTTCTGGTGGCCCTAGGTGACTTATTCCACCAGCGAAGAACCGTAAAGGAGAACAGTCTGGACTTGGTGTTTCTTTGTGCGTAGGGATGGCAGAGCCAGACGGTTTTGATTGCAGGATCGAAGGGAGTGAGACAGAACGTAAGCCTGTATGAGAGAGTTAAGGTAGCTGGGAGCAGACCCAGACCTCACTCTGTAAGCCAGTGCCAGTGATTTGAATTTGATTCAAGCAGCCATGGGAAGCCAGTGTAGGTCAATAAGTAGAAGAGAGACATGAGACCTTTTGAATTGACAAGATAAGCTGACAAGCTGAGCGGCAGCATTCTGGACCAGTTGCAGAAGTCTTATTGCAAAAGCTGGGACACCCACAAGGAGGGCATTGCAGTAGTAGAGGCAAGAGGAGTTGGGTGGCATATTGTCTCAGGTAAGGCCTGATTTTTTCAGATGTTGTATAGGGCAAAGCAACAGGATCGAGAGACCAATTCAGCGTGGTCAGAGAAAAGTAACTGGTCATTGACTAAGACACTACCATCACTGGGCCCCTGAGCAAGACCCTTAGCCTCAAATTGCTCCAGGGAGACGGTCCTTGAAATGGAATATGCCTATATTAAACAGGGTAACATTAAACATTTAAAACCTTTTCCTTCAAGTTGGATGATCTGCATTCACGACTCTGCTTTGGATAAATAAGAATGAAGTTGTTTGTTACTTGCTGTAAAAAACACTGGTGTTTGTGGTGGTTGTGCAGGTAAAGTGGTGTAAAATCTTATTTCTGGGACACCAGAGTGGAACTAATGGGATTGTACTCATCCACACACCAATCCCTTTACCTGCTCTCCACTCCTCCACCTCCTCCTTCCCCTCTTCCTCCTCCTCATTCTCATGCAAAAGGAAATAAACATGGTACCCATAAACAAAGACAAATGCTAACTTTGTTTCCCAGTTCAACTTTTATTGGCAGAGATGAGGCTTTATAGCAGTGTCAACTCCAATTAATCTGATTTCAAGCAGATAAAGATGATTTTTTTTTTTGTTTTATTTCACTAGTCATTGGCATGCTAGAATGATCTAGCTTTGGAGGGGGTGCCGGCACAGAAAAATAATGCTTTTAATCGGTGGGGAACTTGTTTTTTTGCCCACCGGGTACTGCAATGCTTTCTGGAGGGTGAGGGTGTGGAAGCTGTGAATGAGAGAAAGCTGACACTGCTTCAAACGACAGGATTATGTCTTCTTCCCTCTCATGCCAGGACTATGCCCACTTACCCTCGCCCACACCCTTTCTACCCACAAATTTTGCTTTTAAGAAACTCATTAATACAGTCTAGGAGACATAAATGTGGCATGGGGTGCCATCCTAGGGTTAGTCTTTTGGAATCAGTTTCCCTTTTGCATCAAAGACACAAAATATTTGGTGATGCCAAGGCACATGGGTGATTCTCGATACCTAGACATTTAGGTTACAGCAGCTCTTTAGATGGCCATATTTGCTTTTGATTACAGGTGTTGCATGGGACTCATCTTCTCACAAAAATCAATGAAACAAGACATTCAGAGATCCCAGGACACCAGGGCGAGGTGTTACGGTGATGGCATCCCTGGAAAGAATTTTTTGCCTTGCTTCAGCAGACCTTAATTTGATTTGATGATACATTTGTTGGAGGCACAATGGTAGCATGATGTGTCCCACTAGGGTAAGATGTTTGGAATTGACTTTTCATCTGCATGATATCTTGCAATTATATGGCAGTAGGCAATATATTACAGCAAAGGTGTTCTCATTAGCTGTAGATTAATTTTTGCTGGGTTGCAGCAGACACTAAGACCTTTTAAGGAAATCAGCTTCTCACAAGCATCAAACAAATGAGATGTTTGGAGATGTCAAGGCACCTGGGCATCATATTAGGGCAAATGCATTCTTGATACAGACCTTGATGCAGACCTTAGGATGGCCATATTTAATTTGGGCACTTTTTTGAGGACGACCCCCATATCTCCCTAAACGAGCAATTATAATTACATAGCATTGGCTCAGCTGGCTTGTTGGGGGCCGAGCGGCCAATCAGAAGGCACCAAGGGAAGGGAGTCCAATTGTGGGGCATTGATAAGAGGAAGAGGAGGGACCCCTGGGAGCCGTAAGAAGGGTGAGCAATAACAGCACCAGTCCCACGTCCAATCATAAGCAACTCACATCAAAGACTCTCTCCCTAGCCAAATAAGCCAGCAAACATCAACAATAAATAATTTGTGACAGCCAGTCAGGAGTGTTGGAGCATCTCTTGTGCTTTTTGTGTTTTGAAGTTGCAGCATCATTGTTTTCTAGCTGCCAAGTGATTAATTGCTTGACTGCTTCAGAATGACTGGCTACGGTTTCTGCAATAACTCACTTCCCTTCTTCACATTTACCACCCCTTTTTTTCCCCTCCAGTCTAAGTCAGTCCAATTGCAGAGCAAGAGGAGGAATTAATGACGGCTGAATTAATGTTTACAGATCAACTCATCTGTCCTCGGTACACCGGGCGACGTTAAATCCACACGCCGCTGACGCATTAAGTAAAAACCGCTAATTGCCGAACGCAAAACAAACACTATTAGGCCTGAGGTGGCCTGGAAATGGGGAAAAGGGGGGGGGTTGAATGGGTGGAAATGACTCTCTCCATCATTTTCAGGCATTTATTTTTTTTTTACTTCAAGGCTCGACATTGCAGAGCCAAGACACAGGGGGAAAGAAAATGCTGGCGAGAACTCACACAACCTAATGAGTGTAGAGAGGCAGAATAGTGACTGTGTGCTTTATCTTTTAGCCATGTTGGTAAATAAGTTTTTTGGGGGAAAGAGAGCCAACTTTTGCTTACTTTTGGCAAATTTGGAAACAGGCAATTCCACTTCAAAACTGCTTCAGTGACATCCTGCTATTATTAATTAAATTGTTTTTTACTCTGTGAGCCATTTTTCTTAACCTGCAGCATCAAACCCCAAAGTGATAAAGCTCTACTGTACCAACTGCTGTTAAGAAGAAATGTGTTCTTAAAACCCAATTGTGCCTTTTTTTTTTGAAGATATTAATGTCTACTATGTTTCTCATTTGAAATTTGTTCTTAGGTAAGAATGCTGACTGTCTTAAAGAAAAAAATACAAAATAATATTGGTGGATAAGGCCATTAGTCATTTGTTAATTGCTTTATCTTAGCACTAATATGATGGTGGTGATGGTGGTCTTGTGATTACAGTACTCGCCTCTGGACCAAAAGGTTGTTGGTTCGAATCCTACCTTAAGCACTCATTGTGTCCCTATGACCCAGGGATCTGGTGACCCAGGGACCCAAATATTTCTGGAGGTAGGACTCTTGCAATCATTGTCTCCCTGGGTGTTGGTGGCTTAGACCAATAGACCAACAGGCAGCCATAGACCAAGTTCATAAGTTCATATCCTAGCCTAGCTCCAGCAATCAAAGGCTACCAACACCCAGGGACCCAATGTATGGTCTAATGGTTAGGACACTCGCCTCTGGACCAAGAGGTCATGGGTTTGAATTCTACTCCTGGCACTACCGTCCCTAAGCAAGACCCTTAACCCCAATTGCCCCAGGGAGACTGACCCTAAATGCAATAAACGTAAATGTAAGACCCTTAACCCCAAGTTGCTATCAAGGAAACTGCCCCTGAAATTAGCAGATGAAAGCACCTCTGCCTGTAACATTGGCACATTTTGACCTACACTTTTAAGCTGACGTTAATGAAGAAAGTGTGTTAACATGACTAACTTATCAACTAATCATTTTTATACTGCATCTTTTAATGTCACTGTTACCAATCTTTATATAATACACCTCTATATTGGAGCATCTGTGGGAACAACAATCTTCAGGCAATTCGAGGATCATTTATAACAACAGACAAATGGCTGCATCTCACATTCAATAGCAACAGCTCTGAAGAACAAACATTATTGAAGTCCAATACGTGTTTCAACCACAAAGTGCTTGAGATTCATGTTTTCAAACTGTTTACCGCTGAGGAGTTAGACACCCGATCAATCAATCATCCTGTTCCACGGAGATCAGCTTACAAGCTGGTGGGAAGAAGGACTAAAAGCAGCAAAGTCTGCAAAAATGGAGAAGAAAAAGAACCACATCTTTACAGTGGCGAGACCAGCACCTTGAGTAGGACAATGAAAAAGTACTAATGCACCCATCGATGGCATCGTTTTCCCTTCTTCTATGATGACTTCACTGTCTTCAAAATTTATTTCGATTTATTTGAGTGGTCATAGTGAACACAGCTCATAGTGCAGCACAACAAAGCGTGACCTATCCATGCAGTGGGCAGCTTTGGCAGTGCCCATGTAGCACTACTTGGGGACGGTACCACCTGCCTGTAAATTGCCATCAAAAGATTGAAGGCAAAGCGGTATGGTGTTTCTAGAAGTGAAATTTGTAAGTACTGTGAAGCTAGAAATGTTCTAAATAAAAATGAGGACGGAAGAAAAAATGTGTCATTTTGCCTTGTTAATTAATTGCTTGACACCAAATGAATCAAGCAAATAAACTCAATTAACATTCAAGTATAACATCAATAGCCACACCTACTTCGCTTCATTGAAAAGACAACGGTGACACAACACTTCATGCAGCACAATGAGGGACGTTTTTAAACATTTTGGTATCCGTCCCAACAACGATGACGACGCTACCGCCTCCATCAATATCAGTCAGAGTTTCACACGTTTAACATGAGCACATTAAAACCTGACAGCGCTAGCACTCCCTTTCTCTGTTCCATTAAAGAAGGACTAATTAAATTTCACAAAGCGCAGCAATAAGGAGCTTTCACAGAAGACCTACATATTAATGTGACCTTGTTAGTGCTTTTTTTTAATCACACTTTATGTAGTCGTTAATTAATGGTGACAAAGAGTTCTGGGGAAGTTGTGTGAGGCGAGAGAGCGGCGATCTTTCTGGGGAGCCGAGATGGCTTTGTTATCTCTCCTGCCTTTTTTTCTTTCCTGTTCCTGCCCTCTGCAGTCCTGCCAAGAGGAAGACAATGGCTGTGCTCCATTCTCGGGACAGCTGGCTTGTGAGACACGTCCGTCGGAGGTACGCACATGACTGCGCAGGATTTATATGTCAAAAAAGAGAACCTTAAAGGCAAAGCTAAAAATTAAAACAAAAGTTTAGGCAAGTGCTTCACTGGGTCAAAAAGAAGTCAATAAAATCAAGTTCTAAGGATAAGGGCAAAGAAATATTCCAAAATGATGTAGCAAAAAAGGTGACTTTCTTGGTTGTTGGATGTAGAAACTAGTTCTAAATTATTTTGGAAAAAAAAAAGTTAAGAAAAAATCTGAAGCATTCTGATAATACTGTAAAAATCCTTTATTATGATACTCTTAATATCGGAGTGCCTCAGATTTTTTTTTTTTTTTGACTTAAAGGCAAAGTGTTTGGGACGACCTCTGAAAGGGGCCTCTGTAGGGACTTTGGCCATATCTTGTAAATGTTGACCAATTTTTAAAAATTCTCCCCCTGTTGCATTCAGGATTACTGCAAAAAAGCAGTTGAGCAATTGTCACCTTTAACATTCTAATTTTAACCTAATTTTCTAACCTTCGATTTTTTAAAAAACCTATTGGAGTAAAGTATCATGTGTAAAGTGCCTGTGTCCTGTAATTCCAAAACTATTTGATAATATTTCTTTTATTCTTTTTTCTGTGTTTCTTTCTTTAATTTTTTTTATCATAATTGCATGATAGTTTTATTTATAATATGATATTCAGTTTAATTAGGTAAAACATATATATATATATATATATATATATACTGAAATTTGATAAACACAGAAATATAAATCACACACACACACACACACATACACACACAGCCACACAAAAACACACAGAGAAACACAGATCCGAAGGTGTGTTGTCCAGTTTGGTAATACAGCGTAAGTGAAAGCGGTTGTTAAGAGAACTGAGGACGCACAAGACGGAACGCGACCTTGACACCTCCACCAGCACTGCTGGACAGCTGACGTAGCTGGTCAGCGTGGAGGTCGCGACTCCGCTGACCTGACCTAACCCCTGAGTCAAAACCGTATCTGTCATACGGAGCTAAGACAACCTGACAACCTGTAAGCCCCAGGGTATGTGTGGGTGGGCGTGTATGTGTGTTGACAATATCACAATTTGTATGAGTGTGTTTGTTTGTGTTGGGAGATATGTGTAATATCACTATGTTATACATGTGCATGTGTGTGTGTGTGTGTGTGTGTGTAAAATATTACAATATGTAATATCATTCATTCATTCATTCATTATCTGAACGGCTTAATCCCAACTGGGGTCGCGGGGGACCAGAGCCTATCCAGGGAACTTTTGGGCGCAAGGCAGGGAACAACCCTGGGCAGGCACCAACACACTGCAGGGCACACGCACACTCACACAGTCACACACACATTTACACCTTACGGGGCCAATTTAGAGTCGCCAATCAGCCTATAGTGCATGCCTTTGGACCGTGGGAGGACACCGGAGAGCCCGGAGGAAACCCACGCAAACACGGGGAGAGCATGCAAACTCCACACAGAAAGACCCTACGTCCGGCCCCGAGGTTCGAACCCAGGACCTTCCCGCTGTGAGGCGGCAGCGCTAACCGCTGCGCCACCGTGCTGCCCACAATATGTAATATGTAAAATAAAACAAAAAATCACAGTATTTGTGCATACATGCATCATAATGAGTGTGAGTGTTACTGTACATCTTACAACGTGTGAGACAGTGAGTATGTTTGTTTGTATACATACAAAAAGTGTGCATGTGTAAGTGAGAGAGTGTGTCCTCTTAACCCCAAGTTGCATCAGGGAAAAATTAGAAGCTCTGGATAAATTATACGCCATCCGATAAATGCTGCAAATTTAAATGTGTGTGTGTGTATGTGTGTATACTGTATGTGTGTGTTAGTAGCAGTAGGCTGTGTGTTGCTTACTGAGGTGTGTGCGACCTTTATACACGCCTTGGTTTGTGTGCTGCTCTTCATTCGTCCTTGCATGGTGAAGAACGATCTGGCAGCAGATGGTTAATCAGCTACACACACTGAGGATGTGTGAGTGAGAGAGAATGTGTATAACGTATCACAGTAGATGAGTGTGTGGATCACAACATATGGTTATCTTAGTGTGTCAAATGACAATATGATCATAACTTTGTGTAACTTATCTCCATATGTGTAGAATAACGTGTGTGAGAGCAAAATGACAACATGTATCGCTGCATGCGTTGTGTGTAAATTGTCAAATTGTGGGTGTATGTTTGTGTTGAGTTTGGTGTGAGTGTGTTGTGGTCTTTCTGAGATACCATTAGGGTGATGTGAGGTGTGTACCCCACCCCCACCACACACAGATGAAAGTGAAAGTGAGTGACGATTTGTCATTGTGAACACACCACAGCACAGCACACAGTGCACCACAACGAAATGTGACCTCTTCATTTAACCTATCCGTGAACGAGCAGCGAGCAGCTAACAAGCACCCAGGAAGCAGTGCTTGGAGACGGTACCTTGCTCATGAGTACCTCAGTGGTAACTTTACCGGCCCTGGAATCGAACCTGCAACCTTCTGATCACGGAACAAACACCCTACCGTCATGCCCCAACAGATGTACATGCGGCGACACACTTCATCCATGCCATCAGCTGTGTGTGTGAATGAAGGAGTGCAGCAAGTGTGGGTTTTAATCTTATTTACACAGCAGCAGCAGAGTGTAGAAGTGCTAACCAGCTGCAGAATAACTTCCAATTAGAAATCATCACATGTGAACCAGCACATACTGTTTTGCTCGAACATGAGGTCTATAATTAATATTATGAAACTTTTTACATTAATAAATGCATTGCTTTCTCATGAGCATGCTTCACTTTATTGTGAGCATGCGACAGGTTTATGTGAGCATTCATTACATTTTCATGAGCATGAAAAAACTTTATTGTGAGCATGGGATACTTTGTCGTAGGCATGCATTACTTCCTCGTGAGCACACAATATTTTCTGATGAGCATGCATTTTTTTCCTGTGATTACGCGATACTTTACTTTGGGCATGTGATTTTTTTCTCATAAACATGTAATCCTTTCTTGAGTACATGAGATATTTTCTTGTGAGCATGTGATACTTTCTCGAGTGCATGGGATATTTTCTTGTGAGCTTGTGATATCTTGTAAACATGCAGTACACAATATTTTTTCATGAGCATACATTACTTTCTCATGAGCACAGTATTCTCTCATGGTATGTATTGTATTCTTACGAGCATGCATTATTTTTTGTGATTATGTGATACTTTCTTGTGAGCATGCAATGTATTTTTCAAGCGAAGGATAACCTCTTGTGAATACCTTTTATTTTATTATGCCTCTCATTATTTGCTCAAAGTCACATGTTACTTTCTCATGAGCACACAATATTTTCTTGTGAGCACTCCATAAAGTCATGTTTCATCATGATATTGCATCAATTTTATATTGGTCCAATGTACAACGATTAAACATCTGCCGATAACTCAAATTCTGTTACGATATGATTTAGCTTTGATTTAATTACCCTTTTTTCTACAATTTAAAATAGGTCTATGAGCTCCACTAAACATGTCTCTGAAGTAGTTTGCTGATAATACCTCTCAGATTAGGCATTTTCACCTGCTTTTTATTCCTCTATTTCAGTCCCTTTCTGAACAGGCTGTTTCTTATTAGTATTCCTAAATGCAAATGAGCTGCTGCCGCTCACACACCACTCTGGAACTGGGATGAAGACATCACAGCGAGAGTTGTCTCCTACTGTGACGTAGAAGTAGGGGAGAAATCTAAACGGCTCGTTTAAGCACAGTATTTCTGTCGTTTGTACATTACAGTTTTTTACAGATGCTAGGACACATTTCTCAATACTTAGGTCACTTTTGCAAAACTCTTCACACAGTAAGCACAACAGAAGTCTATGTGGGCTAAACTGAGGATCAATTATCATTGTTTTGGCACAAAATGCATTCAATGACTACATCTCTCAAATTTCATGAATTCTTTTCTCACTCAGACACAACAACTGCCAAAAATCTTTGTACGTACAGGACATTTTGCATGTGCTTACATACTGTTTTCAAAACTGTTAAACTTATGTTCAAAACAATAACATAATGCAAAACTGAATAAGACAGCAAAATTCAACAGCAATATTTGATTGAAACATATTTTCAATCTAAAAATGCAGTTTAACCAGCCACAGCTGATTCTCATTGTAGATGAACATCTACACAGGTGTTACTCTGTCAATTTCATTACAAAAGGAGACAACTGCTGAATAGGTTTGTATTGTGATGTAAACATGGACCCAGCCAGAAATAGAGAAGTGGCTGAAAGAGGAAGAAGAGTGGCTGGGAGGGGGCGAGAAATACGTATGTGTGGTGGAAGAAGAATAAGAGGAAGATCAAGAGCTGTAGTCTCAGATGAGATCAGAGCTACTGTAATTGATCATGTAGTAAATCATGGTCTCTCAATGAGAGAGGCTGGTCAGAGAGCAGCCAAATCTGCAACGCTCTACAGTGGCATCTATTGTTAGAGTTTTCCGGCAAACCAACAGGTAACTTGTATTCTGCAAGGGCATTTGACTCAGTTGCACATTTCAGAAGTAAATAAACAACCTAAAATATTGACGAATTCTGCATCATGTCTGATTCATTCCAGTAACATATATTGCAGTTATAAACAATATATATTGCAATTATAAACAGAGATGTGGCCTTGTTTTACACAAGAAAACACTGTGTAATGCTACATGTTGTTAGTGTATTTTAGGTCATTGTTTTGTGGGTGACAAAGTGTGTTTGTCGGCTGTCAACCTTTGCTAGTGTTCTGGAAGAACGAGTTTATTTGAGACCTGAATAAAGTGTTTTGGTAGTTGTAGTGCATTTTGAATGTGAAATGAACTGCTTTGCCAAGCTGAAAGTCGGTTAGGAGAATTGTGTGAAGAGTTTTGCAAAAGTGACCTAAGTATTGAGAAATGTGTCCTAGCGTCTGTAAAAAACTGTAATACTTACACAATTTGCAATTTTTTGTCAAACTTACAGTGTGTTTAAAGGCAGTACAGACCCAAATAGATGTCCAAAGAACAAAAAAATGAATTTCTCATAATATGGGACCTTTAAGTTAGCAGCATTTTAGTTTTAATCATAGTCATCTGGAGTCAACACTGGAATCAGGGCCGTCTACTAGCATCCACAGCTGCCAAATTGGGCCCAAAACCTGCACAAGTCAGTAAACATATATTACCCAGCCTGTTTTATTTTAAACTCGGCTTTAGTTGTGTTTCACTTGAACATTGCCGCATCCATTCCAACCTGGGTTAAACCCTCTTGGTTCTGCTGAAGTTATGTAAAATGCAATACCTCACGCTACATTTAGATTTAGAGCGCGCTTTTACAAGTGTCAGAAAGACTCGACTTCTATTCAGCGATGTGTGGAAGAGGAGAAACGCCCACCTGTCACTATGGGTTTACATGCAACATGCAGGTTTTTCACCAGGAAAAAATAATATGGGTATATAGAGCTGAAATGTTTCTCAAAAGTGTCGAACGCCTACGCATCCGGTGAGATAAACAGCGCGAGAAAACAGTGCTCTCGAGAGACTAATCGCATCTGCCGTATGTCAACGTACAACCTACACAGCGCAGGTAAACAGCAGCGCAAGTTCTATTCTCTTATAAAGACGAGTCTGCTCCTTTCAGAAGAAATTAGATCTATTAACACGTCACTTTAACAGCCGTCTCGCACAATATTTCATTCATCACAAATATTATCAAGCTGTTATCAGCGATTGTTCGTACTCTTGTGTTTGGATATTGGCTGGAATGACAGGCTTTATCAGGCCTGACGACTCGCTCCGACAGTCAGACAATCGTGTTCACCGGGTCTATTTTTAATAAATGCATATGACAAAAGGAGTGAAGTGAAAAGATGACAAATCCCTGGGTTTTATTGGCAGGAGTTGCGCCTTAGCTGCAGTAAGGTCGCCAGCCACTAATTTTTAATAAGAAATGTCTGTAATATCTTTTCCCTCCTTCTTTGTAGTCATGAGTAAAGTAGATGCAGCGATGCTAAAATGCACAAGTGAGAAAAAATGAATACATGAACAAGTTTCAGGTGTTCAGGAGAAAGAAACACATGCTCGTGAAAAAGTAATGCATTTTCATGGGAAAATATTACATGCTTATGAGAGAGTATGAACTGGTCATGAGAAATTGAAACGTGCACATGCAAAAGTATTGCAAGCTCCTGAAAAGGTTTTTGCATGCTTACAAGATCGTTATGCAAGAGTATGCATGGTACATGGCTATTAAGTCATAAAACACAGCCAAAATCCTCCAATGGAAACTTCACCAGTGTGATTGTGTAGAGACAGAATGAGTATTTTATCATAGTAATGAATCGTTATGCTGAGACCACACACAGTGTGAGAGTGTATGTTTGAGTGTGTGTGGTGTGTGTGTGTGAGAGTCTGATGTCTCCCATCTCCCCTCGTGCTCCATCTGCAGCACTGCATAACGAGTGCTTGTGTTGGGAGAGACTTAAGTTTGCTTGATCGGATGCAGAGCAGTTTGTTGGTTGTTGTGATGACGCACTGCTGGTTCCTGGTAGGACAAGGATGGGGTTGCGTCCTGATGTTCTTGTGTACCTCTATAATAAGCACTGTCCTGTCACGAGTCGGCTTCAACTCGGCATCAGAACACAGCTTTGTGACATTTCCACTATTCATTATTATTATTAGGGGGCCATGCAGTGGAACACTGCATGGTACCCTATTGGAATCGTGCTGTTTTTTTTGTTTTTTTTTCTGCACTAAAATGCGTTGTGGAGAAAAAACTGTAAGACCTACAGCTTTGAAATTTGGCAGGTAGGTCCGGTACCCCACCCACAAAAAATTGCACCAAAATAAGCTATTTTGCGTTTTTCCAAAAAATTTAGCATTTTTCCTAATAATTTTTGAACCTTAGTTCAGATTCTCTAAAATCTTATATCGTCTTATTCCATGGGTTAAGACGAATTTTTTAAACCCTCGCATCTATTTCTGCCATATTTGATTTTTCGCTAATTTGCATAAAATAAAAACCCATCTTTTTCGAACTAGTCCCTGGATTTTTGTCCCATCTGCATGCAACTGATATCATTTGAATCCCAAGACACTCTTTTTTAATTATTATCAGCACATTTTTAATTTAGGCCTTCATTTTTCTGTAATATGCAAATAAATATGGTCGGCTTGGCAAAGGACTGCAACACCATTTCTAGTGTCATAGAAATCTGGCTCTGGGTGGGCTACAGCTTTGAAATTTGGCAGGTAGGTCCGGCAGGTAGGTCCGGCAGGTAGGTCTACTTAGGCAAAAAAAATTGCGCCACTCTGCCCAACCCCAACTGTCCAAGCCCCACACACTTCTCAGGCAAAAAATAATAATAATAATTGCACCACTCTGCCAGTTGGTGGCGCTAATAAGCTATTTTGCGTGTTGCCTAATAACTTTTGAACCGTAGCTCCGATTCTCAAAAATCTTACACCATCTTACTCCTTGGGTCAAGACGAATCTTTATAGATATATGTACACTTCGATTCGTCAAAAACTGATAATGCTGCAAACTGCATGGCCCCTGTAATCACTGCTCGCAGTTATATTTATTATTATTATTATTATTAGCCATTTTTACACCAGTTTTAATGATTTGTAGTTAATTATTTCTATTATCATTCTGGAAATGTGTGTGCGTGCGTGTGTGTGTGTGTGTTTGCGTGTGTGCGCGTGTGCGTGTGTGTGTGTGTGTGTGTGTGTGTGTAAGCTCAGCATAAGCTCATGGTCCTTTGATGGATGGAGTGATGGATGGATAGAAGGAAGGAAGGAAAATTTTTTAAATAAACAGCTAACCAATATATAATTCTAGCATGGGTGAGTTCTGTTCTCAATGCCTTTTTGAATGAGCGTTAATATTCTTGCTGTCTTTTTTTAGACACTCCTGTTAAAAGTGCAGAATATTTGTCTAGAAAATTAAAGTGTGTAGTTGTAGCATGTAGCACTGTAATGGGCTGAAGCACTTTTCCTGTCAACATCTGCCTAAAGCTGATTTTAATCCCCAGATTTACTCAGGCCCCTTATTAAACCTAAGCTTTTAACTCTACACCTATTACATATTGTGCTGTAATTGCTTAAGCATATTACTAATCTGTAATAACTAGACATTAGGATAAAACGTTTTGCAAATTCTGACCTTCTTCCTGCTCTGCCAATGTGTTTACATGTGAAACCTGTTTTTTCAAAAATGTACTTGTTTTTGTTATTGAACTAAAAAAATGTATTCTTTCATATGATAAATTTAATGCAGCTGTTGTTAACTCTAATGTTTAAAAGATCCAATTGTAATAATCATGTCATGTTCTCCTCAAGTCATTAGTAATAAATGCCTAGTTAACTACAATTCTTAGTTAAAACATGTAATAATATATGATATATGATATCAGAGATTATGAATGAAAATGAAAAATGCTGACGATTATAGTTTTTTTAGTTAGGATGTAGTATGCAGTACATAAGGTGAGAACTTTAAAATTAATGAAATATTTGAAAGTAAATTAGACATCTAAAAAATGGATTAGGATTAAAAAGGTAATTTGTTATAATTCTATAATTCAAAAAGGTGAACCTACATATATTCTGAATGTATATTCAAGTCCCAATATTAATTGTAAGTGTTTTTGGTTTGCTTTAATCTTGTTTATTATGGCAGAAACCTAATGAAATATGATAAGGGGGAGACTGCATACCTTTTGCTCAATGCCACAATTATTTATTAAGGGAAGAACAACGTTTTGGCCTGTGGCCTTTTTCAAGTCCTACACCCATAGTAAACAAGAACAAACCTAATTTGGTGTCTCCCGGGCACTGATTGGTCTAACACATCTGCTGGTACTTGCCTATAATGCACCAGTGTGACAACTTTAAATACAAAGACATCAGGCATACCAAGAGATGTTAGCTAAAATATCAAACTCCTAGGTTACCATGCGTAATTGTCTCTAAAAAGGGGACGGGGGAACTGGAGGACCTGCAGAAGTGACAAAAGACATTTTTTTTTTATTTTAAAGAAACATTTTAATTCAAAATCCACAAGTACAAGTCTTCCACAAATCCACAAATCCACAGGGTACAAGTCTTTAGGAAATATATACAAAAGTTTTCTCTTTGGGCTTAAAGTTTATATAAATTACCACCTCATCTGGGAAGGGAAGCCTTTTCTATTCCTATATACCTAAGGGACACCATAGCGTGTTGTGCTTCCAAGAAGTTCCTCCCCCACCGGATACTTAAGGTTTTTACAAAGGATGGCGCTGCAATGTTCAGCAATGCATGTTTTAAGCTCCTTACTTATTTCTCCAAATATTGGATTTGTCACAGGGACAAGTAGTCAAGTAGATGACTGATTTAGTGTTGCAAGTGATAGCACCTTTAATAGGAATAAGTTTACCAGGGGATGGATGTTCCTCCCATAATAAATAATTGTGGCAAAGAGTGTGCAGTCTCTCTCCATATCTTATTATCACTCATGTGACCAGCACCTTGGTAAGTTTAATCGGTGTGTGTCAAATTTCATCCACAAAAATGAAAGCACATGAAAACCAGAAATCCAGTGTGCATAAATTGTTAATGCCGTACACGATGGAGATCAAAATGTAAGCTAAAAAGCATTGAAATATTTCACACTGTGTGTAATGACTACAAGATATACAAATCTAAAGAAATGATCCTTTTTATGATATTCTAATTTTTTGATGGCTAGTTTATAGCCATATTTTAGTGTGTTGTACATTTTCAGAACACAGGGTCGGTATCTCAGGAGCAAACTGGGGTGAAGTGCTTTCTTCTTGTCCACAGTCCCAAATCCCTTTTGGCTGAGGGCCTAATATTCTACCAGCATCCTGGAACCAGCAGTGCTGCAGCTTTTTATCCTTCAGTTTTGGAGAATGGAGTTTAAAACACAGCATTCAGTTGGTGTTTTCCTTTGTTACTTTTAAGCAATTGTGAAAAATACCCATTAGACACTTATATTTGCCAGACCTTGCAAAACAAGCCTTTGTGTTAGAAAACATCTTCACATGTGGTCTGTTAACATTCATAATACCATTTATATGACGTAATTCATCAACTCTCTGAGATTCCCCTTTTAATTACCTAATACACAGTTAATCACAGTTAACCTAATATATCAGTTAATTAGAGGATGTTTTAAACATTAACACATTTTTAACAGTTGTTATTAACAAATGGGGGGGGGAGTTTGTTAATTTATTCAACTAAGCTGTAATAAAATGGTTCTTTACTGGTATAAAATCAACCTGTATTCAACCGACTAGAATCTGCTTGTTTGCCTAAACTCATGAACCAAATTTATTTGTTTATTTGAACGCAAATATTTCCCTGTTTATATCCGAATGCTACAGTGGCCTGGAGAGGCCAATGCATTTAAAAAATATGTATATAAAAAAATACACTGCAAAGCAGCAAACAATGCAGTTAACAAAAGCTAACACTACAGCAAACTATTAACAGTTACATATCAACCTTAAAAAATCTAAAACGGCAGAATTGTCATTTGCTTGTTCATTCATTCATTCTTTTGTTTCGTGTCTTCGTTTGCCTGTCCTTTTGTCCATTCATTTGTTTGGTTATGTATGTCCACCTAAACTGACAGACCGAGCAAGGAGAGATTTAGGTGGACAGCCATGTCTTGGTAGGTTTGCAGTTGTAGCATACTTTTTCCATTTTTGGATGATGGATTGAACAGTGCTCCTTGAGATGTTCAAAGCTTGGGATATTTTTTTTATAAACTAACCCTGCTTTAAACAACTTTATCCCTGACCTGTCTGGTGAGTTCCTGGTCAGAGAAGCTTCCAAGAGGCCCATGATCACTCTGGAGAAGCTGCAGAAATCCACAGCTCAGGTGGGAGAATCTGTCCACAGCACAACTGTAAGTCGTGTACTCCACAAATCTGGCCTATATGGAAGAGTGGCAAGAAGAAAGCCATTGTTGACAGAAAGACATAAAAAGTCCCATTTGCAGTTTGCCAGGAGCCATGTAGGGGACACACCAAACATGTGGAAGAAGGTGCTCTGGTCAGACGAGACCAAAGTTGAACTTTTGGGCCTAAATGCAAAGCACTACGTGTGACGGAAAACACTGCTCATCACCCTGAACACACCATCCCCACTGTGAAACATGGTGGTGGCAGCATCATGCTGTGGGAATGCTTTTCTTCAGCAGGGACAGGGAAGCTGGTCAGAGTTGATGGGAAGATGGATGGAGCTAAATACAGGGCAATCCTGGAAGAAATACTTGTGGGAGGCTGCAAAGGACTTGAGACTGGGAAGGAGATTCACCTTCCAGCAAGACAATGACCCTAAACATACAGCAAGAGCTACAATGGAATGGTTTAGATCAAAGAATATTCATGTGTTAGAATGGCCCAGTCAAAGTCCAGACCTAAATCCCATTGAGCATCTGTGGCAAGACTTGAAAAATGCTGTTCACAGACGCTGTCCATCCAATCTGGCTGAGCTTGAGCTATTTTGCTACGAAGAATGGACAAGAATTTCAGTCTCTAGATGTGCAAAGCTGGTAGAGACATACCCCAAAAGACTTGCAGCTGTAATTGCAGTGAAAGGTGGCTCTACAAAGTATTGACGCAGGGGGGCTGAATACAAATGCACGCCACACTTTTCAGATTTTTATTTGCTTAAAATTTTGAAAACCATGTATCATTTTCATACCACTTCACAATTATGTGCTACTTTGTGTTGGTCTATCACAGAAAATCCCAATTAAAAACATTTACGTTTGTGGTTGTAAGGTGTCAAAATGTGTAAAAGTTCAAGGGGTATGAATACTTTTTCAAGGCACTGTATATCAGAATGTTACTGTGGCCAAGAGAGTCCAATGCAATTCAAAATATAAAAAGTACATGCATGAGTTGCTTGTGTTTTACTGCAAAAAACCTTTCCAAACAGTGCAAACAGACACAACACAATGCAAGTGTGAGTTTTTGGAGAAGATGAATTCCTGCACATTATCTATGTACAATTAAATCATTTCTCAAATATACAGTACATTTCCACTAGGTAACAACACGTTTCCACCACTTTAGCATCATACAGTCAAAAAGCATGTGACCTTCTAAAAAAAGTTGTGTCACTTGCATTGTGTTGCAGACATTTACACAGTTGCATGTATTTTTTTTATTTGCAGTGTGTCTATGAATGTTTGTAAAATGTGGCATGTGTTGTCAGAAATTTGTGTAGCGTCTTCATTTTTGTGGTGTGTTTTTTGCAGTGCAAAGCAGTTTTGCGAAGCACTGCAAACACTGCATTGGGCATTGCATTGGGTTCTCTTGGTCACCGTAGAATGCATCTCAACTACTGATCTTCTGTAATTATTTTCACCTTCTTTTATCGTTCATTTGGTCATGACTTGAGGACTTGCCAAATATGAATTTCATTATACTGTCCCAAATTCACTTAACAATGAAGTTGAAATTTTTAAATATTCTGATGCAATGCATACGTTCCTGTTCAGCCATCTCAAATCACTGCCATTCATTACTCACTGCTTGGCGGTGTCCATATTTTTAGAAAGGTCATTAATATCATGCCATTCACCAACAGCTTGACACGACAGTCTCTCCATCAGCTCTTACTGGCTGCAAAGTAAGCGAGCAACATGACTGAAAGAAGCATCTCCTGATCTGTCATCAAACCTTCATTAATTGTGGGCTAATGGCACTTCTCGGTGGGAGGAATTTGTTTTTGGCATAGCATATCGTCGCCGTTATCCGCCGTAATTTATTGGCGCAACCCAATCTCATTTGTGGCCGTATTATCCGCTCAATCAATGCGGCGTGACAAAGGACGAAAAACGTTTTGACACATCGCCCAGTTTGAGTTTTTCCATCGAGTATTCATTAGCAGTCCCCCACTTCTTCGCGCCTGTCACCGTTGATATGTTTATTGCGTTAGCGCCACTAGCATTCTCGCATGATGAAATACTAACTATTCCTGTGACTCTTATCGAATCCATAGAGAGTGAAAGTGAGAGAAAGAGAGAGAGAGAGGCCGGGCCTCGGAAAACCTCCCCTTAAGAAATGAAATCACTGATGCGTTAGTTGCCAGATTTGTGAAGCTCATCAATAAAAGTGTGAGTTTATGATTTCGCCGATCTCGAGAGAGGTGTAGCGCTAACACGGTAAAGTCTCGTTTCTCTGCAATGGTGACTTGGTGAAGAGGCACTTGAGTCCGTCGTCTGTTTTTTTTTTTGCTTTATGAAATGGGAAAGAGGAAGTGTTAAATGTGCGCCAGTGACTTTCCTGAAATGAGTTGTCAGAGAATATTGCAAATGTCTTCACTATAAAAAAAGAAGCTTTCCCTATAACTTTGCTGTTGAAAGCTGTTGCATTTGAATAAGATTGGCAACAAAAGTTATTTTTATGTTGCCCACCACACCGTACAGATGTTGAAATACTGATTGTATACACACCACAGCACAATACAGCATTTCTGCATTTGACACGTCAACATACTGTATTTTCTCATTACTTTGAACTACAAGCTGTAATATTGTAGTTATTTAACATTTTCAGGACAGATCACCCCTCTTATTTTCAGTGTTCGACACTCTCATAGCACCTCATCACAAAAAAATCAAAAAATGCACGTGATTTGAGGTGCAAAAAAAATGTTTTCAGTTTATCTATATTTTACCTTTCTCTGTGACGACTATATCCATCACCATTTTTATATTTATTATTGATGAGATTCTTGCAGCTGCACTATCTTCGAAAATCCCACAGTGTTTTAGTACAGAATAGTGGCCTTCACTTTTTCCTCCTAAAACTACCTGCAGATAAAACATGTCTCTCGCTCCATTCTTCTGCTCTCTCTCTCTATTGCTTTCACTTTAAGGCCATAATATTCAGTGTTTCTGCACTGCCTGTTTTATTCCTCATATAAGTATTTCTTGCAATGTTTGTGGTTTTACTATAAAAGCACTTAGACTGTGATTTTTGTTTGTTTGTTTTGTGGTTAAAGTTTACATATATACATATATAAACTTTATATATATAAACAATTATATTATCAATCTTTATATATATATATATATATATATATATATATATATATATATATATATACATATATATATATATATATATATATATATATATATTTATGTGTGTGTGTGTGTGTGTGTGTGTGTGTTTACACCATTGGAGCAGTTGGTAGCGTTTAGGGAGTTTGCCCTGTGATTGGAAGGTCGACTCCTGGACGGGTACAGTCACAGTTGGTTGTTATGCATTGTGTGCTGTGCTGTGGTGTGTTCACACCCATAAATAATCACACACTTTCGGTAGCACAGTTGGTAGCGTAACGGTTAGGGAGCATCACTGTGAGACCTCAGCCCAGACCGAGGGAGGAATCCACCTCGTCGGAAAGGCCATCTGACCAGGACTCCAGTTCCAGACCTTCACCACTACCCCAGATTACCAGATCAGTGTCACCAGAATTCTAACCAATCACATCCACAGCACCTGTATTTAAGCCTCCATTTGCCAAACCATTCTCTGTGAAGTATTATCATGCCTAGTGCTGCATACCAAGAATTCCTTATTATTGCCTGCTCCTGGTTTGACCATTGCTAGCTTTGTTTTGACTACCTCTGCCTCTAGCGATTTGGATTTCAAGCCTGACTGTGTTTTGGTTCTGAACTCTGCCTGAATAAACTCCTTGCTTTTCGTCAATTTAGTCACCTCTGTGCCCGCGACCTGGTTCTTTTGACTCTGCGTTTGGGTTCACCTGCCGGTTACAATCACCACGTGAACAGAAGATTGCTGATTCAGGCCCCGAACCATAAATGTAATTAATTAAAAGTACCGATGACCCACCCTTCATGTTTAGCTACTTAGACAAGTAGTAAAGCTAACCACAGTGCTAATTTAAATTCTCCCCCACACTGAGCAGAGGCTCGGCTTGATAGTTACGAAGTTACAACAAGAACAACCCAAGGACCAAGTTGTTAGTGAGAAGGCATCAGCCCCATGGGCTAGTTATATCTTGCTTTTTAAACCGCTGATAATAGCAAGTATTATTTAAAGGAGGGCTTGAGCTGTTGAGGTTGCTAACTGCATATCAGCATTTCTTCCAGTGAGCAAGAGCTTTATCAAACCCGAAAGCATTTAGCAGCAGTAATCAAGGAGACACACGCCCAGCATAAGTGGATCGCCGCTAAGTAAATATGAATACCCAAAGGAGAGTCAACACGGCAGGATTTTAATTACACCAGCCTTCCGCTCCCAGGTAGCGGCGATATGGAGATGAGACCAGACAGGTACAGCAGCTGCCAAAATCCCGCCGCGCCCAAAACACCAACGCACGCTCAGCCAGTTAGCAAAAAAAAAAATCTTGTTAATTGCTGCAGAATTATCAGTTCAGTCTGCAGTTTTTGTTTATGACAAAATATGACCACGCTAGAGCTTTAATAAACAAGTTAATTCACTCAATTAATCTGGAAAACGTTTGTTTAATTAAAAGAAATCAAACATATCAAAGGATCCTACTTTTTAATTTTGCAAATATACAAGCAAAGAAATCTGAAATTTTGTCGTAATTTATAAGAAAAAAATCTGATATTATAAAGTCAGTTAAAAATTATTATTTTTTTTTTTCATAGCTTAATTTTAGAAAATATCTTTGTTTTTCTAGTATAAATTAGGAAAATATGCCAAATCCACTAAAAGCACTCAATAATAATAAATAATAATAAAAAAACCTTTTACAATCTTTACAAAACTAAAAATTATGTAGCAGGTTTATGCACTCAACATATGATTACTTTGTGGTAAACAGTGGAGTTTGCCAGAATATGTCGTCACAAATTTGCTATTGTCAGCCACTAGTGGTAAATGTATTTGTCATGATTTACAAATAGTTTGCCAGAAATGCTAAACTTAGTGAATGTTTAGTGACAAATTTGTCAGCTGCTCAAAGGTCTTACAAAAATTTTAAGTAGAAGTCCACCACAGGCTTGCCACAAACCTAATTTGCATGTGAAAATATGACCTTGCTGCACATTTGCATCAACATCGCCAATAGTTAACGGGAATTGGATTGTCAGAAGCTTCCAACATTTTACAATTTATATATCTGCTTTTTTTTTCCTTTTTTGCAGGAAAAAAAAATTACAAAGAAATACACTAAAGTCACGGTTTCCAAAGTTTGGCAAAGCTACAGAGTTCCATTTTTGATTCACAACAATGAGACTGTTTTTATGGTGTCATTCTCTGACACTGTAAAGTGATAAATTTCCAAGAACAGAGTCCAAATGAGATCCTCTGCTAAAAGTAAACAAAACTGTGCAACAAAAGTCCGATTATTATTTCAAAGTTGAAATGAATTATCAATGTGTCTATGAAACGTGTGGGGACATGCTTCCAAATCATCATTGTATTCAGGTGTGAATTAATGGAGATTGTGTATCAGAGTTTGGGTTTGGCTCTAGTTCCAGTGAAAGAAACAGGTTTTGGACAATTTAATGCTCCCAACTTTGTGGGAAGAGTTTGGGGATAGCCCCTTCCTGTTCCAAAATGACTGCAGACCAGTGCGCAAAGCAAGCTCCATAAAGACATGGATGATGATGGAGTTTGGTGTGGAGGAATTAGATTGGCCTGCACAGAGCCCTAACCTTAACCCCACGGGACACCTTTTGGGATGAAGGCCTCTAATCCAACATCAGTGGCTGACCTCACAACGTTTTTCTGGAAGAATGGTCAAAATCTAAACACACTGGATAGTTTTCCAGAAGAGTTGAAGCTTTTATAGCTGCAAAGGGTGGACCAACTCCATATTAAAGTTTGTGGACTAAGAATGTAATTTCATTAAAGTTCATGTGTGTTTAGAGGCAATATAGTGAATGTATTTTTGTCTACAGTGGCATTAATGGTCCCACTTCAATTTTTTTGGCTCTTGAATGAAAAAGCGTCAGCAAGTTCTCAAGTTCTGCATGTAACTCGAGGCAGGCCTCAGTGTGTCTTTGCTGAGTTTTTCGTGAGTTTGCTTATTTTTTTCTCTTTTTGTAGTAGCTTTGAAGGCTGGCCGTGGTAATTACCTGACCTTAGGCTAAGTACAATGACGCATCTGCAGGCTCAGGCGTTGGTTTACTAACATGAAAAGCTTCCATTAATATTTCAAGATTTCAGAACAGATGTTACCCCTTGCAATAATAACAGCAGAGAGAAGAAAAAAAATAACTACTGTGAATTTGGGGTGGGTTTCTGAGAAGCGTCAAGGCTGAGTACTCTGTTAATTTGAAGTTAATACTCGATCTTAATTAACAACTATTTCCCAAAACTGTCTATAAATAAATAAAAACGTGAACTTTTCATAAATTTACTAGGTGCTGCTTACAAAGTATGTCTTTATTTGGATTTCATATGCAGTTCCACCCACAAAAACCAAAGGACACTGTTTACAGTGTTTACAGTTACAGCAAATATGAATATCATAATTAAAAATACAAAATAATATAAACTAGTGTGAAGAGAGGAATTTAGAAGCTTTTAATGATTTCTGAGTGATTCAGCTTCTAATCACTGCTGGTTTTATAGTTTCATCATGACTAAAAACCCGTTTCAGCACAAACTCAAAATGAACCTTGCCCCCATTTGGTTCCCATTTACATCTGGAAATCAATGCCGAATATATTCTGTCCTCGCTGGCGAGGACCGCCTCTTTGTCGGTGGGGATTTAACCTGACTCCTCTGAGATGCCAAAAATCACTCACTGTCGCTATGCAGGAATTCTCCGGAGTTCGGAAAACATGACGCTAGTCCCTTTATTTATTCATTTTTAATCCCTTTATTTGTTTGGCTTCAAATTATTTTTTCTAATTCAGACAGAAATAACTAAACTGATGTCATTCTAAGGTATGGCTGAGATACAAAGATTTTTTCTGTTGCAAGATAGAAATAGCTAAATTGAAACCTGTATTAAAACAAAACCAAGTAAATAGCCAAGATATAATGCGTAGCTAACATATAATAATAAGAGTGTAAATTAAAATTGTATGTGTTTACATCATTAACAACCTTTTAAAATGCAATACACACATGATGGATGTAATCTCCAGCGCAGTTCATTTTTGGTTCAAAATTGTTAATACAATCATTTTGCTGCAAAATATTAATTTTATTAACACTCAGAGATGCAGCTTACATTAATGAATCTGGAAATTTACCTATTCTAAATTTTGGGCAATAATATTTACAGTGATGGGATGATTTTGGGGTGTAAAACTGGACAAACAATGGCTATTGTATCATAATTTCAAACTGTAATAAAAAGTAGTAAAACATGATATGTTTCAGGTTTTTAGCACAGTCTTAAATACCTAATTTGTGCATCCGCTAAGCTCACATCGCTTTCTACTCATGTCTCTACTATACAAAAGATGCGAGGTGCACCGCCTATTTGTTTAAAAGATTGTTATTGTTCTTTCGACCTTAATTCAGATGTCACGCGGGCGACGGTGCAATTCTTCCTTACAATAAATGTCAGACGGTTGCGCAGAGAAGGCCTCCAGTCTAAAGCCTGACGATGGCCATGCAAGCGCACAAGTCAGTTTGATGCAATTATATTTGCATGCAAAATGTATTGAGATTGAATAATTTAGCATAAAGAGGAAACTTTGCACTTAATCCTCTCTGGATATGTTTCCATCTGACCCAGGCTTTATATAACTCCCAGTATCATATGAAGCTATGACATCATATGCAACGAAGTTAAAAGTATAACAAAAACCTGATTTATTTATTCACTTCAAACAACAGAAGAAGCTCAGTGGCATGAGGCTCGCATCTTCAAACACACAAGCAGGACTGAAGCCATATCAGAGGGAAAACAGACACCAAAAATATTACTTGTAAACAAATTTAGTTTTGACTTTCAGAGAAAGTGGCAGGGTTTTGTAAATCTGACATGCTGACTGAGATTGATTTGACTGGAAATTTGATTGGTGTAAGATAATAATAAATATTAATAATAATAATAATAATAATAATAATAATAATAATAACACCACAGTTAGTGGCCAAGTATAAGTATACAGAAGAAGGAGGAGGAGGAGGAGGATAGAGAAGAAGATGATGAAGAAAAAAGAATGACTACTACTACTACTACTACTACTACTACTAATATTATTATTATTATTATTATTATTATTATTATTATTATTATTATTATTATTATTATTATAAGTGTTGGAAGTGACAATTACATTAATGTATGACTTTGTGCTGTAATATATTTCCAGTAATATTATATTTACAATTGTGTAACACGACATAACATTTTAACTCCATTATTTAGTGCTGTTTAGTTTTTGTGAATAAAATCACCAACACCACCAGACCTTTGTTGTAGAATGAACTGCAATAAACTACATTTTAGCATTTTAGCACTTCACAGTGTCCTACTTCAACACTTATTTTGGCCAAAGTAACTCAAAAGTAATAGGAGTCGTGTAACACATTACAATTCAGATACAGTAATACTGGCAAGGAGCAAATTACACTGAAATAACAGTAGCTAGTCATCTATAATTCTATTACATATTGACCTAACTTGCAAGCTACCAATGGCAATTATCAGGGTCTAAGTATTGAAGCAAAAGAAACAAAGGGTAAATAATTTTGATTTATAATTAAAATTATTTGACAGTTATGTAATGCCCTGTTGGTGGTTCCCTGGACTTTGGCCATAACAGGCCCCCGTTGACTTGGCTAGGCGGCCAGCAGATCCCGCCATTGTTTTGGTTTAGTGTGTTGACTTGTGTCCTGTGTGCTCACTGTCTGTCAAGTCCTTGCCCCACCTCTACTAGCCCTGGAGAGTTGATCAGTGTGCATTAGTTTGTTCACCTGGTTCTCAGGTCTGTTTAAACCTGCTCTGCTTCTCGGTTGGTTTCCGTTCTTCTCATTAGTTAATCATGCCATTTTTCAGTTTGCTTCCCCACTGGCTTTCCCTCGTTCAATTAGTCCTGTTCATTGTTTTCCCTTTTTAAGCCTGCCGCATCACTGTCTCCTGTCGTCCACCCTCACACTACTCCTCTCCCCATGACGGCGTATGTTTGTGGCTTCAAAGTTCAAGAAGAGTTCTTGTTTTTGTTTCTGGTCATCTTCGTCTCCAGTTTCTTTTGTTTGAAGTTCTGCTAATAAAATCTCGGCAACTGTACCCATCTCTGTCAGACTAGACTTTATACTTTCAAACAAAAAGGGTTTTTAAAAACGGAAATATGTAAGACGGACAATTGACAAGAAAAGTTAGTAACTCAATGACAGCTGGCGAGCGTACCCGACAAAACTGTGCATTGTGATGAAACCACATACGACAATATTATCAAAAAAGTGATACAGAATTATCATCCTATTATTTATAATTTCACGCACTTGAGTCACAAGGCCTACCAAGAAAATTAAATTGTTTCTTCCTTGAGTTTCAAGAGTTCTGTTTACATGAATATTTAAATGCAAACATGGTTAAGTAGCCCGTGACGCTGCAGTAAAACACATTGTCTGCCATACAGACAAAACGGGAGCAGGGAGAACAGGAATTTATATTTGTTGTTTTGAAATTTCTCTCATATTATTATTTTGGGAGGGTTTATCAAGTTGTGCTACAACATCAAATATTTTATTGAAGCCTTTTATTTACACCATAAACTCTTGAAAAATCCTGCTTTACCAGGAACACTCTTATTAATGTGGTTAAAAAATAAAAAATAAAAATAAAATGAAAAAATTTATTCTGCTACTGATTGTTAAGTCACTAAAAGCTAAGAAATTAGGCTGTAAACTTATATACACGTTTTGTACAAATAAAATGATGTGGGTGGGAGAGTTCATTTTAAGATAAGTTCAAGTCCATTAATTTAAAGATTATTCTTAAATGAACTTCTAAGAACAAATTGGTAAAAGGGCTTGTTGAAAAAGGCAATATCTCTTTATGTCTTTCTTTTATCATTTTGTCTATCTTTTTTATCACTTGCTTCATAATGGCCTTTTTGACACTGATTTTTGCTTAATTATTTTCATTCTCATTTCTTTCTCCAATGAACATTTCCATGATTTCACAATAAACACATGCAATCATCCATATCTTTCTCCTGATGTTCAGTTTGTGTCACGCAGAACCAAACATTAGCCACATGGGAGGAGTCGTTGTGTTCCATAATGCCATCGTAATTCATCAATTCTCCAGGAGAAATTAGATCTCCACGTCTACACAAGGTCACACTGTAGCTGCATAGCACACACACATATCATGTCCATAACTAATAACCGCACAATACTTCAAGTATTCGTTAAACACAGCTTTGTTCAGTATAGCACACTCAAACGCAAAATATTCTTCTTGTTTTACGCACAACCCATTTAATATCAGCAGCGCAGAGTGGGAGGAGAAAAAAAGAAAGAAAATTATTTGGTGCCAAGTCGCCAGGACAAGCCCACTTAATTTACAAGCAAATATTTACCAGTCTCCACATATCTCGGTCTTTCTGGATTTATTTTTCTTTTTTCTATAATTAGAACTGTAGCTTTAAAAATGCCCGGAAACTACCCTCACTAAATTAGAATGTATAATGACACCTAACCCTTCTTCTTCCTTAACTGAGATTCATATTATGTTATAAATCAGTCACGACGGCTATGGCTATGGCTCCAAATCCTGTGCCTGGCAATGCTTTGTCCCCGCCTGCCTTCCTGGATAATTATGATGGAATGAGGGCTATTAGGACATTTGACCGATTCGTTATGATGCTCTAAGTCTCCACCTTCGCTCTTGCAAAACCCGCCTAATCAAAAGTGTTGTTAAGTCTTAATCCGCTAGCGATGCTATCAAGATCTGTTGGGTTGAGTGGATGGCAGATGCTGGAGATGGAGGAGACAGACATATTGATACCTGTTTTTCAGCAGCATTTTTAGGTACCACTGGGAGCATTAGAAGCTTAGTTATAAATGGTTGCTTAATAGTCACAATCTACAGTTGTTAACGATTTGGTCCTATGATCAAAGTCCTTGACCAGTAAAACATCCTAAAGCAGTTTCTTAACTAATATGGGTATTTGAACCATTGACTTTCCAATCACAGGGTGACCTCCCTAACCCTTAATCTCATGTTGGTGGGGCTCAGAACCTCGACAATGAGAATAAGAGTCTCATGCTCTACTAAATGACCTAGGTGGGCTGAGTAAATTTTTGGGTTTAATTCCTGGCCAAGGTTGGCTCCATCCTCCAACTCCACCTCACAGTTGCCAGAAATGTACTGTGATGAATATCTGATGTGGTGTTATTTTCCATCTATGAAAGTAACTATAAAAGCAGCCGGATTTGACTGGTGAACCTTTAGTCTAATCCACCCACATCATTTCTAGACAAGCCAATGTTTAAACCAGATTTTTTGACACCAACATTGTTATATGGGGCAGTTAATGGGTTAGGGGAGTTGGAATTCCCAGGATTAGAAGGCTGTCGCTTCAATTCCCAGACTAGTTAAGGTACCACTGAGGTACACATGAGCAAGGTACCATCCCCAAGTACTACTCGCCACTGCCAAATAGCTGCCCACTGCTCCTTCATGGAGGGGTCACATGCAGAGGTCACATTTTTTGTGCTGAGCTGTGCTCTGTCACTTAATTCACAAAAAATCCATATATTTTAGTGGAAAATGTGGCACAAATTCCAAGTACTGGAACAGGCACTAGTGCAGTAAAAAAAAAGCCTTGAAAGAGGTTAAGTCACATCAGAGTTGAGATCTAGAAAGAGTGAGAGGGAGGTGAGCAGGATTTTGGTGAAGTAAAGTAAAGGCCTGGCTTATCATTTTACTGTTGTTGAGTTTATTGGTCAGTGCCACTCGAGGTCTTTTCTCCCAGGTAACCTTAAAATGTTTTTCGTTAATGGTTGTCATTAAGGTTCAAATGAAAAGCCACATGATACGATGATTACATAATTTTGTTGGACTTTGTAAAGACTTGAAATGGTCATTGTGGGTCTATCTGTGTGTGTGTGTTTTTAACCTAATTTGGGGAGCAAATTTCTACTCTATGCCTGCAGACTAGGGGTGGAACTACATAAGGGGACAGAAACTGGTGTTCATATTCAGTCTTGACTAAGATATATATTTTTTTGGGATAAAAGTAATGTCACACAATGACAAGAACATAAAAGCTAAATTTTCATTACTGAGTTAATGCTTGGGGTTAGGGTCTGCTTTTACAGTGACATTCAGATTTAAATGAGCAATAATACTGTTTATTATATTTAAAAAATCTTGAGAAATGACAATTTTCACAAACACCAATGTTTCATAATCATTGAATTAAATTCAATCAATTAACGATGCATAATGTCGCAAACAAATGTTAATTTTTTTTTGCTAACTAAAAAATTTCAATGCATTCACAACTTCAACAGGTTTACCAAACCTACTCATAACTCATATTATTAATGGCAAAATTATAAATGATTTTTTGGTTTTACAAGGTTATGTAGCTTCAGGTTTATGGTGTGGTGCGCAACATTATAATCATCTTTTAGCTGACTTTGGTTTTGAATGCAGCAGTGGAAGAATTTGGTCTGGGGGTGTTGGTTGACATTTCTAAAGTTGCGGACAGAGTTACAGAGCCCTTCTTTTTAGTTACAGCTAGAAGATGACGCTCAGCATTTATCCTTGTCTTTAGCTCCACTGAGCCCGAAAATGCATTTATTCTTATTTTAAGTAATTTTCCTCACTGCAGATTACGGTACTAAACTGTGCATCCAGTATAAGTGGAACATTTCTGGTGCAATACTGTTTTAAAGATATGGAAAAATAGAAATAAAATCTGCTGTATCTCACAGAGCAATTGTAAAGAGTCTTATTCTCTCTCTACATAAAAAAGACATATGACAGCAGACCTTCACATGGACATTAAACATAATGAGATTTTAAGCAATCACTTTTCTACAGCTGTCATCAATAACATGAAAATCACTGCAGAAAAAGGCCAAAAATAAAATGAGTGAAACTGTTGAGGTTGGTTTTAACTGGTTAGTACTGGCGTAGTTGTGTTGTGCATATCTTCTTTTGTGCTGTGAATTGTAGTCTTGTGATGTGCAGTGTAGTTTTGTGTTGTGCAGTGAAAATTGCACGTTATCTTGTGTAGTTTTGTGTTTGTTTAGTGTAGTGAAATATTGTATGTAGCTTTAAGTATAGTGTACATATGTTGGGTAGTAGTGTTGTACAGATTGCCTTTCGGTTGTGCTGTTTTATAGTGTGTAGTGTTCAGTAGTGTTGTGTTGTGTAGTGTTGCACGAGATTGCCTTGTGTTGTTGTTTTGTAGTGTTGTGTGTAGTGTTCAGTACTGTTGTATCGCGGTTGCTGATTAGTTTTGTGAATATCGTACTTGTGTTGTGCTGTTTTGTAGTGTTGTGCAGTGTCTAAAATATAGAATGCCAGTTGATTAGTTTTGTATATCACTTCTAGGTTGTGCTATTGTATAAATCTTTGTGTAGTGTGCAGTATTGTTGTATCATGTAGTGTAGTGTTGTTTTGTGGTATGCTGTTATGTAGTGTTATTTTGTGTTGTATCATGTTATGCCAAGATAGTTTGGCAGCAGTACTGCCTTTGTTGTTCTGTTATGTACGCTTATGGGTTGTGTTGGTACTGCAGCAGTATTACCTTGTGTTTTGTTGATATATATCACGTGTTGTGTAATGTTGTATTATGTTGAGTAAAGAAAGTAAGTATTTATTATCGCTTTTACTGAACTACCACTGCAGTATCATATGCAATATTATATAGTATAGAATATAAAGTGTGTGTATAAGCAGTGTGTGTTGTCAGGTTTGAAACTGCATCATTATGGTCTGTACGCTCCCGTAACCATGTTGACGCAGTTCATTCTCACTAATCGCACAATATAACTCCTATAATACCATGTGGTACGGAGAATTACTCAGACGGTGACAAAACAGCTAATGCTCTTTGAAATAGAAAGTTCATGCTGGAACATGGACGTGAACATGAGGGAGTCAAGAAAACCAGTCATTTACACTGGAAAAATGTCAGATGACTTGATTATGGTGGTCAGTTCAGCTTCCTCTCTCTTAACTTATTATTGGTTCAAGCCCCAGACAGCTCAGTTTTTCACATGGTTAAATATAATGTTTTTTTGTTTGTTTGTTTGGAGTTGGCCCTGTGATCTCCAGCCGGTTGAGGTACTATTGAGGTAATCAAAAGCAAGGTACCGTTCCCAAGCACTGCTCATCAGCTGCCCGCTGCTGCTAAGCATGTGTGGGTCAAATGTAAGTAACATTTGCCGGGGACAGTTGGTAGCGTAAAGTCTAGGAACTTGGCCCAGCGATCAGAAGGTTGCTGGTTCTGATTCCCAACCAGGTACCACTGAGGAACTCAAGATCAAGGTACATGAGCATCCCAAGAACTGCTCCTCGGGTGTTTCTATCCAAACCACATGTGGCTCCTGTGGATTTGTTTGCATCATCAATAAAATGTACTGAGTCATGACACACAATGCTGAGGACATTTTTTTATGCATTCATCACAGCAGACGATATTGATCCCCAGTCCTTGAGAGCCAGTGTCCAGAATTCTCCTCACCTCCATGATGAGTCACTGCTGGTCAGCTTCTATGTAAGAAAAGAGTCACGTCCCCAAATTGGTTTTGTTTCGTCCACTTGAAAGGTCATTGAGGGAGAGCTGTTATAGTTGTTAATATTATACCCTCCACCATCGACCTCAATCACAAGTGCATGCAATCAAATTTATTGGACTCACTGAAGATTGAAGATTGCAACCAAATAGAAAGTTTGAATTTTGTAGTAATGGATGATATACGTAACAGTCTACCTGCACATTTCATATTGATTTTATGGTTGTAAGGTTTATATGGAATATATATTTTTCCTGAAACTCGGACGTTCACCAGGTAACGGTACTCATGAGCAAGGACTGTCCCCCTCAGTGAAGGAGCAGTGGATGGTAATAGTACTTCCATCGGTAGGAAGAAAGAACCGACAGGAGAATCGGCCTGCTTTAAGTCAGGTGACCTTTCATTCTGTCTTCTACATACCCAGCATTCCTCTTTTACCTCAGGACCAGGTACTGCAGGCTGGAGGATGAAAGTAAAAACCCTCTGCCTTCTGTCAGACATACTCCCATCCCCTGGTCAAGGGTGGATGGTGGGGATGAGGTGGTACAGGGTCGCCAGGGGCAACGGCAATTTCGCTGTTTGCTCGGTAAACTACGGTTAGTGTTCCATCCTGGGTGAGGTGAAGTTATACGACTCCTCTCCCCAGTCATTGGCGCCCCATGGCGTTGAACGTGTCTGGGCTAAAATATGCCCCCCCACCCATACACACATATCTACCCCCCACCATGTGGCATCTGCTCCATGGCCATCTCCACAGCAACATATGGCCCCCACAGGTTGCTGTGCCCCACACACAATACCCGCTAACACACACACCTTTGTTAGAGAAAGAAGATCTCGCCTCCTCAACTTGTGAATACAGATCACAACTCGGGGAAGCCGATGCGGGAGATTTAATAAAGTAGATCTGATGGAGATGCTGATTCTCCAGATGAAAGAGTGACACTACACGTGGAGGTGATTTCTAATTTGTTCAAGCTGTCAGTTTCAGTGTAATGTGAAAATGAAATGGATATGTTGACCTCAATGTTCTGATATGCTTCGGATATGATGATATCTACACTTGTTCTGGCGAAGTTTCCAGGCTGTGTAACTAGCCAGGCAGGACGGTGTACAGACAATAATATTAACTGGGGTCGCTGTCTCCCGCAGCCTTCAGAAGCAAGGCGGGCATCAACACCAAGCAGGCACCAACACATGACTGGGCACACCTAAGGACCAATTTAGAGTAACCAATCAACCTGCAACATCTGTTTTTAGATGTTGCGAAGAAACCAGAGCATTGGGAGAGGATGCAAACTCCATACAGAAAGATGTTGTAAGTCATCCTGGATAAGAGTGTAAATGTAAAGACCTCATAGAGATCGAACTCAGAACCTTCTTGCTGTGAAGTGACAGTGCTATCCATCAGCCAAGTATTGTGCCATCTTACAGACAATACTAAACATATAACATAAACCACTTAAAATATCTGACTGACTTCATCTGGGATCAGCGCAAATATTACATAAGAACAATAAGCCTGCGGAATATACAGTTTGTGGTCAAATTCCAGTAGCGTGATAAAAGAGCAAAATGTAATGTGGATTTTTTTATTCGAATGCAATAGGAAAACAACAACTTTTTTTTTCATTCAAGGTTTGCAAAAGAATACTAAAAAATGGCAATTTTGCTTTTAATGTGAAAAACGAATGAGCTAATTATGCACAGATTAATGTGCCATTTGCACCTCATTCTTAAATTTGGGGGAGGATTTGGGGGAGGGGGGATAGCGGGAGGAGGGCGCGCAGTGTATTTTGACCTCCGCGCCTTCCTAGCTTTAATTAGGCCTAACGAGCTGCATTAGCCTAATTAGATATGCTTAGACATGACTCTCCATGAGCCCCTTGTTGATCAATGGGCTAGGAGACTAGTCATTACATGCACCTCCGCAAAAAAAAAGAAAACGAAAATGTGGTGGATAAAAGGAGTAGAAGCTTAGGGACCCAATTCATAGCCAACACTAATATATATTTATGTTATAGATTATGGATTACTCATTACTGTTACTTCAAAGTAATTGGAACATTACAACTTTATTGTCTATGAATTGTACTGTTAGATGACACATGGCTTGCTTTTGTTACTTTCACTCAAAATAAATAAGCATGGAAGTAGAACTTGACATTGTAAAATGCTAAATGTAGTTTACTGCAGTACATTCTACATCCAATGGAGGGCGATGTGGTGTAGCATAATGAATGTAGTCATACACTCTACACATACACTAGGAAATAGGCCTTCTACTTACAAAAATTTGTCTCTTGCGCCAAAACAGCACTACATTTTGGGTTAAAAGTGTGTTTTAACATGCATTACTAAAATAGGTAAAGACTATAATATTACTGAAATTTAAATAATGATATTAAGTAACACACATTACAGAAATTGTGTTACTTTTGTATATATTTGGAGAAATTGCATTTCAACTAGATTTTTTTTGCCACTTTCCATGAACGTTTCCATCGAGAAAAATCAACTCATTTATAACTTCATCGACATTGCCAGGAGCCACTACTGCTTGTTTTATTGCTTGGTTTTGCACCCTGGTAGTATCTGATTTACTCAACCTGGCTTTAGTTAAGCTCTGATTAGTTGATGAATCTGTTCCTTTATTTTAGTCTTGTGTTTTCTTGTGTCAACCATTACGTTAACCTTGTTTCTAGCATGTGTTTTGTTTGCTGATTCATAGAGAGAAACATCTGTATTTTTTTCCCATCATGCCGTTTTTTTTAACATTTTATTTTGAAAAAACAAACAAAAACAAACAAACAAAACAAAAAAACCCAGAGAGAAGGGACTGCGACTATGTTCCTTGATTCCTTGCTCATCACTAGCTTATGACACAAGTAAAAAAAAATGTTCATTTGCTTTTCACTCTTTTGAGCCAGAAATAAAAGCCCCTTATATGGGCAAACTCCATTAGGGATGTTAAACAGCCAAATTCGATATGATTTAATAAGTGAATGAATATCAAACAGTAAAACGGTTTCAAGCTTAAAATGAAACTATGCCCACGCTTAATGTTGAAAACTTATGATCCATGTTATAATGATGTTAATTAAATATTAGCTTTGTTGTGGGCTTATAGAAGAAACCAAATTTCATACAGAATAACATAGAAAAAGCCCCAATCTTTAGCTCAGATACAGTACTGCGCAAAAGTTTTAGGCAGGTGTGAAAAAATGCTGTAAACAAAGAATGCTTTCAAAAATGGAAGTGTTACTCATTTATTTTCATCAATCAACAAAATGCAGTGAATGAACAAAAGAGAAATCTAAATCAAATCAATATTTGGTGTGACTCACCCCTTGCCTCTTCCTTCAAACAGCATCAATTCTTCTAGGCACACTTGCACAGTTTTTGGAAGGAACCTCGGTTGGTAGCTTGTTCCAAAACATCTGGAGAAATAACCACAGAGCTATAATTCTATAATCCTACAAAATAATATAATGACTACAAAATAATATAATGACTATAATCCTACAAAATTCCTGACTTTGTGCAAGTGTACCTATAAGAATTGATGCTGGTTTGAAGGCAAAAGGCAGTAACACCAAATATTGATTTGATTTAGATTTTTCTTTTGTTTGCTCACTTTGCATTTTGTAAATTGATAAAAATAGACAATCATTATTTATATTTCTGAAAGCATTCTTGTTTACAGCATTTTTTCACACCTGCCTAAAACTTTTGCACATTAAATATTAAAGACACAATGAAATGTTGAAAGATTTAAAAATCCAACTTCAGAATTCTGATTTATTTTTATCCAGTAGACAGATTTATTTTCTTCCTGCTTGCTGGAACTGCCTTCCATTTTGGCACTGATCTCATTTACAACGTAAGTAACAACGCTTGTTTTATCTGAGTAAAAAAAGAAAAAAAACATTACTATAACACTCTTGATTTCTCAGGAAACAGCTCTTTCCTTGCACTTCAAATTTTTTATTAAGTGGTAAATGCTCTTTGATATTCTATGCAACATGCATCACTCATGAATATTCTAAGGCTGAGAGGTCACGGAATTTCAAAGTGAGAAATTTTTCAGAAGAAAACGGCAATCAAATACTTTTCTAGCCTTCATTTTACAACTAGATAAATGACAAACACAGTTGCGCTGACATTGCGCAATGCACTTTAACTTTATCTTTATAACTTGTGATTGTACATGTATATTGTACATTCATATATATTCATAGTTTTTTATATTTATTTTTAACTTGCATTCTTTTGTTTTACTTTTTTAAAAACGCTAGTAAAAGTCAAAGTAACGGTTCAGGATGCATTTCACTGCAAACCTGTGTAGCTTTTATAACTATGCACATGACAAATAAAGAATCTTGAATCTTGAATTACATGCTGGAACGCATTAATTAAGTACATGCCTTTTCTTTTTGTAATGCAATTTAAACAAAAAAATTAATTGTAAAAAAATATGAAGATCTCTGATTAGTATAACCCTCTATTGCTGGGCGAACAAAAACAAAACTTATCCATTCTTTGCCAAAAAAAATATGAGGCAGTATGTTTCTTTCTTGTCTATTTTGTCTATTTTTAATTTGACCCCAAAATTGGAAATCAGAGAATGACTCAATATTTGATTTTTTTATATTGCTTTTGGAAACAAATATTGAGAAATATTTTATGGAATTTTGTTTTTTGGGGGTTTAATTTGTAACACACATAAGTTATTTAAAATAGTTTTGGAGGTTTTGGTTTTTAGTTTAATTAAAAAAGGGGAAAAAAAGAAAAAATTAAAGACACATTAAAAGTAGAAAAGTACATATATAAATTAATAAAGAGTTTGTACTTTGTAACTTCACAGGTCTGGTGTGAGGTGATGTAGTGACGAGGGTGAGGGGCATATGTGTGGTGTGTGTGTGTGTGTGCGCTGCAGCTCTACATATGGGGTTTAATAGTGTGACGAGGCCGCAGCGGAAAAGCAGCATGGAGAAAATGAGATTCGGCAGCAGCAGCGGTGGACTGGGGTCCGGCAGGTTTTAGTCCGCTTATCTACACACTGCACCCCAGAGAACACACACACACACAGACAACACACAACACACAGGGTGAAGCACATTTTGCTTGTCCCACCATTTACCCATAATAGCATTGTGGTTGTGTGTGTGTGTATGTTTATGTGTGTTTTATCTAAAGTGCTTAACTTTTGTCATGCTGTGTGACACGCTGTGCAACATAATTACGTCTTTCAGATATGAATATAAAATGTTAGGAACAGTTAAGGTTAATGGTTAAGGTTAAGTGTTTACAACATCTTTATTTGTACAAAACCCAACACTAAAAATGTTCCTTTCGTAAAAATTACCACTCATGAGTTCGTGACCAGAAATCTTCTGGAACAAATCTACAACACTGAAACATCTCAATAAATCAAGCTTATGGACTAGGGCTAGGTGATCTGACCTTCAAATCAATATCAAAATTATATTAACATTTTACTCATTTGCAATTAACAAACAACACATTGTATAAATATATATATATATATATATATATATATATATATATATATATATATATATATATATATATATTTCTTTATAGTTAGCTGACAAGGTTTGTACAGTAAATGTTATCGCAGCACATCACACAAAAATGTGACCGTTGCATGTGACCCATCCGTGAAGGAGAAGTGGGCCAGCTTTTATTTTAGAAACACCCGGGGAACAATGGTTGTGGACGGTACCTCAGTACCCTGAGTACCTTAGTGGTACCTTTCCAGTCTAGGATTTGAACGGTTGCCCCTTCACAATCACAAGGCGAGCGCTCTAACCATTACGCTACCAGCAGATACAACTGTGTCACACTTGCATTATGTTTTGTCACTTGGATTGTGTTGAATCTCATTTGCGTTGTGTTGTGTCGTGCTTGCATTGTGTTGTATTACATTTGCACCCAGTTGTGTCTCTTGTATTAGGTTGTATCACATTTGCCTTGTGTTGTGTTACACTTGTATTTTGTTGAGTCACTTGTATTGTGTTGTGTCACTTGTATTGTGTTGTGTCACTTATATTGTGTTGTGTTACTTGCATTGTGCGTCACGTGTTGTATTGCATCACACTTGGGTTGTGTTGCAGTGTTTGTGAAGTTGGATATGTTTTGTGCATTTGCAACCAGTCTATGAATGTGCAGTGTGTGTAAAATGTGTTGACATTTGTGTTTGCATGTGTATCAACTTGATTAATACTTTTTATTGCTTGACAGCATTTTTTATTTATTTTGAAGTGCATTTGGCTCTCTCGTCCACCGTCTAAAACACAACACTGATGGAAGATGGAGCGATGCCTTACAGCAGTTCCACCTTAATCTGATTGTTTGAAGTCACATAACATTTAAAGTTATGTAAAAATAAATTGACAAACTTGTAGCTGCTTTTTGTTGAAATTAAAAAGTAAAGAAATGACTAAAATGTGACAAAAACCAATGTGTTTAAAAAATATTAAGTAGCTCACAAAATAGCACCTCTTTACACCTGTTTACTCCGCATTTCTCCTCAGTTCTCATCTTCCATTACGTGGCCCTGCTGTAGAGGTTTTGGCCTTCGTACGTCAAAGAAACCAACCCAGATAACAAGCGGAGCGAAGGCACGGGGCGCTCTCGCAAAAAAGAGCCGTTATTCAGCGCAGCAACTTTCTCAGAGAAGGTCAAAATGTGAGTAAGTGGTGAAGGGCTTGCTGTTGTCTGGGGATTATTTTTTTAAAAACTGCTTTTTACTGACTGCTCACGTAATAAATCACACTGTCAGCCTGAATCTCAATGTCACGGGCGGAGTTTCAAACGGGATTTAGCAGAACTGACGGCGAGCATTTGCAAAGCTGTCGTCTAGTCTTTGACAAGGTCTGAGGATTAACTGGGAAGTAAATACCTGAATTTAATTATTTTGTTGAAAGAAAATATTTGTCAAAACTGCAGTATTTCTTCATTTTCAATTTTTTTCTTTTTATAATGTTAGAGACAAATTAATGGAAAAATTTTAATATAGGAAAATGCAATATTTCTTCATTCATCATTTGAACCACTTAATCCCAACTGCCATCGCGGGGCAACCAATATGCGGAAGACTTAGGACGTCTGTATTAAATCTATATTAACATGCGTGTGATAAGTAGTAAGTAATAAACGCTTTGGAAGCCTCTATTTTTATTTGTAAGTTGTATATATGTATTTTAGGCAAATATGATATTGCGTAACATGTACCGTACCGTATGACACATTTTATAGGTTTACATGAACAGGAACAGTCACGCCTCAGTCTGCCATATTAATTATGTTGTGCAGGTCGAGCATAAGTTAACTTACGTTGGCAGTGAAATGGGCTGATTTCAAGACAGTGTAAGCATTTACACATCAACCTATGACAAATCTGAGTAGTGCAGGACGTCATGAACACAACAGCGTAAGGCATGTCTGACTAACATCTACACTAGAAAAAGGGCTGTAAGAGTTAAATCATTATTTTGACATCTAACTTTTTCAAAAGTTTGATGAATGATAAAGGGTGAACTTTAGGATCATAAAGAAACAAACAAACAAACAAACAAAAAACTGTCCATTGGCAAAAATATTCTGTATTAATATTTGTCATTTTTGTTTTTCTGTTGTTAATTTCTTTATCAAATAACATGTTAAACATATAATTTTATAAACCATATTTGACTAATGATAAAAGCCAAGTTTGACCAGATAGACCATAAAGAAAAAGAAGACAGTTTTTGGACTTTGACAAAAAATATTATCTATGATGTTCATTTTTGCCTTTATTTCTTTTCATTGTTAATTTGTATATTAAAAAAAAACTTTTAAGTCTGAAGAATGACAAAAGTCAAGTCTGACTAGATTTAGTGTTATCAGATAAAACTCCATAGTTTTGAATTTTTATGACTTTCTGAACCCAGATGTTCATGTTTGTCCTTGTTATAAAGTCAACAAAATCTGAAAAGAGAGAAAAATGGCAAAGATCTTGAACTGAGAAACTCTTTGGTTTGTGTGATCTGTAGTTTAACGAAGTGATGCGTGTTGAAAAGAGCGCAGAAGTTCAGCCTTTTCCTTCATCTTTGGCTTCACTTCTGGAAGATGGCAGTGTCATCTGATACACCAGCTGATCATATTGCATTTTGCCTTTGCATATTGCATATTGATCATATCTATATATATCCTCTGCAATAAAGAGTACAATTATTTAAAATGTACACTCCTACATCCTCTTTTGATCAGCATAGCGTTTGGTGAGTGAACGAGCTGCTGGAGCAGGAATATCTGAAATATTTTAGTACAAAGCCTTTAAAAATGCTTTTTTCTACGAAGCTAGAAATTAAGACGTTTTTGTCTTGTGAAACATGCAGTTCTTGTGTGATTTTAATGAATTGTCAGTACACTTCAAAGGTGTTTGCTAACACATCTAATGGTCATCTTTGTGCTTTCTTTCCACAGAAAATCAGGAATTGCATCAGCGAGATGTTCCAACATCATATATCTCTAGCTCAAACACATACAAAAACAAGATTCCCATCCATTTGTGATCTACTTTAATAGCAGTTTGTTTGAATTAGATAGATAGATAGATAGATAGATAGATAGATAGATAGATAGATAGATAGATAGATAGATGGAAGGATATTTTGCTGCCCACTTCTCTTACATGGATACATGGTCTTTTGGGACAGTTGGTTGCATAACATTTTTTATTTTTTGAGCACAAAATGTTGAAATCAGAAAACAGCTCATTATTACTTTTTTCATGGTAGTTTTAGAAACTAAAATTGCAAATTTTGGTTTTAATATGACAAACAAATTCATGCATGACTCAAATTCTGAACCTGTTATTTTAGTGCAGCAGTGTGTAGCAAGTAGAAACACAAGAACGTATTTGGCTGTAAAATATTGCTCTCACACACCAAGAAGCTTCAACACATTGGCAGGAGACTTTCTAAATCTCAACTCTGCTCTTGTAGACCTCGGAGATTACAGATGCACAAGACTTTATTTCATCATTTTGTGGTTCGTACAAACACACCACTGGCTTCGGAGACGCTCCAGACTCCAACACACGAGCCTCTTCAGTTGATAATAAAATTACACATCTGGAGAGTGTAACATCTGTCCATAATCTCACTCCACCTTACACTGAGGCTCCAAACCCTTTCACTTTAATTATCACCCATATTGCCTCTCATACACTCCTTTTACTCAGCAGATGTGTTTTGACGATAAGGAAATAGGAGGCTATTTTTTGAGCCTTTTCTTTTTCTTAGTTTTTTTGTTTGTTTTTTTTTGGTGGGGGGGAGGTTTGCAAAACATCTTTAAAATCTTTTTATTTTGACTTCAGTTTCGGGGCAGTTTGTAGTGTATCACTTCGGGAGTTGACCCCGTGATCAGAAGGTTGCCGGTTTAAATCATGGACTGCTAAAGAAACCACTGAGGTACTCATGAGCAAGGTACCGTCCCCAAGTACTGCCCATGTCAGTTACCCAATGCTCCTTCACACATGGCTCAAATGCAGAGATCACATTTGGTTGTGGTGCACTGTGTGTTGTGTTGTGGTGTGTTCACAATCACAAATAATCACTCACTTTCACTCATTTTTCTCCAGAAATGAAACGTATAACTCATGTGAACTTTCTGTGTGGAGTTTGCATGCTCTCCCCATGTTTGCGTGGGTTTCAACCAGGAGCTTCTAGTCCAAAAGCGTGCATTGTAGATTGATTGCCCACTCTAAATTGGCTCCGTAAAGTGTGACTGAGAGTGTGATTGTGTGTGCCCTGTGGTGTGTTGGTGCCTTAGTAGGGTTGTTACCGGGATAGGCCTCGGTTCCCTCTGTGACCCTGGTTGGGATTAAGCAGTTCGGATAATGACTGAATGAATGAATGAATGAATGAATATAGATTTTTTTGAACATATTTTGACTGCTGTTCTGTTTGGGTCATACTTTTCTCCAGAAACCAAGCGTATAATAAATTGCGGGCCACGACACTTACATAACATAATGTAACCTATGATGTAATATCTAAAACCAATATAACACAAAAAACACAATATAATGTAACAAGGACTTCTATTTCCATTTTTTTCTTTTGAGTGTAAAATGAGAAATAGGAAAATGATGTTATTCTTTTTTTAATTTTGATTTTAGAAACACATATTTTCTTTCTTTATTTGTTTATTGACTGCTGTTCAGGTTAGGTCAATCTTTTCTTTAGAAACCAAATATACCATGTACTGTGTAACAGGCAATTCCGAGAAAACACGACTTGCGCCCCATGACAACGCAAAATGTAACATGAGGATGTTTTTTTCATTTTTGTCAACTTTTTTTATTTGAGCACAAAATATAAAATCAGACTCGACAGGCTGTTGCAGTAGTTAGTGCTGCCACCTGCCAACAAGAAGGTCCTGGGTTCGATCCCTGGGTCGGCTGTAGGGCTTTCTGTGTGGAGTTTGCATGCTCTCCCTGTGTTCGCATGGATTTTTCCCAGGGTGCTCCAGTTTCCTCCCACAGTCCCAAAGCATGCAATATAGATTGATTGTTGACTCTAAAGTGGCCCTGTAAGATGTGAATGGTAGTGTGAGTGTGTGAGCCCTGCGGTGTGTTGGTGCCTGCCCAGGGTTAGTCCCCGGCTTGCGCCCGTAGTTCCCGGGATAGGCTCCGGTCCACCAGTGACCCCAGTTTGGATTAAGCTGTTCGGATAATCGGTTGATGCCGGTTATTAAAAAATTTCACATCCTTTGAATGCGAAATGGGAAAATCAGCAAACAATTATTTGTTCATTTTTTTCCCTTTTGCTTTAGGAAACAAACACTGTTTTTTCTGAGACCTCCTGCTTAAAACCCAAAAAGCCAAAATGTAATAGGACTTTTTTGTGTTGGATTTTTCTAATTTTACAAATTTGAGCGCAAAATGGGAGACCAGAAAATGATTTGAAACAAATACTGAAAAAGTCAGATATTTATTGACTGCTGTTCCATTCGTCCTCTTGTACCAAAACCACACAACTCCAATCTGTTCGCTTGACGTTTTCTATTTTGGTCCCCCTCTTCCATCACTCCCGACGTCTACCACTGACCTCCGTGTCCATAGCAGTTGTGGTTCTCTCCTCTCCCCGGACTCCTCCCGTCGTCCTCTTCATCTTCAGCAGAGGATTAGCAATTCAATCTCTTGTTTCTCGTTTTTTTCTCGTATCGTTCCTTCTCTTTTTCCCACAGCACTTATCCTTCTCAAATCGCACTGCATATTTATCCAAAAGAAAGCCTATGGAGTGTGTAGGCAGTGAGCCCTTATCTTTGACATGGCAGTGAGCCGTAATTGTCAGACTGTAGCGAAGAGAGAGAAAACAAGAGATAGAGAGGGAGAGAGAGAGAGAGAGAGAGAGGGACAGAGAGAGACAGAGAGATGGAGGGGGAGGGAGTAAGCTCTGAGAGGAAGGGAAAAAAGGGAGGGGAGTCTGCTTGTGTGTGTGTGCATGAGATCAAGTGAGTGAGGGAGGGAGAACGAGTGAGAGAGTGAGCGAGCAAGCAAGCGATCAAGTGAAGGGAGGAGGGAGAGAGAGAGAGGGAATGTGAGAGTGAAGGAGAGGACCGTTTGCTCCGGTGTCTCTCAGCATCCAGCGTCGCATCCGAAGAGAGATGACGAGGAAAAATAATTAGAGGCACATTGGAAGAACAGGAAATAAAAGGAGTGAACGGATTTATTTCTCTGTTGTGAAAGAAAGAGGGGAAGGTCGGATTTGTTGGATTGGAAAGCTTGGAGCTCTCAAACTTGGACACCAGGATGCGAGCTGATAAGAGAGGAGACGAAGAGAGCATCGCTCGGCAGAATTCTTCCAGGCGGGAACGTCGCTGCTGTTGCTGCCTCTAGCTTCCGATCGGGAGAATCCGTCCCTATCTATCTATATCTCTTTCTCTCTTTCTCTTTCTGTCGCACTCACTCTCCAGTCTTTACCCTCTCTTTTTCTTTTTCTCCCTCTCTCTCTTTCTCTGTTCCCCCACCTCTCTCTCTCTTTTTAATCCTCACGGAACGTTTCGGCATCCCCGGCGACCACGGGGCGGAATAACGGCAGACGAGAGAGAGGAATCCAGTAGAAATAAAGGTGGGAGGTACGAACGACAAGCAGGGCAGGGAAACAGGAGGATATTTCATTTAGCCCTTTCGGGAAAAGGGACGTCCCTGAGGGGAAAGAACTGAATGAAAACGGATGTGAAAAATTTTGGATTTTGGGGGACAAAAGGAAAAAGGAAAAACTGCTTTCTCTCGGACTACGTCAAGCCGGAAAACGTTGGGGGGAAAAGGATTTTTTTCACGTTCAGGTAAGGCTTATGGATTCTTGACGTGCATGTGCGATTTGAGAGGGTGCGAGTCGAGAGCCGAGATGATTCCTCACATCAAGAAAAGAGAGGAGAGGGAGGAATAGAGGGATGAGAAAGGAAAAGGCATCAGATAAGAGAAAAGATGGGAATGGAACGTAACTCTGTTACCTCTTGCATAAGCAAAGTTGATACGTGTTAAAGTTCAAGACGCTGTCGAGGTTCCGTCGAGTTTCTTCTTGCCCCGGTTGACTCAGTTGGAAAAGGTGGAGCTGTGGAGGAGGAAATAATGAAATAAATTAACAAGGGATGGAGCCTAAATGAAAGGTGACGGAAAATAGCAAATTTGCCCCTTCCTTCCTTTTTTCCCGAACTGTCGCTGGGGAGAAAAAGAAACTGACAAAAAGCAAATTTGCGCTTTTCGCCTTTCGCAGGAGGAAAAGGGTGGAGATTTGGGGAGGGTGTGTGTTGGATCGGGAAGGGGGGTAGAGGTGTGTGTGTGAGTGTATGTGTGAGTGTGTGTGTGTGTGTGTCTGTGTCTGTGTGTGGTGTGTGTTGTTGGTGGGGGTAGCTCAGAATATTAATTACCATCTCGCTTGAGAAAGGAAAGGAAAGATTAAAACATTAAAAAGACGTGCTGAAATTGTTAGACTATTACTTTTTTGACCCTCTTTTTGTCAGTAGCTGTGTAAGTTTTTGAGTCTTTTATTTGGGAACCCTCTCAAAACCCGAATCCTGTATCCCAACTTAAAGTAGGGAGAGGACAATTGGGAATATAGAGGTCTCATAGCCTCAAATTGTACAAGCTCTTGGAAATGAAGATGAACCAATGAACTGTCCAGTCCGCAGTCTGTTCGTTTCATCCCTTCCTTTCTCCACTCTATAAGCGAGTGCTCGCCCCTACCACCCTCTTTCGAGAGGGAATTTAAATATTCATGATGCCATGCCCATCCTGTCTGTCCTGAAATATTTACAATAATTGAATAATAAATGAGACTCACCGTTGGACACCGGTGCCAGACCTGGACCTGGTCTTGGTCTTCTTGCTGATATTTATTTCTGTCCTCTTCTTTTTTTTTTTGAGAGGGGGTGGGGGGTTGTCTTTACATGAGTGACCACTAAATGACTTTGCCTTGAGATACACCCAGGTGGGAAGTCCTTTTCCCCTCTGGTTTTTCAGATGCTCACTAAAAGAGACTATGTTTGAGACCGTGGTTGAAATTTTAAGACCAACAGCATTTGGTGTTATTCTATTATCTATGTACATGTACATATAATCACTCACTTTCTAAAATATTGATATGTAGGTGAGATATTTGCTTCCACTATAGAGTGTTGACATTCAAGTTTCTCATTCTACATTTAAGGGAGAAGAGGATTTTCTTTTGGTGCATTCTTATATTTTATTTATTTCTTCTTTTTTTGGTAGTAGTCCCAGCTGTAACAGCAGAGAGACAAATATTAGCTGGTGCATGTTTATGGATGTGTGTTTTATGTTAGAGATCTGTCAGTTCTTTGGGTTTGATGTTTTATTAAGTGTTAAGCAGGCTGGAAAGACTCCATTTCAGAAGGAAAAAAAGTATTTATTTGAGAAAGAAAAAAGCAACACCAAATTGACAAGAAATCTACAATTTAGCTTTGCATTTCTGTCTCTAACCACAACATCTTTCTTAGAATGAGGATTGATCATCCTTGCTCTCTCTGTGATAAAAAAAAAATGTAAGCAGAATTTTTTTCTTCACTTAAAGGGGCGCCGTTCAAGGACACTAATTTGTCTAACAACCAACATAAGCTAATTTGGCCTGCATCAGCCTAAGTCGGTCGACGTTGATGCACTTTGTCCAGTTGTCTGGTGAAACAATAATGCCTGTTTCGGTTTTATTTTCATCTCACCATTCCGATTTCACATGTGCGTGACGTGGGATTTGAGGAGTTGTCGAGGGCACCAGCCTCGTCTCAGCTGAATTATGGATCTGATGATTCATTTCAGACGTGTGTGCTGAAAAAAAAGAAGAGGGAAAAAATGTGCAGCAGATGTTCAAAGTAATTACGATGCGGTGAAACGATGCCTGGGGTCGGGCCTTGTGCTGTGTTCGTGTCTAAAGCGAATGTTTTTGCTGTGCAGGAGAAACTACTTTTGAACGGTGGCTTTTCAAGGTAGCTATTACTAAAAGCAGCTAAGCTACAGCCAAGCTAGTGTTTTAATATAGTATTTAGCTACACTACAAGCTATGGAAAAACAACACTCCATGGCTTCTGCACAAACATGAAAAAACAGAGACTCCTATAACAAGCATTGCATTTACGGCCTAATTTGAAAGGTAGCCTGGAGTAACTTGGGGTTAAGGGTCTTATTCAGGGACACAGTGATGGTAGTGCTGGAGATAGTATTTGAATTCACCACCTCTTAGTCTAGAGGTGAGTATCCCAACCAGTAAACCATCACTAACCCCTGCAGATGGATAGGTATAACCGATAGGGGGTTGGCCACATGATCGGTTGTTCGCTGGTTTGAGTCTTGGAGCAGTTAAGGTACCACTGAGGTACTCATGAGCAAGGTCCCATCTCCAAGCACTGCTGTCCGCTGCTCCTTCACGGATGGGTAAAATGCAGAGATCACATTTTTTTTTGGTCCTGTGTTCATAATGACAAATAATCACTCATTATAGCACTCTGTGTTTGGAGAATTGAAAATGAGTAGAAGGGTAGAAGAGTAGCACCATAGGTTAGTGTAAGAGTGTAAGAGTTGAACCATAGGTTGCTTGATTTGACCAGTCAACAAGCTCAAAAAATGCAACTGTTGTCTATGTTGATCTGTTTCAACTGTGAGGCTGAATAAGCTGGTTTTGGTTGTTTAGATATCTCCCCAAAGCTTTTAGCTGCATCTGAAAACACAAGATATGTTCCACCATTATTGCTTTGTGTAGTAGGTGAGGTGGAGTCAGTGGAAATGTGGACCAGTTCGTTTTGGTTCTCGAGGCTAGCACTGGCACCAGTACTGACATTGTTGCTGTAGAAAAGAGAAGGATTCTACACAAATCACTCTTTACCAGTAACGAGCCAGTTACCTTGTCTAATTTATATGTGTTTGCTTCCAGTTACAACTCTCTTATTGAGATTTTTTTTTTCCCCTCTCTTTTCCATGCATGAACAAGCACAGCATAATTCATGCAGGCACGGCTTTCACCATGTGAAACTGGACATACAGTACATTAGACTAAATCAACCATGAATGGCACCCACCTGTGCCAGATGGTGCCTGGCTCGCCCTGGTATCATAGTGGCCGGGGCACCTGGGAACAGCTGGCACCCTGGGTGTATTTGTGGTGAAGGTGTGGGCGTAAAAGGGGCAAAGGATATGCTGAATCATGGCTGAGCAGGTTCTCAGTCATCCATGTCATGGTAGTCTTGAGAGCTTCAAGCGATGGCAACTAGATTTCTGTTTTTGAAGACATTCATATTCACAGCATTTAGTGATTCTCAATAACAAGACCCTTGGTCTAGAGGCAAAAATCCTACCAACTAGACTACCATCATCAATCATCCAAATGGCCTTTTCAGTTCTAAAAAATTTGAAGGGAATTTCCAGGTATTCCCCTTTAGTAGGATTATGAGCTTGAAAAATGTTGCTGGCTCTTACGCCAGCGTCATCCTGGATAAATACCAAGAACTCCGATTTTTTGGAACTGAAGAAGTCTTGCGGATTAGAGGGAAACGTCTTCAAAAAACCCCAAAAGAAGTCCAGTTGCTTTTGATTCAAGAGCTCAAGATTAAGGTGTAATCCAACTTCGCATCTGACACCTAGCTGCTACAAATATCCACTTTTGTATCTCTGCTGCAGTCAGATCTTATTCGCCAATCAGCAAAGCATTCTGTGCCACATCAAATGTCATTTATACTGGCGTTTCCCATTAGAACTGTGCTTAAACCCTTCTTGGTTCAGAGATCGAGTGGCATTTCAAAAGACAAGACACGCATAATCCATCTTCCTGAACACTCATCTTAAGACAGTGAGGATCACGTTGGGTTTCATCCACAAGGAGGTGCAATTTGGCCCTTTGGAAAAATGAGAGGGGCATCATCGTTTTCTGAACAGGTGGGAAACAAGAAGTCAGGTGGCAAGTGTCTACAATTACATGCTTTATATGCTGTGGCATAGTGGCAGATTAGCACAACAAGCACACTTCAGGTTCCAAAAATGGGGTATCGAATTTGAATTTATTGTCCACTAATATTTTTAGAGATGTCCTTTTGTGTTTGCTCCTTTAGTATAACATGGTGTCATATCCAATTTGCTGAATAATTAATTATATACGATCGAAGGGTTTGTTTTATGTTGATGTACTGCCTTCATGAAACACAATAAATTGACCTGAATTGGTCATAAAAGCATAATTATGCTATTTAAAAATCACTCTGAAGAGTAATTACTCTTGCCGTTGTTTAGCACTGGAGAACCTTTAAAAATGTACTTTATTCCTTTTTAAAGATTCAAGATTCTTTATTTGTCCCATACACAGTTATTCTAGTAAGTGATTATTTGTCATTGTTACCACACTACAGCACACAGTGCACCACAACCAAATGTGAGTTCTGCATTCGAACCATCTGTGAAGGACTGGTGGGCAGCAGTGCTTTGGGATGGCACCTTGATCACGAGTTCCTCAGTGGTACTTTTATCGGTCTAGTACTTGAAACGATGACCTTGCAATTACAGGACCAACTGCTTAGCTGTTACTCTACAACTGCCCTATACATACAGTATATAACAGATAATGCTTCTGATTCATTCGTAAGACTGTACAAATTAAGGTAGAAATGTGCTACTTTGAGAAATGTTTCCTAAAGCAGACATTTGTACCAAAAACTGCAATTGTACATGTACATTTTGCAGGAATAAATCCCCCACACTAACTCTCTCTTTCCAGGATAAGATGTCTTATACTGTCTGAAAGGCCAGACACTGATCTCGCATGCATATTTTTAGCGTCTCCATTAAGGAAGAAGCAAAATAAATCAATGTTAGCCATTCTGTCCACATCGGGTTTCAGCGAATCGAGAGGACGACCTTTGGCCGCCTTCCTTTACCCAGGCAACCACATCTTTACAGTCCCGTCACTTGGCAACCGTGCCAGTCCTTGCCAATCAGATGATTAGTGTGCATCGGGGCGATGGTGGTTTGGCCCCCGACGCCGTTAGACCCTAATGATCGCCCCTTTTACTGCCAGTCTGAGTAAGAGAAAATGGGTATAATTTGGATCCTGGCCCTAGCTGCCATCTTGCTTAGCTTGTTGATTGGATCCCCGGGGCCTCGCTATCGAATGGTCCAAAAGATATTTTTCTTCCGGGGGAAAGGGACTGATTTGTGCTACTTCTGGCCTGGAAGTCCCAGTGTCAAAATTGGTGGACTTGGAGCCATAACGGTGGACGGGTTTTTCACATCTCTGCACATCTGCATTAGCGAAGACAGACAGATGGTGCAGATAATTGTGTTGTCTTCTGCAAAAATCTGCTGAGAACTGGCAGTGATTCAAAAAGAATAAAGAGAGATACAAAGTTTAAGAGGGATAGTTGAGATCAAATGGAACAAATTACTTTAGACTTTTTCACAAATTTGCGAATGTTCCATATTTGATTAAAGACGTAATAAGCAAATTTGATGATGGTGCTACATCGATGTCTTTTGTAGAGCGCAAATTATATTTGAGTGCTAAAAGCCATGATTATTAATGCATTTCAAACAGTTTCATCAAACTCATTCTGCAAATTCAGCCTCCAGGCTTTTTTGTGTTTGAAACTCACATTATCTAGCATACTTTGAGATTACTGTTCCAGTTGCCTCTTTGTTCTTGTTAAAGCTGAAATATTTAGTAATTTTTCTACAGGTACATAAAGGAAAGTCATAAAGCAAAAGCTTTAATTTATTATGGGGTTTTAACAATAACCAGGACAGTATCTTAATTGGAACTTGAACCAAGTGCTTTCATATTGTACAGTCTAAGCATACATGTTCCAGTTCCAACTTTCACAGCCATTTTTAAGCTTGTAACAATGTATAAAGCCTAAAGACATCTTTTTAACATTTCTAACTTCAAGCTGTTTTTCCAACCATATGACCCACACAATTAAAATAATAAAGCAAAGGCTTTCTAGATCTGGTCTGAAACAAAAACCATTTGCCCGAAGCAGCACTGACTTAACAGCAAACCACATAAGCCTTTTGTGAAAACGGCCCAAATCAAAGACAACAGCTCTGCCTTAAAGCCATGCCACGAGCATCCGGAAAAGGCCGGGAAGGTGGCAGTTTGGGGTCGGGGGTAGTGCCCAGTGGGAAGCTGGTGATTGGTTGGGAAGGGGAGAGGGCGGATTCCCAGACTGAATTTTGAATGCTGATGGTCAGCATCGGGGAGTAGATAACTACAAATACTATTTATGCTACTTTTTTCAGTAGCTTATTAGTGGTGAAGCTACTTTTAAAATGGTTTAGCTGAAAAAAAATAAAAATAAACTACCTATTTTAACAAATAGCGAGTTAATGTGGCCAAAACTACATTGTTACAAAAGAACAAAATGTACTTTTCTGCTTATAAAGATGTGTCTGTTAGTAGGTTTTTCTGATTGATTTGCCAAAGTGGCATCTCATAGGCTACCATTCCCACAAGGTGCTTACTCATTTCATCACAACACACTCTTGGCAGCTGGGAAATGGAGATAGACGATGGAGTCAAACTCAACAAAGACAGAAGCACAAATTTGTCACATGAAAGAGCTTGAGGGTAGTGACCTCATTTTTTTCTGCATCTTGTAGAACTACTAACTATGATATTAAAGCATCAGCTTGGCTCTAGCTTAGATACATTTAACTGTAAGTAGCTTGAAGCTTGAATAGCTACCGTTTAAAAGTAGCTTCTCCAACACCTCTGACAGTGACCCTGACATGCGCCATCGCTTTGACAGTCTGTTGCTCCTTCATGGAAGCCAGAACTGACACGAACCAGCTACCTCCGGCTACGTTCGCGTGGGACAGCACGGCATTAACAAGGATTGTGCAGATGACTTGCTAGCATAGAAATGCAAGGGTGATGAGGGTATTGTGTCATGCGACAGACGAACAGGAGGAGGAGGAATGAAGAAGGAAGGCTGTGGGCTAAGAAAGGACCGGTTGGCTTTAGGCTTTAGTCTGGATTCTGACCTTCATCGGGGCTGTGCTCTTTTCTCCACCTCGAAATGCCTCGGTAACTCTGGCGTCTCCGTGTACATCACAAGTCCCCTGATCCCGGCAGGAAAGGTTAACCCGCGAGATATAAAAGGAAAATGGCTGGAGAATGGAAAAACGAAGGATGAAAAGTGCTAGAAAAATGGTGTGTGATGCCTGACTGTTTTTATGAAATGAAATGGGAGCAGATATTGAGAATCATGCATGACATGCCTAATCTCATAAAGATTATATCTGCTAAAATATATCCTTCCATATTCTTTGTTTGTCAAGTGCATAGTTAAATAAACACATCATATAGTGAAATGTAATGCTAGTTTACTTTCAAGACTATGCAAGTGAATTTTAAGGTATAATAGATTAAGTAAAGGAGAAGATTACCTTCATTCATTCATTATCCAAACCACTTGATTCCTATGGGAAGCCTTACCCGGGACCACGGGTGTGAGGCAGGGTTCAACACTGGGTGGGCACCAACACACCGTGGGGCACACATTCACACAATCACACTCTCAGTCACACCTCAGGGGGCCAATTTAAATTCTGCAATCAATCTATTGTGCATGTTTTTGGACATTGAGAGGAAACCAGAGCACCTAGAGAAAATCCACGCAAACTCCACACAGAAAAGTCCTACAGCCGACCTGGGGATCAAACCCAGGATTTCTCTCAGTGAGGCACCAGCACTAACCACTGCGCCACGTCTGCTCAGAAGCTTAACTTAAGACATAAAATCTTTGTTCAACATGCTAATGTGCAAGATTGCTAATAAACACATCTTTTAAAAAGACCATTTCTTGTTGAATTGTTTTTAAACAAATAACAATTTAATATTTAATATCTGTCTGCCCACTATATTCATCCATCCATCCATCCATCTACCTACTCTATCCACTCATTCACCCACTACATCCATCCATCTGTCCATCAGTCCATCCACTCACCTACTTGATCCATTCATAAACCCATCCACTGCTCATTCATGGATAGGTCACATACAAAGGTCACATTTTGTTGTGGTGCAGTGCGTGTTGTGCTGTGCTCACAATGACAAATTATCATCCACTTTTCAATTTTAACTCGCTTTTTACACACTAACAGTACACCCAACTTTATTCATGTATTCATTTTACAGCATGAAGCCACAAACCACAGGCTTTATCCCATATGATGTCTAATCTCTTAACTCTCCTCTACCCTTTTGACCGCTGGTCAGTTTGTGCCCACAGGAGCCCGGTGGAGCTGCTATTATTTAGGTTTTGGTTCATTCTCAGCACAGCAGTGACAGTGACATGGTGGTGACATGGTAGTGTGTGTATTGTGCTGCTACTAGGTTTCTGTGGACAAAAACTGACCGCTAATGAAGGGTAAGTGGAGGACTAATACACTGCACATGGTGACAAATGTACTGTAGTCTCCAACTGGACACCAATTAAGTGAAGCTACAAGGTCAGGGTTCCTGAAAAATAAAATGTTGTGTAAAAGCAAGTGTTTTTGCATGTTGCATAAACTGGATATATCTACAAAATCTAGAGCCATGCACAAATAATGAGCTGGTGAGTTTTGAGAGTTTCCTGATGCAAATAGAAGTCCCGGATTGCTATATCACTCCCAAGAGTGTTTCATTGCAGGGGCACTGCTGCAGCACAAGCACTGTAACTCAGGTCCAAAATGCAATTAACAGAATATGGACTGCAGATCGGCACACCTCCATTCCCAGATATAATTCCGACTAATAAACTCTGATTCCTCCAATTAGCCTTTCTAGAACTGTTCTGTCTTATAGTTGCCGCAGTATATTCATTGATATGCATCACTGGTACCAGTTTGAGTGAATTAAACAAAAAGTAATTGGTGGTTCCAGGAACCATTTCATTGCAGCGTAGTTGCACTTTCCACATATGCACCCACTTCCATGAATCCAATAAACAATTAAGATTATAGCACTAAATGCTGTAGTACACAGGGTGATGTAAATTGCAGAACGTATTAGCATTTGAAGTTTATTGCTTTACCGCTGATCAGCTTATCGCAGTGGTGGTCCTCTGTGCGGTAAACACTCTGTAATTTCTGTGCTAGTTAGCCCAGCGATGTAGGTCATGTGTTTTATCTTTCCTTAACACCCCGCTGTCCTGGTGCTGTCCCAATAACCCAGATGTTCATGTTCACACTGAGCTTGGTGTTTAGGGTATTGACTGATGCATTCTTCAGAATGTTTGTCCAAATTGGATACTCTTATAATTCATGTTTAATCAGCAGTGTGAAATGGGATCGACTGCGAAATTCAACCTCCCACTCTGTACGGTATACTAATGGTGAGATGGGTAGCTTTTCCAGAGTGCGGTTATTTAGGTCTTAGTTTTTAATTAACTAATTATTGCACCTGTTTCAGCAGCCTTTTTGTTACTAAGGTGAATTTGGCCGAACTAATAAGTTGCTAACAAGGAATAAAGCCTGAAGATGTTTCTGTCAGCGCAAGGTGTGTGTGTGTGTGTGTGTTACCTTTAGCTTCAAACTGCTTCCCCAACTGGCATTACCGTATGCTGTACTCATCTAAAAAATCATCCAGTCCCTCAAGCGAGAGACAAGACATGACTAGCAGGCAGTGGAGCATAGTGATGCCAGTCAAATGGCTTTTACATGGCATCTTGATCTGATCAGATTCCACTCCACATCACTCTGTACTGCAGATACAGGATGCAAAACCCTGAATATTAAAAAATGACTGTGGAAAACATTGATTTGATCAGTTTGATTCATCCTTCCAAATACCCACTATATTCATCTACTCACTCATCCACTATATCTGTCCATCCATCCACCCATTTTATCCATCCAACCATTTACACATCCACTATATCCATCCATCTGCCCATCCACTCACTCATTCCTTCCATCCATCCTTCCACCCTTTCCCATATTCATCCATACTCTCACACTCTCAACTATCTTCATCTTTTACTCACCTCTATATCCATCCACACACTCTTTCATCTACCCAACCATCACATCTGTTGATACATCCTTCCATCCCCCTACTGTATCCATTCAACTAACAACCCACTCTTTCCATCCCGCTATCCATCCATTCACTCACTCAATATATTCACCTGTGCACCCACCCACCCACCCAATATATCCATCCACTCAACCATCCCTCCATCTATCCAACCTCCCAATCACCCCTCCACTGTGTCCATCCACTCACTCACTATACAGTATATTAGGAGTGTTGAAATTAATTGCATAATCGATGCATCGCGATGCAGATGTGGATGATTCTGCATCGATGCAATGGCAGATCGTAATCGATTTTAAAGGAGGTTTTCAACCGGCGATCTGCTGCCCCCTAGCAGTCTACGCCGGCATTGCAGGTGGTCTGTGACATGCGGTCCCCCTTCGCTACTGAACTCACTTCATCAAAATTATTCCTTTTTCATTTTTCAAAACATTTCCAACAGATTTGGGCATATTTTGAACATTGAATGTATATATCGCTGGTTACCTTCTAACTAACTGTATCTACACAAATTATTATGTGAAGTAAGGTAGGAAAATTGATGGCATGCATCGCGATGCATCAAGATATCATTATAATCACGATCGAATCGAATCGAATTGTGAGATCAGTTAAGGTTCACATTTCTAGTAATGGTCACAATTTCTGTTTACATTTTCAGGTTAAATGTAATGGGATGGATGGCGATGCATCGAGATATCGAATCGAATCGAATCGAATTGCTGACGTGATAATTGTAATCGAATCGAATCATGAGACCAGTGAAGGTTCACACCTCTAAAGTATATCCATCCATCCACCCATACAACCATCCATCCACCAACTGTACCCATCCATCCATCCATCCAGCCAGCAATGAAGCAACCAATCAGGCACCTACTTTTTACTTGCCATTAGTAACACCAACATTCATTCTCTCAGTTGAGTTGCAGTAAAAACTGGCATGGCGTGATTGTGGTCAAGTACTGTAAGTAGGACACACCTCTGGAACAACAGGTTGTGGGTTCGAATTCTTCCTCCAGCACATCCATCATTGGACTCTTATCTCTAACTTGCTCCTCAGAGACTCTCCCTGAAATTGGGAAATTTAAGTCACTCTGGATAAGAGTGTCCACCAAATGATGTAAATGCATGGCTCTGCTGTGATTATATAAAACACAGCTTTTAAAACAGATCAGTATCACTTTGAATTTGAGAGGGTCAACAAGACCAGGACTGTAAAGACCAGGGGGTTCTCCAAACCCAACATCTTTGGAGGACCAACAAAAACTGGACATGTTAACTAATGGACTGTAGTCTCTTACTGGACACCAACATGTTTAGCGAGAAAATAAATATATAGTTGTGTCCTCACACGTGTTTTAATTAAACCCACATCTGCAGGAACTACTGGATGGTGTTTTCGCATCCATCCATCACGCACACACAAAATTGCCTTGCTGTTAGATGACTTGCTCAAAAACAATGTTGTAATTATTTCCCCACGTCGCACCACTAAATCAGTCACACAAGCCTGGCTCAGTACGGATAAAAACAACACCAATAAAGGGCAACGGAGGCGAACGCCGTTCCGTGTACCGGCATTTGTCATCTCCCCGTCCTGCAATGGTTCGAAGAAGTGCGATGCTGGCCACCATAATCCACCTCGTTATATGATGAAGAGACCGCAGTGTGTATTAGCTAGCTGTATGTGGCACGGGTTTTAATACCTCGTTTGTCTGTGAGGGGGGCCCCGGGAACGGAGCCACAGCATCTAAATGATGACCTTTACCTCGTCTCGAACAAGCGGTGCTCTCATTGTCAACATATGTAATTCCTAGTGCTGCGGTGCTGAATTATAAATCAATGAAGCCGTGCTACACTGAGCTCATCGGAGCCTGCGAGCAGGGAGGCGGACGGCAACGAATGGAGGGAGGGAGCGGGAGTCAAAGAGGACGGTAAGGAGGAGGGGGGCATGGGGGTCCCGGGGAGTTGGTCGTGTCACATCGCGTCTGGCCCTTTTAGCAGCGGTCAGATTCTGGCATCTGTTCAGAGGGGAATGAGTAGAAAAAGAGGCCCTTATCAAACAAGTGCAGACAGAGAGCTGGCTTTCAGTCGGGTGTGTGTTTGTGTGTTTGCGTGTGTATCTGTGTGTATGTGTTCCAACAGCGCAATCACAAGCGACGGAGATATCAAAACGGCGACCGTTAAAAGCATTTCGCGATTTCTTTTCCGGCGGCTTGTGTTTGACACGTAGAAGGACAGACCGGTTTTGCAAAATGTCTTCCAGGAAATACTCATCTGCCAAAAAGCAGAAAAGGTAAAAGATGAGGGCTCTTGGAGATTATAATTGAATGTAAAGCAGTTTTCAGTCCAGTTCTCCAGCTCGAAGTGCCGGAGTAGGAGGAGGAGGAGGACGTGGGCCAGGTGGTCAGATATTGAAAAATAAGATTTGATTTCTATCCAGGTGGTCTTCAGGCACGGTGTGAATTTTAAAACACCAGGGATAATGGGCCTTCCAGGAGTACAGAGCCCTGTTCTGTTCGTGCAGAGAAAGAGAGGGAGGAAGAGAGAAAAATGGAGGGGTGAGAGGAGAGAGAGAGAGAGTGAGAGAGTCAGTCAGCTCTGTTAAATCAGGAGAGAAGAAAAAAGTGTTTCATGAATGTGAGTGTGATGTAGGAGTCTGGGTGCTGAAATGTGTGGGAGCTGATTTAGAGTGAATGCACTTTCTGCCAGTTCTGTATTTACTTTGATTGCATGATCACACTAACACACACACACACACACACACACACACAATGCTCCCACACTGCCTTTTCTTCTATTAATAAATCTTTGCGATTTTCTTTGACAAGTTGCATATGTGTACAGTGTGATGCTGGAGTGCGGAGTATATTTTAACACTCTGCAATACATTTTGCAACAGATTAATTTAATAAAATCTTATGCTAAACTAAAAACAAATGAGTAAAAATATAAATGTACAGAGGAAATATGTACTGAAAATATTTATACTATAGACAATAGCTGTACATGCTCTTATTATGGTAAGAAATTACATGTTAAGTGCAACTTGTCTTTGCTGCTCTTATCCAGAGCAACCTCCATTTCCTAATTACAGAGACAGTCTCCCTGGAGCATTCTTGGGATTAAGGGTCTTGGTCAGGGATCTCGTGGTGGTCGTGCTAGAGATAGGATTTGATCCCACAACCTCTAGATCCACAAGTCTAACCAGCAAGTTGGTGAATTTATCTTAAATATTTTTTAAAAATATGGAAAGTTCTGGTTTCATGTCCTGGTTAAGACATCTTGGATTGCAGTTAGAAGCTTCTAAAATGGGACTAGTACTTACAAGCATTTTCTTCTAAAAACTAACATTTAAATCTAAAGTAGGTATAAAATTAAAACCAGTGCACAACAGTTTAGCCGTAATCTGGTTCTGATGACAGCTGGAGAAAGGGTGGATTTAGGCTGGGTCTGTGGGGATGGTTCGTATTTCACTCTCCTGCAGGTGACCTTGGCTTTCGGGTATTAGCGCCTCCCGCACCCGTGCCTGTGTATAGTGAGTAACGCACTCGCTGCTTGACACCACACCTGCTCCATTAAGGCAGATCATGCATGGCAATGGAAAATAGCTTCAGCCGGCTTATATAGCTCCAGCGTTATGAGGACAGATCATTACACACGAGTGTGCACAGTAATATTCAGCATGGGGTTGTGTATTTTAGAAACTGTTTTTCTTATCATTTTCAGAGCGCATCAGATGTGCATGAGTGCCTACGGGTGTATTATTTGGTGTTAACGCTAAGGTCTGTTGATGCTTCGGCAGCTGCTAAGCTCTATGATTATCTCCTGCAGGACTGAAGAAAACAAAAGGCTTTGTTCACCAACCATTTTAACAAGGAATTTGTTCTTAATTCCAATTTTGAATATTGTTGTCATCTTATCCAGGGATGCATTTCCCAAAAAGCAACTAACATATTGTTGCAAACTTAGTTAGCAATATGTTAGCAACTATGGCTTTGGGAAACGCATCCCAGAGCAAAGTCCTTTTATTTTTTAATTTCACGCAGAGTCTCCCTGGAGCAACTTGGGGTTAAGGGTCTTGCTCAGGGATCCAGTGATGGTACTGCCAGAAGTAGGATTCAAACCCATGGCCTCTTGGTCCAGAGGCAACTTTCTTAACCAATAGAACACCAACACCCAAACAAACTAATTTTATTACAGGAATTTTATTTTTGAATGAATTTCATTACATGCATGTTTGTGCAAAATTTTAATTTGTTGTGTTTTCTTTATTGGCAATTCTAAAAGAAACAGTGAAAGAATGTTGAAAAATCACTCAACATTATCGGCAAAAATACTGATTATTATAATTCTTAGATAAATAGATACAATACCTGGCAAACCCCAATAAATGTAACAAATTTGTCGGACCAAAGCATAACTGAACAGTAGAATTGGTGTCATTTTTTGATGACTTTGGTCATAAATTGATATTTTATTGTCCACTATTACATGCTACGTAGCTACATGCTTATGGTGAGGTTGCCAATATGATAATCACAGTGTTTTAAATTTTATTCCTAATGCAACAGTGAAAGAATGGTTACCATTTTCCAAGTGTACAGAGGTACAGAGCTCCCATTTTAAACGGACTGTGTTGCTTGTGATGCATAGACACTTTGATGCTGGACTGATGCTGATCAGGTGACTTTTTCTGCTTTTCGTTTCACACTAATGCTTGTGTAGAGCTACATGCTCCTCTCATCCTCGCCAGTCTGTTCTCGCACCTTATCCGATAATCACACACACTGACTCAGACTTCGCTTGCACGTAATCGTAGCCGTGGCCCAGGGCTGCTGGGATTGTGGCCGACATGTTTCTTACACCCCCTCTACAGCAGCACGGCTGAAAATATCCCGGCCTACCATCTGGACCTGGAAACTCACGCTGAGCTCAGCCAAGGCACCAACGCTCCTCCACTGCTTCCATCCTCACTGGGCCTGGGAAAAGTCACGTTGTTCCAATTCCAGCTTCACGTGGGCTCAGTTTGATTCTGATATTGGGTTTGATGATTATTGAGTCAGTGTAACATGTCCAGGTTTGGATTAGGGTAATATGTTTGATTTTTGCATTCGTATTAGCTCTTAAGAAGAAGGAAAACATGAAAAAAAAAATAGTTTTTTACTAACAAACATATAAGGTAATAAACTGCAGGGTTTTGCACATACTGATGTCTAAATGAGGATTTTTCTACCATTACATGGGGTGAATAAGTATTTCCTTTAAAGCTAATGACAGATGGCAACCCAAAATATTGTGGAGGTGAAATGGATGCCCCTGAGCATGGCCCTTAAGCCCAAGTTGCTCCAGGGAGACCATCTCTGTAATAAGTTGCTCTGGATGCTAGCATCAGCAGAATGCCGTAAATATAAATGGAAGTTCCGATCCCACCGTCCAATATGAAAACTCACATTTTAACAAGACACAAACACACCAGCACATGCGGGACTCACTTTGGGGCTTTTGGAAGTGGTAAGTTTAGGGAGTGATCAGAAGGTCGCCAGTTCAAGTGAAGGTACCACTGAGGTACTTGTGAGCAAGGTACTGCTGGCCAGATGCTGCCCACTGCTCCTTCACGGATGAGTCAAATGCAGAGGTCACATTTTGTTGTGATGCACTGTGTGCTGTGATGTGTTCACAATGACTACTATTCAGTTAGATTCACATTTGACTCATAAAGATGTACAGTATGTAAAGTTTGAACACACCCCAACCAGCAGCAATGACCTATGAAGAAATCTTCTCAGTGTAAAAGTAACAACATAAACAAAGCTACCTCCAGGGAAAGTGGCCAAGGCAGTTAGAGTTACCCTTCAGGTGACGAGAATCATTACACTACCACCCATCTTCTTTTTCTTCTCTTTCTTCAGGTGCTCCGATTAGGTATCATAATTGGCTGAAAATTGTGGACCGATGCTTAGATTTGTCCAATGTTTCCAGCCGATATTTGATGAACATCACATTTGTTGTACAGCAGAAAGGCAGTGTTTATGGCAGGCATGTCCAAAGTTTGTGGTCGGATTTTATGTGGCCTGTCTTAAAATACGCGTATGCCGTTATTTTGTGTCAAAATCTCTTCACACGCTTGACTATGCCTTACTAATTTACATGTGTTAGCATCGGCAGATATAAGCATGAAAAACATCAGATATTGACATTAGAAGTTCCCATATCGTGCATCCCTACAAAAAAATCATACTGGTTTAACCCTCCACATTTTTCAAGATCTGCGATAAGTTGGACACTGACTTCACATAAATCTTCCGTGACTGCATTACACCCTCACTTGTACATACATGTGGAATTGAAGAATGGGTTTTTGCACATCATTATCACATCAGATTTTTAACCCGCAGCTCCAATCTGTGTCCAGACGGCTGAAATGTTGCTCTGAAAACTAAACAGAGAATAATATAATCACGTCTGAGGCTGTTCTGGGGAAAGAGTGTATTGTGTCTTAACCTATTGGCCTTGATCTGGCATAAGTATGTGCGATGCCAGAGAGCTGGCATCACGCATGTATGCGGATATGCAGAGGCGAGTTTCCTGGGGTGTGGGGATGTGTGTGTCTAAGTGTGTATGTGTGTGAGTGAGTCGTCTCTGAGGGATTTTTTAGAGGAGAAGCTTTGCATTGTCTTAGCAATTAGAGCTTGGAGGGATGAAAGCCTTTAGCTCAGCTTTTTTCTGTCTTGCGGGCACAATGCGGCGGCACTGGTGGTCGTTGATTTGTGCCCTCTCTCTCCTCTTCCTCTTTCTCTTTTCAGAAAAAAAAACACATGCTGCCACTCCCCAAAAAAGACATAAATAATTCATCATCCGGATGTGCCTGCCCCTAAGATCAATGGCAACTCAAAGACTATCTACGATGGCGTTTGGCCCAAGGCCACATTTGATCACTTCCCTCGCTCAGCTTCAACTCCGGCACCGGCACCAGCTCCGGGCTCCTTTGTCTGGGCCCAGAGAGACGTCATTATCTCCAACTGTTTGTAAGCCATTGCAGAAAGAGAAGGGTAGAAGGAGAGCAAGAGAGACGTGCACTTAAAGTTGGAGAAGGAGTGGAAAAATCTTTGATGATACATGAAACCGGGCGGATGGTGTTACATGCCTGTTAAGCAGCCGAGACAAGGATGGGAGGGAGAGAATATATTTGGAGAGAAAAATAGATGGTATTTGATTCGCCACTTGTCTCCTCAGAGAGGCCGTGTTGGAGAGTCATGCATGACAATAAGGCAGCATTGTGCCAGCTCAGGCCACCGTCATTTTGGGTGGAGGCCGAAAGAGAACGATGCAGAGATGTTATCAGCGAGCGTTTGCTTTTCCTTTTTTCCCTTCCTCCTTTTTGATTTATTTATTTGATTTTTTCTTGGTTCCGTCAGCAGATCGGCTGGCAGGGGAACGCGTTAGTCGTGACTCACTTTTGACGAGTCCAAACCCGAACATGACCTTTGATGCGCTCTCAAAGCCGTCATGAGATTTGCATTTTTAACTCCTTCTGTCAGTCGTCCTTGCCTTTCACTTTCCATTATCTCTATCCGGCTATGCTTACCTTCTTCCTTTTTTCTTCCTTTATTTCATTATGTCTTTCTCTTTCAACCCTCTGTTTCAGTCTCTCTTACTCTCTGTCCCACCTTTGTCCTCCCTTTATTCCTTCATTTCTCATTTTCCTTCATGCCCTGCCTTTCTCTTTCTCTACTCTGCATTTGTTCTTTTTCTGGTGCGCTCTTTCTCGTTATACCTTCCTGAGTTTGTTTCAATTTCCCTAATCTTTACTTTATTCCACCCATTCTTTATCTTTTTCTTCCTTTCTTTTACCATCCCTCATTTTCACGTCATCCCTGCCTCCCTTGCTGCTTTCACTGGTCTTTAAACTTTCTTTCCTTCCTTCCTTCTTCCCCCTCTCTCTCTTTCCTCACTAAATTCCCAATTTTTCCTTTCTTTTATGCTGTATTTACCTTCATCCCTTTATCTCTCTCTCATCTAACTCTCCCTTTTATTCAATTATCACGTTTTTCTCCTCTCCCTCTCTTCTCAATCCTCTCTTTCTCACCCTTTGTGGTTTCTTCCCTTCTTTCCTCACTCATTCCCATCCTCTCATTCTCACATTCTCCTACACTCTCTCTCTCTCCATCATGGTGTCCATCTCTTCTAGTCTTGCTCTCACCTCTTTCTCACCCTCGGCTCCTTCTCTTTTCCTCTTGCTCTCTCTCTCTCTCTTTCCCTGAGAGCTCAAAAAGCTCAGACGAGTTGTGACACTTAAGCATTCGGAATCATCCCAGCCTTTGAGAATTCCTTAAAGCCGTTGAGTCTTCTTGTAACTCGGGAACGTTTTTTTCCCTTTCTTTTTCGTGTCTGCTTGAGCGTAAATTGTGCGACGTGTGACTCAGAGGTCGTTAAGAACGCCGCCGTAGCGCCAGCATCCCCCCGGAGATGGAAGTCGCGCAGACGGGGGGCTCGCTCGTCCTCCCAACGCTGCAGATTTTCTCTCCTCCACTTCCCCCTCTCCTCATGCTGCAGCCCCAGATGGCCGGGGCAGATGCCCAAGACTTGCTGAGAAACAGAGACGCCCTCCTCCTCCTCCCTCTCCTCCTCACATCCCTTCATCTTGTTCTGATGGTGCTGCAGGCTGCATTGTAAAGTCTTCCCTCGTTTCTGGCAGGGAGAGATGAAGAGATGGATGGAGGGAAGGAAGAAGGGAGGGTGGTGACCGGGGCTCTGCTGTTCCGCGGTAGTCGGGGTGAAGGGGGAAGAGATTCCTGCTAAAATTAGACATGAAGGAGCTGCGTCACTGTAGACGACAAGAAAGAGACAGACAGCTTTTGATCTGCAGAGTTCACACTGTCACATAATGTGTTTGAAGACACAAAGAGACAGAAACCTGCCTGTTTGTCTGTCTGTAGCTCTGCTTGCATCCATCTCTCTCTTTATTTAGCTATCTGATTTTGTGTCTCTCTTTGTTTCAATGTCTTCCAGTTTCACTGCCTCTGATCTGTCCATCCATCCATCCATCCATTCATCCTTTTGTCTCTCTGTATTTATATCAGCCCATCTGTCCATTCATCCACCACCAGTCTGTTTCTCTGCCTCCCACTTTCCCTTACTCTGACTCTTTTATGCATGTCTTTTTACCACTTTTTCTGTAGCTTTTCATCAATCCATCCATCCTGTTCTTTGTTTTTCACTGTCTGCACATTTATCTCTATAGCCATCATGTCTCTTTCTGTCTGTATGTTTCTCAGTTGATATGTCTGACTCTTATATATCCATCAATTCATTCATTATCCGAACCACTGAATCTAATCTGGGGTTGTGGGGGAACAAGAGCCTATCCCGTGAAGTACGAGCGCAAAGCAGGGACCAACCCTGGCCAGGCATCAACACACCGCAGGACACACACACTCACAAAAACACACTCCCATTCATACCGAGCGGGGCCAATTTAGAGTTGCCAATTAACCTATAACGCATTCTTTTGGACTGTGGGAGGAAACCAAAGCACGCAAACACGGGGAGAGCGTGCAAACTCCACACAGAAAGGCCCTGTGGCCGAACCAGGGGATCGAACCCAGGATCTTCTCTCAGTGAGGTGGCAGCGCCAACCATGGCACCACCATCCCTATATCCATCCTTCCATCTACAGTATACGTCCATATGTCTGTTTCTTGTGCTCTCTGTGCATCTATCCATCCATCATCTGTCTTTCTCTGCCTGAATGTTTCCCAGGTTGACTGACTTCCATTTATCTGTACGCCCATCCATATTTCTTTCCATATTACTGTCTGCCCATCTCTCCATCCTCCCACCCATTTACCTATATGCCCATTTAAATTTCTGTCTTCCCACTTCTCTGACTTTTTGTGGATCTGTCCATCCATCCATCCATCTTTGAGTTCTCTCTCTCTCTCTCTCTCTCTGTCTCTCTTTCTTTCTCTCTCTCTCTGTATGTCTCCCAGATTAACTTACTCTAACCTATCTATCCATACATCTATCCTTTTGTCTGTCCATATTTCTGTCCATCCATCCACCTATATTTCTCTGCCTGTCTGTCTCTCTGTCTTCTAATTTCTCTGACTCTATTTCTTTGTTCATCCACATGTCCATCCATCAACTGTCTCTCTCTGTATGTCTTTGTGGCAACCAGTTTCTCTTCTCTTTTGCGTGTCCATCCACATATCCATCTCCCTGCATCTGTTTATTCATCCATCTTCTGCCTATCTGTCCGCTTCTTTGTCCCAGGTCAGCAGTCTTTGTAGTGTTTGCATCAGTACATGTGTTACAGATAAATAATAATTTTTAATGTGAATTTTAGTGTCATTGTGAACACAGTTCCAGGGCTTGAATCGACGATCTACCGAACTCCCTAAAAATTACATTACCAACTGCTCCTTTTATGAAAAGAAGCTGAAGTTATAAAATTAATTAAATGTATAAACATGGTAGGATTTAGACTCTACACACAGTGAGAGATGAGTGAAGGGCAAATGAGGGAGGGATTCCAGGTGGCACATGAGAGAGGTGTGGATCTGTCGACATGCCCATTGAGCTGTCAGTCAAACGGGTAGGCGTGGAGGTGACATACAGCGCCGCCCCTTTTGGATCAGCTGAACTGTAATCCTATACTGCTTATTCTTTCGTTCTCTTTCTCTCCTGCTATCCATCACTTGTTTTTCTTCACTCTCTTTCACACTATATATTTACCCCTTTCCATTTATCTCACTTTCCCTCAATCCGTCCATGTTTTCCATTATCTCTCTTTTCTTCACCACTCTCTTTTTCTCTCCACTATATTCCTTCCTATTTTCAGACTTTTTTTCCTGCTAAATTTACCTTAACACCTTTATTTCATTTATCCTTGACCCCTCTCTCTTTATCCCTTTATCTCTCTTTTCTCTCCCCCTCTCTCTCTATCTCTCGCTTACCACCCATTTTTCTTATTTTCTTTTCTGCTATATTTGTTTTATCACACATTCTCTTCATTTTTCCTTTTATTCCTTTATCTCTCTTTCCTTTGCTTGCTCCATCCTGTTTTTCTCTTCCCCACATGTCCCTTCTTCTTTATTACTTTTCTTCTTTCCTGCTGTATGTATCTTCCTCCCTTTATTTAACTTTCCCTTAACCCTTCCCTTTATTAAAGTATCTCTTTCATTCTTTTCCCTCTTCTTCTTCTTCTTCTTCTTCTTCTTCTTCTTCTTGTTCTTCTTCTTCTTCTTCTTCTCCTCCCTCCTCTTCTTCTTTTCTCTCTTTCTGTCTCTCTTTTCTCTCCCTCCAGCACAACCAACCTTCTTTCCTTACTGTCTTACACCCTTGGACCCTGTAAATTTTCTTTCCTTCCATCCTCCCAACCTCTCTCTCTCTTTCTCTCTCTATCCCCTCCCCCCCCCAAGGCCATGCTCCCCCTGTTAACCACAGTTAAGAGTACCACTTTTCTTTCCCAGAAACGACCCGCATTGGCTCTAATTTCAACAGTAGCACAAGTCATGCCCTCAATTTCCGTAAAGCAGCAAAAGACAATATTTATCCAGGCAATCATCGGAAGAGAGCGAGAGGGAGATCGCACGTCTTGAATCATTCCTCAAACATGAACTCCAGCAGATGCTCTCTCTCCTCCACTCAGTCTCTCTCTCACCTGAACACACATCTCAGAATTTATTTTTTTTTTTTGCGTAGTACAGCATTCTTCAAAGGCAGGCCATGCTTTCAGCTAGCATATTTTGGTTTTCTTTGCCATGTTTGATCTCTCTCTCCTCCTTCTCGCCTGGCGTGATCCCAAGCAACTCGGCGTTGAGGTCAGGCGGTGTTGCGTTGTAGCTCGGCGACTGGAAGACAGGAGTGGAGAGCGGAGAAAGAGAAAGCACTTTCATTAAAGCTGGGAAGTGGGTCATGCTGTCAGCAGAAGAGAGAGATGGAGCGGAGAGATACGGCTGCAGGAAGCCCAGACTCTTTCTCAGCACAGAGACTATTTAACTGACCTCCATCTGCTCTTCACTGCGGTATTTGCTTTCGTGTCGACCCTCGTCTTTATCACTGCTCTCTGTTTCTAACTCGTGTTGAAGTGCCGGACTGCTGGGCGTCGACACGGCGACGGGTACTGCACTCTTATCCTCACTGCTAGATGAGAAACACGTACTGTTTTCTTATATGAATCTGGCCAAGTTCATACCAAAATTTGCCTATTTTGAATATATGTATACAATAAAAATTCTGTAATAGTTGTATGTTATATAAATTCATGTGCAACATATATGGCCTATAATATATACATTTGATATGTATTGCACTAGTTTTTTTTTGTTGTCTTATGTTTATCAGGGGCAGTTGGTAGCATAAAGGTTATGGAGTTTGTCCCTATGATCTGACAGTCACCAGTTCAAATACCAGATTGGTAAAGGTACCACTGAGCTACTCATGGGCTCTTATCCAGAGTGTGTCTTCCATTTCTTAATTTTAGGAATAGCCCACCTAGAGGAACTTAAGGGTTAAGGGTCTTAATCGTGGATCCAGTGATGGTAGTGCTGTAGGTTGGATTTGAACCCACAACCTCGAGTATCCTTACCAGAAGACCACCAATAATCCCTAAGCACAGCACAACAGTTGGTAGTGTAACAGTTAGGGAAATGGTCATGTGATTGTAAGGTTACCAGTTCAAATCCCTGACTGGTAGAGCTATCACTGAGGTACTCATGAGTAAGGTACCAACCACAGTCACTGCTCCCTGGATGTGTCAAATGCAGAGGTAACATTTCATTTTGGTGCGCTGTGTGCTCTGCTGTGTTAAATTAAGGTTAAATTTACTTGAATCTTGCCTGCATCTCTCTCAATGCTACAGTCAAGACTTTAGAAAATTAGTCAAAATTTGGGCAACAATTTTCTGGCAAAGATACAGAGCTCCCTTTTTTGACTCTCAGGGAATGAGACCCAGGGAATGAGACCCAGAGCTAGTAAATAAAAAGTAAAAGTAAAAGTAAAGAAAGGCTTGTAGATACTTAATAAGACTGAATATAATCTCAGGTTCTGTGTCGGAGAACCTGAGGGGCAGCTGGTGGCGTAACGGTAGGGTGTTCACCCCGTGATTAGAAGGTTGCAGGTTTGAATCCAGGGCCAGTAAATTTACCACTGTGGTACTCATTAGCAAGGTACGGTCCCCAAGCACTGCTCCCTGGGCACTTGTTAGCTGCCTGCTGCTCCTTCACGGATGGGTTAAATGCAGAGGTCACATTTCATTGTGGTGCACTGTGTGGTGTGCTGTGGTGTGTTCACAATGACAAATAATCTTTCACTTTCAAATGTTGTGCCAGAAACAGGGTGTTACTGGGCAATACCCTTAGCAAAAGTAGTATGCTTTAAGTTCATTTTATTAAGTATGCTTGAGTATAAGTATAGCAAGTATACTACGGATCATGTACCATGTACCTTGTAGTGTACTAGAAAGTATACTAATTTAATACTTCTTTGGACTAAATTGGAACATTTTTAAGTTTATAAAAGTATACTTTATAAGGTCATTTTAAGATTACAAAAGTATACTTTTAGATTTTAGTAGAGTTTTCTTTATACTTATCAGTATAAGTCAAGTATACTTCACTATACTATTCTTAAGCACATAAAATATAGTATATAAAAAGTAAACTTTAAGTATACTGCCTGAGTTTTCGTATATAATAAGTATACTCATAGTACACTTGAATAAACTACTTTTTGCTAAGGGTATGCCTACACCTGACATTGTGATACCCAAATAATGGATTCTTAAATGGATGCAAACATTTGTTTTTAATGGATTCTTGACGCTAATGCCAATTTACCACATTTCAGAATTGCAATCACGTGTCAACATCAAGTGCCAGTGCAAGTGACATTAACGACCAGAAATTAGCATTAGAAACCCATTAGCAACAGAGGTTTGCATTTGCACTAGAGCCGACCTCTAAAAAAGGTGACACCTTATCACAGCATGCCATACATACAATATCATGACTTTTTGGATTTTGAAAGAGATTTATTCCTTATTTGCACAGATGCTATTATTCACCACTGGTTATTACAATATTTGCATTCATTTCATAAACTGCAGCAATGGAGAGTTGTTGAGTGAATAACTATACATGAAAATATATCCCATGGTAAGAATGTGTAACAGTGTGACATCATGTTAACTGGTTATGGGGTGATGGCCTTGTCACATTCTAGGCTGAAACCCTAAATTTAACAATCAAAGTTGCATAGAGGGACTGGAATTTTGAATATGAAAGGTAGCATAGTATCCTGTGGTCGTATTCAATTTCATTGGTCATCCATTCTTTATGCAAGGACAACAACCCCAAAATATGTTTTCTTGCACATCATGGTACCCATTTGGCAAACATTTTTGATAACTGATAAACCAGCATTAAATTTTCAGCAATTTGAGTTGCACTAACTGATCTATTTGATTGGACAATATGGTCTAGCTGTGCTTCCCACCTGTATGAAGTAGCCTTGGTATCTTATCACCCTTTTATCTCTTGGTTCACCAGTTTTCCTTTTTTAGGCCACATTTTGTTCGGTCCTGACCACTGCAGATTGAGAACATCCCACACAAGCTGCTGCAGGTTTGATGTTCTGACCCACTAATCTAGTTATCATTACATAATGCCACTCAAATCTTCTTCTCAAAAACATTTTTGTTTGCATCTAACACAACAACTCCAAGGATGTTTACTTGCTGGCTAATATAACCCAGGTGTCATTATAACCAAGCAATCAATCCTATTCTCTTCATCTATCAGTGGTCAAAATGTTATGGCGATAGGGTAACAAAAGATATTGGGCCTCATTCACTAATATCTTCTTGTATTTGTTCTTGTAAGAGTGCTCTTCAGTCTTAGTAGATTCTGTTCTTACCAAAGAACAAATCTCAAACAAAAACTATTGCTGAGTGCTAAAACTCTCTTAAACACACTTGTTCCTAAGAATTGTTGATAAATCAGGTCCAATTAGCGCATTTTTAGTACTTATTAAGGAACATGCAAACATTGCATCTTTGAAATAAAGTTAAACAGGAAAACTCTTGCACTCTAAAATCGTCATGGCTCTTATTCGCAGTATCGATAGAATGAGCAAAAAATTCCCCCACTTGAGCGAGTGCCAGTATCTTCGTGGTGCTGGTGGGATTACAGGAGCCTTTCCTAATCACCAGCCAGGTTGTGATACACCTACTCAGCTCCGGCTGCTGGTTTTTGGGGAGGGTTTTGTGGGGGTGAGACTAACCTTGGCACAGAGATACGAGGAGGCAGGAAGAGACGTTCTTCGTCTGGGTTTAATCGGCAGCCGAGGTGCACACCTAAGACGTTGGCTCCTGCTGTCTGAGAATCCCACCGCTTATCTCTCGCGCCACTGATAACAGCCCTTCCCTCCTTCCCTTTCCTTCCTATTAAAACAGTTGCTTGGTTGTAGCTTAGCTTCTTTTAATCATAAGTAGCTTGTAGCTTGAAAAGCTACTGTCTAAAAGTAGCTTCCCAAACACTGCTGATTTATCCCACTCACTCACTGTGACAGTAATCAATTGGTTCACCGCACACACTAGTGATCATAACTGAAGAGCAAAGAATATTGGGCCTTGATCACCAATTCTTCTTAAGAAGAAACTGATTTGTAAGACATACTGTTCTTATGCAGTTTTCTCAAAGATACTGATATTCATCATTGTTTTCTTATTTGAGAATTGTTACTAGCTAAAAACAGAACCTTGAAACACACTGGCTGAGAATCCCACTGCTTATCACTTGCACCAATAATAACAACCATCTATTTCTCCCTACCCATCCTCTCCTCCTCCCTCCATCCTTTCTTCCAATCCCGCTTGGGGATTCATGCCATGGATAAGGCTTTTAGAGAAGCGTTGTTGTTCTTTATTTTTCCTGCCGATGCTCTTCCATTTTGCATTCACACTTCGGAGCATAAAGGGAATGTAATGATGAACCAGCTATACAGCTCCATCCAGGGACGCTTATGGAGCTCGTAGTGAAGGTTACGCGCTCCTGCGGAGGAGAAGATTCAACTCTTGGAAGCGTGTGCTGCATTTTATGATATTTGCTAATGCAAACACTACATGTGGAAATATAGCAATTTGGTAACTGTTACAACCTTCCATAGCATTCTACAAAAGTTTGGTCATACGACTGGATTCTGGTAATCGAGAAAGTCAGCGATTTTTTTTTGTCATTGTGAACACACAACAGCACAGCACACCACAATGAAATGTGATTTCTGCATTTGACCCATCGATGAGGGTGCAGTGGGCAGTTGACATGGGCAGCTCCCAGTAAGCAGTGCTTGGGGATGGTACCTTGCTTGTGAATACCTCAGTGGTACCTTAACCAGTCTGAGATTCAAACCAGTGACCTTCCAATCACTGGGCGAGGGACCACTTTACCTTAATTTTGGTAAATGTTGAACACATTTCAAAATTCTTTTAATCTTGCATTCAGAACTAATTTTGCACAAAATTGGGATTACATGTGTGGTATGATTGAGGATGGCTTGAAGATGGCTTGAAGGTGCCAGACATTGAAGATCTAAAGCATAGTTTGTTTTGACGTGTGGGAATTTAAGAATGTTGCCAAACCTGGCAGGAGTCTCATTAGATTGTTATAATGAGATCAGGTGTGGATATGTTGGCAGGTTGTGCACATGAAAGTGAAAGTGAGTGATTATTTGTCACTGTGAACACATCACAGCACAGCAACCAAATGTGAACTCTGCATTTGACCCAACCGTGAAGGAGCTGTGGGCAGTTGACTTGGACAGTCCCTGGGGATGGTATCTTGCTCATGAGTACCTTAGTGGTAACTTTACTGGTCTGGAATTCGAACTGATGACCTTCCGATCACAGGGCAAACTCCCTAAACATTACACTATCAACTGTTCCACAAAATATGTATATAGGAACATATCTACCTCATATCACTGAGCATGACAGTTGGCTCAGATGGGATTTAACCATCACATCTTCTCTGGCCAGATAGACCAGCTCAAGGGCATGTGAGCAGCAAGAAAGCAGGGAGCTTTGTGTTCTGGACTCAAACCCAAATCCACTGCCCTCTGGATGCTGGACGTCGTCCGACACAGTCCAGCTCTCACGCTGACCCAGTTTACCATTTAAAAACACACTGCTTGTCATAAACCGGAGGGTTTTAGCAGGTCTCGACACATCATGCTACGTGGGCTGAATAGAGATCAGTTTCAAAAAGAAGTAACAATCTTCAGCAATGAGGTCCACCTCACCGACCAGCCCAAACACTCAAAGCCGGAATGTTGTCAGGGCCATAGAAATTGGCAATGCTTTTTCCTCTGAGTTCTGTGGCAAGAGGGCACGAGGAGCACCTCCTGTCTCTGAGAGAAAAATGGAGCTTGGACAGGACCGTGGCGATGGTGCAGCTGTGATGCTGCGATCTGACAGTGCAGGGTCACTTAGAGACGAAGGGAAGAGGGCAGAGAAATGGGCAGCTGCTCCACTTAGACTTTTGCGACCAACGGTTTTGGAACAGGTTCGTGCCCAGACCGCCGGACATTGGGCAAATCTGCTTACTGCATGGACTCGTTACAGCGAGAATGACTGTCTGTGCCAGACTGAAGGCTGATCTTAGACAGCAGGAGAAAGAAGAGAGCTGAAGCCGACATCCACAACTCATGCATAAAAACACATTTATAAGCACATATTTATGTTAAGAATACATTGTATTAAACTGCGTGGTATGGTATATCCTGTACCCCAGTACACTGGCACATGTTTAACTTAGAAGAAATAAAATCAGATACGGTCATAGTCAAGACGTATGTGATACTAAGTGTCTCAAAATATGCCATATCTGATAATATATCGTTACTACTGCAGTTGGTGGTGTAATCATTAGGGAGTTGACCTTGTGATTGGAGTGTCACCGGTTCAAATTCCAGGCTGGTGAAAGTGAAAGTGAGTGATTGTCATTGTGGATGCACCACAGCACAGCACACAGTGCACCAAAATGAATTGTGACCTCTGCATTTGACCCATCCATGAAGGAGCAGTGGGCAGCTACCTAGGGCAGCACCTGGGGAGCACTGCTTGGGGGCGGAACCTTACTCATGAGTGAAAAATATTTTTATAATTATTTTTTCTGTCTTTTAATGTAAAATTGGCTGCTAAAAGTACTAAATATCTGTTCACAAGAATGCATTAATCTTAAATTATTGGATATACAAAATACAACTACAAAATTATTATAATGTATGATAATGTTTTAGAAAGCGTAGACACTCACTAATAAACAGGAGGAAAATATATATATTTATTTATTTTTGCAATTTACAAATATTTTTGGTGGTGAAGTTAAAAATACAGTCAAAAATAAATTAACATTCTTTAAATGATATTTAAATGATATAACTAATGAGAATTGTTTAAACTCATTGTTCCAAACTCAAAAAAATGACTTCTACTTGAAAAATACCCTTTTAGAAGCCATATATGTCATCAATGCATATCTTGTTTTTGCATGAAGAAAACTGATATAGAATGTGGTCATACATTTGATTGTTAAACTTGTCATATATTGTTCGTATGAAGATATCAGTGTAATTCTAATTTAAAACTGTATTGTCGATACACAGTTAAGGTTCGACTGGCAATATTATACTCATTTTGCAGCTAATTTAGTTCTGAATTCTGTTGAAAATCAATCAACATTTGCAAAAAATAAAGCTATAGTAATGGGTATAGCTATGGGTAATAGTTTCTATTTTTTGACCAACAGAGTTGTATAATTTAGTCACAGGCAAGATATATGTGGTTCTGAACATTTCAATAAACAGCCTTACATGATAAGATGTATCATTAAAAGGATTATGCACACTTAATATTTTTATTACGCGTAATATCATTTTTAAAGGATAATAAACCATTTTCACTAACATCTCTTTCTAAACTCCC